>QPKB01000002.1:66035112-66635112 GCA_003546025.1 Camphora micrantha
CTCTTTTCCTTCTGAATCATAACAAGGACGACTTGCTCGTGAGAAAAGTAGTCATAAACACACACAATTTAATGGTAAATTACTCATTCTATCCTTCCACCAAATCTAACATAGGATTGCTCATGTGGTGGGCTATGATCAATCCAAGCCATCCACATTCACCTAACCCATGTGAATTAAGAGGCATCTATAATTGATACAAATCTCACGGCTGTGCATTTGGGTTTTAAAACAAAAGGAGGTCACTTTATTACAGAATTGAAAATTGCTCACTTTGAGGTGCTTCATTGAAGTCAAAATATGTCTGAATGGGTATCATTTTTGTCCTTGCCCGCCCTATAATGCACATTGAAGACTTTCCTCTCCTCCCTTGTGCATTTAGGTGGGCTTGAGAGATTGTGAATTCTTCGTTAGCCTTTGAAAAAGAGACCATACTCCAAAATCTCATCAAGGCATCAAGCAACCTCTATATTTACTTATTCAGGGCATTTTCGTATTTCTATTTTAGACGCATTATGAGTAGGCCATTTGTTTCTATTCATATTGAGGCAATCTAACTGAGTTTCTACAGAATTGAGATTTTTCATAGAGAGCATTATGTTTGCTTTCTATATCATTACCTCATACTCTGCATGTCATTCAGAGAGTTGCTGAAATCATGAAGCAGTCTCGTAATCCATCTGTCTTCGAGTGGCTCATTTCGGTGGCATGGCTATCCTGTGTTTATCAAGTAGCATGCCGGAGATCATTGTATGAACTGCAATGGATATCGCACTTGTTTGGATATATTCAATCAATAGATGGAGCATATTGTCTTCTGCTCCAATTTGCTTCCCTTGAGCCATGATACAAAGGTTTCATACCACTTCACATAAAAAAAAAAAAAAAAAAAAATTATCAATCTGGTTAGGACTTTGGCTTCAATCCTTTGGGTCCATAGTTCTGATTTGCGCTTCACTCAACTTCATTTATTATTTGTGTGATATAGTTCTTAAAGAAGGATAGAAAATGAAAGTAGGTACAAATATTTACTGATATATATGCCCCCGCCCGCCATGAAATCATATTTTATGTCTAGGCTAGTACCCAACACCACGAATCTCCAAGATAGGAAAACCCTAGGCCTTTGATAAGAAGTACAAATAAGCTAGAAGGATAAGATATTAATAACAAAATGGTCCACCTTCTGTATGAAAATGAAGATGGTTGGATGTCTAGATCTTTCTAGGGAGGTCTGTTTTCTTATTAGATTTAGGAATTCTTGTCTGGGTAATTTCGAATCCCACACATAGTTGGATTCCTGGATGCTCCTTGTACTTGACCCATTTAAATTCACTAAAAAGTAAACGGAGCTGGAACTCCTGAATTCTCAATAGATCATTTGAGACATTCTCAATTAGCCTGAATTTCAAAATGCTTGTGATAAACATGGCATTTGCAATGTCCAAATAAATCCAATAAGGCAAATTCTTGTCAGAAATTCTAGGAAAGAAACAGCACTAAGGGGCACGTTTGTATACACCCTTTCTGCGGAAAGAGGAAATTGCCACGTAGCTAATTCAATGAAATGAAACCGTCGAAAAAGGATTTTTATAGATTTTAGAAATTCCATGTTTGGTGCAAATGAGTTTCTTTCATTGAATTAGTGCTAATGTTGTTTGGTGCGCTCGTGGATTCCTTATAAAAATAAAATTTGCTTATTTTGGTTATATAGCTTTTTTGAAAAAATAACATTAACATGTATATTATTATTTTAATATTAAATAATATTTATATAAAGAAATAAAAAAATGAAAGAGTTTTTGGTTTGAATGGACAAGAGTGAGGAAACAAGGGAGAAGTTTTTCGAGGAAAACCATTTCCCATACCCCCATAGGAAACTCATTTCCACCATTATTAAGGAAATACTGACGAGACAGGAATGCATTTATGCGGAATTGTTCCGCCACCAAAATACAGGAAAAATGGATTTTCCGCGCGAAAAAGTGGATTTTCCACAGAAAAGTATTATACAAACATGCTTTAAGAGATTCTGTCCATGAGACATTAATTGCTCTACATATTTGTACGTTGAGCATCATATATCGTCATTGAACCTTTATCTTATCTATTTAGGGTTGGCTAGGTACACAAATTCATACTATCTACAATTAAACACTCACCAGCTCTCGAACAAATCTTCGTTGTATCAACCTGATGGCGATCAAACAACATTTTGATAGTATTATCACAAGTTCATCAAGGGCATCAAAGATAACTTTGCTGTGACCGGATAGTCCATCCTCGTCCCATCTATAATATTCATCAAAACAACCAAACTACTTAAAAACCAAGAAAGGAAAGAGCGATGTTATATATGTATGTTGTGACTTGAATTGTACCTTCCAACTGCTTCAGTGAGGGTGTTCAATTCATCCAACGAGCCTTCCATATCAAAGAAATCATCGGCAACTGTAAACAAGGATTGCACTCTTGCAGAACCAACATCCTCACATCAGAGAGTGAAGGGTGGTATGCATTAGAGGCAACAGACAAGTAACAGTAGGTGGATTTCTCGCGACCAAATCCAATCTCTCTCAAACCCCGAGTCCCTACTCCACCTAAACTCATGATCCAAAAGGGGGATGTGTTAGAGAGGCATGATGGTGAAAGGCAAGTCTGACATTGAATTGGCCATGGGAAAGTCCAAACCACTTTAATCAACAAACACGCAAAAATGTACATGTGTATTCCTTTTTTCCTCTTCGGCTTTTTTTTACTTTACCGTTTTGCCCCATTTTTTTACGAATCATAGGATTGCCTCTAACTTAATGGTTGCATTGCTTGTTCCCATTTAGATAACTTGATAGGAAAGAGAGAATGGTCCATTGTAGGTTTTGTTTTGTGAATGCATATCTGGTGCAAACCCAGACATTGTGCTAACAGGAGCCCCTAATCTGGGTTACAACTTAGATTGGTAGAAGATATCACAAATTAGACCAGGCTTGGCCCAGTTATTTGCCAGGAACTAATCTAGCAAACAGAGACTTAAAAGCAAGTCCAAGATATGGTGGGCTAGGCCAGGAAACGAGGGGGCCTGTTCCGCCAATGACCACCTTAGAAATGTGATTGTCGTCCAAGGTTTCAATGTACCTTGTGACCTCCTCGAGCTCGTTCTTGAAAATGGACTGTCGAAGCGTGTAGTTTTCCATTGCAAGTTGAAGCAGTTTGTCGTCATTTAGGCATGATATCCTGCAATATTCCATGCAAAACAGCAACACAACAAGCTAGTCAGTCATAAGATAGCACATACAGATGCTTATACTAAATCTTGCTTTTTTCTTTCAATCACGGGAGTGATAATGAGTACCTGTAATGGCAGGCCTTGCCCATCCATAGATAATCGTTGCTCTTGCTTCCTTCGATGCTATCTCTATGCTCTAGATGGTCCAAACGTGCAAGCCATGGGAGTGCCAGCTGATGCTCAATCTGGGCAATCCACACCGCTCATGTATGTCAGTAATGAGGATCATTTAAAGGGGGTGATCTGAATTGATCCAGTGCTCTGGACATGTTCGATCCGAATCAATTTGTTCAACTCTGTTTAAAAGTAGAGTGGCTGTTTTTCCACTGATTTTGATATGTTTTGCTTTTGTGAGGTTCAGATGAATGAATATACATGATCAGATGATTGTACAAGGAAGACCAACAAGTGAGTTGACAAAAAGCAAATGAACCTAAGAGTAGCAAACGACACAAGCATTAGTTTGTTTGTGATGGTCGATGACATGATCTTGAATCATATGGTAAATTACCTCTCTTTGAATATTGAATGTCACAACACTATCCTTCGCATTTTCATGGTCAGTCCCCTCTCTAGTAATGTTCTTGAGAAAGACCTGGCTTCCTCGAGTTCATTCTCTCCTAAGAACGTCACCTCTGTTGCTCTGTAAACATTTAACAAGGTGCTCAACAAGCAATTATAGTTTTCTTCAATATATGATGTTATGTCCTCATGTTGCAGGAACCAACAAAACCTTCCTGTAGACAACAAACAGCATACATACAGATGGTTAAAGAAATCATTAAAAAACACAAATGGGACAAAAGGAGAGAGTGTATAATAAGCACGGGAAGAAGACTGATTGATTGATTCCTTACGAGGGGATACACGATATCCATGCATTCTCAGCAGTCGAAATGCTAGAGAATCTTTATACAAATGAATTGGCACCAGAGTGCTCCGCTCTTTCTTGTCCTCCTCTTCCTCTTGTACTGTCCAATTCCTTCACATGTCCAGTTGTGACATCAGTGTAAGCTTAGTCAGTCTACTAGAAGAGTCATGCTAAGGGGCATTTTGTCTAATTCATACCCAATTCTTTGTTAGAAAGAGACTCTTTCACCGGGAATGGTTTGTAGGGTTCGGATTAAAGCACTTGAGAAAACACGTGTTTCTCAACTATATAAACAGTCAATCCTGTCAAAACTGACAAATCCAACCCAACTAGACTTCAATGGATCAAAGCTGAGCCCTTAGTTAATTGGGTTAATGGGGTCAGGTTGGATCTGATTGACAAGTCAAACAGCAAGAGTGCGCTCAACCCGAATTTGTTAGTCAACTCAGAAATGTCAGCCAGAACACAACATGCAATTAAGAAGGACCGCAACAAAAACAAAAACTATGGGGGATATTGTATTGGTGGTCATGATTATCTACTGAGTTTGATTTTTTTTCCACCCCTAATCCACACGAAGCCCCTTCAAACCCACACAAACTACAGATAATAAACCAGGGCTTGAAGTTTTGTACAAGTAGAGTGTTCGGCCAGGAGAGAATCATGTTGGGGAGGTAGCTGTCATCTCCAAATGATTAGAGATAATTGTCATCCCAGATGGGTTAGATAAGATGTCTCCATAGAAACTCTATATGTATAAGACAACAACAACAAAAGCAGAGAATTGGTAAATTGGTTAGCGGTATAATTTTTGCATCTTACATATAAACATGGAACAAAACATCTTCTATTTCCTCTGAGAAGTGCTCTGACAAGCCCAATCTTTCCAGTCGATCCACGATGCTCAGCTTTATAAGTTCTTCATCGACGGGATAAAAGGGTGGAACTGCGTCATAGTTCCATAATAAGTGGCTCCAAACATAATAATAAAAAAAAAAAAAAAACCATTTCATGATGATCACATACATTCATACATGTGAATAGAAAAGCAAAGACGAAAAAGAAACAGGGAACAAGGTAGCCATGCCAATTGCCAAGGGTGATTCATATTCTAACCTCCTCCATGCCCGCATCTTTGAACCATAGATTCCAAGTAGAGCTTAAAACCTTCGTTTCCCGTAACCATGAAAGCATGAGCTGTTGCAGAAGGCGATTGGAACAAGGATCCATCTTTGTTTTGATTTTGGAGTATTATCTCGTGGCCTATATGACCATATGATGGAGGCAAAGCTTCTAAGTAAGCCAAGAGAGGAGGATGATAAGCTTCACAAGAAGATGCTTCCCTGCACAAGTGCAACCCCTCATTCATTCTTATATCAAGAAATATATGGTAGAAAATAAAGTAAGACTTGTACAAGTGGATAGATTTCCTATGTATATAAAATGTATTTTCATCATCCTGGAATAAAGATGAAGAGATGGCATTGATGTGAGTGTCTTAAAAGAAAAGGTGGGCCCCATCTGACTTTTTTGTGTCATTGCCTCTGGGGTATTAACATCCATTTCTACTTGTATGTCTTGATTTTTACTACATCTTGACCATGGTCAGCATTAAACAGATGGTCATTGGACAATGTCTAGCGGTAAAGAATTCTGGGAAGGCTTGAGATGATGGCGTCAAATTTTGGAAACTGGGAGATGCAGCAAATGGACGTCTGTTCTATTGTGGTGCCCACCTCTTTAATGGGTTGTTAGAGCACCGACGCCATGGGAATGATAGAAGGTAATTACTTACACTAGCTTACATAAACGTTTACTCTGTTTTGTGGAATTCACAAATGCACCCTAGGTTTTATAGAATGAAAGATGTTCCTCAACTTTTCCCTAACATTCTCACATACACCCATTGATTGTTACTCAGAGGAATTCTGGCAACCATCTCAGTTTTACCAAATAAGCTTTTGAGTCTGGATCCTCTAAAGTCTCACTCAAAGAATCCTCAGTTTTACTTACGTGCCGATACATATACGAGATGTCTCAAAATTTTGCTTTGTCTAATGGATAAATTAAATATATGGATAATGTGATTAGGGATGTGAAATGGGCCGGGCTGCCTAGGGCTAGCACGCCCATCAACATACACGGGCAGGCCCAACACGTTGAGAGGCCCAAGATGGCCTAGCCCATCCCATGCAGAGGAACTAGTTTTTAATTATACTAAACTCTTTTTTGACAGCTCTATTTCCAAGCTCTATTTGTCTAAATGCCTAAAGCGGACATATGTTTGGGAGGCAATCATTTACACAATCTGTCCACTTTAGAGAAAAAGAGGCAAAGCCTCTTAAAATCATAGCCCTCATATGAATGCAGTTGAAAAGTAGAAGGAAAAAAGGGGCACATAATAGTACCTTTCAAGTTCACAATATCCTAGTCCGATTTTATTTTTCTTTCTTTAAAGTTTGAGAGAGTAAATCAAGATCCAAATCATTGAAAATGTCCACAAAATCAAACACGGCTGTGGGATGTGGGACCAGATCTCAGCAGTTGGATCATCACCAACCTCGAGATATTTCCAAAAAAAAAAAAAGAAACGCCATTGGATATAATTTTCTAAATTCTAAGAGCCCTAGAAATCAAATCCAAATCGTTAGATCTCTTTGGAAGGTTAAACTTAGTTATGGGGTCAATTTTTTAAGGTTAGATACCCTGTGGATCTTGAGAAATTTGTGAACAAACATCAACCCTTGATGTAACATGCTCAATTTTCGATTATTCCATAGGCAGTCCTATTTTTTGTTTTTTTTTTTTTAATTATTCTCAAGATACCAAATCACAATCCAAACGGTTCAAAATGTTTAGAGTGTCAAACATACCTATGGATCCAAAATTTAGCCATTGGATCATCACCAATATCGATAAATGTGCAAAAAAATGTAAACCATTTGATATTATTTTTTAGAATCTGTGGGCCACAAACATAAAATCCAAACTGTTAGATTTCTTTGAAAGGCTGAACATGGCTGTGGCATCAAATTTTGAAGCTTGATATCTCAATGATCTTGAAAATTTTGTGAAAACTATCAACCATTGATTTAAAAAAGTCTATTTAAAACATATCACTACATTACCAAACACATTTTTTTTATTCTTTTCTCTTTTTTTATGGCTCTTTTTTGTGATGACTCTATGTTGGATGGGTCTATCAAAAGAAAGAGTAGAGAGACCATAAAATATATATATATATATATATATATCTAATTAAACACGGTTGGGACTATATTTAAAACTATGTTCTTCCAGACATGTTTTTTTTTTTTTTTTAAATATTAGTCGAATAAATATTGTATCAGCTGATAAATATCAAATAAGCCGATATGCTTCCATATTAAATATAAAACAAAAAACAGGTAAAAGAGTTCCGGTTGTTACCCTATTCACACAAGGAATGGTGATATGTCAGGACTCGATGGGGCATCCTTTACCAAAGATCAGGTTCAGGTTAGGCTGAGAATAGGTCATGCCAAGATTTGGTGTGTAGAACGGGTTTTAATCTAACCTTTGGGTATGAAAGCATCTCTCATCTTACTATGAGAGATAAGGTGGAGGCCCTCACATCCTATATATATATATATATATATATATTTGGAAACCAATTTTTTTTCTAGGAAGGAAAACCAAATTCTAATAAAAAAAGAATTTAAGTGAATTTTTTTATAGGAATTAATGAAGAGAGAGTAGGAGTGTTCCTGGCCCCGGGGCCAATGCATATTTAGGCCCGGCCTGGCTTTAAAAACACTGGCCTAGACACGGTCCAAGCTGGACACAGGCCATAAAAGTTAGGCTCGAGCTTGCCCATTTATTCAAGGGGGCCGGACTGAACCAGGCTTTTCAACACTTTGTGGGTATTATAGCGTTAATTAAATTAAATTACATGCATTTCTTACGCAAGCCGGGCCGGGCTATGGGCTTTCCGTCACTTGATCCAAACCCGCCTAATTATACATCTGAACCCTGCCCAAAGCGGGCTAGGCCCGACCAATGAGCGAAACCTTACACCAAAAATTGAAATGGTTTTCAAATTTGGATTGAATGGAGAAAATTTGGGATTTCGACACAGCATCAACTTTTGAAAGTGAGGAGATGAGAAGGGGCCGGGTGAAGGGTGGGAGGGAGGGAGGGAGGGAGGGAGAGAGAGAGTCCCTGCATGTAGAGCTTGGGTGAGTGCTTGTGGGTGTGGGTTTTTTTTGAGCATTCACCAGATAAGGGGAGAAAATTTGTCAATGCCACAGAGCCGTGTTTCCCAAAATTGTCCTCGAAACATCTCACAATACCAAACGGGCCCTGAATATCTCCAATTTATATGGCTGATACAGACCGATATAAAGACTGACATGGATTTGGTTCGTGCTTCCTACTTTCACATAAAAGGGTTCTTTTGTGTGTGTTTTTTAAGGCTATCTTTACTTAATAAAGATCACTTTCTATTATCCTTTTAATCCTTCTGCTTGGACAGGTATTTATGGGTCTCCATTAACACTCTAACTAAGAATTGATCTCTGCTTGTTTTTTTAGGGAAGTTGCCTCACCACTAACTGCTGAGCTACAAGTGGATTGGTTAAATTTTCAGGTGTTACGCATTTCTAATACAGAATTTTATTAAAGATAAATCTCAGATTGTACCCATTGTTACAATCTAAGACAGCTCTGATATACGTTATCTTTCATTGATATAAGAGCCATGCTCCTATTTATACCATCAGGACATACTATCCTTCCTTCCATACTAGCTGTTGGGATTCACCTGGGCCCTATAGATCATGGGATATTAGGAGGATCGAATGATCAGGGGGGCCACCCCCTAAATATGAAATTTAAAGTTGAATACAAATTTAATATAGGTGGTTATGCAAAATGAAATAAGTTGTAAGCTTGTGTAGTTGAAAAGGAGCAATACATTTCAAGGAACCTTTCTCTTTAAGAATTTAACCACTGCCCATGTCGCTTGGGTTTTGGGCCTGACATGAAGGCCAGTATTGGTAGCTACTTAATTGCGCCAGACTAATCAGAGTGATTAAGTAAGTAATGACATCTCTAATTAATGATCAGCCATGCACTTCTGACATTGACACTGACACTGACACTCATGCATTTGTTAGTTCACAGATATTGTACTTTCAGTTTATTACAGTCAATGCTCTATAAAATATAATTCAACAATTCTTTTTTTTTATTTTGTTTTCTGGGTGTCTGTAAAGTAAGATTACAATAAATATATATATATATATATATATATAGATAGGGCTCTCCTAAGTTGAAACACTACTGGTCTTATAAATTAAAATTGATTGTATCTATTTTTTGTATAATAAAATTGGAAAATCCAGTTATCTTAATTTTGGAAATGATCATCATGTAAAAAATAACGATAATGGACTTTGATTTGTAAGATCAGCACTGTTTCAGCTTAAGAGAGTTGGCCCATATATATATATATATATATATAAATATATATATATATATATATATATAAATATATACTACAAAACTTCCTAGGCGTTTTTCTAAAAAAAAAAAAACCCCTCTTTTATTCAATAAAACTGTGACACGTGTTATCAGTGATACACATATCCGATTTTCTCTCCTAAATATTCTCCTACAAACATGGATCTCTTGAAATACTAACAAATCATTGACTATTAGATATGGGCAGAAACTCCTCTTTTGAGATTAGGGAAGTTTTTGAGAATTTATCACATATATAGGGGAATATTCAAGTGCATCTATCCATCACCATAGAGTGATGGATACTCCCCTTTTTGGGAAGTTTCAAGTACAAAAGCACTATTGTACTTTTTGGAAAGATTCTCCTTTGTACTTGAAACTTCCCAAAAAGGGGAGTGTCCCTCACCCTATGGTGAGGGATAGATGCACTTGAATATTTTTCATATATATATATATATATATATATAAGTTACGCTACTAGACTGTTTAGAAAAACGCCCCTCTTTTAGCCAATGAAAGTATGACACATGTCATTAGTGATACACATACTCGATTCTCTCTCCTAAATATTCTCCAACAAAGGTGGATCTCTTAAAATACTAACAAATCATAGGATGTTAGATAGTGGCAAAAACTTCCCTTTTGAGATAGGGGAGTTTTTAAGAATTTGTATATATATATATATATATATATTTCGTGTGAGATTTCTTTTGTATAGTCTACTTTGAACCAGATTTATTATTAAAATAATTTGCATCATAGCGCATTAGTTGCCTCTACATATGATCAGGTCATACAACTTGGCTTAGAAAGAGCTTTAAAACCATGATAAACCATGATCCAACAACGACGAGAATCAAGTGGCAGAGGCATTTCGTTTTTATCCTACATGATAGGGATCGATCTCTGGCTATCCTCAGAAGTATGCTGGCATAGGAACATTTTACGGCCATAAGCATGGAGCACTATGGTAGAGCTATGTACTCTGGAATGACCCTGATAAATATTAGATTGAGCTAGCTAGTTTAGGACCACGATGGTATACTATTCCTTTCATGTAATAGCAAAAACAGATCAAAATCAAATAAACCCTGGTGCAACAATATATGCGTTCCTTGAAAGCCTCTTAATATCGCCATCATACAAAAAGAATAAAAAAATGAGAAGAAATTTAAAAAACTACATTTTGAAAAATTCTTTTTTATGATTATTTTATAGAGAATAGTGAATAGCTATTTATAGAATACGGTAAAGATTACAACCTAAACTTAACTTTAAAAAACCTAATTACATTACAACGTTGTAATATTAGGGTTAATCCTAACATAGTATAATTTTATTCAGATCAAAACTAGAAGATCTGTTCGATTATAAAATATCCAATCTTCCAGGAACACATTATACAATATTGTCTTTGATATGTGCTATACAACAAACTTAGTGTCACTGGGTGTCTTCAATATCAACTTGTGGGCCCGTGACTAGTAACCAGCTTTTGTCAAAGATCTCGGCGGAAACTGACTGATATTGCATAATACAAACCAGGTTCGAAGAATGTTGGACAATTCTGGGCTTCACTTCTCGGCAGAAACTGATTGGTCATGCATGTAAGGTACATCAAGCATTGATGTAATATTCTAAATTAAGAAACCACTGCTCTTTCCTAGGAAGGAAACCGAATTCTCATAAAAAGAATTTATGAGAATTTTTTTTTAAAGGAAACTGAGAGAGAGAGTAGGAATGTTCATGGCCCGAGCCCAAGCATATTCAGGCCTGGCTCGACTTTAGAAACACTGGCCCAGACATGGCCCAAGCCGGACACAGGCCATAAAAGTTAGGCCCAAACCTGTCCATTTAATCAATCGGGCCGGGTTGAACCAGGCTTTTCAACACTTTTGTGGGCATTATTGCTCTAATTAAATTAAACTACATGCATTTCTTATACAAGCAAGGCCGGGCCGGGCCGGGCTATGGGCTTTCCCATCATTTAATTCAAACCCGCCTACTTATTCATCCGAACCCTGCCCAAAGCCGGCTAGGCCCGGATCAAGCTCGGGCTGGCCCGGCCAATGAGCACCGCTAAAAGAGAGAAATATTACTTGAGCGAAACCTTACACCAGATATGAAATGGTTATCAAATTTGGATTGAATGGAAAAATTTTGGGGGTTTTCGACACACCATCAACTCTAGAAAGAGAGATATGAGAAGGGGCTGAGTGAGGGTGTTGGAGAGAGAGAGTCCCTGCATGTAGAGCTTGTGTGAGTGCGTGTGGGTGTGGGTTTTTTGAGCATTCACCGGATAAGGGGAGAAAATTTGTCAATGCCACATAGCCATGTTTCCCAAAATTATCCTCGAAACATCTCACAATACCAAACGGGGCCTGAATATCTCCAATTTATATGGCTAATACAGACCGATATAAAGACTGACATGGATTTGGTTCGTGCTTTCTACTTTCACATAAAAGGGTTCTTTTGTGTTTTTTTAAGGCTATCTTTACTTGATAAAAAGCACTTTCTATTTGTCCTTTTAATCCTTCTGCTTGGACAGGTAGTCTCCATTAACGCTCTAACTAAGAATTGATCTCTGCTTATTATTTTAGGAAAGGTACCTCACCACTGACTGTTGAGCTACAAGTGGATTGGTTAAATTATCAGGTGTCATGCATTTCTAAGACAGAATTTTATTAAAGATAAATCTTAGATTGTACCCGCTGTTACAATATAAGACAGCTCTCATATACGTTATCTTTCACTTATATAAGAGCCATGCTCCTATTTATACCATCAGTGCATACTATCCTTCCTTCCATACTAGCTGTTGGGATTCACTTGGGCCCTATAGATCATGGGATATTAGGAGGATCGAATGATCCAGGGGGACCACCCCCTAGATATGAAATTTAAAGTTGAATACAAATTTAATATAGGTGGTTATGCAAATTGAAATAAGTTGTAAGCATGTGTAGGTTGGAAAGGAGCAATACATTTCAAGGAACCTTTCTCTTTGATGAAATATGCTTGCAACCACATCCGTCAAGCCATCAGGTAAAACATTTAGGCCTTTGGCTTGCGCCAACTCCACCATAGCAGGGAAAACAATGCAAAACCAACGAGGGAATGCGCCATCTTCCTCTCTTAGCAGCTTCTCTACATTTGCATGAACAAATGCCAACCCTGAAAATTTGTCAAAAACCTTAGTACGTACATGTACAATAAATAAAAGTTCTTAAGAAAATATTCGGTCATACACAAGTAACGTATACAACCTTTGATTGAAAGAAAGACCGTACCTCTGCCTACGTTGCATGGCCCCACCTCCCACGTCTGGAGAGCAACCATGCAAGCGAGGGAGGCAGGCAGGCATTCTATGCTTCCTCCCTCCCCCCAAAACCCTTCTTCTTTCTGCTCCTCCATTATCCACTCCAGGCATTGCCTGAACAGTGGTTGGCCTGGTCGAGCCGGGTCGGGTATCAAGGCTAACCATGCCGTGTCGTAAGCAGAAGAGGACACAAAGGAACAGAGATTAACGGCAGGTGAAAACATCTCCTCCTTCTTCTCAGAAACTAAATCCTTGATGGATTCCATGTATGATGAAGAAGAGAAGCTCTTTATCTAATATCAATCAAAGTATATATTACTATCATTACTATTCTCTCTTTTGATCTCTCTCTCTATATATATAGATACTCCTATGTTTGTTGTAGTGTAGCAAGAGAGGAATTTGATGGCTATTTATAGCCAGACTCTCTCAGCATATGGATCAGGTTTGCAATTTCGATTGCAATTGTAATTTCGTGGCTGAGGTGGGCGCCGAAATCTGTCAACACCAGGCCAGCGGTTTCCAATCAACTATGCAAAGCCACCTTCGCACAGAAGTTTCCTACAGGGGTGCGAATTAATGGTGATCGAGAGACACATGGGAAGGAGAGGAGAGGCTTCCTCCTCGGCCATATTGGTGGAGCCTGCTAATTAAGAAGAGAACAGATAATATTTTTGACTCTCTTTCTCTCTCAACGTGAGAGTAGGGACATGATTCTTTAGTCACTTTCAATGGCAGTAACTTTTCCAAACGAAGCCAAGCTTGGTGTGAACTATTTCATCATGTCAACGGCCTGGTCGCTTTCAATGGCTTAAATCGTGATCTTCGTGGATAATGGATACGCCACAATTTCATTTTCTTAAAATCTCGGCAGAATCCGATAGGTATTCCTTCTTATTATTGGAAGAATCTCAGTTACAAATCTAAAAGGTGTTATTGGAAAACAAAAAAAAAAAAAAAAAAAGATGGTTGAAAGAGCCCACTCAATAGAATTTGGATCCAAAAGGCAAAAGGACTACTGATAATTCTGTTAATTCTACGATCCGAGATTTATATTGATGTCATCTCATTGATTTCTCCTAGAAACAAAGATATTATCTGAATTCTATTAAAACTAGAGTTGTATCATTTACAACTACAACTAGTAACAAATGCCTGTGTTAGGCTCGGGCAAAAAATAATAATACTAAGTTTAAATCTTTCATTAAAACATTGATCGGAGAAAATAAAATTAAGATATAAAAATATAGTATTTGTATAAAATATATATATATATATATATATTGCATTTAGCATTCAAAAGACTATACATGGAAATTTATAAAAGAGAGAGAGAGAGAGA
Source organism: Camphora micrantha (assembly GCA_003546025.1). Taxonomy (NCBI): domain Eukaryota; kingdom Viridiplantae; phylum Streptophyta; class Magnoliopsida; order Laurales; family Lauraceae; genus Camphora; species Camphora micrantha. The sequence goes on from QPKB01000002.1 coordinate 66,049,433, forward strand.
GAGAGAGAGAGTAATAAGCTCTGTAAAATTGTGTAAACTACAATTTTATTTGAATTAATAAAATCTTCAAGTATTCAGATTTTCTATTAACTTTAATTAAGGTGGAGAAAATATAAAAAACAAAATTGTTAAGTTAATGTATTTATCATCTCATCTCTTAATATATAAGTCGTCTAAAAGTAAAATCGTAACACCAATTTTCAAACGAGTATATATATATATTTATATATATATATATATATATGAATTTGCCAGATCGCTCAGACCTCACACAAACCCATAAGCCCATAAGCCCTCCCATGATCATTCCGGACAACACTGTGCGAGAAACATGCAAATATTATTTTGTCCTTGTCAAAGATGCAATGCTTGGACACTCCATGTGCAGGAGAAATCAAAGGGATAAGAAGAATTAACGGACAAAATCCCTTATCCTAGTCTTCATCTTTAGACTTTCCTAATGTGTACTGCTTTTTCCTATTAATTTAGTCTTATTTATTTTGGAAGTAAGTTTTATTTAGCCTTTAAACAGATTTTGTTTTTACCCTATCAGACCCTAAAAAAAAAGTGTGCCTTACAAACGATAGGTAAATTGGTTATTTTAGCACTTATTAATTTCTTACCCGCTTTACCTTAACCTCTTGAAAGTAAATGCGTTCTTGCATTACCAAAAGCCTACTTTGCCTTTACTTAGTCATCACCTTTTGTACTGATTTGATATTTACTTTACTGAGAAATAAATAATAAAGATTTTTTTTTTTTTTTTTGCAAATTAAGTTTATATTTCTTAATAAATTAGGCACTTGGACATTTTACAAATAAATGGTAGAGTGCTTTATACTCATTTTGATGAAAATGCTCGTAAGTAGGATTGTAAACGGGTTGGTTCCAGTTCGGGTCCATGGTAGACCAGAACCGGAACCATTAAAGAAAAAGTGAAACCGGATCCGAAATTGGAACCATTCAGAACCAGTTTTTTTTGCTCTAGAACCGGAACCGGAACCATTAAAGAAAAGGTGGAACCGGATCCGAAATTGGAACCATTCAGAACCAGTTTTTTTTTTGCTTTAGAACCGGAACCGGAACCAAAACCAGAACCATATATTGGACGGGTCTGGATCTAGGTCCGGATTTAGATAGAGAATGATATTGAAAAAACATGGTTTTTTGAAGAGGTTTACGAAAATTGATGTAATATTTTGGGTCTCGGGTCCACGGATCCAAACCAAGGTGAAACCCGACCCGGACCTATTTACTTATCGGGACCTAAATAAGGATCCAGACCCGATTTTTAACGAGTCGGAACCTTCGGATAATCGAAGAATCAGTGACCCATTTACATCCCTACCCGTAAGTAAGTAAGTACTGATGCGGAAAACACACTTTCTTTTTTTTCTTCTTTTTTTTTTTATTTTATTTGCTGAAGGGAAAAGCACTTACAGTAACCACATTTCCTCATTGCGCTCTATTTCTTGGCCCACCAACGGCCCCGCCATTAAAGATTGTTGTCTTCTTATTTGCCTGGTTTGTGTCTCGATCACTAGAATCTCTTTGCAACTGGGAAGCTTGCAATGGAGTCTATCCCTTTGTCGTCGTCTACTTCTTCCCCCGGCCCACATTGCTCATCCACATTCTTTGGACATCGCAGTTGAAGAGGAGCCACAAGAATAAGTGGATAGAAAAGAATGACAAGTAGCGATAGAAGACAAGTATTATTTGGGGAAAAAGTCGAGCCCCGTACCCACTGTGGTCCCGCCACTGCCGGAACTGATGGGATATGGTGTACTAAAATTTTGAAAAAAAGCTCTGGGAACTCTTGAATGCTACTCCACTGTAGTAAATTTTTAAAATGAAAACTCAATACATTTTAAAGAGGAATTTATCAACGCAAAAGAAAAAAAAACATATTTGAAGTACTTTTGTTTTTCAATTCAGTGAAGAGAGCTGGAACTTAAAAGAGAGCCAACACACGCAAGTGAATACTTAAGGGCCCGTTTGGTAATTTACTTTTAAAATAAAGTGGAGTGAAGTGAAATAAAAAGAATGAATAAAATATAAGTGAGTTATGATGGTATTTTGTTTTTAGTTGTTTGGGATAGAATATTTTTGACTTTTTGTATGGGGAGATGGAATTTTTTTGTCTTTTAGTGAGTAAATGTTGTTACTTTTTGACTTTTTTTGGAAAAGATGAAGGGAATTTTTTGGAAAAGTACTTTTGATGGGATGTTTAATTTGACTTCACTTCACTTTACTCTATTAGTAAAATTACCAAACACGCCCTAAAGGATTTTATTGTAATCTAGGACACAAAAAACACGCATAAGAGATTGATTAATCAAGCACGCACCACAAGAGGCATACATGATTTACATGGTTCGATTTTTTTGGCCTACATTCACCGAAAAGATAGAAGGATTTACATGGTTCGATTTTTTTGGCCTGCATTCACCGAAAAGATAGAAGATTTTTCACTATGCAGTCAGATTATGTGGTATGCATTATGAGCTCACTTTAGAGACAGTTAAATTCATAATTTTGTCATTTGTTAACTTTTTATCCCACTTCACCAGCCTATACATTGTTTAAGAAGCGTCTGGAGTTTGTACACTGTGGTCATCGGTCCAAGTTGGGGCCCCACTTTGCTGGTGTGAATGGAAAAAGTCTACTTGTCCCGAACATTGGGACCGATCCATGGACCGGTCCCAATGTTTGGGACCATTATCATTCATGATAATGGTCCCAAATATTAGTACCGGTCCATGGATCGGTCCCAATGTCCGGGACAAGTAGCCTCCGTCGTGTGAATGGGGTCAAGAAGAACTGTAGATGGGTCAAGCCTGGACATGAACCGGATGAGGCCGAGAACCAGCGGTAAGCGAAGACCAGACCTATCAATTGATCTTGCCTCAGTGCCCTTGTCATGCATGCAAGATACCACCGAGAAAGTGCGGACGATAGAACCGTCTTGTCTTGTCTTGTCTTCCACCTTACAGACTTACAGACATGAGCTGTGTGGCACTGCCACCCCCTAGAGCTCTGCAATTAAGAATTTAACCATTGCCCATGTCGCATGGGTTTTGGGCCTGACATGAAGGCCAGTATTGGTAGCTACTTAATTGCGCCAGACTAATCAGAGTGATTAAGTAAGTAATGACATCTCTAATTAATGATCAGCCATGCACTTCTGACACTGACACTCATGCAATTGTTAGTTCACAGATATTGTACTTTCAGTTTATTACAGTCAATGCTCTGTAAAATATAATTCACAATTCTTTTTTTTTATTTGTTTTCTGGGTGTTTGTAAAGTAAGATTACAATATACGTCCCTCCTAAGTTGAAAGAGTGCTGGTCTTATAAATTAAAGTTGATTGTATTTATTTTTTACATAATGAAATTGAAAACTCCAGTTCTAATTGAATTTATCTTAATTTTGGATATGATCATCATGTAAAAATTAACGATAATGGACTTTGATTTGTATGACTAGCACTGTTTCAGCTTAAGAGAGCTGACCCATATATATATATATATATATATATGCTACAAAACTCCCCGGACGTTTTTCTAAAAAAAAAAAAAAGCCTCCTCTTTTATTCAATAAAAGTTTGACACGTGTCATCAGTGATACACATATCCGATTTTATCTCCTAAATAATCTCCGACAAACATGGATCTCTTGAAATACTAACAAATCATTGGCTATTAGATAGGGGCAGAAACTCCTCTTTTGAGATTAGGAAAGTTTTTGAGAATTTCTCATATATATATAGGGGAATATTCAAGTGCATCTATCCCTTACCATAGGGTGAGAGATACTGCCATTTTTAAGAAGTTTCAAGTACAAAAGATATTCTTATCCCTCACCATAGGGTGAGGGACACTGCCATTTTTAGGAAGTTTCAAGTACAAAAGCACTCTTGTACTTTTTGGAAAGATTATCTTTTGTACTTGAAACTTTCCAAAAGGAGAGTGTCCCTCACCCTATGGTGAGGGATAGATGCACTTGAATATTTCTCATATATATATATATATATGAGTTACGCTACAAGACTGTTTAGAAAAACACCCCTCTTTTAGCCAATGAAAGTATGACACATGTCATCAGTGATACACATACTTGATTCTCTCTCATAAATATTATCCTACAAAGGTGGATCTCTTAAAATACTAACAAATCATAAGCGGTTAGATAGGGGCAAAAACTCCCCTTTTGAGATAGGGGAATTTTTGAGAATTTCCATACATATATATATATATATATATATATATATTCCCAGTAAGATTTCTTTTGTATAGTCTCTTTTGAACCAGATTTATTATTAAAATAATTTGCATCATAGTGCATTAGTTGCCTCTACATATGATCAGGTAATACAACTTGGCTTAGAAAGAGCTTTAAAACCATGATAAAACCATGATCCAACAATGACGAGAATCAAGTAGCAGAGGCATTTCGTTTTTATCCTAAATGATAGGGATCGATCTCTGGCTATCCTCGGAAGTATGCTGGCATAGGAGCATTTTACAATGAGCACTATGGCAGAGCTATGTACTCTGGAATGATCCTGATAAATATTAGATTGAGCTAGCTAGTTTAGGACCACAATGGTACACTATTCCTTTCATGTAATAGCAAAAACAGATCAAAATCAAATAAACTCTGGTGCAACAATATATGCGTTCCTTGAAAGCCTTTTAATATTGCAATCATACAAAAAGAAAAAAAAAAGCGTAGAAATTTAAAAACTACATTTTGAAAAATTCTTTTTATGATTATTTTATAGAGAATAGTGAATAGCTATTTATAGAATACGGTAAAGATTACAACCTAAACTTAACTTTAAAAACCTAATTACATTACAACGTTGTAATATTAGGGTTAACCCTAACATAGTATAATTTTATTCAGATCAAAACTAGAAGATCTGTTCGATTATAAAATATCCAATCTTCCAGGAACAACACATTATACAATATTGTCTTTTGATATGTGCTATACACCTAACTTAGTGTCACTGGATGTCTTCAATGTCAACTTGTGGGCCCGTGACTAGTAACCAGCTCTTGTCAAAGATCTCGGCGGAAACTGACAGATATTGCATAATACAACCCAGGTTCGAAGAATGTTGGACAATTTTGGGCTTCACTTCTCGGCAGAAACTGATTGGTCATGCATATAAGGTACAATTCAGGTACATTTATAATCTAATCGGCACCGACTTTGCTGTCCTGGCATTTTCGGCAATGGGAAGAGATTTGAGAGCTACTTCTAACAATCATGCTATGCTGTGAAAGTAGGCCTTTCATGGTGTGGTGTTTCACGGGATGATGCTTTTCTTGTTTGCGTGGGCCTCTTCTTTACTTTTTCATTCTCTTTTTCTATATGAGTGATGTGAGTGTGGGCTGTCTTTTCAAATATCTAGGATCTCTCTTGGATCCCACTCCCTTCGGCTAGGATCCAAAAAGAAATTATTCTTCAAGAACACTTCCCACAAGTGTCTCATTAAGATCTCTTTAGTTTTAAAATAGTGATAGCCTATTCTAACATTCATTCCTTTTAACATTGAATAACCCTAGTTTTTGTTTAGTAAAAGTAAACTAGTGTTGTAATGTAAAATGTTAAATGAGTGTATAATTGATGTAACATAGTTTTATCTAAAGAGTGTCTGAATGGAAAAAAGATGAGGGAAGAGTAAACTTCCAATATGATGTTGTAAGTGCAAAAACGGTAACTCACAAGATTTTGAGATGTCTTAAGAGGACTTAATCAAATGACTATCGAGAGCTGGCCGGTGTCGACTCGCAGGACCTGAAAGGGAAGAGAGAGAAGGTCAAAGGACCCTGGCCGTGGCAGCACAGGGCTCTCCGATGCCTCAGTTAGTATGAATACCGGTCTTGGATGGAGAAGAAGAGAGATAGTATGTATGTGTATATCATCATGCGTACCTGGTTCAGATGCTATCTCCCCTTTATATGAGTATTACCGGAGACTTTGCCATGGGCTTGATGATCTGGCTGCTGAGATCATCAGCTCACAAAACAATAAATGGCGGTCCATCACAGCCCACATTGCATTAATTGCCAGTCCGATCAGCCCATGTCGCATTAAATGCCAGTCACATTGGGCCTGATCCTGTCTGGACTCAATGGCAGGCGAAGATCTCACTGGATCCTTTCTTGGGCCTCCCCCGATGGGGCTGTGACCGTTGGATGCTGCCCTGTCAGAGGGTTGGACGGCCAGGATGACGTCTGTCTTGTCACTGTGCGCCTGGAGGCAGGAGATATTTTAAACACGCACCTCGGCTGGCAGTCTTGCAGCCGGGATGCGTGTTGGAACCGGGCTTAGCGGAGGACAGCCTCAGCCGGACTGGGACCATGAACCGCACCCCGGCTGGCGCTCTACTACCGCGGCCAGGACGCGCTCGGCCGGACTGAAGATTAGGTCATTAGTTAAACAGCTTTGGGACGATTAGGAATCTCCCCACACAATAGCCCCCTAGCTTGCGGCTTCTCTGGGGTCCCGGGATCCCACAAAACAATAAATGGCGGTCCATCACAGCCCACATTGCATTAATTGCCAGTCCGATCAGCCCATGTCGCATTAAATGCCAGTCACATTGGGCCTGATCCTGTCTGGACTCAATGGCAGGCGAAGATCTCACTGGATCCTTTCTTGGGCCTCCCCCGATGGGGCTGTGACCGTTGGATGCTGCCCTGTCAGAGGGTTGGACGGCCAGGATGACGTCTGTCTTGTCACTGTGCGCCTGGAGGCAGGAGATATTTTAAACACGCACCTCGGCTGGCAGTCTTGCAGCCGGGATGCGTGTTGGAACCGGGCTTAGCGGAGGACAGCCTCAGCCGGACTGAGACCATGAACCGCACCCCGGCTGGCGCTCTACTACCGCGGCCAGGACGCGCTCGGCCGGACTGAAGATTAGGTCATTAGTTAAACAGCTTTGGGACGATTAGGAATCTCCCCACACAGATGTGAAGTAGGGGTTTACCCGCTCCCCACGCATTTATTTTGCTTTGTCTTGTAGTATTTTCCACTCTTAATGCCCTCTTTAATTTATTCATGATTCTAACTTCCTCTTTAATTTATTTATGATTCGCCCCGAGTCCCTATTCCTCTTCCTCTCATGCTTACATGATATGAGAGAAGTAAAACATGATTGGCAGTCATATCCAGGATAAAATACACGTCCAATTTTTACCATACACTACTTTATTTTTTATATATATATATATATATATATTTAGTTAGGTTTGAGTAGAAGGAATATGAGAAAAATAAGAAGAGAGCCCATCAAAATATTATTCTACCCTCTCATTGATTTTTTTTATCCAAATCTTAAGAGTAAAAACGCTTTTAATCGCATTAGTGATTGCTTTGCTCTTATCTCTCCACTTTGACTACTTGAGTAAAACTATCACCCTATCTAGGGCTAAATCCATTGGCCTCGGCCCCAGGTAGTAATGTGTGAGGTCATACTGATGTCACTCGCTCTTGAACTCAATCAGCCGAGCTTACGTTAATCATCGTGCGTTTTCCTTTGCTTGCAAGCCCTATCAGCCGGAAAGGGGAAAGGACATGGCCACGTGCAAATTTGAAAGATCTGTGGAGTTGGAGCCATTGAAGCAACCAAAGAAAATCTGGTTGTAGAATGAATGAATGTTAAGACATTTAATTTCAATCGTTGTCAGAGTAACACATTGCAGAGGAAGGAAATTTAAGACAAAACTACAGCACATGCATGCATTATCAATTCATTCATCAGATTCAAACACAATTGCATTGCCATTAGTTTTGCACCCCCGGGCAGGAAATCTATCAAAGATTCTAGATTGGAGCATCAGATTTGGAATTGGTTGGTTATCCCATCAATGAATCAACTTGGGAGCAATTGTCAATATAATTTACACTTTTAATCTAGGGGGCGGACCTACCTATGTTGTTTTTGGGTTGGTCGCCCCCAATGAGTCCTAAGTCTGGTTATGAAATCCATATTAATTTAGGGGGCCGACCCAAATAGGCAATTGGACTTGTTGGGCAATTCAGGATTTTCACGTGTGATTTGGGGGCAGACCCAAAATTTTTATGCAGTTCTAGCTGATCCGAGTTTTTCTTGCTAGCTTTAGAGGCGGACCCAAGTTCGATAAGGGCGACTGCCCCCATAACAGGCTATGTGGGGATGTCCCCGTCAGCCATACGTGCAATTGACTCATGCAACACAACCCTCTTCCTATGAACAGTTTGGAGTTGGGGGGCCCAATTGACATATTTATTAGGCTAGCCTGATCCGTCTCTGTCCCACGTGATTGATGGAGCAAGTAGAGCCTGTGTCCAGTGTACCAGGTCTTGATTTTCAAAGGAACAGAGACTCAGGATTCAAAAGTAGGACGTGTTTTTTCAAAAAGTCTACACAACCCGAGATCTGCTCGTGTTTTTTTTAGGAGAAAATTGCCCATCCTAAGAGGATCCACCAATATTTATGATGATCAAGAAAGCCTGATAGATGAAAAGATTATATGAGACCTACCTATATACAAAATTTGGACTCCATTAGATTATCTTAATCTTTTGATCCACGGCCCTATAATTCAATGACTTTAGGGGTATCATTTCTTATGATTTCAATCCAATGATGAATTAAAAGTGGGATCAAAATCAAATTTGGGCTTGTGACTATTCATGGTGGGTAGTGTGTGTGAAAAGACGAGATTCACTGATGGTGGGCCCCTTGACCAAAAAAAAAAAAAAAAAGGGAGGAATGGAAAATGAGACGTTTTTAAAGTGGATCATTTTGGAGAATTAACTATATAAACTGGGCCACCATTTGAAATTCTTATTAGGAAAGTTTGGCCCAAAGAAAATGCAAGAGTGGTGAACATCAGGGGCCCACTAACTCATAAGGATCCGAAAGTCTTTGGCATCAGGGGTCGTATATAGGTGGGGTACTGGCTCTTTTGTTAAATCAAAGGGAAGAAAGAGTGGTGAACATCAGGTATGATAAGAGATTTTCAACAAAAACAGCAGCATGTAAATCACCTCTCCCTCTCCACACCATGTAGAGCATTAATGGGAGAAACTATTGCATCTTACTATCTAAGGAAAGAGATGGCCCTTTTTAATTTTCCATGTTCACACCTGGGCATTTAATAACTTTGGCCCGAACCTTGAATTTTGATACAAGTTTCTTGGGAAGCAAGTCTCACCGTACGCTAGAAACATGAGGTGTGGGCCATAGTTATTAATTTCGTATCATTTCGGCTGAAGTGATTCTAATTTTTTTACTTTTGTCAAGTGGTCGAAAAACTTCTCGATTTGAAATTCGGTCAATTTCGGCCGAAGTGGTATTTTACATAATTAATTTTTTTACTTCTTTTACTCATATTTTTTATTTCTTATATTTTTTGAAAATATAATTTCAAAAATATTACTATAATGGATTAAATCTATATTTATTACTCTTTTTTTTTTTTTTTTACATATGTATATTATGTTATATTTTTTCCAAAATATAATTCCGAAAAGTTTCGTCGAAATTCCAAATCAGCCGAAACTTTTCATTTTGCAAGCAAGAGCAAAATAAGGTCCGAAACGATATTAACAACCATGGTGTAGGCTCTTTCTTTCTGAAAGAGAACTTCTCTTGAGAATATGTTAATTTTGAGAAAATGTTATTTGAAATAGTTAATAAGGGCTACCAAAAAACTTGGTGGGCCTGCAAAAAAGGAAAGAAATTTGGACAAGCCTAGCACTTAGCTTCAAAAAAAAAAAACCCTTGCTTTGTGCTTTTAGAGCCTGGCCAAGTCAGATACCCTCATAGGAGAGCTTGGTTGTCAAAATTCAATCATACACAAGGACAAATCTAGGCATGTAAATCTGGCATGGCACGGCCCACTTACGATTGGGCCCAGTCGTGCCGGCACGGCCCATCAACATTAGACGCCCCCCACCTTAAGCTGGAATTGGTCTGTTGGACTTGGACTTAGAATCTTGGACCAATTCCATTAAAATAAACAAATTAAGAGAAATAAATTAGTCTAATAACACTAATGATGTTTTGAAAAAAAATACATCAAATAGATTATATTTCCTTAAAATTTAAGTTACAAAAGTTAAAATAATTACAAGTTAGAACTTGGATCAATATATAATGAAATTAAAACATTGTGAGAAATGAAAAAATTAAAAAAATTACAACTTTGAAAACCTATGATACATCCTAAAAAATAAATTACAACTTTAAAAACCTATTATACATTCTAAAAATAAATGATATTATGATATCATATATGTAACTCCAATAGCTCATCTTCTATCTCAAAATCATCCAACAAGTATTGTGTTACATCCTTTGCTTAATACCAATCTCGTAAGCATATGCAAGTCTCTACAGTTTCTTTTGATAGTATAGTCCTCATAGGTTCAATAAGGCGCCCACTTGCACTAAATGTATGCTCTGATGCAACTGTAGACATTGGAATTGTTTATATATCACGGGCCATGGTGAAAAGCACAGAAAACTTAATTTCATATGATTTCCACCAAGCCAAAAAGATCAAAAGCATCTTCATCATCATTCGGGATTGGAACAAGATCGCTTCCCATGTACACTGTTAATTCAATAAGGTTGTAAGAGGATCCTCCAGAAGAAGAGGAGTCACTTCCATGAGATTTCTTCATAATACCTCAAATGGCCTTCTTTTCCCCTTTATGTACCTAGGGAAGACCTGTTGGGACTGCGGGTGTTGTGGATGCACCCAATCAGGGAGCATAATCCAAATAAAGTGTTTCTAATTGTGTTCTAACTGTAGACATGTCATTTATATTAATTAGTTGTATTCATGTTAGATTTTATCTCTTTAATTAAAGTCTCCACTCCTCTTAATTTCAATTTAGGGTATAATGCAGCAGCTATACAAAATGTTAAAGTAGCTATTCTCCAATATTGTGAAGACTTTGCCTCTATTTGTACACACATAAGTTGAAAAGGCTGAAAATCGCTATATTTCATAAAAATGGGTTAAAGTTTGAGTTGCTGTGGGATTATATACCTTAGCAAAAATTAAGGTTGTATCATGAAGAACTTCCAAAAAGTCTCTTATTATCTAAAAAAGGGTCCATCCATCATCACTTATATAAATATTTTCATGTGTTAATTAAAGCTGATAATAATGATTGAGTGTCATTTATAGGCGCATGCTTTTTTTAACATTTTATAGGTAAATTCCATCTATGTTTTACATCTTGTGATTTTTTTTTTTTGGATCTTAGACCCAAATTTACACATATATCCCTCCACCATTGTTTTCACGAGGAAGAATACAAAATGAAACCTACAATCCATTTAATGACTTATAAATCATCTTTAATAGATTTTACCCCTACTTGTACGATAAGATTTATGATGTGGCATGCACATTTATTATGGAAGAGAGCTCCATTTAAATCAAGTTGAAGTGTAGGTTTTAGTAAATCTGTCGCGGCATTGTTAGAGCTTGCATTATCTAAAGTTATAATAATTATTTTATTTTTAATATTATATTCTCTAAGTTTCTCAAGGATGGTGGATCATATCCTAACACTAGTGTGTGGGAACTCTAGTAAAGAAAACACAATCATTCCTTTCTGCATCACTCAATCACTATCAATATAATGTGATGTGATTGCAATGTACCCCACATTTTGTTTATAGGTCCATAAATTTGAATTTAAATTCACTTTTCTAGGTATGTTCAGAAAAATCTTTTTTAATTCGTTTTTTCTTTCAAAAATTTTTTTACTACATCATTTCTGGCAATAACTCTAGATATTTTTTGCCGTGAAGGAGCAAAGGCTTCCCTAAAAAATCTTTCAAAGTGTCGGTATTCGACAAGTATAAATGGTAATTGGCGAATAATTATAAACCTTACAAGTTTATATCTAGCATTATTAGGGTCATAGGTAAAAACTCATAAACCATCACTTGAATTCGTTTGAAAAAGTTGTGTTTGGATGGTCCCACTCCCTGCCCTAGCAATTCCAGCGATATTCGTGTGTCTAAGCACACACGATCTCATGTGTCTAAGAAGGTGGCCAGTGCCACCTATTGATCTGGCACTGATGAGATCTTTGCAATATTTACATTGTGCCTTTTTATCTAATATTCATTCTCTGGGATTTGGGACCTGAATATGCTCCCATATAAGAGAAGTTACTCTCCCTTTTCTCTTCTTTTTAGTAGAACTTGCGCCTTCAGGCCCTTCACCACCAGTATATTTCAGGTTTTTGGGGATTATGATTATCTACTTCTATCCCCTGATCCTGATCTAAATTAATAAATCCAGGATCTTCTTCATTTAGAGAGAAGTCAAGGTTTAAAGGTTCTGATGGTCCAGCCATTTTTCTAAAAGACAGATTTAAAAAAAAAACTTAAATAGATAATTATATATAATGTCTTTGTTGTGATAATTTATATAAGAAAGGGGAGAAGATGAGACTTAATATAGAATATTACTATGCATATTATTACTAAATAAAATTAAAAATTAAAAATAATAAATACCTTTATGAGAGAGGGAGAGCTAATTATGGAGAAGTCCTTCTTCGATATCTCCTTCACTTTAGAGAAGTCACCCTCACTCTTTACTTCTTAGAGAGCTTAGAGAAAGCTTGGAACCTTAAAGGGATTTAATCCGCACCGAACCAAGCCGTGCCACGGGCCCAGCACCGCCCAGCGGGGGACTATTGTGCCGGCCAGCGGCCCATTGACTTGGTCGCCCACCGAGATTTACACTTCTAAACAAATCACAAGAGATAATGTTTTCTTTTCTTTACATGCAAAAATTATAATATTGGTAAAAAAAATAAATTGTTGGGAAGCAATGGCAAAAGTACAATTAGTATAGATGGAAGTAAAATTAAAAAAAGAAAAAAAAAAAAAAAAGTAGGTAAAGATCACTTGAGAATATAGGACAGGACAATAGTTGGGAGTCGGGTTCTCACTCAACTCCGAAGAATTTGATTCGGGGTCCACTCGCCTGCGCGTGCCGGTAATCTCTCCTTAACCCATGCACGGTCCTCCCGCGTCAATCGGGTCAATCGGGTCTGTCAAGTGGCTTGCCACCTTAGCTGGTACCAAAAGGATAAAGTGAAGACCACTTGACTATTGGCTTGACGATGGCAGAGACACACTTGCTTATTTGTTCATCCATTTATAACATTTGACATTAATATCCACCCCTATGTCTCAACTACTGAGCCCAAAAATTGAGATAGAACCCAGTCCATCAGCTATAAATATCGAGCCCATTTGTATTGAATTAATTCTCGGGGGCAGGCCATATTTCAACATAGCTCGAGACCATAGCTGTCTAGGATATGGACCCAAGAGTACAAAAACTAATTCAGTGAAGCAACCATTGACATTAATTCATGTCCCTAACCAGCTAAACAAGAGTCAGGAAATCCAATTTTATCTTTTGTTCCACGAGCTATATGCATATGAATAACTTCTTAGATCATGTTTGGACAATAAATCCATGTGATCAATTGTAAATCCATAGGATTATTTTTTTATGATTTTCAATTCCAATCTCCCCCATAAGATAAACAGAATTTTCTCATTTATAAGCGACGATACAAACCGATATGGATGTCAATCTCTGAGTAATACAAATCGTCAACAAGGAGTCCCTAGTCCATGGTAGTGAGGAATCCTCAGCTCTATAAATATCTCACGGGATTCTTACCTATTACCAAACATACTCTCTCTGTGAGAAAAAAAAATGTTGTTTATTTAGTAAATTTATATCATAGTATAGATAGAGAATTACATTACATTAGATCCCTCAAAGAAGCCAAGTACAAATTGATAGATGATTGATATAGGAGGTGAAAGCAGTATCTTTTGATTCATCTTTCACATGGTGGAGATTCTCCGGCAAGAAAGGATTGGAAGAAAACCAAGGAACTGCTTGGATTAAAAATAGGTACAGCATGCCCGGCTCCTCTGAATGTTGCAAATGTGAGTCCCTTGTACTCTTGAAACCAACCACTTACCTAAATTCAATCCAATGTACACAGACCACTATTATTAATTACTAAAAGTAAATACAAGGCAACTGTGTGTGAGAACATGCCTACTTTTACATGTATATATATTCACCTAAATTCATCAGTTTTCTTGAACTAGTGTTGACAGAATGGCCATATTAAAAAGGCAAGAGAATGCCTTTGATTTTAAATCACAATAAAGGGATAGGTTAGCTGAAAATCAAAGGGTATATTTACCTTCTAACAAACTCAATTGAACTCATGTTTATATAGAAGGATATTAACTGGTGCACCAACACACACCACAATATGTTTCCTCCCAACTAAGCCGCAACTAGGATAATTGAACAAATTTATAAAATTGAAAGAAGTCACTCAATTTTTAGGGCTACGTGTTGTAAGAATTCTGAGAATTCTTGTCTAGGGAGGATTTAAAATTCTTTAAATGCTGTCCCTCAAGTGGAATATCAAATGCTTAAGGATAGTCCTGTATTAATGTTAAAAGTCTTAGATTTCAAAAGCCTAAAATTAGTTTTTTCAGGAGGACGGTGTTTTTAATTCTAACCGCTAAAAGCAGAATTCAAAATGTTGGAAGGACATGATCTGACACACAAACAAGGGAAGATTGAAAACTTGAAAAAGGAAATTTCAAAATCATGATTTATTAGGGACTTATATACATTCATAGGTTCTTTAGGTATTTTTCATTTCCAAAATTACAATAGGAGCAGAAAGCTATTTCTTATGATCTTTTTGTGTTTTTGCCGTGAAAAATGCATGCGCAGAGATGATATTTCCCCTGTTCTTTCTGAAAGAGTTGAACTGGGCTAGCTTCAGTGACACAGTGTGCAAGATCCTGATATTTATGAGCTAATTATTGAACCAACTAAAGAAGAACGGGTGATATTACATACAAGAGCCGTGCTACAGAGCCCGGATTTTGTCCCGGGCTCAATAGACTTTTTGTACATACAAATAGGACAAGTGCATGATGGACGAAATAGAGACAAGTGCATGAGCAACGGGTGATATTTTATATATATATATATATATATATTTGCTATCGGAGGGTTTCAATCCTTTGGGCTGGACTAATCCCTCCGGGTTTAGAGAAAAGCCGGATAAACTCCCCTGTAGCCCCAGTGTGGTGGTACAATTTCGAATCTACAACCTCTAGGTGCGAACCGTGGTCCTAGGCCAACTAAGCTACCCAGGTGATACAAAATATAGATGTGGAGTAATAAGAAAACATAAAATTAGAAATGAGAGACCACACAAAAGAAGAGAAAATTAAAGGATAACATTTGCAATAGTTTGAGTTCCGAGGGAGGTCTATTTATTGTATGAAATTGAAATCTTAGAAAAGTTAAGGTCCCATGTATATCGCTGCCTCGAGTCCTTCACGCTTATCTTGATAATTCTTATATGGAGCCCATTTGATGAATTCATGGTCAAATGAGGCAAGGTGTGAATGACGTTGGTGAGAGGTGAATGATATAAGATAGCGTTGTATATGGGACCTTCAACTTTTCTAGGATTTTGAATTACCAGGATGACGGCTGGTTTTTCATTTTCGATCTTCCATTGATTCAGTTTCCATCAAGGGTCGAAGGTTGTTATTGGTGGTCATCTTTTTATATTCAACTTTTTGACCTTCATTTTTATCCACTTATGACAGGAATTCCTACGCATTTAACTCCAATGGATTTATTTCCTACACATTATATTCAGTAAGAATAATGAGAACTTGGAATTACATATAGATAACTTAAGCCTAAATTAAAAGGCATGGATTAATTCTTCAATGATCATGATGATTTAGGGTTTCTTGACATTACCTGTTTCTCATGGAACCAAGGACTCCACGGGCGAGTGACTGGTAGTCCTAGAAGACTCAGACTGTATCGGGTAGACAACACTGGAACTCTTCCATCTGTATCTCCACTGAATTACGAGCATGAAAATATATCAATAAAACGTATTCTAATATTGCAATCAGATTATTAAACCAAATAATAGAGCAAATTACTTGCATTAATTTTTGGGGGGTACAATGATCAACATCAAGGGACCGTTTGTTTGCTCCTAAAATTGGTTGTCCTTGAAGAAACTAATTAAGGGGTTGATGATTCGTAAATAGGCATAAGATAATCTCCTCTTTGATGGAATATAAATACGAAGCCATCACCCCAGTGCATCAAATCCCAGTAAAAGTATGTTTCCAATTACACATATCCCATATATCCTTTTTACATATCACCACTTTCAAAGCTTCATTTGTTGGAACCCATTTTACCATGGATTTCTAGAAATTCAATTTCATGAGAACAAATGGGCACTGAGCAACGATTTCTATCGACAACCACTTTTCGCAACCATCAAATCCTTCTTGTTGTCTTTTATGTTCTTTTTAAGGGAAATTTTCAAATAAGACCTTAAGTTTCTATCTTATTTCAAAGAAAGACACAAGTCTTAAAACCTTTCAAATTAGTCTCTAAGTTTTCTAGTAAATTTTAAATTAAGGACATCCGTCCATTTAAAGGTATTTTCTGACGCCTTTTTCCCTCAATTTTTAAAAATACTACAATTACCATTCATTTAAAGCCATGATATACTTCCGGTAGCCAGTACATACAACCAATTGCCCTGGGGTCGCTAGTTGTCCTTTATCACCATGTGGACGTTGGTAAAGGAAATGAGGAAGATATAGAGGAAGTAAAAGAGAATTTTATTTCATTGAAGGTTAATTTAGGTATTTAAAAAAACTTGAGGAAAAGAGTTGCCAAAAATAACTTTAAATGGACGGATTTCCTTAATTGAAAATTTCTTGGAAAACTTAGGGACTAATTCAAAAAGTCTCGAAACTTGCGTTCTTTGTTGAAATAAGAAAAAAACTTGAGACCTTATTTGAAATTCTCCCTTCTTTTAATTCCCCTTGTTCTTTGGTCTTTTTAATTATTTAGTCTATGATGTATCTTGTTTTGCTGCATGCTTTTGGCTCTGCTCAATCTATTTGTATCCTTTGGGCTCAATTCACTCTGAACTATGTATTCTTTTTTCTTATTGATATGTGCATTTGCAGTCAGAAATAGAAAAACCCACTTTTTGCACCCTCAATTACTTGGATAGCCAGTAATAGAGGTCATTCCTAATGCATTAGGAGGCCCATTATATGAACTGTTAAGACTGATGAATGGATCTCAGTCATCAATTTTATCAGGCGCACGTGAATGAATGATTGTCAATCCAATTCAATATGAGATTGATGGATTCCACCTGTTGTCAATTAGATCTTTGGATGGTTTGTATATAAGTGATTGGAACATCCACAAAACTATAGTAGTCCCAAGAAGTTGTACAGTAAAACCTAAAGAGAAATGGATAGGATTGATTCAAACGTCATGTACCTGTAAACCCATATTCTAAGCCCCGCTGCAATAAGCTTCTTGTATATTGGAATAACAGAAGGTTTGGAGTCCTTCCAATCATCAAAAATCTTGTGACTGCAACCACAGTATATTGCCATTAATTTCAATTGAGCTTAAGAAAGAATAACTTTGCATATTCTGACATGTAAAATAAAATGCATCTGCCAAAGCTAGGGTGTGAGTACTACAAATGCAAAGAAATAAATTGGAA
This sequence comes from Camphora micrantha, assembly GCA_003546025.1. NCBI lineage: Eukaryota > Viridiplantae > Streptophyta > Magnoliopsida > Laurales > Lauraceae > Camphora > Camphora micrantha. The sequence continues at coordinate 66,067,116 of QPKB01000002.1, forward strand.
CGTTTGTAGTCAGAAACCCTTAATCCAATGGTTCGTATTAGATTTATTGAAGCTCAAGATCCATTTTATATGCTCATCTACTGTAATCATCGTCACATATTTGTCACTACTTACTATTATTCAAGTTCATAGAATGTGAACTATTGGACCAAGCATAAGATTTTCAAGTGATCTCACTAGCTAACATCACTTGACAGAAAAAAGGGCTCTGTTGGATATTGCAGGTAACGTGTTCACTATGTTATCTCGACCATTACTATCTGATCAGTTATACCAAAAGAAAACTGAACAGTCTTTTGGTTATTGGGCTAACCATGACCAATGGGTCTAATTTTAAGAATATATACATGCAACTACTCACCCTCTATTTATTTGGTGGGACTAGCGGCTTCTCCAACATGCCACATGCTTCATCCAAAATTAGTCATTAGGTTGTCTCTACATGTAATTGTCATTGTGCATGACCCATAGCAGGCAATACCAGGTGTGCTGGTTGTAGACTATAAATAGTGATCCCAACTGCATTTCTGATCTATGATATATCATCATCATCATCGAAGCCATGTCCCAATTATGTTGAGTTAGCTATATAAATCCTTATTTGCCATTTCGGCCTATCATATGCCTAATCTTCACATACGTTACACTTTTTTTAAGGCACATGTTCAATGAATATAGAATCTAACCGAAGGTAAAACTTCAAATCAATTTCTTACTATTGTATGAAACAAACTAGGGTTTTGTATATAGAAAGAAAAGCAATACAAGATTTACGTAGTTTGGCAATGCACCTACATCCACAGGTGAGATTGAGCTTTCACTATCTTTTGAGAAAAAACAGGGATACAAAGTTTCATTGGGTTTTTCCTATCACCCTTCTCAGGCTCTCGGTTTCAATATAAAACCCTAAAACCAGAATCTCAATGGTATTTTAATAGTACATCAAATACCCATATATAATGAACCTAAAACATTATAAATTATATGAAATTGGGGACTGATTTACCGTAAGTTGATCTAAATGATCTTTGTACATAATATACAAGAGATCTAGCACAACACTTACCATGTTGAATGACATGTACCCACCCAGATCACAGTGATATCCATTGGATTCAACCAAAATTATTCTATCACTTAATTTGACTGGCTAAGAACATCCAAACGAGATTAGGAAAACACATACAAACACAAAAGATCTAGAGAGAGAGAGAGAGAGAGAGAGATAGAATTACTTGCAGATGCTCCAATTCTTGAGGTGGTTACCATCACTGACATGAAGGGCCTTCTGAACATCAGCTCTATTGTAGAACACTTTGGCATACTGATCAAGGCATGGATCATAACCGCCCATGATCCTTGGCATCTAGTGAACCAAAATATTGATCAATACTTCAGATAAAAGTACAACAAGATTTGAAGGAAACTAACCCCATTGAGCGGGTCCGATTGCGTGACTCCTCTTAAGTTGAAGATTTGAATTACTGTCGGCCATCTTAGAATCTGAAACTGTATGATGAATATAAATCTAAAACCAACATGGCATTAATATGACTCACCATCTTAGATGAGGACTTGAACATCCTCACTGGCATCCTCTCGACTTCGGACTCTGTTGAATGGGGAGTGCAAGTGGGTGTGTAGAGGCTATAGATATCGATGGCTTTGTACTGCTTGAATACTTCATCAACTGCTTTGGAGCAATAATCGTTGCTCCATGGGTCATCACTTTTGAAATTGCAGCTTCTTTTTATGGTGCTGTAGGTTTCGTCTGACACAACAGCATGGCTCCACGCGTAATCCACAAGGCCTTGCCAATCCTCAGCATAGGAAGTTTCAGGGTTCCCTAACTGAATTTTAACATTTATGACTATAATTCTTACTACTACCAGTAGGAAACATGAAATTTAAGTTTTATCAGCCCCGGGTTCGAAGCAAATTAAAAAAAAAAAAAATTTGGGACGACGTGATCTTTCTAAACCTTGATTTTAGAACTTCGAAGTAGTACAATTTTCGACTTTTGGATGCAGCAACTACTGCTCATGTGATTTTACATGAGCAATCTAAAGGTGATGAAAATTCAGATTAGTGTTGAATTGAGGATGAGTGCTTAGTCATGAGAAGGTAGTGAGTATGAAGGGATGTGATTGATGATAGGGGGGCATATGGATAGCATAGAAAATGGCAGATTGGACGCATAAAAAGGAAAAAAGAACCTGCTAAATGCATGAATGGTTAGGATATCATAATAAACACAATGGCCAATGTCTCCAATCTGAAGTGGAGAACACAAACTAAATGGTTCAGATAATGGAAACTCCATTTGATCACCCAAGTTGTATGAACCTTCTGAAGAATTGTTGGTAAAGGAAATTAAGAAAAATATGTACACACCCTATATATCTATGAACAATGCAATATGCAAAGGAAAAAAATGGAGCATACCATAAGACCTTTCAGATTAATATATAGAGAAGGGTTCTTGTTCATGTCATAAATGAGTTCAGCCAACTCCGGGATATATTTTCCTGTTTAAAACCAAGTGTCAGCAATGATTAATTGCCTCCATTGATACAAGGACCTAAGTTGAGAATATTTTACCTGCATAGCTCTCGCCCGCAATGTAAAAGCTTTGATTGCGATACGAAGGAAACTTCTCAAACCATTTATGAAGGAATGCATAAGAATCATTTGCTAATTGACATCCATTCAAATACAACAATACAAACAAGTGCAGAGGTTAGTTCAAAGTTTTAATGACTGGGAGGACATTACTTATTTTCCTATCATTTTATTCCAAGTTTTCGAACAATGTCTGTCAGAATTGAGTGAGGTTGTAAATTGGTCGGTTCCGGTCTAGGTCCATGGTAGATCCGAAACCGGAACCGGAATCGTTAGGGAGAAGGTGGAACCAGATCCGAACCCGGAACCATTTCAGAACTGGTTTCTAAGCTCCAGAATCGGAACCAAAACCATATATGGGGCAAGTCTGGATCCGGGTCCGGGTCTAGGTAGAGAATGATATTAAAAAAACATGATTTTTATAAGAGATTTTCGAAAATTGAGGTAATATGTTTGGTCTCGGGTCCACGGGTCCGACCCAAGGTGGAACCTGACCCGGACCCCATTTGGTCACTAGGGCCAAAATAAGAACCCAGACCCAATTTTTAACGGGTCGGAACCTTCAGATAACCGGAGAATCTAGGACCTATTTATATCCCTAGAATTCAGGGACAAAACTAGGAAATTTGCATTGGGGAGCCACCATGTAAAAAAAAAAAAAAAAAAAACACCTCTTGTGGGACCAATGTGACAAAAAGAACATAATTTCCTGTAACAGTAAAGCCATGTATCAAAACTTGCTTATAAGGAAGACTCAAGTTGGTCACCCAGGATGGGCCCCCAGCACTATCACACACATGCAAATTTCCAAGTTTTTGGATTTGATTGCTAATAGGTAAGCTTAGTAGTACCACCCCACAAAAAACAACTAACAAACCTTTCACTCATGTAGCCCATATAATTAACTCACCTGTAAAGTTGTCCCCAAGAATGGTGTAGTCGGAAGTGGTGTTAGAGTAAGAAAAGCCAACGCCCACTGGGGATTCCAAGAACAACATGTTGGCTTCTGCAGCAGCAACATCATTCATAAAAAGAAATTTTCAATTTCAATTTCATGTTTCTTTCAGTATCAATAACGAAAACGATTGAATTGAAAACAGAGTAAGGTAATCATTTAATAATACAGAGAGTGTAAATTAGCTATTATAGGACCTTTGTTCCATGAGTAAGGATTGAATCTTAGACCATGACCATCCGAGTGGACAATGAAAGGACCAATCTCCTGCGTTGCTCCATAGCCCACGGAAGAGCATCCAGGACCTGCATAAGAAGCACAAGGTAATTAAGTAGGAGATGACTTGATTAGGTCTCTTGAATAGGAGAAACTACTACACTTCCTTCTCTGAAATTAGAAGGGATAATAAAGGAATGATTGCCATTCAATGCATTTATTTGGCTCTGTTCTTATGTAATGTTTTTCATCTTTTGATGCTTGAGGCCATTCAAAATGGAGAGTCCGGGTCCACTGAAGGGGGAGACACGTACAGATTTCTGACCCCATCTTAGCCTTCCAAATCCAAACTACTGAAGAGTCTTTTTTTCCACTTTAATTATTTTTTTTAAAAAATTTTTGGGTTACTTTTGCACTTTAGTCTTGGTTCTTGTAAGGAACTGTATATTGATTATTGGACTTTGCTCCTTTGAGAACATGTCTCTCAGTACCGCGAGAGGTGGTTGCATTGGGTAGCAGGATGGGGCCACCCAGGATCCCATTGATTACAAGGTGGGTGATGGAAAGATCCATATGGGTAGGCATTAGATCTCAAATTTGGGATAAATCCAACGCCCATATATAACCCCGTGATCCATGGCCCACAAGTTTAGAAACTTTATATTTAATAAAAATTTTGACCCTAAATCCGACAGTCCAATCTATTCAGTGGATGAAGATCCCAATGTCTAATAACTATCACAGGGAGGTTGGTGTGTGTGAATGGTTTGGATGAATCAAAAGTCGAGCCCTTTAAAAGTTCTTATAGAATTTCATGAATATGTAGGTTTCTATAATTTCACCCTAACTATCATTAAATGAAAATACCTACATTTTTGAGCAAATACTGACTAAACTTATCCTGCTGATAAGAATAATCTAATAATATCACTGAATAACCTACTAATATCACTAACATCCTAACAAACCGAGAGGATAACCTACTAATATCACTAACATCCTAACATACTCTAACAAACTAATATATAATCTCTTCAAACTAATAAACTCTAACGTCGCCCCTAAATCACAAGGCACTTTAAAAAAAAGTATCTATCGTTGTAAACCCTTTAATTTCTAAAAAAAGGGGATGATAATATTGGCCCCACAACCTTGAGCAGACGGATTCCTCCATCAACTTGAACTAGGAGATGAAGGCATATATATATATATATGTGTGTGTGTGTGTGTGTGTGTGTGTGTGTGTGTGTGTGTGTGTGTGTGTGTGTGTTTGTATGTGGGAACTGTTTTCATATATTATGTGAGAAATTTTTTGTGAGGCCCAATTATGGGCCCTATTTAGGAATGGGATCAAGAGGGATGAAAAGATCTATGTGAGACCACCTCAAATATCAAGTTTGACCCCAAATCCATGCTCATAACCCCTTCATTCGTGACCCACAAGTTTAAGGGCTTCATATTAAAAAAAATATATATATATATTCAAGCCTCGATCCAACAATTCAATCCATTCGGATGTGTGTCAATCTTTAGGATTAGTAACTATTAGGGGGTTCCCTATTGGTTGCTAGGTTTGAATGGGTTGCTCGTTCGGCCCGCAAAAAAAATTCTCATATAATAGGTGAGAACTAGTTATCACTTGAATATTTATATATATATATATATATATATATATCGAGAATATCCTTGGTTCACCCCTGATTCAAGCACACCACACCATGACCATGACCTAAACTAACCTGCAACTGCAATGAAAGGGGGGTTATATACAATCATTCAAATCACCATGAAGTACAGTTCCATTACTAATAAGCCAAATTCCAGACTACATAAAAATGTATGCATGGCCCATGGAAGCGATTAATACGCCGAACCATTGCAAGCAATGCATGGCTTTATATATATGATCTGTTCCTTACCTCCATTGAGCCACAGCAACAAAGGCTTCTCTTCCGGCCGTGCCGCCGCCTCGTAGAACCAGTAAAACAGCGCCCTCCCGTTATTCTCATTGACAGTCACATAGCCAGCATAGTGCCGAAAGCCAACGGTAGGTTGTCCCGGCAGGTCGGTCACTTGATCGCCGCTTCCTAACACCCCCTCCTTATCATGATCCAGCCACTGCCCATGTCTTCCCCCAACAACAGGCTCCACCCAAAAGAGAGCCAGGGCCCATATCAAGAGACCCATCGCCTTCACCACAAAAGTCACACCCCTCCTCCTCCTCACACCCATCTTTTAACACATCACCTAGCCAGCGTCCACAAAATACTACTACAGTCTACGTACAATGGAGCAACATGTCTATTTATATATCCTTTGAACCTTGCCTTCTCTAGACATGACATGGGCCCAAGATAATCACCGAGGATATAAATGAGTGCTATTAATTAAAAGGGGAGTATATATGTGAACAGCCCAAATCCAGTCGAAGTTATTTAATTGGGTCCACTGGCAAATGTACTGTGTCTGACATGGATTTAAGTCAGGCTTGGATCATTACTTTCATGGGAGGAGTGAGTGGAGACCCCATTTTTGGGAACTCATGTTGGTTGTTGAAATCACACTCACAAGTAGATTGGTACTATATCAAATCAAGGATCAGAGATTTTCGATTCTTTTACATATATATGTACATGAATGAGATTGTGAAGCATTAACTACACGCAATCTTTCGAAATGCATGCCTTGGATTTGTTAATTAAATTGTCACAGAGGATGGGATCTGTTTTTATGTGTTAATATCGACACATGGAATCAAGATTCCCTTGAGTAGTTTTAGAAAGATACCTTACCTTGACTGACTTTAATTGATTTCTCGAAGATTTAGCTTGGTCATGTGATTGCTTATATTTAGAAGCAACCGGAGAAGAACCCCTTTTGGAGTCACATGCATGATTGGGAGACCCACCTCCACGGCCGGCTTTAGCTTAAGGCCAACAAAATCAATGCTTTAGGCCCAAAATAATAAGGAAAAAAAAAAGTCCCGTAAAAACAACTGATATTTTTTGAAATTTGAAAAAGGTAAATTTGCTAACTTTCATCCCTTTTTTTCTCTCCAAAATATAAGGCTCCGTAATAACTCTGTCTTGAGAAGATATGACAGAGATTTTTATGGGCTTTAAATTGTCATTTATGTCCGATTATATTTCCAAATCTACCCCTTATATTTTTATGACTGATAATCCAATTGATTTTAGCACACCATTATATTTTTACCAGTCCATGTGTATCAAATATCAACCATACATCCACTCGTGAACTTGCTTCACAAGCATTTCTAATTATTTTTGTGTATCCCATTTTAATAAGGGCTCATTCATATTTGATCCATAATGTGGTTGCAATAGATTCATAGATTGGGATTTCAGCCCTAATAATAGATCTTGAAATTTAAGATAAACAATTGGCTCCATCGGAATTTATCCACTTGTCCACAGTGCATATGAGCACCGTGCATTTAGAACATCCAACAAAATTTATTGGGTTTTTTTGGCTGATGATGTATTTTGGATTTTCCTTCTTTTGCTTCGAGTCTCGGCGATTTTGTTGATATGGGTTTTGTTTATTGATAATTATTCTAAGTGGGTCTTTGAAGATTTAGTATTTTGTTTTGTTTGCGTTCTCAGCCCATATGGCTTTCTTTTTCATTTTTTTCTTCTCTAAAGTGGGGCCTTTCCCATCATTTGGGTTGAGTTTTGGTGATTCTTATGTTATTGCCTTTCCTATCATTTGGGTTGAGGTTTGGTGATTCTTATGTTATGAGCTGTGTTTATGTATAATTTTTCAAAGTTGGTTTTTCACGATTTAGTGATTTTTGTTTTGTTTGTTTATCATTTTCTCTCTTTGCTAGTTTTCCTTTTTTTCGATTGAAAATGATTTGGTTTTCATGTTGAAGATTTGGGTTTTTGTTTCTCGCAGTTTTCACTTTTATTGAAGTCCTACTTTCTTTTAGACCTTTTGTAACTGAAAGATCTTGATAGGGATTTAATGTTCAACAGTCGTTTTTATTGCATATCAGAAACGCTTTGCATCAGTTAAAGAAGAACATAATTGAAACGGTGTCTTTTTTATCTTTTCTTCAACTGAGTTGATGCTTAGAATTCTTTTAAATTAATAAAATCACGGTAAAGTGTAGTAAAGTAAAGTCATTACAAAAGACAACTACTTTATAGCTCTCTCTCCTACTTTACTTCACTATATACTTCATCCCACCTTACTTTAACTCACATTTTACCATTATGTGATATCAATCTTTATTTAACTTTATCACACGTATAAACAAGTCATTTTTTATTTATCATATAAAAGTACGGTAAAATATGATAAAGTAAATTCAAACAAAAAGAAACTACTTTACAATTATCTCTAACTTTACTTCACCACATACTTTATCCCGTTTGTACTGTGTTGTGACATTTACTTTTACTTTACTTTACCATATATGTAGACAAATACATCATAATAGATTTAGTGAACTAAAATCTTTACTTTATTCTACGAGTTTGTAATCGTTATTTTGAAATATTTCTATATTGTAGAAAGTTTTCTAAATGAAGAGCTGTAGGAAAAAATATTGAGCTTTTTGAAAGAAAATTAAGAATCTTTTCTTTAAACTTTTCTAATGTTACAAAACATACAAAATTTCCTTCTTTGAAAAATATGAATAAATATTAATTTCTCATGTTTTCTTATTCATCCAAACAGGCCCTAGCCATATATAATCCCACCTTGTGACAAAACTTGAGAGATATTTCCCCCACACATTCTCCACACTAGAAAAATTACAAAACTACCCATATTTATGTGGTTTTACATTATTTTAATTTATGTGATATGACACACAAGTCTCCTCTTGTTAATTTGGCTAAAAATAGAATAAATCCGTGGTATCACACACTTTATAATTTTATGCAATATCCCACAATCAAGGGCATTTTAGTCTATAAAGATTGCACAAGTATCTATAGGGAAATATCTCAACTTTCATCCCCAAGAGTGGTTGTCCATGGTTAAAAGTTAACGCACCGGAAAACCACTTTATTCTTAAATTGTTATCATTTGAAAGGAAATGGACGAACAGCCCTCGTCCGTGTGGGCACATCCCATTTTATTTCAATTAGGCCATTCTCTTCATTAATCTTAACAAACCTTTAAGTGAAAGAAGCGAAACTCTTGAGTAGGCATTGTTTATTAAAATCTGGAACCTAAATGCATACTCCTTTTATGGGACATGGCAAAACTCTACTCCAGTATAAATTGGTTCCACTTAAGACTGAACTTGTATACAAATATGAATAAAGTATTTGGAAACTCATTATTTTACACATTAGGGGTGTTTCCCAAATAAGTAGAAAGGATAAGGTATTTTGTCAAAAAGAAAGTTATTTGTTGCATGTATTAGATTATTCTTTGTTCTCTGCATGAAGTCAAATTTTTCGGTTTCACATGTCCTAGCCTCGAGGATCGGGATGAGGAATCTAATAGGACTTTCCTACGTGAGATATGATCCTATCCGCTAGTCTCAACTATAATCTAACTAATAATAGCTAATTAAATTAAGGTCTAAAATAAAAGCACTAATTCTTATATTCGAATTTACAATTAGACTGTTTGATAAAATTATAAAAAACCACCTTATTTTGTAATAGAGTTTTTGGTAAACATCAAAATGAGAGCTTATTAAAGGAGCAATTCTATAAATTTCTAAAAGAAAGAAAGGGACAAAGTGTTTGGGAGCAACCCATTACAGATAATTCATAACACCAAAAAAAAAAAAAAAAAGAGGACTGATGATAACATATACAGACACGAAGATGAACGGTCAGATTTATGTATGTGTCCCATGTGTTGCAAGGTGGAGTTCTTGGTGAACCAACTTAATGATAATTACCTTGTTGTTTTATCGTTCAAACAATAACTAAAAAAAAAAGCCAACCTGTCAGCAGATGCATTTGCAATCATTTCACTCGTTTCTCAATGCTCTGCAAAGACGAGCACAATAATTAGACGAGCACAATAAATAGGATCCGGATCCCCTGTCTGGTCCAAACGAGGTTTCATCTCTCCCCATGTGGCACTCCCTATTGGTCCAAACAGGATTTCCCTAGCAGGGGATCCATTTCCCAGGAAATATTGGCAAGGGTGTTTGTGTCAATATGAAGTTTTATGAGGGCATTTTTGTCCAATGGACCCAAGATTACCATCATTCTCTGCCTATAGGAAATAAGCTTCAATATATAAGCTGCACTCATCAGCTTATATTTAAGACATTAAAATCACTAATTTCTGAAATTAAGCTATAAGTCTAAAATGTAATTAGAATTTTATCAAACGCGCTAAAATACAAGTAGCGTTAAACCATTAAAAAAGACTATTTTTTAGAGTTACCAAATGGGCCCTAAAGTCTTTTATCATATATAGTAGGATTCTTAATTTCTATTGGCAACTGTCATCTGCTTGATTTAACGTCGGACCCGTAACTTGCAGGCCACACGATTGTTTACCTAAAAAGAAAGTAGTATTACGTGGCTAAAAGAATGTTGTGCCAAGATAATGTACATATTTTTTTTTATTTTGTACTTCTTTAAATCTTTAATCTAATTTATTGTTACCGTTAAAAAATAAATAAAAAAATAATGTGGATATTTTTAATCCCAAGATCGTTGGTAAAGTAAAGCCCTACATCCCACATCGTCTAAGTAATGCCTTTGGTAAGGCTTTATATACCTGTTTGGGCCTTCCATCTCTAAGTTTAAGTTTTTAGGTCAATAAACCGTTTCTTATTGGTATCAGAACGGGTTTCGATCCCGTCACGCCCGTTCATGAAATTTGTTGAGATTGTACATGAGGGATAGTGTTGCAAGGCTTACTATACCTATTTGGGCCTTCCAGATATGACCTTAAATTTTTGAATTGATATATAGTTTCTTAATATATATATATATATATATATATATATATATATATATTTGAGAAAAGGCATTGAGTGGAGAATCCTAGTCTTCTTTGTTGCCATTCCAAACAAATTGATTTGATTCGACTTGACGCAACAATTATTACAAAATCCAAGACTCTGAGAATGGAGCCCACGTAATCTGTAACTCCCCACAGTTGTGACCAGTTGGTATTGCTGCAGAGAGCTCGAAACCGATCGATGCTTGTAGTGACTGGAATTCGATCGTTGAAACATGACTTGGATTCCAACTCTCTGCAAAGTTGAGAAAAAACAAAACGACAGCATCAAATGAGACTTTTGCAGGTTTCTTTCGTAAAAATCCTATCATCTGGTGGCACACCCGCACCCCTATTTGCAGGCACATGTGGCCACTTGTGACCTGTGTGCATCATGATGATGATCATGATCTGTGCAGCTGGTGGTGGGGCCTATAAGACATAATGTGGCAGGATGGTCCATGGTCACCAGGGCTTTGGATGTTCCAGACCATCCACTAGAACAATTCTTTCTTGTGTTTTGTGTTAAGAGAGGATTAGTTAAGCCATGGTTCTTGGATATGTAACGATTGTTTGTGCCCATTGCCCTACTCTGTTTGTCAGGTACTTCTAGTAAATATTAAATATATACTTCGAATATATATATATATATATATATATATTATATCATAAGTTATTGGTAAGGTCATATTCTGCTAAGTGATACCTCTCACGGATTGCATAAGAGGCAACACTTTAAGCCCCTTATGAGACCAATTAGGATAAATGCTAATGATGGGAGGGTAATATGATGAAAAGGCTTCTCAGTGGACATAATTATAGGAAATGATCAGATCAATCAAACACCACGGCCAATTGATTTAGGAGCCTTAAAGTTTAATAATTTATTATTATACATAGTTTATAAAGTTTAATCCAACTTAATTTATAAAGTTTAATCCAACAATGAGAATCATTAATCATATTAGTGTCGAATTAGGGTGACTACTTGTTGGAAATAGGTGGGCCTCGTGGATGCGATTTCAAAACTTTTGACCCACTTGAATCAGGGATCAAACGCCCATAAGGCCATTAACCATATCCAGGATGCAATCCCTCATACTCATATACCATGTACAGCAATAATACAAGCAACACCAGGCAAATATCATCTACAAAAGATAGAGAAGCAGATTATACCTTTGTTGACCGGTTGTGCTTTGATGGAGAAGAAAACAACTTTAGATCTCCAAGACCTCTTAGCCTTCCACGCTATGACACGTACCAGATCTCTTCTCTATAGGAGATGGGTGGGATCTCCTAAAGAAAACAACTAGAAGCTCTAAACGAAACTAGAAGAGAACTAGAAGGAGAAGAGAAGTATGTGCAACTCTTGCACAAAGGGGGCTAGGCGTGAATTTCAAGATTGTGTCTATCCCAGCCCCTTTGTTACTCCTTTTATAGCATTAAGCAACCTCCTTCTCTTGTACTAATTGAAATAGAAGTCTTACTTCTATACAAAATAGTAACCTTACTATTACCACTATTAGAAGTCCCACTTCAAATAGAAATAGTAACTTCCTAATTCCTTCATCTTAGAGTTCTAGTAGGATTAGTATCTTTCCAATAACTTGGGCTAGCGTGGGGACCACTAGGGATTCCATAGAAAGCTGGCTCCAACTGGGACACCGCGACCCCACATCTTATGTGCAATCTGGGCCCACAGTTAATTGCAAATAACACCACTATATAAATGCAATTGCACTCCAGTCTTAGGAATTAATTATAGAGCCCTGCTAAATGGACCGATTCTTGGGATCGGGTCTCTGGACCGATCCCAAGAATCGGTCCATTTGGACTTTTTCTTAATTATAATGAAAACCCTAAACTTCCCGATTACCACAATTAAGCCCCTCTATCAATATTCATGGATTAACTGGACTAATACTGTCCCACCAATTTAAATCCACATCTTATTATCCTTGAGCCCCAATTAATCACAGTGATCATCGGTACCATCCAATTAACTCTTAATCGAGATGGGTGCGCACTTACTAATGATAAATCCATTAATTGGCACAAGGGGATAATATAGATAGATTCCATCTTGACCATTGGATGTTCCCACAGTCCTACTACCACGTACCCAAGACACCGAGGTGTTGACCTACAGTTAGCCTCACTCATTGGTTACTCAAAGCAAATGAATAGATAGAAACTTGAGTTCATCAATGTTTCAGGATTGAGAGCCTATTGTTAGGAAATTATGAGAGCAAACCTTAAACTCGATACAGTATTCCATAAGGTGCAACTCATGGTCCTTCAATACAACCAATGTACCAGCACCATGATCCAGAATCTTACATTCTGATGATCGAGACAAATCACACTATTTATAGTGATCAAAGCGCTGCAACCTTATCAGATGAGATGCCCAGTCTCATCACCGGTTGTGAAGAAGTTTAAGTATAAGATTTGTGACAAATGTCTCATGTGTGTGGATCTCATCCATACACATATATCACATCTAATATACTAATGGGACCCGGTTCATCTCATGAACCATTTATGTCATATGTATTGGTCATGTGCATTAAGTAGTAAAACACCATTCATCTCATGAAAGGAAAGCATGATATTATTGATAAATAAAGAAATTAATTAATTTATTACATCATATGATGGATTGAGTCCATACAATCTAACACTACTAATTCATGAAGGGTTTATTAAGTGTGAATGTGTTTGGGGGGGGGGGGGGGGGGGGGGGGGGGGGGGCGGTTGGGTTTGGAATTATTATAGACATGTGGTGGCCCAAAAACATACCTCCCATGCAATCCTTGAAAGGTACCCCTTAGCCGAACATAACCCTCTTTTTGTAATAACTAAAATAAGTCAATATTAAATATTAAACTCGGGGTTCTGCAGTCAATTTTGACACACTCATATAATTTTGAATTTCAATCAAAGATGGCAATGGGACGAATTCAGTATTTGCTTGGCTAAATCAACAACTGAGATTTGAATCTGAATGAATATTTCTTTCATATCAGGAAATGATAATATTAAGATACCCATTGACATCCTCTCTCTCTCTCTCTCTCTCTCTCTCTCATGTCAAGTATCAATACGGTATCTATTCTATGCGGTTTCAGGACAAATACTACCTTTGAATGTGCTGGTAAATCATTCTTTGCTTTGAAAGATAGAAAAAGTACAAGAGGTTGTCATTGCCGACCTCATCTATAGGTGGAAAACATGACACCTAAGAATAGTTTTTCATCTGAGTGGCACGTGACATGAAAACTGCTTCCATCGTGGGTGCTGTGGATTTCATTCTCTTCTCAATTATGCCACTAGATATCAGATAGGATGTGGTGGGGGAGGGGAAAATCAATGAGCATGGAAAAGTGCAAGTGCATGATACAGGTTTATCACATTATCTATCGCTAGTATGGATGGTTTGCATTGTCATGCCTCCAATAGAAAACTGTTGCCATATTTGACGGGTGATTGTTGTTGTGCATGCCCCACCATGGCATTGGCACCACACAAATATATGCATGATGACACAGACCTATGCAACAGGCCTCGTGCCTGTGACTCCTGAGTTACTAGGAGAGACATCTGACACAATGTGCCCTGAACAGCAAGTCCGGATCACGTGAGACTTTAACCCAAGCGAAATCCACAATTAATGGGGAGGAACTCTGCAGTGGACGCCACTTACATTGAATTGATATCTTGGCTATTCATAATAAAGTCCTTCTAAGCGTATCCGGGTATCATCAAGTTTTACTTCAATTGGAGTTTGTTCAATGGTTGGATTGACTCTTTGGATCACGTTTTTCAAATGACGGTCAAACCAATTTATCAAACAATCAATACAACCGCAGAACAAATTTTGATTGATGTAAAATCAAATGACACTTATATACATGGAAGGTACAATCTGGATTTCAATAAGTGGGCCCTATTGTCAAGTTTCACTAAGTGGGCGCCGAACCAGGAAGTTTGCATTGGGGGAGCTCTAAACAAGAGCAGTTGCATTCTTTTTCATGACACTTATAGACTCAGAAGCCAACAATATAAAGACTTAGCAAGATCCTTGTGGGCTCCCCCTATGAGAAAGCCAACAATATAAAGACTAGCAAGATCCTTGTGGGCTCCCCCTATGAGAAATTCACGAGGCTGCTTGTTGAGGCTCACTTATTCTTATGCCTTAGTTTAAGGGCCTGTTTGGTAACTCTAAAAATAAGCACTTATTTAAACATTTAGAGCTTATTAATAATTTAGAGTGTTTGATAAAACACTAAATACATTTCAACTTTAGAACTTATTTTTAGTAATTAGCAGTTTTAACCTCTTAAGAATAAGTTGGTGAGAGCAGCTTTTTTTCTTTTTGCAACCTTTTCACCTAAAAGTGGAGATAGAAGGAAATTTCGGGTGCGTTGGACAAAAATGTCCTGTATAAACTTTCATATTTACAAAAATACCCTTAGCATAGTTTCCTCTTAATTTTGGGCTCAACTCTCCTCCTCTACCTCGACATTACTCAACTCTTCTTTAATACCGATCTCAAGACGACAAAGCAGATTTCCCCCGACATCACCACCAGGTCAGTTTTTCCTCTCCCCAAATGCCCTTCTCTCCATTCTCATGGACAAACATCAAATCTATATTTCCTTGCAAGACTAAGTACATGGCAGAAGTCCAGGCTCAGGGTCACCCAAAACACAGGTGGCTCCACTACCTCTCTCTCTTCAAATCGTTTTCTCATTTGGGGTTTTTCTTGTAAATATTGTCTCTTGATTCTGAGTTCTATTTGTTTTGCTGGGTATGTGCTAAGTGCCCAGAGTGGAAGCGGGAGCGACGAAACGCTAAGTTTTAAAATAATTATATTTCCGAAGTGCTTATACAACATAGTGCTTGTGGGTTTATAAACAATTAACTAATGGGCACAAATATATCTTATCCATATATTCAAGTATCAAAAATAGAGAAAAAAACTAATTTAGCAATTTGATCACATAAAATAGACAATAATTAATAAGTCAAAAGAATTTTCTTCATTCAAAAGATAAATATATATCAAGCTTACAAAAAAAGAAAATGCACAAAAAAATAAAATTATACACGGTTCGCTCCATATTTGGTCGAACCGCGCTTCGAAAATGATTGAATTGCACTCCGAAGACAGATCCGCTCCAAAAGCGCTGATCCGCGTTTTTAGAGCGGTATCAAGATGGCTGAGAGGAAGTTCCGGGCACTAAGGGTATGTGTGCTCTGTCCGGGTATTATAGGGGATTGTGTTGTTTGAGTTTTATTTGCTTGATTGTAATCCTATGTTTTTGTTACATCTTCTTGTTTATAGATTGGGATTTTTCATGATAATAACCTCATGTTAAGTTTTTCTTCAAGATGCTCATGGGTGCTCCTCTTTTTAATTTTTGAAGTAGTTTGTTAATGGGTGCTCTTCTCTTTCTTTATTCGCTTTAATGGGTCTGTGCTGTGTTTCAATATAATTTATAAAATATATGATTGTGATTCTTGATTACCTGGTAGAGTCTTGAATGATCATAATTCTAATGATCATAATTCTGTTTCCTATGGTTTTAGTTTACGCTTTTATGGCTTATTTGAAGGATCATTGGCCCATTTGAATCCACACATCCCTCATCATATATATCAACTAGACTCCTTTAGATCCTCTTTCTTTCTTTCTTTTAAAATTGACACGGAATTACCCCTCTAATAACCTCTTATTTGGAGGTTTGCCAAAAACTCTGTTATAAAATAAGAGTTTTTTTTTTTTGTTTTTTTAATAACTTTACCAAACAGTCTAAATTGTAAATTAGAACTTAAAAGTAGAGCTTTTATTTTAGACCTAAATTTAATTAGCTCTTATTAGTTAAATTAGAGTTACCAAACGGGCCCGAGTGGCAAAATTTGAGCCAACCCGTTAACTTGATCAGCATCAATGGGTTGGGCTAGGGTCAACCCGTATAACCCGCCAACCATTTAGATCAATCCACATATATAAACTCATTTAAACAACATAGTAGTTCAATAAGTTTGTCCTTAGAATATTTTTTCGAGCTTGTGCTAAGTTTTTTTTTTTTGGCATGTAAATTAACTCAAATATAGATTGAATGTTTGAAATAGATTTGATTTGAGCCAAGTGTCTAGAGACTGGATTAGGTGAAATAGCTAGGTTGACCTGACCCTCACTGAATGCTGGTTAGCTGGGTTATACAGGTCAAGTTAGGTTGACCCATATCGGGTGCAAGCTGAAGTTACGTGCCCTGTTATAAAAATGGGTCAAATATGGAATATTGGACTTCAACCTGAAACCTATTGCTAACCCGACCCATTTGAACCAGACCCGACGTGTTTGCCACCTGCCACCTCTACTTAAACATGTACTTATGGGGGTGGCGGTGGTTATTAATTATTATCTCTCCCATTTAGCGACATCAATTGTAAGAGTTATTTTTAGTCTCAATTTAAATGTATGGTACCCATTATATAAAGACACGTTACATAGGGAATAGAGACCCATCGCATCCAATCCATCCAATTTCTAATGAACCCATTGTCCACATATTTCCTCGATCGGTCTAACAAATGAATACATTCCTATCACCCTTTAGAACCCAAAGTCTTACTGCGCAGCACAATATGAATCATTCATAATAACCGCATCAATAATCATAAGATAACACACTAGGTCAAATCTAATAATGATGATGATGATAATGATGATGGAGCAGAAACATTTCACCTTAATTCACAATTCACATGATACCAAAGTTGGCTTCATATAATTCCAATTACACAATAAAGTTCAATTAAACAAGTTCAACTCTAAAATAAAGTAATTCAACTAAAGCCAATTACATTCAACTAAAACTCAAAGGAACGTGAAAGATCTTAAACAATTATGCTGAAATCTTCACTTTAAAATCAGCAATAGAAAGCAACATTCAAAATCATGCAATCTGCTCTTGAAACAAATACATCTAGTTCAAAGAGAGAATTACTAAAATGACCTTAAAACTAAAGATCTTCTGATCAGTAGAAGCCTCCAAGTTGATCCTAGATGTGTTCTCTGTGATAGAGATGTGGAAGATGCGTTGCACCTATTCATAAGTTAAGCACGAGTTAATGAAGCTTAAAATATATTGTTCCAATGAAGCACGAGTTAATGAAGCTTAACTCGTGCAGCCAAGAAAGAGAAAGTGACTTGATCCATGTAAAGCTTAGCTTTTCAGCTTTCATATGGATAGTGTAGAGAAAAAGAAATAACATAATCTTCATAAATTCTGCTAAGCATTGGAATGTGTCCTTAAAGTGGCCCTCCACTAGTTCAGTTGCAGAGCTTGCTTTCTCAACTGCGACTTCTCTCTTGCCATCTCTCCATGGTGGACTTGCATCCTCGTGTTAAGATCCAAAACCATGACTTCAGATCATCTTCAACATGCGACTGGAATCTCCTAATCTCTACTCATGAAGGTTACTTTATTGGCTTCCTTACTGTCAAATAAAGGCCTAATTTAGACAAAGTCAGTGGATAGCAAGTACATCTTTATAACTGCTGCTACCATCATAAAAGAGGTTCTCAAGGACTTACAACAACTACCAATATATATATATATTTATATACAGGGAGCAAAAACAATTAGAAATCCTCCTAAGGACCCTACAGACTCTCCTTGGAGTTGACAATTTTATGCAAAAAAGCTGGCAGTTTTGACTTCTGCCTTCAATAGTTATGTTTTGTGGCAAATTTTGAGTCCACATCTCCTTGGAGTAGAGTTGCAAGGTACCTAAATTTTTTTAACACGATTAGCAATGATGACAGCTGATCCTTTTGTTCAATTTTATTCCTGATTTTTTGGAGGTGCCTTTTGTCTCTTCCTTTACCTAGCCCAAGTTGTGGGCTTCTTTAGCTTGGCCCGAGCTATGGTTGTTTTTTGGTTGACCCACTTGTGGGTCTTTAGTGTTTGCTCCCTTAGGTGCTTCGCGTCTTTGTGTTGCAGCTAATGGGAAGCACTGCCACATTCTTTTGTTCCGTTCACCTTTTGAAATATACTTACTATTTAAAAAAAAATGTTTAGTGCAAATCTACAAAACTCAATCCCACAGGGTCCGAGAATCTCTCATCAGGATCTCCTACCTCAAAATCTACAAATAATTAAATAACAAGTCAAAACAAGTACTAATCTACATAAGAAGAGCAGTTTAGAATATACAAATACAACTCTAAACAAGTATGCTAGAAGACAGACATGGTGTAAATCAAAAGCAAAATAGAGTATGAATAATAAATTTCAGGTGTCAACTCTAAGTGTAATAAATTATCAAAATATGTAACACAGAAGTTAATGGGAAATGATCGGATGCGAAGTGTTCTCACCAGGGCTATGCGAAGTCTATCCTGGACCATCCAACTGCGAGGTAGATCCGACGGTGGGAGTCCTTGACATAAAAGCATTCCAAAAGGGCAAAAGCCCTCCAAATCCCTCAATCGCTCCCGCTCCTGCTCAACCAAAAAAATAGGAAAGACGACTAGGCTCTTCTCCTTCAACCTCGACGCTTGGCTCCGGCTCCGGCTCCGGCTCCTCTGCGCAGATCAAAGGGCAAAAGCATCTCAGTTATCTCTCAATCGCTCCCGCTCCAAGGCCCTCCAAATCCCTCAACAAAAAAGTGGAAAAACCTCTTCCTGACGGTCATCTTCTTCCCCTTCTCATTTTATCTTCGACGCTTCAATTGACCATTGCTCCTTTTCAATCGACAAAAACCTAGGGTGCGAGCTCGCCTTTGACGAACGACCAGGCGAACCTCTGTTCCTCTTCTCGTTTCTTTTTCAACAAGTACAAGCGGTCTTCCCCACCTCCTCTGTCATCCTCGACAACTCAGCTTCGACTGGACTCTTCCCCTTTTCATTTCTTCTTTGACGAAAAAAGAGGGAAAAGCTTGTCTGGTTCTTTTAGATGGTTGTCTTCTTCCGCTACTCTGCTGCAAGTCCGGACTCAGATCTGGCGAGCTCGGATCCTCTCCACTTCATTTTCTGCTTGGAAAGGTAAATCATATATTTCGTTGTTATTGTGATCTTTTTTACTCTTTGGTTTCAGAACCGTGGGTATGAGCATATGAAGTGGGAACACTAATGAAGACAATACAAGCATTATCATTTTATTTTATTTCTTTTAAAAACCTTGATTTAGTGTTATTTTACAATCCCAAATAAAAAATCTGGTGATAATTTCCATCTGATTTTTTTTAATCATAGAAATTTTTTTAATTACTTGTCTGAATCCTGATTATTTTTATTTAGTAGATTTCTCCCGAGTTTAACTTACTGCAAACAAGCGTGGCCATGTCATTGTCAAATTCTAATTCCAATCAATGGGTGCCAAAGTGCTCATGTGATGATATGATTTGTTTGACCTCTCATACAACGTCTAATCCAAATAGAAAGTTTTGGAGATGTCCTAATTAGGAAAGTAAGTGTTTCATATGCGTTTATTTAGCAATAATGCCATGATGTACTAATTAGAGATAATTTTTGTTGTTTTGTTTTGCTTTTTTGTTTTTTTTTTTTCTCAGCATGAACATGGTTGCGGAAGCTTCAAATGGAAAGATGAAATCGACAAGAAAAAGAATCTAGCAGCAATGATCGAAGATATGAAAAAGATGATGGATAGGCATAATGAGATTTTATGGGCAGCAGTTGAAGAGATAAAACGTGCATCCAAAGAAAGGATGAAATCAGATAAAGGAATTTATCTAGTGATGTTTTTGTGTTGTCTTATGAGTGTAATTTGCATGTTGAAAATATTATGTTAAAATATGTCTTTAAGAACTGGATGAAGGAAGTGCTGAATGGATATTGTATATGTTGACAAAATTTAATCCAATGGATGTTAGCCCAATAGTATATATGGTTATCCTCTCATGTTTATTGTTGTCTCCTGATTTGTGACATTGTAAGTCACATTGAGTGCTACTTTTTCTAAATACATGTTACACTACAGAATGAATGAACACCACCTTTTAGACAATCAACACTACAATGGACTCAATGAACTTTGCCGAGTACCCCTATTTAGGACAGTTTTTAACCCACTGCCCGATGTTTTTTTTTTTTTCTGAAATTTGGGGAGTTCCAAGTCCATATGATGAACTTAAATTCTGCTAATTTGTAGGTAATTACAACCACGTTTGCGATTTTTACAACCGTCGCACTTTTTCAACTCGGTTTAGAAAATCTGCTCTACCCTTGCCGAGTACCCCTGTTTAGGACAGTTTTTAACCCACTGCCCGATGTTTTTTTTTTCTGAAATTTGGGAAGTTCCAAATCCATATGATGATCTTAAATTCTGCTAATTTGCAGTTAATTACAACCACGTTTGCAATTTTTACAACCGTCGCACTTTTTCAACTCGGTTTAGAAAATCTGCACTACCCTTGCCGAGTACCCCTGTTTAGGACAGTTTTACACACCGCATAACCCACTGCCCGATGTTTTTTTTTGAAACAGTTTCTGAAATTTGGGGAGTTCCAAAGTCCATATGATGATCTTAAATTCTACTAATTTGCAGGTAATTACAACCACGTTTGCGATTTTTTACAACCGTCGCACTTTTTCAACCTGTGGAGCACCTCAATATTACAATTCAAAATGAACCAACAACCACCACAAAGCACCGCATTTTTTGCACTACGTAACTCAATATGTACAATTAGCATCAAACGGTTCAAATTTACCTAAAATTTAAAATTGATATAGCTGGCATAACTCAAATGTACAACCTACGATATTTGAAAATCTATACATATTCACATTCTCTTTCATGATATGTTACTATCAGCATCAAACACGCCAATGTTACCATCACAGAAGGCAGCATAAGCTAGCTGGCTGTTGCATGAGTAACTCAACTGGTGCCTTTCCAGTGGGCAGTTGAATTGTCTATGGGAGAGAGTAATTCATTGTTTTTATGGAGAAAAACAAACCAAAGCACCTTGAAAATGGCTCCTTGAAACAAAACAACCTGTGGAGCACCTCTTACATTCAAAACAAATGAGCATATTACATTACAAAGTCCAACATCAGAACAACATTAGCATTTATATGAAACTACAAAAGTCTAACTATCAACAAAAGTCTAACCACAAAAGTCTAACATTAGCATTCATCAAAAGAACCTATGGAGCACCTCAACTAATTACAAGTCAAAATGTAGTAACAAACACCAAGCACGACAACTATCAACAATAAAAAAACACAAATGTGACACAAATGTTCTCCATCAATTGAACCATTACTAGTTGCAACAACATAAACCTGTGGTGCACATCTTCATTTGAATCCTACAAAAGAAAATTGTATAAGTCATTAGTATTCATATAAACTGAAATATATGTCAGTGAACTACATAAATAAAATATCTCTTTCTACAACGTAATTGCATACCTAAATCTGTGTCAAAGTACCATCATCGGAAATAGCCCTTTCCAAGCACTCACATTCAATAAGGTCCTCGTCCTCGTCTTCTAAAATACTCCCATCGTTTCCAGAAACATGATCTATAGGACTGAAGAAGAATGGAAAGCACAATCTTTATGATAATAAAATTTAAAATCAAATATAAAAATTGTAATGTTAAAAACAAATTATACCTCTTGACAAGCATAGGACAATTGCGCATGTCATGTGCAACGTCACGCCTGCCACGTCCACGACAAAGCCGGGGTTTTCTCATTGCTTTTTCCTTAGAAGACTTCAATCTCTTTGGACGACCTTTTGTCTTCGCATTCTTTAGCGTAAGATATCTCTCTTCATGGCAAGTCCCCTTGTCTTTTCTCTTACTGTTATCTTTTGCTGTTACTTCATTTTCATTTATCTCACGAATACTCTTCTTTAACTCTTGTAAAACCTTCTTCGCATGTTGGTATGCTGTTTTACACATGGACGCCTCATCAACGACTACTGCAGCATCATATGATAAATCTCCATGTCGTTCAAGCAATGAACCATCACATGAAAAACATGTTCTGCTGTCAGATTCATCGTCTATTCTTGCAAACCTTGTCCATCTTTTTTAAATATACCGTTGAGGCAATTCATAAATTTTCTCTTGTTTGAAAACACAAATGATATGTCCACATGGAATTCCTCGAATCTCAAATAATTGACATGAACATTTTGCTTCTTTGTCGTCTTTTTTGAAAAGGACGGTTCGTTCAATTTCTTGATTATTTTTGAATGAAGAAACATTATAAACACGTTGCTCGATGTCATCATATATGAGCTCAACGATGCCGCATGTTATGTAACAAAATTGTTCTTGAAACTTGTAGAACATCCTTTTCATATATATTTCAGACATTTTTTTCTCCATTGGCAAATCTGTCATCAATTTTGGTCTTCCATTTATAGTGTAATGATCAGCCTTCAACTGACGATACTTTTGAGTTGCGATGCCTCGCTCATATCGCAACATAAAATCATATAAATCATTCTTCTGTGTCACGTATTGCTTAAGGAATGCATTGATACTCTCACTTCTTGAAGTTGTAGACATCCCTCCAAAAAATATGTCTCTCAAGTATGTTGGCACCCACATCTCACGAATATTGTACATCGAATGCAGCCATTCATTGTCTACAAGATTAAAATCTTTCAATATATCCTTCCAGTCCATCTCAAATTGTTCTCTTGTGATAGAATTGTATGCAATCTTCTTAAATTTTTTGATGAAGTTCGGATTATGAATCGCAATTCCACCCAAATTCCTTTGTAAATTATGCATAATGTGCCACAAGCAATAACGGTGGCATGTGGTGGGAAAAACGAACTTGATCGCTTTTGTCATTGCAGAATCTTGATCCGTTAAGATCGCCTTTGGCGGGTCCCCTTGCATTGCTTCAATTCATTTGTTAAAAACCCACACGAATGTATCAAAAGTTTCATTTGATATTAGACAACATCCAAATAATATTGATTGATCATGGTGATTAATTTCGGTGAACGCACCAAAAACAAGACCGTATCTATTTGTATTGTATGTTGTATCAAATGAAACATCCCCAAATTCTGAATATGACTTCTGAAAATAATAATCAGCCCAAAACACATGTTTAATGTGATCATCACCATCTTTCTCAATAACAAAATAACATCTTGGGTCTCTCTCTTTCATTTGTTTAAAGTATTCAAAGAACATTTCACCATCTTCATCTTTTGTTTCTTCCCTTTTATTTCTAATTTGATTTCGAAAATCTGTCTCAGTAAAACCAACTTTATCCCCTCCCATCGCCTGTAGCTCTAGAAGTGCCATTTGATCCCTTGGCTGTAAATTAGCAGTCCCATAAGTATAGATCAATTTTTTCTTGGGAGCGCTGACTATACGGTGTGATCGTAGCATATGAGTCTTTCTAGAGGTACTTAATAAATGAGTGTGTTCCACAACAACTTTAAACACCACCCATTGCCCCTCCTTTTTTTTTTAATTTGAAGGTGTGCCCCACAATTTTCCCGCGTTTCTGAGTTCCGTCTCTGCTGTATAGAGACAGCGCCTAATTTTTCATTCCTAGAACCTTCTTTGGAGCAAACAAATTTTTTCCTCACAACGCTATTGTTTACCCTTGTCTCAGAGCTTCATCTGATACTAAAACCTGCCAATTTCGCATAAATGTTATAAGCGTCGTAAGCCTCCTCTATGTTATCAAAAATAAATCCAACTTTGGATATTTTCTCCTCCTCAACTTGTGGTATAAATGTCTTAATTGGTAAAGATGGACCTGCTTTGTTCTTTTAGACGGTTTAAGGACAACAATAGAACCACGCCACAAAAATACATGAAAAAAAAAAAAACAAAATATAAGTAATAAGAACTCGATCAATCATTTGAGGAGAGGCTTTTTGGGAATACAATGAAGCTTAAAAAAGGCAGAAACACCAAAAACAAGAACTTTAAATAAAAATTGATGATGAAAGAAAAAAACAAACATGAGATTTCTAAATCACAAAGCATGCATTCATGTAATGACAATGTTCCAGATTTTAAAGGGCCTGAGAAATCATAAGACGAGGTGGTTAGAATCAGGCGAGTTGAAAAATATGTACACTTTCGACCATAAGCCAAGCAGCGCTTCATAGGAAAAAATTCATATGACATTACAAAAAAAGCACCAAATCACATGGACGGGGAGAGAGGGAAACCTGCAAAAGTTCGTTTGGGATGGATGCCTCACATGGGAATGGTTGCTGCGAGAGGGTTGTGACATCGACGGGGATGGACGTCCCTGACAGCCATGTGCCATGAAACTGAGATGGGGATGGCTGCTGCGAGGGGGTCCAGACCTGGAGGCACAGTTGGAGAGCTGGGTCTTCTGCTTCCATTTGGGGACAGAATGGTTGGACGCCAGGGAGGACCCTTAAACACTGGGTTTGAGTTGGGTCTTCTACGTCCAAATGAGTTCCCTTTTCTGCGTCCATTTGAGAAGATCTGAAGTGGGGAGGATCTAGGCAGCGGTGGAGCAGATGGAGGGGAAGAGAAGATGGAGCGGATTTGAGGCGGGCCAGATTCTGAGGCATAGAGGACGATTAGAGGAGAGGGGGGGAGAAGAAGAAGCAGAGATAAATGAGATACTCCAATCCTTTTTTCGTCGAAGAAGATCTGCGCAGAGGAGCCGGAGCCGGAGCCAGGCGTCGGGGTTGAAGGAGAAGAGCCCAGTCGTCTTTCCCCTTTTTTTCGTTGAGCAGGAGCGTTAGCTATTGAGATGTTTGGTGGGCTTTTGCCCTTTTGGAATCCTTTTATGTCAACGACTCCCACCGTCAGATCTACCTCACAGTTGGACGGTCCAGATTAGACTTCGCATAGCCATGGTCAGAACACTTCGCATCCGATCATTTCCTATAAAGGTTGTCTGTGAACCAATATTTTTCAATGTTATACAACAGCCATGTTTCTGCATAAAAAAATAAGGGAAGTTTGGTCACTTTTCCATAGCAAAATTTGTCCATGTTTGGTGTGGCCTCTTTCCACAAGGTAAAAGTTCAACAGTAAGTTAAATATTTTATGATTCAGTATAAAGGTATTTGGGATGTGCGGAAGGATTTTTTTTTTTTTTTTCTTTCCCACAAAAGAGGAAGAATAAGTGGAATTGTTTTTTTTTGTGGAT
The DNA here is from genome assembly GCA_003546025.1 of Camphora micrantha. Lineage (NCBI taxonomy): Eukaryota > Viridiplantae > Streptophyta > Magnoliopsida > Laurales > Lauraceae > Camphora > Camphora micrantha. The sequence continues at coordinate 66,093,034 of QPKB01000002.1, forward strand.
GCTATACAAATAGGTCCTTTTGCTAAATCATTTCCCTGATATGAATCTTATACAACATTTTATGAGGTACAATGAAAAAATTGGCTTTAATTATTTTAGATGTCTGCAATCCGGCGGTACACATAACCTTTTTTTTTAATAAAAAAAATAGAAAAGGTGGCTCCACATTAGTCCTATCAATTTGACCCTCAGAAAAGGGGGTCTAGCCCGGCCCGACCTTCAAAAGGCCTTTAAAATGAGGGCTTCTATTTCTAAGAAAAATCCCTATGGCTGTGCTTAGACAATTTTTTTGCGGCCCTTGAAATTTGGGGGATGGACTTGGACGATACTAGCCCGGCACCGGCCCTTGGCCCTCCTTTTTTTTGTTTGTGTTATATAATATATGTAAAAATATACACTAAAATAACATTGTAATAGTCCCACTTGGCATAAATAAAATGGGGGGTATGAAGGAAATCTAACACAACCATACCCATTACAAAATACCCTAAAAATCCATGTACACATACTTGGCTCAATTCATCGTTGCTTACAATCCCTTTTTTCTAGTTTTATTGCTTGATATGTAGGCCTTTTATATTGTTTGACACATTATAGAGCGATTTGAGATAGTATCGAGTTTACAAAGGTAATTTGCATCTGCATGAAACTTGAAGAATGCAAGGTGATCCAAATTTCATTTTAATGATATAAGTATAACTTCAACCTTTTTAAAGTCTAAACCAATAGTGATTTTTTAAATGTATTTAATTTTTCTAATTGAAGTTCAACAACAATTAATTGTTAGATCAGTGTAAAACTAAAAATAATATCAATTTATAAACAATATGTGAATATAAACGATTTAAAACTCTTAAAGATAAACTTTACTAGAATGACTTGGCAAGTGAAAATCATACGATAGAGTATATTCTCTAACCATTCTCCTTCTCGAAAAAAATAAAAGACAGTACATATAGATCACTAAAGCACGCTTGACTTTATCATTTAAAAAGCTTTTCAGTGGTAAGAGATAACTCGCATTCTCCAAATATTTTTCCAGAAAGCCCATTTGCAATCGAGATTAGATAAGATAACGTTCGGTCAACCCTTCATACATGTTAACAATGTAAAATAATATTAATATTAAATTTCTTTTTTTGAGGTCTTCAGCCCTGTCCAGGCATGACCCTAACCTTGGACGGTAGGATAAAAGGCCTTATGTAGTGGAGGCCATCCGAAAGAATTTTCCGGCTTGGGTCTGGGCCTGCATTTATTCAGCCCTACAGTCCACACATCGGAACTCCTGCCCTTCTCTGTTTTTCCAAAAAACCGTGGCTAGTATAGGCACAAGCTGCAGTCGAAGTGGTAGTAGAAGAGGAAAAACAAGGAAGGCCATGGGTTTTGGTTCTCTGCGAAGCCTCATCCGCCCCATCGCTCAGGGAGCTGTCGCTCGCACGACTCTCTTCCATATCCATATCCCGTCGTCGTCCCGCGCAACGCACCCTCCTAATACTTCTCTTCTCCTTCCCTTCCTCAATAATAGCAGCATTAGCAGCAGCAGCAGAGACTCCTCCATATGTCCATGGACGAAGTGGCATCTTAGATCTGATATCCACAGCTTAACCGACACCCGATTCCCCAAAAGAAGACCCGGCTTCACCAACCGAAGAAAGCGCGCCAGCCTCAAACCCCCTGGTTCTCTCTTCTTTTTCTTCATTAGGGTTTATTTGTTTTTTTTATTTTTTTGGAAGAACACCATGATCTCTATTATTATTCTACTGAAAACTTAGGTTTTACTCATTTTAGTGGGGGTTTGTTGTTGTTCATGGGAGAAATGTGAATGAGAAATTTTGGGGATTTTTTTTTTTGTGTTGTCATTTCAGGGCCATATGCGTGGGTGCAGTACGTGCCTGGGGAGCCGATCCCTCGAAGTCGACCAAATGAAGGAAGTGTTCAAGGCAGGAATCGGATCAAACGGATTAAACTGCGCAAGGCCTTTATAAAGGTGCGCCTTTTTTTTTTTTTTCTCTTTCTGGCTTCTGTTTGCTCCGATGATGCGCGGAGTTGCTGGTATTACATTCATTGGTTTCGTTCCGTTGTAAATTACTTGATTGATCAAGTATTAATTGGTTATTATCACTACTACTATTATTGTTATCTCTTGATATTGGAATGCAAATGATGATGATGCAGTGTTCTGACGATGATTAAAGTGATTTCCTACTCTGTAATTTCAAATTGGTTTTTGGAATAAAGAGCTTGGTATTGTTTGTGATGCAATGGTGCTAGTGCATTTCCAATCCATGGTCATGTAATTTTAAGTGAAAAGCTGCATTTGCAGATTGGTTTAGTCAGTTTTATTTTTATTTTTTTTTTCCTTTCCGTGAATAAAATTTTCAATCCATCATCTTCATCATCAAAGCCTTATTCTCCCTATTATGTTGGGGTTGGCTACATGAATTCTATTTCTCCGTTCCAAACTATCTTGAGCCAAATTCTCAGGTAAGTTACACTTCCTCTCATCCATTTTTACCACATCCATCCACATCCTCTTTGGCCTACCCCTCCCCCTTGGTAAGCCATCAACCGTCATGGCCAAACTTTTCCTTACTGGCTTACATTGGACATGCCCAAACCATCTCAAATGAGTTTATGTAATTTTATCCCTTGTTGTTGCTACCTCTAAATGCTCTCGAAAGCGCGCATTTTTAATTTTATCCTTCGTAGTTTTACCACACATCTACCTCAACATTCTCATTTCTGCTACATCCATTTTGTGCATATGTTATTTCTTGATTGGACAACATTATGCTCCATAGGTCATAGCTGGTCTGTAAAATTTTTCCTTCAATCTTGTTGACATTCGTCGACACAAAGAACTCTAAAAGCAAGTCTCCACTTCAACCATCCCGCTTTTATTGACGTTATCATCAATCTCCCAATCATTACTAATTATAGAGCCAAGGTAGCAGAAAGAATCACTTTGTGATATCTCCTAGTCTTCAAGTCTCATAGTAATTTCAGCCCTTTCTATATGCTCACTGAAATTACAATCCATATATTATGTCTTTGTACGGCTTATTGTAAAGCTTTTAGATTCTAAAGCCTCGTGCCATCTCTTGAGTGTTGCATCCACACCATCTCTTGATTCATCTACCAATACAATATCATCTGCAAATAACATGCATCAAGGTACTTATTCAGTAAAGAAAATTGTCAATTGCCACCATAATTTATATGCCACAATGTGTTGGAAGATAAGATTTCGGGAAGTGACGAGTTTGCAAATCTATCTATATTTTTGTTGGTTCTTAAATTTATGATCTTAGTTAAGAACGCAGGTCAACAGATTGATAGATTGGACTATGAATTCAAAATTAAAGACTTTCAAGAAAATAGAGCCAAAAGGGATAGTGCAGGATCTGACCATTGTTATTGAAATCTTTATATTTATAATTGTTGCTAGAAAAATCTTATATTTACGATTTGAACACACTCTTGAGAAATGGTTTGAATCTTATGATTGAGTCTTTTTTTTTTTCTCTCTAAAAATTCAACAATTTTTCTTGGTGGGTCTTGTGATTGCTGATATGACTCTTACCACATTCACATCTTGCATTTTGTTAAAAAACAAGAGTCATGATTTTATATATAAGATTGTACTTAATGGTTCACTATTTCTTTTTTCCTTGTTTATTTTTGTTTACAAATCTCCATCTGATTTACGATCAAATTTAAAAATAAAGAAAAGGGATTCTACGTATGATCTGACTTGACTTTCTAAAGGTTAGATTTGAAAAGGGATGATAAAATCAACTTGGATGGATATGTACAATCTAAACTTGTGCAAACTTTACTTACTCTGGCTAGTTAATAAAGGTTTTAAAGCAACATGCTAATGCAATGAATCTCAAGTGCTCAGTCTTGACAAGAGCTGTAGCACAGTTGGGTGGTGCTCATTGTTGCAGCCCTGAGGTTCCAGGTTTGAGCAATGTTATCAATAAAAATAGTGCTTGAAGTCTCGTATATAACTCATCTATAGTGCGTCAGTTGCTTTGAATGACATTTGATGCTCATATGCTACACAACTATGATTTTCCATGCCTCTTTCTGGGTCTTTCCTTGCTGGTTCTTATTTGTCATTACTCTGTTTCAGTCTCAATGTCAACTTCATTGGATTGCAATGTGGAAGTTGTGACAAAGAAAAAAATTCCATTTTAGGCTTGAATTTCTATAAGAAAGTTGGAGGATTTATGCGCTTCATTGTCATGAAAGCTTAAGAAAGAGATCGGTAGTTCCTTGTCCATTGCAGGACTTCATTAAGAAATGAAATCAAAATCCATTTAATAGTTGTAAATATATCCTTTTTTTCTCCCATGCCTTGTGGTTTTGAAGGCCAGAAAAGGAAAAGGAAAAGAGTAAAAAAAATGGAAAGTAATTGGTCCACCTCTCTTCTCCATCTCTAGAGCTCAAATTTAAAGGTTTTTCTTAATGTGAAAAGCAATACACGACCTTACGGAATGAAGGAAAAATCTTTTAAAGTTCTAGAACTTCACATTTTTGTATTCCAAGTCTTAGATTTGTATACTAAATTGGAATTTACCCAGTTTTAATGGTTATTGGCATTGTTACAAGTACTTTTGCTTACATAGACTGCTGTGATTGTGTGTATACAGTCAGAAGCTAAGAAACGGAAAGTTCAGGTACAAGAAGCCAAAAGGAAAAAGATAACGAAAAGAATTGAGCGTAAGATGGCTGCAGTGGCAAGGGAGAGAGCATGGGCTGAAAGACTTGTAGAACTGCAGAAACTCGAGGAAGAGAAGAAGGCCATGGCTTGATGATCCTTGGAGAAGCAGATGATGAGAGTTCTCTCTGTAAGTGGTAGTGCTTTTGATTCTCATGGAAGTTTGGTTTTCTACTGAGCCAATGTACTCAAAGAAATACAAATGAAGTTTTGTTGATGACAGATCAAACATGATGATGATCTAAAAATTGCATTACATGCATGACCACAATGTTCAGATGTGCATGGATAAAGAGGCCAAATTTTATTTCCATTATGTGGACCTTTAGAGCATCATTTCTTTCTATGACCCTGTCTAGCATCAAGCATTGTGTGTGTGTGTTTTGGGGGGGGGGGGTGTGGATGGTGTGGCGCGGGGTTGGGTTGAATTTTAGAATATTCATGCATGACCCTGTTTTTTCATTGCTCAATATTGATAATAAATTTTAGAATATTCAAACAAATTAGGTTGGTTTTGGTTGTATTTCTAACCGCGCATTTTGGCAGTTGGCCCCTAATTTATTATCAAGGCATTAAATTCTGAAATGGGTATTTTAGCAAAAAGTTGGCTTCCCATTTGTATTACCTAGTTACTATGGAAATGTGAGGTCATGCCAATTTTAGTTTGTTTCTTTTGTTGAAAAGCTAGGTGCTTTCGGTTGTTGCCTAAAAGTTATTGAGAGCTCTGCTGTGACTTTACCAATATTTTGGGAACTTTTTCATCAGTTGCAAACATGAAGAAAACTTTGTGATGACTCATGACTGTCTAATCTTTCAGGATTTGGTTTATTGTCTGATTGGAGACATACAATTTTCTTCCTGTTGCCGTGACCCGGCATACAGGAAATAGGCTATATCCCTATGTAGGATTTGTTTAGAAACTTGTGAGACATTTTGCTTGTTCTTATGAGAAAACATAGTGATGATAAGTTCAAGAAGTGCTTCAAAGCCCAGCGACAGTCAAAGTGAAATACTGCACTGATATTTTCTTGTTATGTTTTCTTTTTCAAAGTTATACGGATGCAAACTGAAAAACTATTGATTCATGTTGTTGTCATTATCACTATCATCATAGTTTTGAAAATTGAAATTGTATCGTAAACCGTTTGTACCGATAAATCTAATTGAATCTTGAATCGTATTGCAAATCTTTGGATTTTTTTTATTTTTCTTATAAAAAAAAAGTGGTAATTCATAATCCATCCATTTCTCCATTCATAGCAGTATAACTACAATGACAAATAAGTCTATCATTCAATCATATTAAGCACATCATGACATATTTTAAATAAATGATATGTGTAAATAGTTAAATAAGTTTAATGTGTCAATATTTATTGTTATCTTTAAATCAAAATAGAAAAGTAAAACTAAAATCCAAACCATTAATCTTACACAGTATGATATCTCTTAAAGTTAAGAAAGTGTTTATAAGATTTTTTTTTTAAAGATTAAAAGAGAGGTGCTAATGTCATGGCAGATGCTCTTGCAAAGGAGGGAGTTTTTCTTTCATCTCTTAATTTTGATGAATAGTATCATTTTGTTTTGTAGTTCTCTTTTTTGGAATCTTGTGTGAGGTGGCTTGTTTATGGCTTTGTCCTATTTTGTTTTCTTTTCTGCATCTTAATAAAACTTTATTGTTATAAAAAAGAAAGATTAAAAAAGAAGAATGCTTGTTTTTTTATTCATCTATAAAAGCCCCTTAAACTCGCAAAAAGTTCTTAAGGGGTTTCATTAACTACTGAGCAGCATTTTAAAAGTAAAAACGCTAAAAGAAAGAAAGAATAAATAAAGAAAAAATGTAAAAGATTATTAATATCGACTTATTGGTTGAACTTATTCTCCCAGCCGAATCGCAAGATTTGATGAAATGAATATCAAATCGTAAGATTCACACATGAACCCTAAGATTCATATGTAAATGAGATTCAATGCATAGATATAAATCGTTTTCCTTAGGATTCGAGATACAAATTGGGATTTGGGATACGAATCGTGGGATTCCAATAACAATGACTTCATTACTATCATTTTTTTGTTCCATGGTGTATGTTGTTGATAATGATATGGGACTCATTGGTCAATACGAAGGCAAGTTAATGATAAGTTCGGAGTCAAGTGGACTAAGAAGTAGCAGCTCAATGGAAAAATATTTAGATTGCATGTTTACTGGGTCTAAGAGCAAGGAAATGTAAGGTCAATGCCACAATGTGATAAATTTTCGGTGTCTAGGTTTAATTATGACAAAAATGAAGGGTGTCTCATGCGGATATGCGGAGATTTTTTCTGGACATGGATGTTCCTTTTTTTTTTTTGTTGCTTTTGTTCTCTATTTGTGGTGGTTTGTAGTTGTATTGTTGCTATAGGAGGCAGGGAGGGGGAGAGAGAGAGAGAGGACCCTGAAGGGATTTGGTGTTACAGCTTAGTCTTGCCTGCATCAAATTTTGTATTTGAGTGTCTTTTGGATACCGCTGACCCTAATTGATGAAATGCCAATGGCCTCAGATGGTGTTAGTTTGCTAGCGATGGACAGAAAAGCATTAAAGCAAGTTTGCAACAGCTTGAAACTCAGGAGGAAACAAGTTTAATCACAATGTCACTAAATGTAATATCTGAAGCCTTGCCGAGGTTGAGTCAATCCATGTGAAGCATCCACAAGAGACTTGATCAATTTGAAATGCAGCTGGAGGTTTTAGTGCGAAATTTGAATGTGTATACAAGAAAAATCATAAGGGGCCAGAAGACCGAGAGAACTCTTGTCGATATCATCCAGTATGATGTGTGGATTCAGGTACTGGTTGGCGTGTTTGGGTTCCTAAGATTTGGAAAGAAGCATTGAAAAATATCAAAACTCATTTGGAGAAGAATGTCGAAATACAAAGCTGAAGGTCTAAAGATTTAAATGTGGAAAATGAGAATGATGAAAACGACTCCGAAATAATCTTTTTAGGACCACGTATGTTATGTTAGGAAAGGTTCTCTTGATGGTGGAATATATAAGCCTTTGTTTTTTATTGATTGGGAAAGTCAAGATTCGGCAGGAGATCTACTACTGGTTATTATCACCATAGAAGAGTTTAAAACAACCCTTTGTTGGTAGGTCAAGTTTAGAGGTAGAGTATTGAAGAATGTGCATGACAAAAGTGAATTGTTGTGATTAAAGAGATTACAGAGAGGATTGAGATTTACTTGTATTGTCCTATGATCTTACACTTGTAATAACATCCCTACAATTCATGTCACTTTTAATCTAGTGTTTCGTGAGCATAACAAGCACATAAAAGTTGATTGTCATTTCATTTGTGAAAGAATGATAGCATATTTTCTTATGAAATAGGTTATTCGTATCTTGATTTTTCTTTTCCAAACTGGTCATTGTAGATATTTATGCATCGGCTTGAGGGTGGGTATTGAAGCCCATACTGAGACCAACTTGTAGTTTTTAGTCACTACAGAACTATTTTGTAATTTTTTTACAACTTCAGGGACTTCATGTAAATATCAGATTTTATCTTAATTTAAATATGGTAGACCAGCCCTAATTTTCCTTCCAAGTCTTCCTCTTAAGAAATCTATTTCTTCTTTTCTCTCCTTTTCTTTCTAATTTCTATCTGCCTTCCATTTTCTTCGTTATATTCTTGGTTTAGAGGCAAAACAAGTATTTATCCATTTTCATTTGTGGGCCTGCTAATTGTTATCTTTTCTTTGATAAACTAATTTTTGCACAACATTCATTTTATCCAATGATTATGTTTTCATTCATAACCTTGTGATACATTAGGGTCTCTTTTCATACATTAGGCATTGGAGGTTTTTACACACCTCCCTTATCCCCACCTCTTTTGCCATGGCATGGAACTTGTTATTTGTTCTTTTTATTCTTGTGCTCGAGCAGCCCTAAAGGGAGGATCTGCACAGTTTCTCTATTGGATTTGGTTTTTAAGGGTGATTTAATTGAATAAGTTGATTTTTTATGATGGATTAGTGGGAATTTGTGTTTTGGTTCTTTATGGATAAATTCTTCATTTCATCAGACAAATTGTGTATTTGTTTTTTTTGTGTTTTTTTTTTTTTTCTGTTATTATTTGTTCTATTGTTTGAAATGTTATTTTTTTTCTCTCTCTGTTTTTTCTTGGCTCTTTTATGTTGAAGACAAGACAACTGCTATTTGTCTTTTAGGCTATTATATTATTACTGGTAATTCTTTAAGGTGGACATGAATGCCACTAAGGGAGGGCTTATATCTGGGTTATGATCCCAAAATACGGCAGGGACACACCATAGACATGGCAGGGACATGGTTTTTATATGTAAAAAGTGAAGTATCGGATACTTGATGGGCAGTAGGCTGGCATTTGTTGAACAACTTTGGGTTTGGGGATGATCCCTTGAATGAATATAGACTTAAGCAGTTGTTCCATAAATGTAGACTAATCAATTTCAGTGATTTAAGTTAAGCAGTTGTTTCATTAGTTGATTAATAAATAGGACAACTCTGACGATGAAATGAGGCAGGTGACATCAGGCATTCTATCCAAATATCAATCACTTTCGTTGCCACATGGATTGTACCTATTTAACATGATCTCCCCACGCACATTTCGCAATATGCACATTGGAAGTTGATTCGTTCCTCATGTGATTTGAGCCCATGACTAATTGGCTTTGATACCAAATTAGATTTTTTCCGCTAACCAATCCTTCCAAAAGCTTAGAATGGTAGCAGAGGCCACGGAAATATTTTTCAATAGGCCCTACTATGACCCAGTTACACTCCAAGAGACACTTTTACCAAGCCTGGTAGAAAGAGGGGGAGAGAAAGCTCTCTTAATTTAATGACTGACTGTTGAAATTTATAGTAATTGGAGTTTCTGAGTTCCTTTTCTTTTAAATTGTTAATGATGGCTCAGATCATGTACATGTACATAGATGTGATTTTTTTTTTTAATGTTAATATATATAGAAATTCTCAGGGTACGTACCTTTTCCTTGGGTTTACGGTACATGCCCCTAGTGAGGCCCTACTGATCACCAATCCCAATGAGTTGTGAAATTTGGAAGTGACCTACTTATGTATAAAATTTTACATCTATCGTATCATCTTCGCACTTTCATTTGTATCCCTCAAGTTTCATGATTTTAAAGTAGATCATTTTTTTTTTTCAATCCCATCATCAAATCCCATTCGGTTTGTGTCAATCTAACTACTTGTCTTGCATTCAAGTCTCGGGTACAACCGTCTGCCTGGTTGGCAATTCACTTTGAAAGTTAATTCAAAGCGAAGTGTCAGGTATGTTTGGCAATTCACTTTTAAAGTTAATTCAAAGTGAATTGTCACTTTTAAGAGATATGAAAAAGGAGAGAATCTCATTATAAAGTACATAACTTCAAAAATATACTTCTTTTTATTAATTGAGTCAGGAAGCCAATCTCTCATCCCACTGAAAGACATAAAAAAAAAAAAAAAAAAAAAAAAAAAAAAAAAAAAAAATCTTTTTATCCAAAAAGTCAAAAGTTCCTTCTAATGTCATAAAATGACAAAAAGTGAATAAGGTGGAATTTGAAAATTGGAATTTTTACCAAATAATTAAGCTTATAGTGGAGTTAATCGATTTTACGAAGAATGATAACAAAACCACAATTTAGCTGTTCGTATCTTTTTTTTTGATGAAATTACTTCAGTTGATGATATCGTCAATTGCCTGTGTTTAAATCTATGAATTTTCTTCTTCTCTTTGGGTCTTTGAGGGATTTTCTTTGGCAACAAAATTTAGGCTTGAAAAAATTATTCAATCAACAGCCAAGAGTAACAATAAAAAGAGAACAAAATGTCATAGTGAGCAACATCTTTCTGTAGATCTGTAAGAGCGTTTCATGAAGAAGAAGAAGAAAATTCGTGAGTTTAAACACAAGCAGTTGACAGGCCTTAATTAAAAAAAAATCGCCTGATTTTTTACATAGGCAGTTGACATTAAAAAAAAATCACATCTATGTACAACATCGCCTGATTTTTTTTCTTTGCCCTAGATCCGACCCATATATTTGCATCCTTGTGTTCAAGCCTTGTCGTCAAAACTTTCAACCCGGAGCCTAGTTCACATTGGCATGGTTCTTGGCTGTACAAGCCGAGATATGCCCAACAACCCAGTCGATGTAATATTTCTATGCCATTAATATTAGATTACGGATTTGTCTTGTGACAACTGAATAGGATTCTTGAACCAAAATAATGTAGATTATAGCTCCTAAGATGGTTTTGTGAGCTAGGTGGTGGAGGAGCCAATGTGAGCAGAGAGAATTAAAATTGAAAAGAAAAAAAACAAACTCACCCCTTGATGTTATCAATAAAGGATTGTCTTAGTGATCAAAATCGACCTACCCATCCTATAATGGAATTGCAGGGATGCCTACTCATCTAATGATCTTGTTCCATCTGGTCATTGATTGAAACTTCACGGAGGGCACCTCATAATATTGATTGAGTCCTTGGCCATTCCAATAGTGTTAACGACGACAAATTGCTATAATGTAGACAACCCAAGAGGGGCCATAAAACCTTTCATGAAACCATTTGGTGTGACCAAAAAGGATGCTTTCAACATAATTTCAATGATCCTTCTTAACTATTTACTTTACTGATTTGGTGTATCATTTCGTCAGTTCACCCAATGTGACACAAGGCAGGCTACTCTTACAAAAATGTTCAATATTCTTTTGATAATCAGTGAGAAGTACAGCCAATATACTCATAGTCACCATCATCAAAGCCTTTTTTCCTGACATAAAACAAAATTGGTTTTTAGATATTTTGATCTTCTGTTTAAGGGCCTGATTGTTTTCTAGAATTCAAGGAATTCTTGTCTCGGGAATTCAAGAATTTCCAGACATAGTAGAATTTCTGAATGCTCCCTTGGACTTGAGCATCCAGGAATTCCACTAAAATGCAAAGAGGGTGGAACTCCTGAATTCCCAAAGGTCATTTGGGGCCTTTCACGTGGCTGAAATTCCTAAATGCTAGGCAAGAAACATGAGATTTGAAAATGCAAGACATTTAGAATTCTAGTAAAGCAACAAGCCCTAAGTCTTTGCTCCATTACTCTCTCATAAGTTTAATCCCACGATGACTGCACAATTTTGTATCTCTCTCTTATTCTTATAAATAGGTACAACAAAACTCCTCCATTCACCCCGCATTTTCTGTCATTAACATCTTATTGAATAGGCTAGTTAACTAAATTCCCACCCAACTTCTCCTAACCATTTCCGAGCCTCTATGGAAATATCATCTGGGCTCGTAGTCTTTCCTATTTTCATTTGTTTCAATGCTTTCCTCACTTCCACCACCCTAGTTCTGCAGGAGAAAAAAAAAAAAAAAAGAGTTCCACTAATGAAGTATCCAACTCTTCTTATGTCTCATATATATATAGTATTCATTCAAAAGTTTGCTAAAGCATATACAGATGTCTGAAGTCGGAAATCTCTTCTTATTCGCCGCCACTGTCAGTACTCACTGATATCGTTTTGAGGGATTATCATGTTTTTCTGTCGCTAACTTTTTAGCTTTCCTGAGTGTTTATAACTAGATCCTTCCACTTACAGGAAATCACACAAGATTTGTCCAATACTGGATATCCATGGATGGAAAAGCACATCTACAACAGCTAATCATTTTTATTGATTTTAATAATATATATATTTTTTTACAAGAATAAAAAATGACGTTCAAAGAATTACATGTATTGAGCCAACCATTGCTTACACATATCAAGCACAGGTAGTGCATTCGCATGCAAAGCCTGCATTAGTTATAGAAGAAACATGTAAGTATTAAAGTTGACACGAGAAATAAGAGATTGTGACATCCTATTTTGGACAACGCCAATGAAACGTGTCCAACAATAAAGAATCCAACAATAGAAGTGATTGAAATTACCAAATAACAAAAGTCATGTGTTGCAAAGTGATTGGAATTAAGAATCCAACAAAACAAAATAAATCAATAAATAAAAAAATAAAACTTCTAATAGATTTTTTTAATACATTGATTGAGTGGTATAGTACTCGTGAGATGAACTACCCACCAATCGATCAATCCCTGGGCAGCTGTGTGAGATAAAGACACACACCCCTACCACTGGGTTGTCTTATGTTTCTTGAAATTTCTGATAGAATTTGGCAAAACCATTCCTACCATTTTATTCGATTGTAGAGCATTTAGCCATATAGAACTAAAAAGAAAATTTCCTATCCATTCCATACAGCTAATTACTGCGACAGCATCTAATGCTACCAAACACTGGATCGCACCATGTTCACACAACAAATTTTCTTCTTTGAAGGATTGGCCTCTATAAATTTTATTTTTTTATTTGTTCTTTTTTATTTTCGAATTTCTCAATTTTCTTAAAGTGCAGTGCCAGCATACTAATGAGTGCGTGCTACGCTGGTAACATAAATCAAGGCTTGCTCTTAAAAAATGAGTCCCAATTTGTACAAGGCCAACCATGAGGCATGTCAATCACAGGGGTAGGGGTGCTACTAAGAAGAGTGCAGTTCGGATTAGGGGTTGGCTAAATATCACCTCAATCATTATTGTGACTAAATCCAACGCTATATTATGGTTGGATCCAGATCAAATTGGGATGATGACCAATTTGTGTGTGTGTGGAAGGGGTTTAGATTAATCTAATTGGGCCCTGCTCTATGGTATTTGTTGTTTTCGTTCCTACATAAAAGTTATCTTGTGCATCTCCAAGGCTTTTCTACTAGTACATATTTAAGCATATTGAGTAGAACATATAATTCAGGAGTCACATACATGGTTGTACAGAACATATAACACCACTGGACAGTTGTATAATTTTGCATACGAGTGTCACCAGGTGGTCTTCAAATTATTAAAAAGTTAAACTATGCATTGTTGCTGTTATGAAAAATAGTAATTTCTAGTGAAAAACAGCCCAAGAAAATGACAAGATCAGCAAGAGATGAAAATGATGTGAAGTAAAGCAACTGCCATCAAGAAGAGACCATTTGAGACAATTTAGGTGCTCTAGCCTAGCAAGTCTGAAAAGCATATACCAAGGACGAGGAAGATGAACTTGTCGCACCCATTTTTCCATTGATAGTAGTGATAATATCTTTTAAAAAATGTGATAATAAATTTAAGTAATTGTGACAGTGATTGAAGTTATTGTGATAAGGAAAAGAGGATAAGGAGAACCATGAATTCAAGGAGATAGAAAAGATGCTAAGGACCCAGAGCAGATCTAGGAAAAGATCAGTAAGGCAAGAATTTACTCATCCAAAAATGTGCTTTCCACGTTTGTAAGAGAAATAAAGAAAAGGAAATTGATAAATGACAAAAAAGTAAGTTCTTTGACAACGCTCTGAATGAGAACAAGGAACCGACGTGGGTACTTAAAAAACCCGCATAATCTACAAGTGACTAAATATGCTATAATATAGCTCTGCCATAATAAAATGCTCATAAAGTATCCAGAAGCAACTACAGAACAAAACGGAGGACAGTGGTATCACACAGCATGAGGTGGGCAAAAGCAGCACTTTGGTTAAAACATTTTATACGAAGACAGTTGGGTAAATTGTTATAGATTGCTGAATGCTGGACCACAAGGCCAAAGATTATGTACACAAGATTTGTACATGCCAGCATGGCCCTAGTAACAACGTAGGGTAGAATTAGGAATGATTACAGGCAGAAAACCATAGGGGGTGGATCTAATATAAGAGTAATAAAGTTTTGGGCATGCACATTGGATACTTGAAAAAAAAAGTCCTGTATGAAAATCAAGTAGTTACTGGCACAAAGTACCTGTAAAGGAACCAATAAAGACTGAAGTAGACAGTAGACAGATGTAACACGTTAGATTGGGCAACCATGACATCATCTCAAGTGACAGATACAACTATAAATTAAGAGTAATTGTATGTAGGACTCAGAAAGGTAAAGCCATAAAGATAGGTAAGGGTTCGATGATGATGACAATGACTATTCTACAATTTTATTTTTATATTATATAAAAGAATCATTAATAATGATTCTAGAATATGGATCAAGATAGTAAAATTATAATTATGTCACAAAACCTGATGAGCTACATATTGAACATCGGCCACACTTCCGCTTCGAGAGGCAATTTGGAAAGCACTCTTCAAGCGACCACAGACCACACAGGCCAAAACTTTTCTGTAGAGACAGAAATTAAACCAAGCAATAAATCTTAGGAAAAAGAAAAAAAAAAGAGAAAAAAGCAATAAGAGAACAAGACTGCACCAAAATGTTTAGGAACATACTCAAAATGACATCAAGCATCACATGTAAGTAATAATGATAATACACATGATGTAAAGAAATTACGAAAATACAAATCTGACTACCACCATTGTTGTTAACACCAGCTGGCCCACAAAGCCCACTAGGCCCATTCCTTGTACAAACTAACCCATCACGTGGGATAATTTTAGTTGACTGTAACATATCCTCTTTCCATGATCATAGGATTGTAATATATTCACTTTCCATATACATAGATTGTATTAGGTTGTAATTGCCTTGATTAAGGCTGAAAGAGATTATATAATGGAGGAAGGATCAACCAAGGGATCTATCCAAGTTTTCCAAGTTCGTGTTCTCTTTATCATGGTCGTGTCAATTGTGCCATCCACGAAGAAATGCATTGAAAGGGAAGGGAACATCCCTTACATTCACTATTGTTGGGAGCAACTCCCGAGGAAAGTGATTTAAAGAAATCAAGCCAGATTTGAAACTTCATATTTCAATAAAAATATGACAATCAACAGGCCATTACGAGTGGTGCGTGCTTGGCAACTTAGGAAGAGAAAAATGGTCTCCCTAGAACACGAGCGCTGATTTCTAAGGTTTTGGGCTAGAATGGTTTTACTATATGAACATTAAAGTCACCTCCAACAATTTACACCTCCAAAGTTTTCCAAGTGGTACTAGACTACTAGTCAATTTCTTAAAGTATTCATGAGTCAGCAAAGCAAAGCATATCCTATGCATGCATTGTTCTCCCTCAAATAGTCCGTTGCAAGAAAAACTGTATTTATGTTCCTCTTCGTAGTTACAACCGAATTGGTGCTCTTCCATATCATATCCAATTCCCATCTTTGAAGGTGAGGGAACCTGGTGTCACAATGACCAGGAATGCTTTACTTCTTGAGGATACTGTAGGCATTAGCCAACTCTCACCCACGTCTCACTACAACTTTGTTATATGCCCTGGAAGAACTTTTTTTTATTAAACTATAACCAATTATTAAGGTTTGGTAAAGTCTCACAGCTCAGTGCTTACTAAGGATCATGCAACTCTAATAACAATACTGGTCAGTATCAAATAACAAGAAGCTACGCTAGTAAAGGTGGCTACATTAGGATGCTTGATGGTCCAGGATATAACGATTGTTGCCATGAGAGAAACATCCAGAACTTCTGGAGAAAGCTGCATGCATCATGAAGTTTATTTATGCAATATTTTAAATATTATTATGGTATTTGAAAGTTTTAAGGCGAAGAACAGATTCTGTTAGCCTTTTTTTTTTTTTTTTCTGTGTATTCCTTTTTTGCTACATTTCCTTTGTGTATTCCTACTCCAGATCCAGAATAACAGCAAGTTTAAAGGTGTATGCTTCCACCAAACATCAGATCAAGTTTAACATCTAAAAGCAAAACTACAGAGCTAAATAGAAGATGGGATTGAAAGAAATTACCTGTGACTGCTAGTCAACATATCAATGAGACGGTCAGGGCGTTCCTTGTGCCTGTTCGCATACACATTAATAGCTGCTCCCAAAACCTACAACATTTGAAAATTACACCATTTATTAAAAAATGGGAACATAACAAGAAAAATTACAATATCTTAAAAACATGCTTATAGTATTTGACAGTAATGAAGTAATGCTTAACTGACTGGTGAAAAAATAATTTGGTTGAAGCAGGTAAGTATATGAAAAAAGCAATGGCATCATGAAAAAAACTCCAAAACTGAATGATTGGTGAATAGTTTGGCTGATCAGGCATATATGACTATTTATATAGATTACAGATGTTAACTGAGTCCACAAGCAACTCCATTCCACATTTTTTAAAGATGCACATGCAGATCTGACTAATGCACCACATCCAAACAGTGCAAGAGGGAACCAAAGGCTTCCATCCAAATAAAAGGTGTGGCTGATTCACAATTTGTGCATGACGACAGATACATACACATGGCCAAGAACTAATCAATTCACTTCTGTGTCAAATTTGTGTGATCAAGCCACATCCGCACATGCAAGTATCACTTACCCATTAATACACAAATATGAGATTTTAGGCAAAATGAACTGATCATTTGTATAAAGAAAGAAATAAATGTGTTCAGATCATTTTATTAACCAAGAAAAATATGCTCATCTTTTCTCTCCTTCACATAGATTTAACAAACAGTAGCAGATTCACGCTCCAAAAATATTTAATAAATAGTAATCAAGCTACTATAGTGGCTCAATTATAAGAGGAACTGAAAGGATGTAAATTTTTTGCTTTTTTTTTTTTTTTTTTTAAAGATGAAATTTTCATTGGAGAGGAGAGATGTTAGCGTTTCCTGGTAGCTATTAAAAACATATTTTGTTTTCTATTAACAAAGTTAACATGCAGTGGACAAGAAGTACTGCCCAAGCTCCATACTATATGTTCAAGAGTCTGAGAGAAGAATATGGAAAAATAGATTTTTACATCGTCCCAATCATCATCACCAATTGTGCCTTTGATATTCCTCAAGAACTCTGTCAATTGACTTCCCTTTTTACGCTCTGCGAGTGAAGCAGCTACACCAGCATAGATATCAACAGCTGCAAAATATAGAATGTGAAAATTAGAGCAACAACATGAAAAATGAAAATTGTAAAAAGATGCATGCTGACTTTGGCAAGGTAACAGGGAAAGAAATACCTCTATCCATTTCTGAAATCTAAGACATACAAGCATCCCAATACAAACTGTTCGAAAAGGAGGGGAGTTATATGTAACTTTTTGTTTACTTGTGTTCAGGTCCTTTAAATTTAGTTTGCTTATAATGTAGGGTCCGTATGCACATAATGTGTGGAGCTTACGATTGTGATGGTGATGCTGTTATGCGGACGACACTGGCTGAATTAGGAGGTGGTGCAGGGAAAAACGATGGTGCCAGGTACTGCTCTGTTTCATTTCTCCTCTCTCGATCTCCATCTCTCCTTTTTCTATTTTATTTTTGGGGTATTGGATTTGGAGAAGACGCTGAAGGTTGGGTATGGGATGTTGGATTGGCTGGGTGTTTGGCGGGTGGTGTGGAGACAATGGTTCTGGATTTTTTTTTTTTTTTATGGGACTGGGGACGGAGGATTGACAGTGCAGGTTTTGGCAAAGATGGGGTCGGTGGAGATTCTAGGGAATGGGATTAGAGGACGGAAGGGGTGGGAGTTGGGATCTGGGGTGGATGGTGACAATGTAATTGACAGATAGGTAATCACGCCGATCGATCATATGGATTGTTTGACTTTGATACCAACTGATGCAGGCCCTACGGTTAGGACTTGCGTGGAGTGCCGAAGCACGTCTCTGCAGAGACTTGAACACAAGGATGCACCTCCGAGAGATAGAAAACCCACGATAATTCTATTCAGTAATCAAATGTCTGAGAACAAGAGTTCTACAATGCAACAAAAAAAGGAAAAGCAAACTTGGTGATGCAGCCCGACAGCAGAATAGGGCCCGCAGGCCCCTCTGATGGACCATCTAATGGGGTCCACTTGATCCCTGATTCAATCAGAGATCCATATCTATCTAAATTAGTTAGTTGCTTATTAAGAACAGCTTTCTAAAATTCTATTTTGAGTAGGATTAAGTATGTTACTATTTTTTTAATGTTCTGGTTAGTTTAGAAGTAGTGTCTTCTATATAAATAGAAGAACCTTCATCTTGTGAAGGCAGGCATTATTCAAACAAATTAATCAACGTGAGTTTGTCCTCTTTTGAGTGTTATGGCTGGTTTTGTGCCCTAGGGCTGGAATCCTTTGGATTCGATCAATCTCATCACTGAGATTGGTCTACACTTCTCGATCGAGGTTGTCTGGCTGCGCCACTTGGGGCCTAAGAAAACCTAAACCAATAATAGAAATTATCCTAATTACAGTTAAAAACTTGCTAACTAATAATTGAGGAAAATAAAAGGAAATAAAAATATATCTCAAAACTACCTTGGGCAGAACCACTTGTGGGCCCCTGTTCTACATCAAAGCCCCCTATGAGGCCGGTAACCTTAGCTTCAAAAACATAGCTCCCATAGCTTCTGCCACATTGTGAACAGATATGGGAATAAAGGATCACCTTATCCAAGGCCCTTCAAAGCTTCTCCCCATTCGCTAGAATAGAAAAAGACGCCGAGGACATGCATTCCCACACCCACCCTTTCCATTTTTCACACAAAACCCGTCCTTCCCAATATGTAGTCTACAACTTTCCACTCAACATGATTGTATGCCTATTCAAGGTCTACTTTTGAAGGTTACACTTCCCTTTTAGAGCAATTTCTTGAGCACCCCATCTCCCTCCATGTGGTTGTGGTCACAATTTTCAATCTCTGACCTGACAAGTTCTCTCAGCTTCAAATTTCCCCAACTCTCTCGTATTCCATTCCACGGCCCTTTTCTTTAGCCATTGTAGATTCTTTGTGATTTGAAAGCAAGTAACGCCTTTGAACCCAAAGTTTGACCACCATTAAAAGGCCCTTTAGAGGAAGTCCCTCAACATGAACCAACAGTTCTCAAATCTGAAAGGTCTTGGCTCCCAATCAACTGCCTTCGAAGATAGTAAAATAGGAAAGTGATCCAAAACCTGCCAGGGAGTGGAGCCTGAATCACCCTTTGTACCACTCTTAGGAAATAAGGAATATGTATATTCTGCCTGTGTGCCTGTCTTAAGGGACTGATTTTCTCAAAATGTCAAACACAACCAATACTGTTTGTACCAGCCAAGCCATTGACAGCCAGATTTGGAGAAATCAGCATATTTCATTAAAATCCTTTTAGATTTGACTAGTTATTTATTTAGAAAGTAAGATTCAGGCTTCAAATTGTGTTAGGATTCAAGTATATAAGAATAGTTTTTGAGATGTTTGGAAGCAGTATATATCCATATGTATTGTCGACAGTCACTATTGATGTTGGACAGTTTTATGCCTTGACAATAACACATCAGTGGCTGAGTTTTAACTTTCATCCCTCTCTTGTGTCGTGTTAATACTAAGAGGATTGAGAAGACCTCTAAGTTTTGGGTTGATTTATGCTGGTTCCTTGCATTATTTTAATTCTTAGTTTTCTGTGAAATTCTTCTGCACATCCTATTATTGCTGGATTTTCTGGTTTTATTTTAAATGGGCCCTTCACAGTCCGATTGCGTCAAATTGGGACCGGATCATTATTGGAGTCCAGAGCCCACTGATTCATTATAACCACCCCAATAAGGGAACATTTTGTTAAATCAGCGCACTAAATGCACATTAAATGAACTGATTTGGTCCAAATGGACCCAAACCCATTTGTATGCATATGGTTCCAATGTGCGATCATACACCCCCAGATAAGTCTCAAAGATTGGGCCCCAATGAAGTCTTCTCGGTCTTCTTCAGTGCACATGGGCCAATGCACAGCAATATCCAATCTATACAAAGCACGACCTTTCCCACCTGACATTGACAAATACCCAACGAAGATGCTATTACCTTATCATGTTAAGCTCAACTTTCTGAGAGGCCCACTTTTCAGCCAGTGTATTATTGGATCAAATCCACACAAGACATCATTATCATCAATTTGGTGAATACATACGCATAAATTGTTCTTTATGATGATTGATGAGATTACATTCTAAGAGTGATGTGAATGAATGTATTCAGGTCAATCTCAACTCAGCATAAATATCATATCAATGAGTGTGGCATTCAGTAAACAGAGTTGGATTCAAGAATATATCTCAATGAGAAGTGCACCTACAAAAGTAAAAATAAAAAACCATGGTGCTATAAGTACCAGGAAGATTAAACTCATATATCACTTGAAACGCCAAGTCAAAATTCTTCTCAGCAAGAGTCTCTGCAATTTCACACCTCCTCCTGCAATGTCATTGAGGATGATATACTTGAAGTTCAAAACCATAGGAAATTGTTGAAGAAACAAAAAATATATAGAAAATGATCGACTATATCACTCCAGCTTACATTCCAGGTCCATACATATAAATGCAAGGGGATTAATGACTAATGCATACTGAATGAAAGAAAATAACTAAACCACCCCTAACTGGAGATAAAATTTACAAAATTAAAACATCTCATTATCCTTTAAGTACAGTTTATGGTGCACCCTGTTTTAGTATTGCGAAATATACAGGTCAATTAGACTAGACAACTGAACACTTTGGGAAGCAAAGTCTTACATAAAGGAAGTCAAATTAAGTTACATTAACTGGATAGACCATGAGAGGACATGTTTATTCTTTAAGGATCGCAAGTCTCCTTTTTTCCTTTTCAATTTTTAATTCACTAGCACTTGCAAAAGGTTAGCCCGGTCTCGACCTAGCTTTTTCCAATTATTTTGTTAAACACAACTCCATCAAACAGGTGTCTCACGAAAGGATAAAACAAAAGCATCTATTTGACTGCAAAGGCTCCAAATGCAGTAGCAACAAGACTCTTATCACTATTTGTGAGGAGGTATAAAGTGTTCCTAACATTGGGCAAGAATTGAAAAAAAAATGTGAGCCATTGATAATTCCAAGGCAATCCGACAGAAGACTTCTTGGACCTCAACGCTAGTGTCAAAGAGTATTCAACACTCAACAAAATTTCTAGTTATAGAATTAATCAATTTCAATCAGTACAAACGATTGATTTGTGCCACCTGCTTTATGCAGGGGGTCAAGGATATCTAAGCCCTCCCTACATGAGGTAGGAGCTCTGCAGTTTGAAGCCCTGGTTGGGGCAGAGTTATCGCCCATTTGTGCCCACTCACAACCCAACTAGTCCACTGGGGGCTAGGGGGATCCAAAAGTTAATTAGGGGCATGTGTGTGTGAGAGAGAGCTTGCTCAGTATTTAAAAAAGAGACCAGAGGAAAAAATGTTGGGTGTGAATCAAACTGTCAATTCAGAGTGACCACTAGACCACCAGTCGAATTGTGAAGTCAGAAAGATATAAAATATATTAAAAATGGTCAAAAACTGCGGGTTGATAGCAGTCTGGCATCCGTTCATACAAGTTTTGCTTGATAAAAATAACATGGCGCAGTTCAAGTGACCAAAGTCCAAACAAATAAGAGCAGCAGGTCCAATTTGAACAACAGGTCTAGTCGAATCTTCTGAAGTTCATAAGGAATAAGAATGCACACTTGCCAATGACAAGTAAAACTCAGTTGTGAAATCTGATTTATTAAACAATGAAATGTGAACTCCAGAGTATATAATGGAAAAGGCAGAACAAACACACAAAAAGAATAGTTAAGTAGCACATGGGGTCGTTCGCGTTGAACACATGTGATAGGAAAATAGGTTTTACATATGTAAGTCTTATGAAAATGTTACACATGAGAAAAAACATTATCATTTGTTTTTGAATGGCATGAGAAACACATTATCGTGTTTGTCAAAATCACATAAGTGTACATCCACCAGTTTTACATGTATTTGGATGTTTTGGACTTTTTTCACATTTTCTCAAAATCCATGAAGATTTAAGTTATGAAACTAAATATCTTGATCCTTAACATTAATAAGAGAATATTGAACGGTTTGGATCAACACGAAAGTTCATAAAATTGGATCTGTAGGTTAATTTTTTTCAACCTTCATAGATTACTCAAAATCTATGAAGATATAAAAGATAATCAGCTTATCGGTCTTGGAGTTTGTTGGTTCAACAAAAAATTTGAACGGTTCAGATTAGAAATATGGGGCCCATTGTCCATAGTGATAAAAAAAGTGGTTGATGGGATTTAATCCCATGACCAATTGCACAACCAAAATGCAATCACTGTGTGAAGAATGTACTGACACTTTTTGCAAGTGGGAGATGTGAGTCACAACTCACCTATTTAGGTGTGACAATCTTGGTGTGGGCATTTTTTGCAAACCATTTTCACCCCTCATTTACGCATGTGATGCGTAAATGAGCATAAACAAACATGATGGTGCGTAATTACGCATGTGAATCACTTATATATGTAAATGAGTGCAAACAAACAGCCCCTAAGATATCAAAAGTGAAGGAAGACTGAATATACAACTCAAGAAATGGACATAAACTAAAAAAAAAAAAACCTAAAAGGGTTGACTCAGACCAAAAGGCATAGGAGTAATGACTTCAATGTAACCAAGGCCCTAGGCAAGTTTGGGGGATGTAGAACAATGCAAAACATCACAAACCTTCAGCTTACATTAATTCTAGAAATCGCCATAACACAACATAAATGGGAAGTTGTTTCAATAAATTATTTGGAATATAAAACCAATTAAGTTACAGCACTAACCTGAAAGTTTCAGGGTCATTTGGATTTCCAAAAAGAGAATGCTTCCACTGAGGTCCTTCAGTATCATTGAAAGATCTCACTACATTTACCTACATGGTTTACATAAGTATAAAAAGGACTGAAAAAATTAGTAATAGATAATAATTCAGTGAGAACATGAGCATGTCTCACCAGAAAGCTTGATCATTAATGGTAATTCAGTGAGAACATGAGCATGACTCACTAGAAAGCTTGATCATTAATGGAGATGGATGGGATGTGTAAGAAATTGATGTCATTTTCCATAGCTAAGGGCTAATTTGTATTATGGAAACTTTGATGGGAATGGGTTTATCTGGACGGTAATTTCTTTCAAACCAGCCAACCATGCACATAATTGCAAAGAATCACTATACCTGGATTGCAACACGTGCAGAGAACTTGATAAGGCCCTCTTCTGTAAGCTTTTCTGAACCGCTCCTTCCGCGAACAGCCTTAGGTACAATCTTTGTTGATTCTCCTACTCTATGTCGTGCTGACAATCCCTCTTCAAAATGCATCTACATCCATCCAAGAAATTAGCTTAAGAACCTAGGAGCAAAAATAATAATAATAAAGTATTGGAACCAGGAATGCAAAATAAACAATCACTAAATAATATGCACAATCACACACATAAAATGCACTTATTACATTAAAACCCACATGTAGTGGGCTAGGGCGTGAATTCAAGTCTCCACTAATGGAAAAAAAAAATAAAATAAAGTGAATGACCACATGTTCTTAGTTACTTTAAAATAAGAAAAGATTGAAAAAATGAGGACCAAAAGGGAGAATGGATAATACTTGAAGCATCCAGCTAAAAATGATTAAATCCATCCAAGCATTCAGAATTTGGTACCTAACAGAATCACCCACCTTCCTATTACAAGGTCCCATTTTCAACGGCACCCCATAAGTTAAGCCCCATACTATCCAGCTGAAAATTCTACAAATTTTTTTTTTTTTCCTTTTGTAATTCTACCACAAATTAAGTCACCATCAACAGAACCACTAGATTCATTACACTACTTCACACTAAATATGGTGAGAAATGAGGACGTAGAAATAAGTGATTATTCCAACACAGCATATGTCCAAGAGCCCTTGTTTCTTCAATTTTTTTTTTTCTGGAATTGACACATTATTGGAAAAGTTTGGCTATGAAGGTTGATGGCCTACCAAGGGGAAGGGGTAGGCCAAAGAGGACGTGGATGGAGATAGTAAAAATATATATGAAGAAGTGTAACTTATCTGAGGATTTGGCTCAAGATAGATCGGAATGGAGAAACAGAATTCGTGTAGCCGACCCCAACATAGGTAGGACAAGGCTTTGATGATGATGATGAATTGACATATTATTGGAAGAAGTAATCCCAGGAAAGGCATCTTTTATATGAGAAACCTTTACACTATACCCAGCAGCACATGAAGGAGGTGCAGATGAATAAGAAGTCAGTCCATATTCTGACCATTTCCAAAATTCTTTGTTCCTTAAATCATCGGTATGTGCTCTCCTCACAATACCCATGAATCCCACAAGTTGTTCAATCTCAAGCCAAACATTTCAGCTAAAAGTAATGCTTCAAATTACAAGCAGTCCAATAAATATACCTTAAATTGCCCTTAACATTTACCAGTACATCTTCATCCACTTAGGTCAATACATCACCTCCAAATAAATCCTACAATATATTTATGACCCCTTCAGCCCTATCATGATTGTGCAACAATTCAAGCAAGACTTCTCAAAGCTTGGAATTATAGGGTGTTACAAATCTCAAGCATCCCATCTACGAACCCCTTTCACACCAATGGTTTCCCGTTGTCACAGAGTGTTGAATCTAGCCCTCAGAGTCAAACTTAACATTAACTCTTGTCACCATGTTCGGTAAAACACAAACACCTTGTGTGAGAATCAGCTTGGAAGCACTCCGTTGAGGCAAGACAAGGTCAAGTGATCCTGTGAGTCAAGAGGCGCTATTTGCTCAGGGGAATGGTGGAGTGCTTTGGTTTGTACCATGAGGCCTTGTCCAAGTCCCACATTGGAAACATCCGAGTCCAGACGCTAGGTATATATGTGCGCCTGACCTTAATCCCACATGATGTGTTTTACAGCCGTGAGACTTCGGTCAAAGTGAACAATATCATGTGGATAGTGGGCCCGGGTTAGCATTGTTGATAAAGTAAAGCCCCACATCCCACATCGCCTAAGTAATGCCCTTGGCAATGCTTCATATATACCTGTGTGGGCCTTTCACCTATGAGCTTAAGCTTTTGGGTTGGTATATGGTTTATTACATGGTATCAGAGCGGGTTCCGATCCCGTCGTTCTCGTGTAGCCCACGTGGCAGGCCCGTCCATAAAATCTGTTGGATCTGCACGTGAGGGGGAGTGTTGGTAAAGTAAAGCCCCACATCTCACATCGCCTAAGTAATGCCCTTAGCAAGGCTTCATATATACCTGTTTGGGCCTTCCACCTATGAGCTTAAGCTTTTGGGTTGGTTTATGGTTTATTACAAGTACTCCTCTGGCATGGTTTTTTGTGTGTCGACAGGTCCTTGTCATGTATCAACAACCATGTGCGAGACTCTTGTGATGAAATCCAAGAGCTTTGTGAAGGTATCAGTGAAGTTTGAATTTTTCTAAAGCCCTGTGTAGGGTTGGTAGTATTCGTTTGGTATTGGTGATTTGGTATTGGTGACAGTCATTAAGTTGACACAATCAACAGTGAGTTGGTGACTAAGAATTGGGATTATTTTATAATCTGTGCTTGAGTTCTTCAATGCCTCAATGGAGTCTAACAGTGATAATACTACTGCTAGTGCTTCGCAATTTCCTACTAATATGAATCTTAATGCTAAGATAACACCAGATCTCTTCAATGGCACCAACTATAAAGATTGGGTGTACTCAGCCAGAATGGCCATTGGGGGATCAAGGAGACTTGGTTACATTGAAGGGAGCATCAAAGAACCAAAGAAGGATAATCCAAAATATTAAGATTGGGTCTGAGAACATATGTTGGTTATAATTGGATCTTGAATTCAAAGGAAGGGGGAATTGTGAAAAGCTTTAAATATTTGGTTCAGGTTTCTACTGAAGATCAGCCAGCAAACATTCTCACTAAAGCAATAAAACAAACTAAGTTGCAATTTGCTCTTTCCAAGCTAGGCATAGTAAATATCCATGCAGGGGGTGGTTGTAAGCAATTATTATGAATCAAGGGCATAGAAGAGTCAGGGGCTTTTATGTAAATATGGGAAACTTGACGGACATTTTTATGGTTTCCAGAAATAATGAAATAACCACATAATAAGGATCGACTGACCTCATCGATTAGAAGATCCTGTTTTGGCTTCGTCAATTTCTTCGTCTTTCTCATCCTTTTCTATTTTCATTCTCTTTTACATTTGTTTGATACTCAAACAGAAACTCCTAGATCTACGAAGATCCAATCTTGTAACTCTTATAAGTTCTTTAGGGTAATTAATTTCAATATAGCAAGATAAAAAAAAGTACAGTGGAAGAACATTACCACATACAACAATCATTAGCTTTAAACCTGTCATGTATGATATACATATGAACAAGACGCCGAGTACTACACAACAAACAATCTAAAATAATATTCATAAAAATTCTTTCTGATTAAATAAGTCAGCAGGTTTATTGTAGGAAATAATTACGAGAATGAATAACGAATTAAATTCTATCCAAGTGGCCTTTGTTAGTAAGTTTCTCTGAAATCATCACAGAGAAAGTAGTGGGCTAAAACAATTAAAAATACAACTACAAATGAACTCTTTTATAGTTGAGGGTGAAAGGGGAAACAAACTGAAGCTTACGACTGGGTGATTTATCACCTGAACTGCAAAAGAACTTACCTTCGCATGTTCCAAATGCTTAACAGCTTCCTCTAGTGAAGAAGAATTCATAAATAACTGAATACAGCATAGTCCAGCAGCAACATGGTCTTTCTTGAGTACCTGAAGCAATAACAAGTTAGGATTAGCCACTGGATTTTTATTTTCTTTGGTCGGTGAAAAAGATTTTATTAAAATGAAAAGATTTCAAAATTCCACAAAAACAAAAGATAGCAATAGAAACCCAATGGTAAAACAACATTATACCAAAAGGGACAAACAAACATTACATAGAACCAACAGCAAATGGAGAACTGTCCACTCCTTGTTTAGCAAAAGAGTCTACATAAGAATTAGACGACTGCCCTATGAGCTAGGACTCCACTTGGAATAAAGAAGATAAAAACTTAATCTAGTTGAAGAACTAAAACTGCCAGGGAAAAGACCGTACAGAAGAAACCCAAGAAATCACATTTGACAAGCACTCTCGATCACAACCTTAAAATGAGAGAGGCCCATACAACCAAAGAGCTTCTAGGATAGCTGACATTTCCCTCATTGGATTCCATAACCCCAACGCGCTTAGAAAAGGTCAACACAACTGCCCCATTACTATTCCAAAGGACACCACCAATACCCCCAGGCCCTGGCTTTCCCCAGCCAAACCATCCACATTAAACTTCAAGACACCCTCCAAAGGAGACAACACCCTCAGATACCTGTTCACCTTAGAGCACCCTCAACTAAAGAAGCCTCCCAATTATGTAAATGCCAACAAATAGAATACTACGAAACTCACTCCTCGAGGAAACCCAATAAGCAATCCTCATCAACATTATAGGAAGGAGATCTTCAACAGATATTGATGCACCTCTAAAAATTCCATTATTCCTTCTTTTCCACACTGACCTTAAAATGGCAAAGGGAATAATATTCCACTAAACTGAAGCATTGTCACCAAAAAAAAAAAAAAAAAAAAGAAAAAAAAAAGAAAGAAAACAAGGGCACCTCCCAAGCCTCAACAAGAACCCCAAAGGCCCTGAAAGCACCACAAGACCTTGCTCATGGCAATGAAACGACACCACAAAGCATACGAGAACTCCCAGTGAATAAAGAGATGGATCCACCATCTCCCTGAACTTCCCACACAGCAAACACACAACCGACATCGCCTCTGTCAACAAGCTTTTTCTCCTTAGATTATCAGCAGTAGTGTGACGCCCCGGAGTCCCACATCGACTATAGAGAGGAAAGTGAATGGGGTTATATGTAGAGCTTACACCCTTACCTTGCATGAGGCCTTTTGATGGGTTGAGGCCCATCAGAAGCAAAACCGTGAGGCCAGTGGGCCAAAGCGGACAATATCATGCATGGGTCTGGGCGGGCCATGAGGGCTGGCAGGCTACAGAGACTGGCAGGCTACTGCACAGAGACGTGCAGCCTTAAGGGGGGTGGAATGTGACGCCCCGGAGTCCCACATCGACTATAGAGAGGAAAGTGAATGGGGTTATATGTAGAGCTTACACCCTTACCTTGCATGAGGCCTTTTGATGGGTTGAGGCCCATCAGAAGCAAAAACCGTGAGGCCCGTGGGCCAAAGCGGACAATATCATGCATGGGTATGGGTGGGGCGTTACAAATGGTATCAGAGCCGACTCTCGACTAGTTCGAGTGTGGGGTCCCCTGCCGTGGTCTGGTGTAAGTGGGCGGGTCTCCATATGGGCGGGCCAAGAGGGCTGGCAGGCTACTGAGACTGGCAGGCTACTGCACAGAGACGTGCAGCCTTAAGGGGGGTGGATTGTGACGCCCCGGAGTCCCACATCGACTATAGAGAGGAAAGTGAATGGGGTTATATGTAGAGCTTACACCCTTACCTTGCATGAGGCCTTTTGATGGGTTGAGGCCCATCAGAAGCAAAACCGTGAGGCCTGTGGGCCAAAGCGGACAATATCATGCATGGGTATGGGTGGGGCGTTACAAATGGTATCAGAGCCGACTCTCGACTAGTTCGAGTGTGGGTCCCCTGCCGTGGTCTGGTGTAAGTGGGCGGGTCTCCATATGGGCGGGCCAAGAGGGCTGGCAGGCTACTGAGACTGGCAGGCTACTGCACAGAGACGTGCAGCCTTAAGGGGGGTGGATTGTGACGCCCCGGAGTCCCACATCGACTATAGAGAGGAAAGTGAATGGGGTTATATGTAGAGCTTACACCCTTACCTTGCATGAGGCCTTTTGATGGGTTGAGGCCCATCAGAAGCAAAACCGTGAGGCCAGTGGGCCAAAGCGGACAATATCATGCATGGGTCTGGGTGAGGCGTTACAAGTAGAGACATTTCCTGAAACAAGCCAACAAAAGGCCTCCATCCTAGGGGGCACCAAACCCAACCACATCAGAGAGCTAGTGGACTTGGACGAAGGCAACTCAATCAATTCACGAAGAAAGGATTTCATCAAGAATGCACCGAAATCGCAAGGCTTCAAAATGCGAACATGAAGATCTTGCTTGCAAATGAGTGCGTTAGTAAGAAAACTAAACAAATAAGACAAGACTCCTCTGACTAACACAAACCTCCTATATAAGACATCCCAGGACACAAAACCACCCGCACCCACAAAATAAACTTTGATAGACAGCTCTATACAAGACACCACTCTATACAACCTAAGGAAACAAAAGGGTCCTTTGACCCACCCCCAACCAGTCATCAACTCAAAAACAAACTCCAGTCCCCTTTCCAACCTTGAAACCAACCCCCTTAGCAAAAGCCTCCCGACCACCATCAGAATGTTCCCAAACAAACCAGACACTCAACATCTAAGGACATTGCCAGGAAACCAACCCCACCCATCCCCCCCTTCTCTATTAAGTTTCCCTTTTCTCTCCAAATCCCCACCATCGCTTAGCCATCAAAGCCCAAAATTTCAATTTAAAAGCTACCAAATCCAAATCCTCAACATATTTAAGCTTAATTACCTCATCGCATTTCATCAAGTGTAACTTTCATTTATCACTACTCCCTTCCCATAAGAGGTTTCTTCTAATGTGATCCAACTCATCCTTGACCGCCATCAGCATCATAAACAAAGACATGTAATAAACAGGTAAGTAGGATAATGTAGCATTAGTTACTCCCACCCAGAGGTAAGTAGCGCCCCTTCCACAAAAATAGCTTGAGATCGAAATTTTCAATGATAAGATCCCAAACCGCTTAGGAGCTCGATTTAGCTCCAATCGAAAGACCAAGATACAACATTGGCAACTTACCTATGTAGTTAAGGATGGATTCAAGCGACTGAGTCTCCACATCCGAACTCCCACTAGCATACTCTTGGATAAATTAATCATTAATCCAGACACAGGCACAAAGACTCCCCTTAAAAATCAACACTACATCCGAACTCGTGGAGCTAAATAGAATAGTGTCATTCATGGATGAAAAAAGCCGCTAAATTGGGTATAGCAGTGACTTGGAAAATATTGGGTATAGCAGTGACTTAGAAAATATCAGCGCTCACAGATTTATCAACCCCCCCCCTCTGTTCCTTTTTTTTTTTTTTGGGGGGGGGGGGGGGGGGGGGGGGGTGGGGGGTGGAGTGTGTTGCAGAAGACATATCTGGCTGGATGCGGTAGCACAGCAGCAGGCTACACCACTCTAGCAAACAGAGGACGCTCCTATTTCTTCTTATTCGTTTCCTCCTCCTTTCCCTCTTCTCAATCTCTCTCGACGCTTCTGTTTTGGGCGAAAGCTAGGGTAGCACTATGGGCCCTTTTTCATTTGATTTAAAGGTAAGCTATGGGCCCCACGATGGGCGCATAAATAAAAATTTAATGGGCCATTAAAATAACATTTAAAAAACCCAATAAGAAAATGACTCAAAAACCATTTCATTCAAAAAAAAAAAAATTAAGTCATTAAAAAATTATTAACAAAAATCATCCAATTTTTTTTTTAAAAACCACAAAAAAAGACCGTTCAAAAAACCATTAAAAAAAAATTAAATGGGCCCATCCAAAAGAAGAAATGCTAAAGAACTTGCAGTCTTTTTAACCACTGGTGGGCTCCATCATGAGGCCCAGATTTTAAAATAAGAAAGTCATGCCTTAGCCAAATATTACTTAATTGAAATTAATGCCTATGTCAAAATTCACTCTAATTAGAAATAGGGTCATAGCCAACTTTCACACAGTCACACTAACTAAAAATATGACTAGTGGCACTACAAATGATAACACCGATGGGATGCGGACTGTGATGTCAAATATCCTAACTCTTAAGTCTTTCTTGACTTCATGACATGTTTTTTTTTTTTTATTATTATTATTATATATATATATATATACACACGAGCCTTTCATTAGTTTCTAAGTTAGCATAACTAAGCAACATGAATATATGTGAAAAAAAATGAACATTACTATTATTTTCTATTCATACAGCGATATAGAACAACATACTCCCCCTTATCTTAGTTACTTTTGCAACAAAAAAAAAAAAAAAAAACATGCACACATTATCCATCATTCTGGATTTTCTGGAATTTCTTCATATTTTTTTTCACGATTTTTTTCAAATTGCATCACTACACCGCTACATAGCGTTTTTGGCAACAGGCCACTACGCCCACCACTACCGCTGTTTTCATCCTTGGTGTCATTTGCAAACTGAAGATGAGAGTAATAGCCTCCTCCCCTCGATAAACATCAAACCCATTAATAAGATCTCTTTCCTAAGCCTTTTGAAAAAGAGCACTCAAAGCTTCAGCTACAATAGTGCATAGAAAAGACGATAAAAAGGTCCCCTTGCTTTAAACCGCTTGAAGTTTTTAACAAACGCAAAGGGCGGACATTAACAAGAAAAAAGAAAAGGACAAGAAATGCACCCTCTAAACCAAGCTCTCCATTTGCAACTAAAATCGAACCAGCCTAACATGTAGTCCACAAAACCTCACTCAACATGGCCATAAGCCTTCTCCATATCAATTTTGAAGATAACCCCCAATTTTTAGCCTTCTTCATCGAATTAATGAGCTTATTGGATATTAGAACACCATCTAGAATCTATCTGTTTTGCCCAAAAGCCCCTTGAGAAGCGCTAACAATATGAGGGAGGACTTTCCTTAGCCTGTTGGCTAAAATCCTCACCGAAAGCTTATACACAACCCACAGGACTAATGAGCCTAAAGTCCCTCAATTCCACTAAATTAGTAACTTCAGGAGTGAAAACAGGAAAAGTCACATTGATCTCCTTACTCAAGCCACACCTACGGTAGAATTTCCACAACATAATGCAAAGATCCTTCTCCATGAACCTCAAGAAGTACAGATGAAAGTAAATTTAAAGCCACTCAGGCTTAGGCCTCATTGACTGCAAAATCAGCCATGGCCGCATTGATTTCCTCCTCAAACTCACTCTCCAACCACTCCCAGATTAAGAGGAATAGATGTAAAGAAAACACCATCCATAGGAGGTTTGAAAAAATCATTACCATTGTATATCACCTCAAAATGTCTAATAATTTCCTTCAAAACCTCCCTTGGGTTAGCCATTAGATCCCAACATAAAGGGGGAATCCTACTTAGAAATAAAAATCATAAATTCTAGCGGCAAAAGCAACAGATAACATCAAGAATCCAACCAACATTCAACTAATGTTAAGACTCTTGGGAAGAAAAAAAAAGTCACAACTGCACTCGCAAGCATTTATTCATCTTGCTTTTTTTTTTTTTCCTAGTACAAATAGCTAGTAACTGTTGAGCAAAACATTGTAACCTACCATTTGCTAATATTGCTAGGTGAAAATGGAAAAGATGCAACTTCATATAGGATTTTATATGGAATACTTCTAGTTAAATACATCAGAATCGTTAATATCTATTCCATAATGCATTGTTTATCTGACAAAGAGCTCTATATCTTATAGATTTCCCAGTGGCATCTAGACATTTAAAGTAACCTTTATCTCGAATGGATGCCTTTTTTTTTTTTTTTTAATAATTCGAATGGATGCCATTTCCAATTAGTAAGTACTAAAGCAACAGTTAAAATTGTATTTTTAATTAAAACTATGAATGAAAACTATGACCCCCCGGAGTCCCACATCGACTATAGAGAGGAAAGTAAATGGGATTATATATAGAGCTTACACCCTCATCTTGCATGAGGCCTTTTAAAACCGTGCGGAAAGATTGGGTTGGAATCCCATGAGCTAAAGCGGACAATATCATGCATGCGTGTAGGGTGGGGTGTTACAAAAACTTTGAAGGCACATGCTTACACGGACAATTTACGTCACATTTTACTCAAAACACATGAATACTTCTCTAAACAGAAGAGGCATTTTCACTGTACCAGAAACTTGTAAAGGTAGTTGAAGTGTCGATGGGTTTCACAATAGTTGCATATGCGGGCGAGAGCAGCAGTGGTGTACTGACTCACAGCTGCATCCTGTGTAGTAGATTCAGTTCTTGTTGAAATTACATGCTCCAAAACAGCCATGGCACCATACCCGATACATAATTCACAAAGGTCATCAATAGTCCCATAATCAGTTGCCAGAGGATCAGGTCTTTGAGGGGATGAAGATGGCGTCACTGCCCCATATGATGATGGTTGAGGAGGTGAAGGGATTGCATTTTGAGGGAAGAATAACATGCAAGCATCAGTGTAATGTTCATGCCTGAACATGAAATTAAGCATTTGTTGCCGTGCATACTGCAAAATAAAAAAATAAAAAACATGATAAAAGATGACACATCTAATAGGGTACTATGAACAAAGTTCTCCCTGCACTTATAATATGTCAAAACATCCAACTCCTGAATCCAATATCAGAAATCTTTACAGTTCTGTAAAAGATAAGACAAAATACATATGCACAATAACAGTAATGATGAAGAAATAATGGATGTCCTATAGAACAATCAAGGACAGAAGAACGTGAACCACTCTATACCCAAACTTCCATGCTGCACTGTTCTTTTGTATCAGCATTACACCAGAGCATGAAGATAATAAAAATCTCTATACAACTGTAAATGAGATTAGTAAATCATTTCTGAACTACAACAATATTGATGAACTTGTATTACACCAAAAGAATAAAGATAATGGGCATCTCCATACAACTGTAAATAAGAATGTAACTCATATATCAACATGCTAGTGGAGAAATCTAGATATCTGTAACCAATAATCAATGAGAAAAGAATGTAAACCGTAAAAGGGCAACAATCTCAATAGAGAAAGAATGAGTTTTATTGAGAAAGAGTGAGTTTGGCCAAGAAATCTAACCATCAATAGTTATTAACTATATTGAAAAAATAAATGAGAATGATATTAATTAAGCCGCATGTTTTACAGGAATCTACAAATATTAATAGATATCAATGTCAAAAAAGATACTGTTGAAACTAATAGAGGATGCAGTTGAATTGAATATACCATGAATCAGAAAGCACAGAGGCATTGTTTTATAGAAGATACCATGAATCAGAATGCAGACATTGGAAGTAAAGCACTGTGAAAATAGAAATAGCTTGCAGCTTACTTCTTGTAAATAGTTAATGCACTCAACATATCTAACATTGTCCAGGTTGCTGCGAGGACCATGTTCAAAATCTGAACTAGATAACATAGAACGACTATCTGGTGCTTCTTGAGACCGTCTAGACCTCTCTGAGCGTGGAAATGTTGAGGGCATATATAAGACATTAAGATAAGAATCAGCAGATAGGGAGTCATCCAAGATTGTTGGCGCACTTTTTGCCAAATGTTCATACCTGCACGAAAGCATTTGAAATAGTCAATTTTCAGGGGCCATGGGGTTACTGTGAATGATAACTAGTTCTTCTTGCAGTCTATAGATCAGAAAGAACAAAACAGTGTTCTCATAAAATATAATCAAAAACAAAATTGAGTTTTACATAAATATCTGAGGCCATTGTTCTCACTCACTCCGTCCCTATCTCTACTCATCCATTCAATGTACTTCTCGATTATGCAGCATTTCTTCGACCTGTTTGCTATATCCATGAAACACTTTTACTGCGCTTATTCCTGTCATCATCCTCACAAGATCTTTATGTCTGGCAGCAGTGTTACAGACCAACGATCCATCATTATGTATCGCATATTCCTTGGAAAGTCCCCTATTACTAGAGATCAAACAAACAACAGTGTCCGGGGTTGATATGCAAGCTGGATTTTGAAAAGGCTTACGATATGGTAGATTGAGTTTTCTTAATGATATGTTCAATAGAATGGGGTTTGGAACAAAAACGGAGAAAGGGGATTCACAGTTGTGTTTTTTCAGCACATTTTTCAATTTTGGAGAATGGTCTCCAAAAGGCATTTATAAAAGTTCTACAAGATTGCGGCAAGGTGATCCATTATCTCCAATGTTTTTTTGTGATTGTGGCGGAAGCTCTGAATGTTTTATTGGAAAGCTAGACAGACGAGGCTAATCAAGGGCTTTGCTAATGCAAATTAAGATATAGAGGTAACCCATTTACAATTTGCAGATGATACTATAACTTTTTATGCTGCATCTAGGGGTGACACATATAATTTAAAGCTTCTGTTGAAGTGGTTTGAGCTTCTTTCAGGGTTGCATATAAGCTTTGAGACTTGTGAGTTGATTGGTGTTCAAACTAGTGAAAGTCAAATCAATTCTTTTGGTTGTAAAGTGGGAAGCTTCCTGTTAAGTGTCTGGGGATGCCTTTTTAATGACCCAAGCCCATTGTCCACGTGTTATTGTCCGCTTTGGCTCATAAGATTTCAACCCAATCTTGCCGCACTGTTTTAAAAGGCTTCATGTGGGGTTAAGGCCAAGCCGCACTTAGATACACAAGATCAAGGCTTGCATCTTTCAGATGTGGGACTTATGCACCACTGCATACCCAATCCTTTAGAGTTTCCCCCACCCTCTCTCTCTCTCTAGGCGGATGCTCGCTGGACCAACTCCCTTCTATAGGGGGGGCCAGAGGTGCGATAACATTTATGTGTGGGATTACCAAGGAAATATTTATGGGATTCGGTAGTGGAGAAAATTGATAAAAGTTAAGTTCCTGGAAGGGTAGTAATTTGTCAATGGGCGGTTGTGTCACATTAATCAAATCAGTTCTTTCAAGTATCCCAATTTATTTCCTTTCTTGTTGTAGATGTCCTAAAAGTGTTATGCGCGGAAATGAAAAAATACAACGTGATTTTCTCTAGAATGATTCCATGGAAAAAAGAAGTATGATTTGGTTAAATGGGAGTCTGTGTACAAACCTATTGATCCGGGTGGTCTGGGAATTCGTTCCATTGAGAAAGTAAATAAAACTTTGCAAGGGATAGGTTTGGAAGGTGGGAGAGCCTGTTTAAGGTATGTGAAAACAGATTTTATTATACAAATATAAGTTGGGGAATGATGGTTGGTGAGTGCCAAATCAAGTTTATAATGCTTCTGGTTTATGGAGGTCTATCCTTTCTATTAAGAGTGATTTTGATCAGAGGATCCCTTATAAGGTTCATAATGGGAGGCGAGTTAAGTTTTGGCAAGATGAATGGTATGGGCAGCAGGCATTGCATTCTTTTTTCCCTAATATTTATTTATTAGATAGGAGACAACATAGTATGGTTGCTGATTATTGTCAATATGTGGGTGGATCAATAGTTTGGGACCTTTCGCTTTCGAAGGGATTTAACTGATAATGAGGTTGCTTGGCATGCTAGAAGAGGCTTATCTGTCAATTGCAAGGAGTGATGTTAGGCTACGAAAACCTGAAGTGAAAGGGGATTTTTCCGTGAAGTCTTTCTTTAAGGATATGAATGTTTCTTCTAATAGTGCACGAGGTTGGAAAAGTTTGTTGGATTGCAAGACGTCATAGAATCCAGACTATTGACAAGCTTAGAAGAAGAAATCTCATTTTAGTTAACGGGTATCCAATGTGCTTAAAGGATGAGGAAACGGTGCATCATATTCTAATTCATTGTAGTTTTGCTCCTAGAGTTTGCTCAGTCGTTCTTAAAATGTTCAATATGCAATGGGTGATGCCAAGATATGTTGAGGACCTATTCTTTCATTGGAGGTTGGGTTGCAAGTCTGTTCGTGGTAAAATTCTTTGAAAGTTGATGTTGTATGCTATGTTTTGGAGGATTTGGTTGGGCAGAAATAATAGTGTGTTTCAGAATAAAAGTTACTCGGTGGCAGAGAATGTTGATTCTATTGTATGGTCTCTGTCTGAGTGGGTGCACAAGAAAAAGGAATTTGATGGCGTTGATTTATTTAATTTTAACAAGCCTTGAGCAGCTGTTTTAAAATAGGGCGGGGGGGGGGCGCGGGCAGTGTTGGGGTTGGTGGCAATTGGACTATTAAGTGTTCGAAGACTCCTACGGGAATCCTTAAGCTCAATTTTGATGGTAGCTTTATTAAATCTATAAGTAGAGGAGGAATTGAAAGTGTTATCTGAGATTTGTTTGGGAACATTGTTAGGAGCTTTTCAAGCCTAGTGGAATGCCCGAATGCTAATGAAGCTGAAGGCTTTGCTTTTCTGATTGGTTGTCATGAGTTGTGTCGTTTGGACAGAATTAATGCTATTATAGAAAGTGATTATTTCACAGCGATTCAATAGGGGTCAGGAAAGACTTCATTTCCTTGACAACTGGCAAATTATTCTATAGGTCATCATATGCTTTGCACTTTGCATCACTTACTACTTTCTTAGCTTCTTTCTTTGCCTTCTTGTACATCTCATAGTTTTCCATATTCCTAGTACCCTGCCAAACTTTGTAACCTCTCTTCTCCTTAGCAGCTTCTTGAACCTCTACACTCAACCACCAGGTTTCTTTATTATCTTTCCTCTTCCCTTTGACTCTCCAAGCACCTCTTTAGCAACCTTCCTTATACAATAAGCCATTTGAGTCAACATCGTTGTAGTTTCTCCTTCAAAGTTTCATTTTCTCTTATCAATCACTTTATCCTAAATATCGTCGCTCCTTCTCCTTTCAAATCCCTCCACCTTGTTTTAGGGCACATTTTATTGACAACGCCTCTCTTTCTACTTCTAATGCAAATATCTGAAACTCCTAGCCTATGTTGCGTGGTCAAACTTTCCTGGAATAACCTTACAATCTTTACAATCCATTCAGTCATGTTTTCTAACTAGAAAAAGTCTATCTAGCTCCTACTAGTTCCACTTTTATTAGTAATTATATGCTCCTCTCTTTTAAAAGCAAGCGTTTGCTATTAAAAGGTCAAATGCTAATGCAAAGTCCAAGATAGTGTCTCCTAACTCATTCTTTTCTCCAAATCCTTATCCTCCATGCACTCTCTCATATCCTCTATTATCCTTTTCTACATGCCCATTTAAGTCCCCTCCTAGAAAAATCTTTTCACTAGTTGGAATTTCTCATAGTAAACCATCCATCTCCTCCCAAAATTGGCTCTTGATACTTTCATCTAATCCTGCTTGGGGAGCATATGCACTATGATATGAATTATGTCTTCCTCTAACACTAGTTTAATTGCAAAAAATCTATCACCCAATCTCTTTACCCTTATAACTTTCTCTTTCAAATCCTTATGTACAACTATACTCACTCCATTTCCTGTGTCGTTCTTTCCTACATAAAAAAGTTTATAACCATCAATGAACTCCTTAGCTTTATCCACCTTCCACTTTGTCTCTTTTAGACAGGCTACGCTAACTCTTCTTTTTTTCATTACCTCGACGAACTCCATCCTCTTGCACGTCAAGGTTCCTATATTCCAAGTAGCAAGTCGAATCTTCCTCTTCTTCTGCTGGACTAACTTCTTTAGCCGCACTCGTCCAGAATGGTGTGGTAGCCCTTGCCCACTTTCCATTGCGACCGAGTGACGCTACAATGCGTCGCTTAAAGAGGGGAACACCCTAACATGATCTCAAAATGTTGTAATATCAGAATTCATGTTTGGGTTGTGACAAAATCTCACGCCGGCTATCAACCTACCTAACACAACCCTCCTCCTTTACCCAGGCTTAGGACCGATAGTTAAAAAAAAAAAAAAAAAACTGGTGGAGTTCATGGAGATCAATTGTCATAGGCAAGTACATTAATTTAGTAGACAATTGCTCATCTCCCATTGAGAGCACACCTTCCACATCTCTAGTCATAATCTTGTAACTTTCATAATCTTATAACACCTTCATTGTAGTTTGATTTAGATTCAAGGTGGGTATGCTTAGGATCTTAAGTGGGGCCTCTAATTAGGGTTTTGTGGGGAAGTCTGATTAGACAGATTTTAATTGGGGTTTTCTTTGATTTAATTAAGTAGGGTCTTCATCTGATTTAATTTAATTAGAGTTTTCACGTGAATTAGTTTCAAATTTCATTTGAGTTTTGGTTTAAAATACTTAATTAGGATTTTGATAATGTGGGTCAGGTTGGGTTGAGACATTTATTTGTGAGTCAGACATAAATTGGATGACTCAACCATTTAATAAATGGGCCCCGTTTGGGTTGGGCCAAGACCCCTTGTGCATAGGTCTCAATCCAACCTGAACCTGTTGCTAACCCTGCAATACCTAGTAAGCCTCGGCTGTTATCCTTAATGGACCACCAAAGTGGCTCCAAGTGGGTCCCACAGATCGGGTTTCAACAAACGAAAGTGGACTCCATTCACTAGATCAAGCATTTTTTAGGTATAGCTATATCTGTCACAAAGGAACAAAAAATTTAGAAGTTCCATACTACAGTATTAAATTAAAAATACTAGATAATCATAGTTTCATACAGTTGCTCACTGCAACTTAATTCCATGCTACAAATTCGTAAAGAAATTTTGAGACCAGGGAACTTCATCATCACAGAAAGGTGTCAACTTACATGGAACGGACAGCGGAAACATCAACAGGATGACCTCCTTCCATAGTATTTATGATCTCTAAAATGACAGGAGTAGGATCACCCTTGTGCAATTGAAGAGCTTGCCTGGATACCATCAAACAACAATTAGACACAAGTAATCTGTCTTCTAGAGGTATCCCATAGTATGATTTCCAAGGTCATTCCATATCTCCTATGTTACTAGAACTGAATGTAATGAAAATATGTAACCCACTTGAACTTAACACGTGCTTGAGCATAATGTTCCATCCGAATCAAAGCATGTCCCCATGCATTCCATACAGGAAAGGCATCAATCTGAAAAAAATGTATTTTTTAAATAAATACCAATAAAAAATACTCAGTTTTTTTTAATAGAAAAGGTCATACCAACTTTCCTAGTGAATTTTCTTCCTTACCTTGCACTTTTTGCAAGTATATACAGCCATGCTGTATCTTTCATCTTCAATCAATCTGTCTCGGAGATGTTCAGATGACTCTCTGTCTGCAATGTCATCAAGAGAAGCAACAATGCCCGATCCCAGAAGACTTTGAAGTAGCTCTGCACGTCCTAGCCAGATATCTGCTTGGGATAGAAGTTCAGACAGCTCATCTGTATATTGACTACTAACACTAGAGCTTCCAGCATCAGAAGATGCATCATCGATGTCCCTACTTCTCTCAGAATTGCTTGACAAATCACCACTCCCTGCAAGTTTCTTCAGTTGGGATTTGGCATAAACCAGTGCCTGCACAAATGTAACATAAGCCGTGTTTAAATTTTCAATCCAAACTACAGCGTTCGCGCGAAGTACATACCTGTACAAAAGTTTCTGTTGCGTGATAAGCACGACCCAGAGTTTCCATAGATGCATGCAAAGGTAATTGCTGAGAACTTAATACATTCTTCATCTGAGTTATGCACAAATCAAGAGCCCCTTTCGCACATACTGACTCATCAGAGCACAGAGAAAGCAATGCCTAGAAAAAAGAAACCCCAGCCAGCAGATTTTCAGTATGATAATTTTACACCTACCAGAACTTGCAAGGTAGATAGCTATTATGCAACACTCCACAGTTATTCAATTTGAGAATCCTACTGCCTAATGACGCAGGAGCTAAGGTCCAGATCTGATGAATCATCTGAGCAATCAGGCCTCACTTATTTGGAATGGTTTTATCAAGCCCAAGATCTTTGGATCTGTCTCAATCAAGGCTCTATCAAGAAAAATGATCAAATTAAAACTTGATAGATAGAGATGGGCACAAAATGAATTGTAAATTTACTGAGCTGCATAAGGAACCAAATCAGGTCTTGAATGGACCATATGCATGCATTAGTAACCCAATTTAGGCCCAAAGATAAAGATATTCAGGAGGCCTGAAAATATTGGAATTGCAGGTCACCAGATTTGAGTCAAGCTGAACCAGGTCCAAATCAGACCCAGCCCAGCCGGGACAGGTTCGAATCTGGTGGCCCAGGCTTGCCAACCAGTTTGCAAGAGGTAGCTGGTCCAACCAGCCAGTCAAGTGGGGCCCACAGCTTCTAAACATCAAGATGCCCTTTAAAATTCTGCACCCTAAGATATCTCCTGTTTGAATGTTTCTAAAGATTTTTCTTTCCTATTCTTATGCTCAATAGAACTCTTTATCAAAGAATCTTAAGATGATGATTGAGAAATTCTCTACAAGGATAGCAAGTGGACCTAAAAGGCCTCATGCCCAAAACATCTCTAGCAAGAGCCTTGGATGTTTTGGAGAAAGTTTCTTTCCCTTATTAACCTCTTTTATATTCTGAGATATTATATTAGGACTCTATAATTTAGGGAATTGATTATTTTAGGATTGTAATCTATGGTTGAGATTACGTCTCATGTTTTAGAGATTTTATGATTTTAAACATAATGTAGATGCATGTAAAAAGGAACAATCCATTGATTCTTGTTATCTTTCATATTTTATTCAATAAAAGCCCAACTGTTATGCACTTTTATTTCTCCTTCTCCTTGGTTTGAGTGATGTGATAACGATTGAAGACGCAACAATGGATTGGTTCACGAATCGGTAAGCGGATCTATAGTTCTTTCGCTGATTTGTGTAGTATTTTTCTATTGATTGAGGATTTCTGGGTCTGGATTCATAAACGATCAGATTTGGCTTCCTTGACTGCATTGCATTACTTCAAACAAGAGATAGATGGTAGAATAGGTGTGATATTATTAGGTACTTCTACAGATGATCATCCATGGATGAACAATATGCAAACTTTCAATTCAAGACAAATATAACCACTTGTACGATCTGTGTGCCCGTTTGATTGATTTTGCAGAGATGTCAAGTGAAAAGAGCACACCAACCTACTACCTTGATGCAAGAGAAGATGGCCAGACTATAGGAGATCATATTTAGATCAAGCCCTACCATATTTAGAGACATTGGATCAATCTAAGGGGGATAATTCATCTCAGTAAGGGCAAAAGGGGCAAGATCTAAAACTGGAGGGTCAAAATGGGTCCAAAATAAACACCAAAACTAATTATAAATGTTCTGTTTTAATTGGGGAAACAATCAAAATTTATGCGACCCATGTGGATCATCCAATGAAGCCCATTTAAACTTAAATGGGCCCCAATAGTCCTCAAAATAGGAACTGCATGTCAGTGGGTCTGAACAAACTGACCCAGACCCAATCCACAAGGGGCAACAGCCAAGTAGGTTTCCAGGGCCTGAGTCAAAGCTCAACAGGTAGCTCAGCCCGCCAGCCAGAACATGGGGTCCACTAATGCAAGATAGCAAGCCACCCAAAGAAGAGAGTGCATCTATTATATAAAATTTCTGATTGTCTTTTTCCCTCTTAGTTCTTTCGTACTTTGGCCATTTTGATAGTTCATTCCCGCTTTCAATGCTATTAGGACTCCTAGATTCTAGGAATTTGTTAATGATAAGATCTGACTAACATAAGAAGTAAAGGGGGAACTTCACAAAGCTCGACACCCAGGTAACTCTTAGACTGCTTATTTCTTTCTTTTGTTTATTTCTTTATTTGCATACAATTAGGAGACTATTAATTAGGGATTTTGATTGTTTAGAAATTAGATGAAGGGCTGAGATTTACTAAGGGTTTTATATTGTTTAGGGTATTATAAAAGCAATGAAAAGGGGAGAATCAGCCCATCTTTTAAATTGCTACACTTTTTTATTCTCCACATGGTTTTAAGATATCTTACATGGGATTGATGACTAAGAAAGTGGATTACCGCTAAAAGATAAGCTATATACTTTCTTTTCCCCTTGTTTTTGAGTTGGCATTTTGTTCAAATGAAGACTTTCGAACGATCAGATTTTGATTTTTTATTGCAGCATTCTTTTATCCAATCAATACTATTGTTTCCCCAACCCACTCCAGACCCAGCACAATGAACTATAAATAAGTCAAATAGGAAGCATGCTGCCAGCTGCAAAACATAATATCAAGAGTGACCACAGCCTAACATAATACCTTAAAAAGAATTATATCAGGGGAGCTTTCATATCGGTGAGACAAGCGAACTGCGTCATCCTTACACGTGTCTCCGGTAAGCATCCATTCCTCTGCTATTGATACAGAAGGAAGTCGATCTTGCCCATCTGCAGAGTAGACTGAAATGCGATCCTCTTGGATACCTGCCATTTCTTCCCAAGCAACTCTTTCAGATGGTGTCAGTCCAGAGCTCTTTCTCTTACGATAAACTTCCTTTGGCGCTATCTTACTTCCAGTATCACGAGGAGTCCAAGAGAAAGCTCGGCGAGCTTCTTTCTGTAAGTTATTGAGGCTGTTTGTAAAGTTTGACCTAGAAGGCATGCCCGTTCTTGTTTTCTGCCTTGGTCTTGGCCCTGAAACAGATATTCGCGGCTCTCTCGGAGGGGAAATAATACTAACAGTAATGGCTTTGGCAGCATATCTAAGAATTAGAATGTTGTCCCTCAGAGAGGGGAACTCCTTCAAGATCTGCCATTAAATACAAAAGACGGTTAGAAAGAAAG
The DNA here is from genome assembly GCA_003546025.1 of Camphora micrantha. Classification (NCBI taxonomy): domain Eukaryota; kingdom Viridiplantae; phylum Streptophyta; class Magnoliopsida; order Laurales; family Lauraceae; genus Camphora; species Camphora micrantha. Next base: position 66,137,138 of record QPKB01000002.1, read on the forward strand.
AAAGAAAGAGGAGTTAAGAACTAGATATGAAGGTCAAAAAATTCGAAGGTTCACGTTATGGTGGGTAATCAAGGCCAAAAACCATGAATCCCAACCCCTAATTTCAAATTTCCTAATCAATACGGAGTTCACTTGACATCATAAGACCGGCTTCTATTAATAAATAACGTACATTTTTCAAACTAATAGGGGCAGTGTAATACCAAAGAAGCAGATTCCAGTTGCTTCCTCATTAGAAGAACTTCCAAAATCAAATGAGGATGTTCATGCAGGGATGAACATCGTTGCTGCCAAGGCAGTGGCAAAGCTGCTAGAACACGAAGTCCCAAGGCCCATGAATTAAGACGGGAAACCTCGACATCTGAAAGATTTCCAGCTCTTCTCTTCAGAAAAAAATGAACCTTCAAGAACAGAGGAAAAAGAAAAAGAAAACAAAAGCTACTTAACAAACACAATATTTTATAAGTGGACTCTTTAATTTCTGCACAGGAAATGATCTCATACCAGAAGTTGCTTTGATCGAAGGTTTGGTAACAGTTGCATTGCACCCATTGCAACAGGTAAGGCATCATCAGAGTCACGCAGTGAAGAGAGAAAACGTGATGCTTCTGCCGGGCCTCCACCACTAAGAGGGTCTGCAGTAAGTAGCTTCACAAGTTGTCGTCCCTGCAGCTCTCTCCTTAATTCAATAGATAAAGCTGCACTTTCAGCCACTTCTAAAGCCGCAGAAACAGCACCTTTGCCAGCTAATCTAAGTGCCAAGCCTTCAGGGTCTTCCTTGCACTCAGCCTCAACCTGACAGAACAAAACAGAATAGCAACAGAAGGAAAACTTTCTATTACTACATGATTTCTACCGTCTCTAAGGATCACAACTGTTTTACATCAAAAGATTCAAAATTTAGCACAAACCGGGAAGAAACCAGGCCACGTAAAATGTGGTGCTTTTGTTTATCATTTCATCAAAAGATAATGAAGTAGAAAAGGTGCTTTTATTTTATCAATTAAGTAAAAGAGAATACGATAGTTAAGACCTCTTGCCAGCTGCTATAACGATCATCTGCACATAAAATGTGATTGTATCTTTGCAAAGCTTGTCTCATTTGCACCACCTAAAAACGTCAATAGGAACATGTCATTAGGCAAACATAAAGACCGACTATGACAACAGATAGCCAAGCAAAGTTGATGTATATTAAATTCTAATGGTGATTATTATTCAAATTAGTGCCAAATTAGGGTGAGTGCTAATTCATGGGGCTGTAAGTGAGTGTGAGGGGGTTGGATTTGTCATCGGAGTGTCCCACTCGGTGGTAAAAATATTACCTCATGCAAATCCATGATGTACCAGTTAGCAGAACATGGCCCTATGACAAATCCAATCCCCCCACTCACTTAACCACGCCATGAATTTCATACATATATATATATGGGAGATGCTCCTATGAGAGATACCTCTCACCTTATATGAGAGATAATGGTGGGGGCCCTCACATTTAAGTTGTTGGCATTGGATATGGATGTGAGGGCCCCACCCAATCTCTCATAATAAGGTGAGAGATGCCTCCTGGGAGGCATCTCTCACCTTATTATGAGAGATATAGGTGGGGGCCCTCACATTTAAGTTGTTAGCATTGGATATGAATGTGAGGGCTCCCACCCTATCTCTCATAGTAAGGTGAGAGATGCTCTCATAAGAGCACCTCCATATATATATATATATATATAAACACCTTTTACCCAGCACACTCATACGCACCTTGTTGTGGGGCCAACCTGGGGTCCCACCAACCAACGGGACTAAGGGTTCAAAGATCTAGATGGGCCCTACCTCTTAAGGCCCATCAAATCATCCTAAGCCCTTCTTTTGTGGCACTGGCAACAAGTGCAATGCTTTTATATCAAAAAGAAAATGATGGACCCGAAAATCTCTCTCTCTCTATCTATATATATATATATATAGAGAGAGAGAGAGAGAGCACTGCTATTGGAACTTGAACAAACAAGCCCATCAGCACTCAGCACAAGAACTATAAAGCAATATGAGAAATGAAAGACACAATATTGAAGGTACCTCATTCTTAAGTGGATCATCTTGAGCTAAATGGCAACTACACATAGTTAGAACATCCATTGCAGCATCCAACTCCCACTTATGCAGATACCTAAAATTAAAATATGCAATTAAAAACACAAGAATCTAATGCTAGTGGCTCGATAGAGAAATAAGTCAGCACCAAAGTGGGGATGCAAAACACTATTATAGAGTTAGAACCAAACATAATTTAGATTAAATGCATTTTAATTTCACAGTACTAAAACGAACTTCAGTTAAGAACTATAATCTACCAGGATTTATATGATTGCCACTAAGGATCAAAATAGTGGTTGTTAGGGAGTGTAGCGGCCAGTGGCCAAAATGCTACATAGCGAGCAATATGTAGCAGCGTAGCGGTGTGAATTTTTGAAGTGGTTGATTCTTGTGTCGCAGCCAATCTTGTGTTTTGTAATACCCCAAGACCCTGTTACAGGGGCCAAAAATTTTATTTTATATGTTTATTTTCATTGATTTTCTTGGATTTATGATTATCATGAATAATTTATTGATGGTGGTGATTTCCTATATAGATGTATATATAGATATGTGGGACCCTTTCTGTAGCATGGAATTGCCTTTTAAAATAAATCATTGGCCTGGTAGGACCCACTAATTATGTGGACTTAAGTTTTATTTGAATAGCCTTTAATTACTAGATATTGGTGGGTCTCAAAATTATAGATCTTTAGTAGGACCCATGGTTTAAATGGGAAATACCTAGTTAATAACAGCAGACTCTTAATAAATGGGACCCAAAGCCCAATAGAGTAAATAAGCGCACATGATACCATATCTCAAATAGGAAGCTTGCGCAGGACTTCATGAGGACTCCCTATTGATAGGAGGAGGAAGTGGAGTATGAAAGGAACTAAAATTTGAATAGAAGTAGAAGAAGACCTCAACTATATAGGCATGTCAACAGTGAAGGATGCACCCCATGACCTCACTCTCTCTTACCTAGTGCTATTCCCCTTTTCAAACACTAAACCCTAGCTTGTGAGAAGCCCTAATCTAGAGAAAGAGAAGGAAAAGTAGAAGAGAAAGGAAGAACCAGCAATAGAAGAGCCTCTTTCCCATTGATAGAGCCATCATAACAAAATCGAGGTGACTAGAATTCTTATATGCTTGTGTGTGTGGTTTCTAATCTCTTATTTTCTGCCTTTGGATTCTTTGTAATTCAGTTTTATGCATGTTGATGGTGATTTGAATTGATATAATATATATAGAAAAATATTTTGCCTTCATATCACTGCTACAGTGGTTTTACAAAACTGCCGACCAAATAATTTTTTTATTTTTTATGACGAACTGTCGACCATATTATTGTGCCCTGTGGAGTTCAGAATCTCAGCAAACCCTTCTGAAATCTGGTGAATCAGATTAATACACTTGATAGGATTGTTAGGGACTAAAATCTGCTCTAATCACCCGAAAATCCATGACAAATACAGTCTGAAATTGGATTTTTACAGAATCACAGTCATTTTGTGCTATTTCACCTTTTAGGTTGTGTGACCCATCCGGCCCACTTGAAGAGAAATCACATCCAGCCATCTGAAAGGGCTCCCCTAAACGACCCTCAGAGTCCAGGACCCATATGGATTGGACCCCACCAAGCTCATCATCCAACTGATTTAAAAATCAGTTACGTGAAGCCATGGTATGGTGTTGTCGTTCTGTAAGCCTCCTATGGGCTGATTTGCAATTGTTTTCTAACTATATACCATATAGGTTTTATAATTACACACCAGCCCTTCTCTTTGAGTTCTAACAAGTGTTTGGAAATTGCAAATTTGCCCTTGATATTTACCCTTTTTAAATCTAAACTCACTTGAGTTCAGAATTCTGAAATTACAAATAAGGTGCTGGCCAAGCCTGTCCATATGTGCCTTGGGGGTTTCTTACATCTCAATCAATGGGATTCTATATGTGGATTTTATGGATTTGTGTTTCTAGAGTATAAGCATGTGACATGATGATTTATGAGATGGTTCCTAAACCTGAATGTATAGGTATAATGAAGACTTTTATGATGCACCCTATGTATTCGAGGAAATTCCCCTATGATATGTTGAGTAATGATATGTGCTCACGAGATTGGTGACTGATATTAATATACATTGATAAACCTGAATATGTGATTTCTTATGCTGAAATTGTGGAATTCATGATGAAACTTGGAGAATGTGACACCTTACATGATTCTAAGATCGGTGAGTAATATGAATCCAAACCTATAAGAGGTTAGTTATGTGGTTGCCCTTACACAATTGGATATTGGTAATGAAACGGTGCGGGGCATAACAAAAATCCACTATATGTGTAAGGGGCTGATCTAAAACTACCTTGATGTAGGTGTTGAGAATGGTAAAGAATTTTGTTAAAGTATAAATCATGTTATATGATTTTCAAGAATAAAATGGCTTTTATATAACATGATTAACCAGGACCGACCCATTGGACCTCCCCTATACCAATGACACATACCAAAGCCATGGCATAGATGTTTTCCCTGACTCATAGGTCAGATATACCCGATTCCCTAACTCACAGGTCATATATGTTATTCCCTGACTCACAGGTCAAATGTATTCCTGGACTCCCATGTCAGTTTATGTTAATCACCTGACTACATGTCAGCTATTTTCACTGACCGTAGGTCAGCACTTGGTACAGGATATGAGGCATCCATGAGGTATTTGTGGGGTGGTGATGTCAAGTGGTTGGGGGATTGCTTGGAGGTTAATTTTAGAAAACCTTGACTGAACTTTAATAAATGCATTCTTCTTGTTGTTGCAATATTATTATTCCTGTTTAACCTGAAATTGTGCACACATGTAGATTAGAGTTCTATTCACTTAGTTTCATTGATTGTTGTTTTGCTGCCCCAATCCAGGTAACCAGGATTTAGAATCTCAGGATTACCATGATGATCAAGGGATAGACTACAGCAAGCGTTTCTGAGCAACGGGTTTAATTAGTGGATTCATTCACACTATAAAGAGTGGTGGAAATTGTATAATTTATTTTATTTGACATTGAGATTTGGACTATTTTTATTAAAGACTGAGATTTTTAGGTAAAAGCCTGATTAGTTATGCTTCCAGTGATTTAACTCATGGTGTTGTTATGCTACATGTTGGTCACGATATGGAGTCCGACAGGGCCCTGGATTCTAGGTCGTTACATTTTTTTTAGTGATTTAGAACCATATAAGGGAAGAGACAACTTTAACAGGGGCTCTAGGTAAGAAGAGATGGCAACAAAAAAAAAAATGTTTTAAATGAAAACTGCTCGGCTTGGATGTGTTTTATACCCACCGAGTTGTAGAAGCCATATTTTCAATTTAGCGCAGAGGCAATGGTCGGCCGTAACAAATGATTACCACTATAATAATAAACAATATTGATTCTGAGATACAGAACAAAGGCATTGTCTACTGCTTTAAAAAGGATCCACAGGGCAATGAAACCGAAATAAAATACAGATTAAAGATATGCACCTTAACAAGCTTAACCAAAGCACACAGCAATGATGTTACGCATGGGTTAAAAGCTTAACATACTTGAGGGCAAGTCTAGCAGCCATCTTTTTATCTTTCAACCGTAGACAATATTGCCAAGTGTTGCTCCAACCATTATGACCTCCATGACCCTGAGATTGCCCAGAGATTGAGTTATTCTCCTCCCCGCATTCAATGAGTAACATAAGTAAACGATCTGAGGCTCCATCACGTAAACAGCGATCAGAAAGAGCAAGTGCATCCATTAATTTTCCTTCATTAATTAATCTGCGAAAAAAGGTTAACATCATTAGACCTTCCCAGGACGCTGCTTAGGTGGGACCCGCACTGGATTTGAATGAAAAAAATAATAATCTGCGAAAGGAGAATGAAGTTCAAACTATTAATATTAAGTTACCAAATCAATTTCAGCTTCAAGTAACATGAAATAAAAATTCAAATATGCACCAAAGCTCGACTAAAGAAGGATAACAAGAAGCTACAAGTTGAAAGTTGCCATAAATGCGCAGAACTAATCGACTCAATCCATAAATGGACTAGCCCTGCCATATTTATAATTAGGTCTGGAATCAATTTAGTTGGACTGCGAACAAAAATTCTGCAGCCAAAATGATGCGGATAGCCCAATTGAGATTGAAGATCGTGTATTGAGCAGGCATTAACATACATGAAGGCATATGATCTAGCACGTGAGGTCCTAACCCACCCATGTGTGACTGTCTGACCCTGAATGGGATCCAAAACAGCCCCAAAATATGCTTTAATTCACACTGTCAGGGGCTATTTTAATATTCTAGGAAGTAATTTTTGTAAATTCTGAAATTCATTTCAGAAAAGTGCAGCTCTGGGCTATTTTTGAGCTTAGTTTAGTGGGACCCAAATGAGCCCAAACCCAAAGAGGTCCAGCACCTCCAGGTCGCGCAGGGGTCCCCTTTCCAGAGGCAGGGCCCACCATCAGATTAAGTGGGCCGAGTGGCCTCATGGACAGACGTCCCAGTCAGTTAATTTGTTTGAAATCTTTGCCTTGGCATTCTTTCTAGCTATCTAATTGAATCAATCTAGGAACAGATTAATAGGGAATAATTGAAATTGAGTAAAGGATGGGGATTGATTGCTGTATCTATAAGATTCTTTGAAAACTAATATAGAGTACCAGTCGACTGGTGCAAGGGATAACACCGATACACAGTCGACAGTATGTTTGAATGAGAAAAAGCGAGTTCTCTCTCCCTACATCCATTGCTTTCAATGGCTTATGGTGTCTACACATGAGATCCAACCCCGGTGGATCTAGATCACCTAGCGTTCCTCGTTATCTTCAAGTCCAAAGATACAGCAGTCACTGTACACTGCAGAGTAACAGTATCTGACAGTTTACATACTGTCTTTTGGGTGCCTTTTGGCACCTCTGACTGCGGCACAAAAGCATGCCTCTGTGAGCAACAACAATGATGAAAATCAGAGAATAGTTTTTAGACTGTAATTGAACCATACGGCCACTATGTCACCTAAGGCTATACCACTGCAGCCTTCAGTACTTGAGCTTTGGAACTGAATCCAACAGAACGCAGATTCAAGCATATTGACCCACTGAGCTAATTAAGTTCTGGGCTTTAAATGGCATAAATGGAACCATGGTTCAAAATCAAAGTTGACTTGGAAAACCAATACATCAAGCTTCGCAGCCGTTCCTAACCAGCATGGTGTCAAGCTTTTTAAAAAAAAAAAAAGCTATAAAAAATTCAAAAAATCCAGATATTGGAAAATGCTAAAAACCAATTGCTTTTTCTTCCCCATTAGGACATATCAAGAAGGAAAATATCAATGCTCCTAAGTCATTAACATCCTATATCCTTGTTTAACCCTTACCTGTTGAATCTGTTAAGTTATACTAGTTCGTCTCCTGGGCAATTGTTATAATTTATAAATCCATCAATTGTCCCATACCTAAAAAACCTAATAACTTCAGATTTATAAATTCAACTAAGCTGAACAACAACATTGCACAAATATGCGCAAGCCGCTGGTGCGGTGACATCCCTATCCCTAATAAGCTTGTGGGCTAAAAGCCCTGGTTTGGGCCTTAAAGAAAGTCCACAAGGCCCTGACGCATTGGTCAGTTGAGATTTTGGACAAAATCATGTCCCGGATATGGTCTACAGTCCATTGGACTCACCCCCCAGTCCCAATAAGGGACTGTTCTGCACTTCTGTAGAACAGTCCACAAATAGAACATTTAAGGTCTGATTTGGCCCAAACAGGTCCCCTCTGAATATGGGCATGGGTCCCACACAATCAAACATCTCTATATCCAATGCCTGGGCCACCACAGGATCTTCTGGATAGTTATTAATGGTGGGCTGATCTTGATAATAGTTCTCAACCAATAGCTGCTGTCCAGATGTACCTACTGCTGCCCCATCAACACTCACAATTTCTTCACATTGCTTGAGGAAGGCTTTAAGCTTCTTTCTCTCCTTTCTTTCGGCTTTCTAATCCCCAAACAAGCTTTCTTATCAGAGAAGTTATCCAATCTTACAACATTTAATTCACTCCTTGTCAAAGCCCATCTTCCCACCCTCGACATCATAGAACACATTTTGTTTCAAGAATACTAGTCAAGGCTCACATTTTGAGTTGCATTAGGAACTCAAAAGGTAGGTGTACACATAGTATAAAATGTAGAGGAGGGTTAACATCAAGAAATGAAAAGCTGAAAAAACATATATGATAAGATAAAGGAGCCACCAATCAAGAAAATGCAGCATAACAGTTGCAACACGACTCTTCCAATACAGCATATATAATAAGATAAAGGAACTGACAATCAATAAAATGTAGCATAACAATTACAAGACGACTCTTCTAATTTCATATTGGTGTTCATAAAATTGTTTTCATTAACAATTAAAAAAAAAATTCCAAGACAACACAGCATCATTCGTACCTTTCTACAGCTTTTTCATATGGCCCTTCATTCTCCCAATCAAATGAAAGAAAAGCAGTTGCTTCAACATTTTCAGACTTAGGTGAATCTAACCAAGGATCTGAAGCAGTACGAGCCTGGGTATTAAGGTCTGATACATTTCTAGAGAGGTGACTGCAAGCAACCATATCATCAACTTCTGACTCGGTGTCACTATCAAATTCACGAGGTCTCTTAATGCTAGTTTTGCCCTCGAGTTTAGCTATGCCAACATTATCCTTAGACTTAGCTGTTATGGCAAACTCTGATACTCTATGAAGGTTTGTTTGCATTTGTATCCATCGGTTCAATGTCGGAAACCTGTTCATCAAATTTAGAAAGCAAAACAAGGTAACCAAGACATCCAGCTACCTGCAAAAGCATATATTTCTTTGAATCTCCTTACCTCTCTGATCGATCAAGGGCAAACTCATAGAATAATCTGTCAGCATCAGGTGTTTTCCCAAATGCATCGTTTAAGGGTCGGGAGTCAGATGATTCATTACCATGGGACAATATCGTACTCCCAAATACACACGCCAGTACAGCTCTCGCTGGGGACAATTTAGCCAAGTGCTTCACTATATTCAGCTGAAGAGGATAAAGTGGGTTTCCAGGTATCATAGGCGATGGGCCATACAAACTAGGCCTAAGCTCTTTAGAAGACTGGATAGGAGCCTTACTCTCTAGATTCATCTTAGAGAAAGTAGGTAACACAGGAATAGAGGCCCAACCATGACCAGACCTTGGAGGATAAACTGGAGGCACACAAGCTGATATCACTTCATGCACAAAATCAACACACATAATATCAGCCACCTTCCCAGCTGCATCAGTGCTGCCTCGCTCAAAGACCAGGCGAGTTAAAAGCTGCAAAGCAACAAATAAATAGAAATAAAGCTACCTGATGAATACTGGCTCTTTATATAACTATCATGTAGAGCTAAACTATAGGTATATAATATAACACTCTCCTACAATGTTGAAAGCAAATCATAGAGAATTTTGACCATAAGTGATAGAAACAATGTATTCTTTAGAAAATGAGAATAGATCAAATTCACATTTTAATTCGCAATAAACAAAAGCAATGACTTACAAGTATACCTTCCCATTACCAGCCTTAACACAAACAGGAAAAAGAATATTCTTTTCATTTGAATGTGGAAGCAAACACTTTTAAAAGAATTTTTCAGAAAATCTTCTTGGATGAGGGTGCACTTGACAAGCGCAAAATTTTAAAAAATTATCATGCACACAACTGGCCAAATACTAGAAATTGTTAAAAGACACTCCCATGAACTGACCAAAACATCACTCAGATCATCAAGATAATAACACTGGAGTGAAGTCATTGTCATCACAAGGTAACCTCATCTTTTGTCTCTGGCATGAAGAAGATCAATACAACAGTGAATACTAGTCCTAGATAAGTATGTTAGAAGCTAGTCACAATTTATGGGAGAGTGCTTTAGAATGGGACTACAATCACAAGAAAAGAAACATCAGTTAATTGCACACCTTTATCACAACTCATTATATTCGATTGTATAATCATTTCAAGGAACAATTACATAATGTCAACACTAACACCATTGTGATAGCTTTCAAGAAAATATACACTATACAGCCCACCCCTAAGAGGCATATTGTTTGATCATAAACTTTCCCGTGAATCGCAGTTCACTCTTCTCTCAAACCAGAGCAATGTGTACATAGGATTTAAGTAATTCTCATCGACTTGAGAACAAAATCTAGACCAAGGGAACAATATAGCTGAACTCTAATGTTGCATATCACTTCAATTTGAGTGGTATCTGACTAGCAGCCTTATCCTGACAAGAAGATGCCCTAGATATATCATTACAGAATATCTCAACCAGCAACAAACAGAATGGAAAATAAGGAACAAAACAGTAAGAGATAAAAGGCAAGATTACATACATCTTTAGGCCATTCATATACAAGAGAGAAAAAGTTAAAATCATGTGTTGTATCAATTCCATCAACTATGTCACCAATTGCCGCAATGTAGAGGATAAAGGCAGAAAGATATGTAGAAGGCTTGGAACTAATGGGACCAAGTAACCTTTTCCCAGTTTCTTTCACATCATATACAGGAAGCTCCACACTGCTTTCTCCACCAGCTGAACTAAAGGGTGGTGGTCTGCCAACTTTTAATCCAAGCCCAAGAAAGCCATCTGTTTCAGAACTCCAAGACACTTTTTTATTGGAATTCAACCAATCCCCTTTAGTAAAACTACCATCAGCTTCCTCATCAGCAACAGCTCTTGCAAGATTATGAAGCTTCCCTGAATTTTTTCATAAAGCATGGTAAACAGTTAAATAAGAGATCTACAATAGAACATAAGCAATTACACACCAAATAGAATCCCAAAATTCACCACTAAGAAACTGTCGCTTTCCCTTGTGAGCATCTTCAATCATTTGGTGGAAGACAGCAACAGCACGTTGCCTTTGTCCTTGTCTGTTAGGCTCTGTCAAAGGAGAAATAATCAACTCTCCAGCTAGAATAGCCTGAAGACTTGGAGGATTTTCCTAAAGATATAGACAACACACCCATGAATCATTAATTACCGAAGCCATAATGAATTGATAAGGCTAATATGAAGAAGATAATGATGAGCATGAATTTGCTAGCACAAGATGAGATAAGGCATTGATGAATGGCAATGATGATGCCCCATAACAAGCGAAAAATATGTGAGAAAAGTCAGTATACACTTTTCAAAGATGAATTTTTAAATTTCTGGTTACAAAAAAGTAAATTATAATTTGTACAAATAGACATGCCTTTACTAAAGTCCTGGTTCAAAAGGACTCGAGCTCTAAAGCAACCAAAAGTTGATTCATACACTATGTTAGCTTTGTTTTATTAACAGAAGATTGATGTTCTACATTAAGCAGTGAGCCACAGTATATAGCTAATACTGGTTAAAAAAGTTATTTTTTCAAACAAGTGGAACCATATTCAACCCATCAGGCAAAACGATGAACATGTGCCACATCAAAAACTTAAAAGTCCTGGCTTTAATATTAATTCGTAAAACACCAACCTGTTCCACTTCCAAAAAATCGTGTAGACGTTGAAGAACACGCCTTGTAACAGAAATTATGCATACTTCTCGAATTTGATCCCAATATGTTGGACCTCTTTTTGGAGGATCTCCTGGATATATCTCAGATAACATAACCCTAGCCTGCATATTCAACAACTCAGAAGCCAATCACACACTATCTTACATATTAGTCTTGAGATGCAGAAGACTATCAGTAGTTGAAAGAAGCCACAGGTGAAACAGCAGTAAATTAGTCTGCTCATGAAAGCTGATAAGCAGAAGCAATTTTTTCAAAAATCACGAAAAATGAAAAATAAAAGGCTTCCATTAAATAGAAGCACAAATTCAAATTTATCTTCATGACCATCGGCAGTATTTTTACTTGCCTGCTCTAGAAGTTCGATACACGTATCCACAGATCTAGCAGTAGTCGCAGCAACATCAATAAAAAGAAGAATCTGCAATGAAGTACATATACGTCAGGATATAATTAAGACGACAAATGAAACGGATGGAAAACCATTGAAACACTTACTGTAGCTAGTGGACCTAACTGAGAACGGAAGGACGACAAATCTAATTCCTGTACAGAACTTGGAGTTCCCTCTGCAACACGAGAAACCGCATCTTCCACCTGCAAAAGAAATGAAAGATGTTTCTGACCTTTGCAACAAGAACCATGAAAAAAATTATATTGCCATGACAAGAGCCATCTATTTAAAAATGTGTAAGGGGTTTGCAAATTCCACATGGACATGGAAGCCTCAGTGTAAGGATAATCTAGTTATGCTCAGCTGCACAGGTGCCACATCAGCACATACAGCCATGTGGCAGCAAACATGGAAAGAGCCACAAATATTATTAGAAACCTATGCAAGGATGCATAGCAGGAAAGAAGCTAATCTGCAAAAGCCGAAAAAAGTAATGCAACTAGATGCAACAATAAGGTCTGCTTTTGATAAAATCTTCAAAGATAGTAATTAACAGAGAAGTAGGATATATAGAAAACCAAATCCATGACATGGACATGTAAAGATGCAAGGTTCTATCTAACAGATCCAGAGAGCAGAATCAGAGAGAAGATGTCAAGGTAAAGGACAGAATATGATTCAAAGGAAATAATATGTTGCACAAGGTCCAAAGAATAGTACTAAAGAAAAATAACAGAACCAATACTTTTATGTGCAACCACGACTGTTGGATGGCATAACATATGCTACACAGAATCACAGGAAGCATGAATGGCAAATGCTTCTACACAGGTAGAGTAGAAAAGATGATGAGAATGAGAAAGACATGAAATAGCAGACCTAGAAAAATTATGGTAAGCAAGCATGCACATAAAGGCATTTTTCAAATTTAAGTAGGTGAATGATCTCTAAATGGTTATACAGGATAGAACCACCATGTCTCTTACAGAGTTAGGAATTTTCAGGTAATTCAATCCATAGCAAAACTGATCAAAACACGATAGGTCTGGGCCATTCCAAATCTTCCCCATCCTTGGTTGGCATGCACCAAGGTTTGCCAGCACAATACTGCTAACACAATTAAGCTTAGGCTGTGCAATCCAATTCAAAAGTCATATCACAATTCTAAAAGAAAATTTTTAAAATTTCCCTCGACGCTTCTTCATGTTTTGAATGCGTTGCATGATTCTATCATCGTCAATGCTATTAAATACGTCCTTTTAAATATAAAGAAGCAAACAATCATTCATCCAATCATTTGGCATTCAATTGCACAATCGATTATTTACAAAGCTCATAGCTGAAAATGCCCTTTCAACAGGAGCAATGGCAACTGGTATGGTTAGCACCAATTATTGTGGTTTCATTGCTAATTGATGTGCCAATTTCTTGAGTCTAATTTGATTTTCATCCCACTTGATAGAATAAAAAAAAAAAAACTGATCTCTTGAGAATTGGGTATGTAGTTAAAAAGCTTATGTAGGAATTGGGTGTCAGTTGTAGGATTTCTTGCCAACAAAAAAAAATATCAAGAACCATTTCTTTAAACCATGTTAAATGTGGAGATTACTCGTTGGTGTGGTTTTGATGGAATTAACTTTATCTTTGTATCAGATATGAAAAATTATTACAAAAGAAAACGAACTGCTGATCTATCATCTCCGACACTAGAGAATGATAAAATGATCAAGTGTCGTCACCCTCAAAGAAAAGTTGTGTAGAGGTTAACTTAACAGAATATCCCATTAACCTAGAGTTACAGAATCCAATTGCAAACTATCATCCTAAGGAACAGGAACAAATCCGAAGAGCGTATTTACAAAAAAGTCCTTGTCAACCTCATGACCATATCTTTCCTTATTCGTAGTTTGGACAAGTGAAGAGACGATTTAATCATGCTTGGTTCAAGGAGTTTGGTAGTTGATTGGAGTATAGCATAGGAAAAGATGTTGCATTTTGCCTATGTTGTTACCTTTTTGGAGAGCAGGCACGTTATGATGTTTTTGTAACTAAAGGATATATAGATTGGAAGAAAAAAGAAAGAATTGCATGTGGGAGGCCATAATAATGCTCACAATCAAGCATGTGAGAAGTGCCAGAATTTAATAAATCAGAAACACCACATTGAGACACTTATTATCACGCAATCGGATCAAGTTTGAATAGAGTATCGAATCCATTTGAAGGCAACACTTGATTGTATTCGCTTACTTCTACGCCAAGGGTTTCCTTTTCGTGTTCATGATGAATTTGAGAAGTCTAACAACATGGGTAACTTTCTTGAATTTTTTATAGTAATTGTCTATCAAAATGAGTCTATTAAAAGAGTTGTATTGGATAATGCTCCTAAAAACCTGAGATTAACTTCTCCTAAGATTCAAAAAGACATTGTGAGTGTGGCTGCATTAGAAACAAAACAGGCTATCATTTCTGAGCTTGGAGATGTGCCATTTGCCCTTTTGGTGGATGAGTCTCGTGATATCTCTATGAAAGAGCAAATGGTCATTGTTATACGCTATGTGGACATGCAGGGATGTGTGATTGAGCACTTTCTAGCCATAGAACATGTCACAAATATTAATGCTCAATCACTTAAGGCGGTAGTCGAAGCGATATTTTCCAGGCATGGATTGAGTTTAACACGTTTGCGTGGACAAGGTAATGATGTGCTAGTAATATGCGGGGTGAGCTTAATGGGCTCAAAACCTGTCCACTGTTTTCAAAGCCCTGTTTCAATCATTTTAATATTGAATTAAAATTCATTAATTTTTTTTCTGAATACTCTCATAGCAGTAAGCTTTCAGTAAGATTCTGCTTCAACTGATTTCAACTTTTCAGAAAATTATTCAAAATCAGACAATGGGCATGTGTCATGGACCAAATTCTGCAATGCAGAAATTTCAACATGTTTGTTTAGATTTGTGTGCCTATTCCATAAACTTCCAATGATCACAAAATCCAGAATTAAATATGGGATTTTATCATCATAACAACTTAATTCTTATAAAACTTGAGACCAATCTGAGCTGCAGAAAAATTATGAAAAATCAGGTGGCATAATGCCGCAACCCATAACAATTCAGGATTGTGTTGCGTATTTCATTCTTTGATCTCCTTTTGTGTTTTTGTTTATTTTTCTCCTCTCCTCATGCTTGGAATCTAATCTCTTTCGTTCATCTCAAAACACTTTAAGATGGATCGACCCCCCATTAAATGACCCAACCCATCACTCATCGGTGGTGGCGTTGTGATGAGTGGAAACCATAATCTCCCACATGGAGGCAATCAAACGGAATCATGACCGCTCACCATGACTGGCGATCAAACTTTTTCCCGTTCCGAGGATTAAGCGGGAATCCTTGGAATCAGTTGGTACTTTCTTTCTTTCTTCTTATTCCTTTTTTTCGTCAGATGCGCTGAGCAGCAGCAGCATATTTGGCTGCTGCCGCTTCCTCTTCTTCTTCTTGTTCTTTGCCGATTCAGCAGATCGTCATGGCAGCCATCTTCATTCTTTTTCACTTCATCGAAGCAAAGGGTTAAAGGGCTTTAGGCTAGGGTTTTAATTTTACCTTTAAGTTAGAAAAATTATGTTTACCACCTTCATGTTTTATTTTTTCTATTTTTAAGGCACTTCACAGAATTTGGACGAATTTCTGTGAATTAATCCATCTCATTCCGAATTTCAGAAATTCACCCAAATTGATTTGAATTCTGGAACGAATTTTTTCCAAAGGGGTATTCAGTTCGGTAGAGGGACGAAACCAAAATTATTTGATTATTTGGAAAATTCGGACAAACCGAACCGAATTTCTTAACACTGGTTTCTACCCCTTTTTTGGGTTTGGAAATCACGTCCGACACCCCCCTCTCCTCTCTTTTTCCTTCTTTCTTCCATAAGGCTTAAAAGGGATTTTTCAAAGGAGAAGATTAAGAAGGTGAAGTTGTAAACTTTGATTATTCTATGGACGAAGAATTTCAATAAAAGGTGCGTTTTGTTTTATGTTTGTTAATTTATTTTCATTATCCAAGTTACCAAGATTTTATATTTTTTCCGGACATATAAAATGCCTTGAGACCTCTAGATATGCAAAAACGAGGTTGGTGCCCTGAGTCATGTGAAATCCCTCATTGATTAACAATCTAGACCATATATCTTGGCTCATCCTTATGGAAGGGACTGAAATACACCATACATATTTTTAATACTTAGGAGCAATGGAACTGGACCCTTGAATTACGATTTCCACAATCTGATTTTTTATTTATTTCTGATTTTTATTTTAGTTTATGCAATTGGTTGTTTTAACTCTTTTTATGGTGATGCAGTTTACTAGTTTAGGGTTTTTAGCTTAGGTTTTTCTAGTTAGGACTTTTTAATTGATTGTAAAGATTTGTAATTTAATTAATTTTTCAGATTCATAGATTGGGTTTGTATAGATGTTGTTAGGCTGGTTTTAGATTTTTCATAGGACATGTACAAGTTGATTGCATTCTAGATCCATGTGGATCGACCTCGGACTTCACCGAGTATTATTCCTATATCGTGGCCTTGCACTTGGGGTAAGCGTTGATCAAGCAACTAATTCTTCTTGGCCAATATACAGTCAGATGTTAAAAAATGCTTTCCTTGTGGTGACATGCAGAAGTGTACATGGATCCACCACCTCAATTTATACCAAAAGGAATAGAAGGAAAAGTATGCAAGTTAAAGAAGGCATTGTATGAATTAAAGAAGTCGGTCAAATAGTAGTTAGAAAAAGGACGAGGCTATTTAGCCATTCTCAATTTTTACACAAAACTAAAAATCGATGACGATGACACCCTTTTAGAAGAAAACGATGCCCTTTAAAAAAATGAATGGCACTGTACTTATGGAGACCAGCAATGCAGAAAATGACTCCAAAAAATAAAAATTATGAAATACAATGCAAATAATCTAATGAAGTCAAGATTAAAACATGTATTTACCAAGAGAAATTCAAACATACCGATGCCCTTTTAAAAGCTCCATCAACCCATTCAACAAGTTCAAGAGATGCTTTATCTTCTGGAGGTAATGAAAATCGATGTACAGCCTCTTCTCCAATATCATACTTTGCCCTTTGCATGCAACTGCCCAATGATTAAGACATCAAAACCAGTTTTACAATGAGAAAAGGCAATATTCAATGATGGAGGATTTCAAAAAACAACACAAACTAAAACGCCAGGCATGCAAGTGAAGATTATCACAAACTTCATGATCAAAACACATGGAATCAATGTGCATCCAACCAATTAAATAACAAACAAAACAAGTTAGATCGTAGGATACGATGGAGGGTAAAAGGGAAAAAATGGAAAAGGTTAAATAGAAAAGCTTCAAATCATTGGGAGGTACAAGAAGTTGAACTCCTAGCAGATGGTCAGTGGGCCAAGAACAGCACAACCAGTTAAATTTTAATATGATTTCCTATTATAGATGGGAATAGCAAAATTGACCAGTTTTTTTTTTTTTTTTTTTTTTTTTTTTTTTTTTTTTTTTTTTTTTTTTTTTTGGTATCATGAAAAATCCAAACACCCCACAACCACCAACACACATGAATAAAAAAAACCAAGAAAACATTCATACTGACAAACCGCTTCTTGTCCATCCCTGACAAATAAAATTTATACCCTTTTTATATACTTGGACCTCCCAAAAATATATACTCGAATGCTTTGCATCCAATTTATCCCATTAATGTTTTGGAATATTGACGCAAGAACGGAAGGTCCAAACATAATGATTGTGTCTTCATAAGAGCCCAATTTGAAAGGAACCATACATTGCTTGTCAACCAGAATAGTTGAATTATTTACCCATGCTATTTTGTATGGCCTCGGATGCTTTGTTGTAGGCAACTTCAGCTTTTCCACGGCTTCTTTAGAAATAACGTTCATAGCACTGCCTCCATCGACTATCATATTGCATGTCTTACCCATGCAGCGAACTCAAGAACGAAAGATGGGTGCATGATTAGAGTATTGCTCATCCTGTTGATCTTCTTTAATCAGAAGATGACGCTCAAGATAAGAGAAAGATGACAGAGAGAGAGAGAGAGATAGAGAAACTTGCATGAGAGAGAGAAACTTCTGTGTGAATCCTTTTCAATCGAATGATGTCTCCTTGTATTGCTCTTCTTTATATAGACTTTATAGTGCCTAAGTTTAGGCTACAAATCATCCAATCAGAACCTAATTAAAACCCTAAATATGGTAAAACATCCTAGCATACGATTTAGTCTTGCTGTACAAGTTATGACTAGATCTCATATGTACAAGTGGGCCGGGCCTATTATCATACAAGTGAGCTGGGCCTATTAACCTACAAGTATACACTTTAACAAAAGATGGGTGCATGATTAGAGTATTGCTCATCCTGTTGATCTTCTTTAATCAGAAGATGACGCTCAAGATATACAAGTGGTACACCACCATCGTCAGGAAATTCATCATTGACAAGGCTTTGCGTGTCTGCAGGTTTTTCCATCTCAATGTGCTCATCATATTCTTCATTTTCCTCACTTCATCGTCTACATAAAGATTCACGTGAGGTCATTCCCTAGCATAAAGCCCTTTTCCGCTAGCAGGTATGGCAAATCACTTCCCTTTTGTCAGCACGTCCTCGTACACGAGGATCATTTTGTTGTTGATGCAGGCCCTAGGGTTAGGGCTTGCGTGGGGAGTGTTAAAAACACAATGGGTGCCGAAGCACGTGTCCGAAGACACAATCAATCTCCGAAGAGACAATAAACGAGGAAGCACCTTAATGGGAAACCCAATTTCATTAATCAACTCTAAAAATAATCTTGTACAATGCCATATAAATAGTAAAAAAAGACTTAAGCACTAAGAAACCTAATTAAACTAGGAAACTAAATAAATTGGAAATCTAATCCTAAATAAAATTCTTTTAATAAAATCAGAAACTAATGACATATAATTAGGTAATAAAATATCCTAAATCTAAGTGGGCCCTACACACGTGGCCATGAGGTCTACGCTGCATCAATTGTGCCTGATGTCGCTGATTTTGAGAAGGAAGCGGCCTTTGTTGCGCCTCTTGGGGCTGCATTTGCTGTGCAGGTGGAGGTCTTGGTCGAATAATCAACTGCTGGGAGTTATTGGGGTTAGTATACCGTATCCCACGATTGGAAAAGTCCCCGGCCTAATACCTTTCCCGGCTCCGTAACTGGATTTCATGTTGTGCTTTATGGGCTTTACAATAGGCTTCGCTGATATCATTGAAATCAAAAATAGAAATCCGTTGTCGAATATCAGGGCAAAAGCCTTCTTTGTATTTGTTGACGATGAGCCCATCATTAGCGCGTAAGTTGCAGCACACTATATACTCTCGGAACAAATTGGTATACTCATCTAGAGAATAGGCATCTTGTTACAGACTAAGGTATACTATATGCAGGGAACCAATATAGTCAAAAGGAAGAAAATTTTGCTTGAGTCACTACTTCATTTCTTCCCACTGCATGATAGGATGCCCAAAGGCAAGTTCATTGTTTTCAATACTTTGCCACCAAATGCATGCAGGACCCTCGAGCTTAACTTTTGTGAAAGCTATCTTCTAGGCATCATTCATGTTGTACCATGCAAAATAATCGTTGAGAGAATTGAGCCAGTCGGCGAAGGCCTTGGGATTGAGATTCCTTGAAAAATCATTGATCTCCAGTCTCACCTTTTTGGTAATGTCATCTGTAGGTGGTGCAATATGTGGCTCGTCATCACCATTTTCGATTAGACAACGTTGTACCATGTCATACATGGTCTCACGATGCTGACATTGGCGACCAGGTGTGGCTAGATTCACTTGGGCCCTTGTTCCGGATGTTTAGGGAGCGAAGGTTACTAGCATGGTCTGAGTTCTGGTTCCAGACGTTTGTGGATCTAGATCTGTGATAGAAGATTATGTTCCTCCTGTAGTCCGAGTTCCTTGTAGTTCAGCAATGGCAGCTTCAACAATTTCAAGTCATTGAACCACATCATCCATGTCATGTCCCAGTTTGGTCATTCGCTCATCATGTTGGCAATTGGTGAAGTACCTGTGGTATTGACGTCCGCGGGTGGCCATGAGAGTTCAATTGCAATTTTTATTTTAATTTTTTACTATTACTCTATTGGGAAGGGTTTGGGTTCAGGTCAGGCCTTAACTTAAGCCCAATACATGTGGCTACGAGAAAATAACACGTGGAATGGACTTTTTCTTAGTGTTTTGGGTTCTGTGCAGGCAAAGATAAAAGGGCTTGAGATGAATTCCTTATACTTGCTAAGATGAAGGGGAGACGAAAGAAACTGTTACATTGGGGCCAGGTGCTTGCAGGCGAAGTGGTTGCTGGATGGCCCTGCTGATGATGGCTTGCGACGGTGGCGCTGATGGAGTTGGGTGTCTGAATATCGTGGTGGGCTGGCTGGTGAAGATTTCTGCGACGGTGGGGACCTCTCTAATTGTCCCAATCTCCTTCTTTTTAGGCTTTTTTTTTTTTTTTTTTTTTTTTTTTTTTTTTTTTGGTGTAGGTCTCATTGAAGCAGGATCTAGGAGGGGTTTCTGTTGAATGGAAGGGGTACTGTGCTGTTTTCTGTTAATGGTTTTGTGGGTAAAGATTTTGGGTGATGGGCACTGCAACTGTATTTCGGGGACGGTCGGAGATTTGGGAACTGTATTTTGGCGACTGTATTTCTGTTAAGTAGGGTTTGGAGTTGGCAGGGGTTTAGGGTTTCAGTCGATTACGTTGGGTCTCTTGGCTTTTTTTTTTTTTTTTTTTTTTTTTTGTGCCGCTCGAATGTGGGGTTCTTTGCTGGAGGTTTTGGGTGGTGGTGACAATGGGGATGGGTTCAGACAGGTAGGGATGCTATCGGCTGGGTTAGGGAAGGGCTGGTATGGTCGATTTGGGTGTTTTTGAGGTGGGGGTGGGTTCTTGGTTAAAGGGGGTAGGATTGATGGTTCTGGGGTAGGATTGATGGTTCTGGGTTTGGGGCAGTGGTGGATGGGGGACAGTGTGATGGATGATGATGAATGACAGTGATGGATGATGGTAGTAGATGGTGGTGGATGATACTAGACGATGGATGATTGGTAATGCGAGGAGATCAAGATTCACGGGCTACCTCGAATCGACGATCGGGACGGCGATCCAAGATTGGATCTTCGCTCTGATACCAATTTGACGCAGCCCGGTCACAATCACGGTGAAGATCTACACCTCTGACGGTGAGATCGAGTCTTCCGACCCAAGCCCTAAGGCCAATTAGGAGAAAATACCCAAAAGAACTCACGAGAACACTTCTCAAATTTTATTATGAATATAACGTGCCCTACAATCAAACATCCCTCTTCATTTATAACAGAGGAATGGTCTAATAAGGAAACTATAATTATTCAGTGATTCCTAAAATCACTCCCTAAAATCTCTAATTAATTCAAATCACTAAAATCTCTCTGATTAAGTCTAATCAGAGATTACATCAAATTACTAAAATTACTGAACTACTTAAAGAAAGCAAATCATTGTAGGGTCCCTTGGTGGGGTCCATTAGTGGGGCCTCTTTTTCTTAGATCGCACTGTATGAGTTTTGGATCTAATTATGACCATTTTGACAGGAGGTATCTCCATTTTCTACAATTGCTACATGTTCTCTCCCCACTTCCATTTCATGTAATCCCCCACTAATGCAACACCCACCTACCCCACTTCTAACAAATATGCAAACCACTCATGGAGGAAGGTAGAATTCTAGAAATATGCAACCTTCTCAACCCTCTGCCTTTTTGGAGTCATCACCATTGGCAGCCCGTGGAGTCATCACTTGTGGAGGGAGAATGCTTAATGAGATGCACTGTATTTGAGTGAGAAAAGACAAATCTTCATCGAATGCATCAATGAGAGAATACAAGGGACATAATAGAGGACAGGATGACAATCCTGCTTATTAGGGACCCATATCTAGAAAACCTTGCGGAAGATTTGCTAAACTAAGAATGTAGACCAAGGAAATCTTCTTGGAAATTTGCTTGCTAAAAAATAGATACAGTTGTACTACACAGGACCATGGGCTACGTCTAATGAGCTGCTCATCTATGGCTTGGCCCAATGGGCTAGGCTGGCCTACTACAGCGTAGGCCTTTATTTGTTAAATAGAATCCTCTTTCATCTCTCTTATTCATTAAATGTAAATCAACTTCAACTATCTCGCTAGATCGAGGACACAAGTATTTTCTAAACAAGGAATGCAAATTGAGAAAATTCTTCTAGACGTTTGCTACTCTAGGACTATCTGTGAGAGTTTTTTGAAAATTTGCTACTAAGAAAGTAGATATTTTACAGTTAGTTGACCTAGGACCATGGGCTAGGTCCAATGAGCCAGTCATCTATGGGTTTGGCCCACTATGGTTAGGCCTCCTTTTGTAGCCATTTAGGCTCATGATGCACTTAAGCTACATCAATTGTTGTCTAACTTTTCTATATTGCTATAAATGATATAATGGAAAAGTATCACAAACTCACAGGTTTAACAATTTAGAAGGAGCAGCACGCAGAATGGCCAATGCCTCCTTCCAACTCCACTGACGTTCAGATAATGGTAGAAGACGCTGCAAAATAGATAAGCGCCATTCCCAATCTTCAATAAAATGTTTAGCATTCAAAATTCTCCACTCCAAGGCCTGTTTTACAGCAGTTGCTATATCACTGTTCAACATATGCTCCAGTTCAAGCCCCACGGATGGTAAATTGTGACGCAATATGTCCAACAGTAGTCCAGTAAACGAAACTACCATTCTATTTCCCCCTTCACATGAACTAAAACGATCCGGTTGTTCCCAAGCAGAAGAAATGCATGATAACTCAGAATAGCTGCTGGATGAGGTACAATGCGCCATATTTGCAGAGATGTCATCCATATGCAAAAGTGAGATGATGATGCTCACCATAAATATCTGCATCATTCAAACAGTTCATTGCTAAGTGAATTGAAAACAGACAGTGGTTAGAGAACAAAAGATTTTAGAACCTCAGCAGCAAAATATTGAGGTCACATGAAGAACATTGCTAGAAGGCTTTTTTTTTAAATGATGTGATAAACTGGGGCCATGGGAGAGATCAGAATGATGAATCAAAATACTACCAACAAGCAAAACAGCCTTCCCGGCTCGAAACAAAAATTTTAACCCCACTATAGACACAATCAAAAAGGGGGTGAAAAGTAGTAGTTAGGAACATCAGACTTGAAATTCATGTGACATGTAACACGGGATAAGGTATCACCATCCACCAATACTTCATACAATGGGCAGCATCCCACTATGACTATCGTAGTTCTACAAAGAAATAGAACTGCTAAGGATCAGGAATATGAACCCTTTAGCCGATCACAAAGAAAAGTGTAATTGATGGAGCATAACTTACATAATCTCTAGAGATAAACAACAAATACTAAATGACAATTGATCAGCCAATCTACCACTTCCTTGGCTAGGATAATTCACCTAAAAAGATTCAAATAAGGGAAACTAAAAGCAGTGACTGCTTTTTCATTAACAGTTTGATTCCACTATCAAAAAAGTATCATGACCCAGTTCAACCTACTTTCCAGACAACAAAATGCATGGATGAGTCATCTTACAATCCCAAGAAATCTCTTCAAAAGCCTTAAATATTTAATCCAACAACATCATCCAGATTTCCACTATAATTTGAGTTTGGAATGCAAGGGAAAATTCATCACATTGGAAACGATTATAAATTTAAAACCACCTTCTTGAGGGTATTTTTTTCGCTTCAATTTCTATTAGAACTTGTGCGTACTTTTTTAAAGATCTCAACACAATGTACAATGGTAATTCTATTTGTTGATTTGAAGAAACATTATAGCAGGAAGACAAATTAGAAACGTGTTCAAAAGATGGTGCTCCACCATTCGAGGATCAAGTGGGATTAAATTCTATTTCAAAATAAAATCGGGGAGCCTGTTTTCCTTGCCAAACAAATGAAGGGCATTCTTGTCAATGTTAGGGGTCGTTTGTTTGAACCCAATGAAGTATGTAAATGGGGGTTGATGCATAACCATTATGCATCTCATGCTCGTTTGCAGCATTTTACGCACACATGCGTAAATGGCAGTGTAAAAATGGTGTGAAAATGGGCTCTTTTTCAGCACAAAATTTTATCCTCTCTCTAGGTGATCCTCATTTAGGCACCACCTACAAAATGGGGCATGCTACAGTGAATTCAACGACCACTTTAC
Source organism: Camphora micrantha (assembly GCA_003546025.1). Lineage (NCBI taxonomy): Eukaryota > Viridiplantae > Streptophyta > Magnoliopsida > Laurales > Lauraceae > Camphora > Camphora micrantha. Next base: position 66,161,549 of record QPKB01000002.1, read on the forward strand.
CCAGTCCTTTTTTTCCAACTGTTTTTATTTTTGTGGGGCCCTAAATCAAAATCCTAACCATTTATCTATACTTTAGAAGGCAAAAAAGGCCACGGGTCAAATTTCAGTGGTTGATTCACCATGAATTTTGAGATATTTTTGAAAAAGTCCAGACCCTAAATCACATTTATGAAAATGTAAATGACCTGATAAACACATCCCATGCCAGTCTATTTTATTCAATTTTTAATGCCTGTGGGGCCCCAAATCATGATCCAAACCGTCCATCCTCTTTAAAAGGTCACAAATGGCTAGCGGATCGAATTTCATTCATGGATACGCCAAAGATTTTGAGATATTTGTGAAAAAGTCCAGACCCTAAAATCTATGGGCCCCATTTTCACAATCCGAACCGTTCAACCTCTTGAGAATGCCAAAAATGGTTAGGGGATCAAATCCCATGACATGATTCATTGTAGATTTCATAAATTTTGTGAGCAACTATGAACTATTGGATGTACTCAAATTCACATGTGAAGAAATGTGAAGATGACAAAAAGTGGAATGTGTTTCTCATGTGACTCGTTTGCATATGTAAATGAATCACGTGTAATGGTTATGCATGATTCCCATTTATGCATCACAAGCATAAAGAGACAAACGACCCCTTACCTAATTTAGACATTATAATGACAAAACCTTAGCATAAACCAAATTACAGCTTGAAGAAATATTCAGGATTTTCTAACAACCCATGTGCCCTAAAATTAGGGAAACTTGTGATACAAAGAGAGGAACGAGTGATTTCATTGCCGTGACTTCCAGTTTCCATCACGGATGACTAGAAAAGATTATGGAAGATTTTTGTAACCCTTCCATCTTCCTTCACTGATTCCTCAGTGTAATACCCCAGACCTCGATTCAGGGGCTAGAATATTTTTAATATTTATATATTTAATTTCCTTGATTTACTGTATTTATATATTTAATTTCACTGATTCCTCTAGTATATCTTGGATATTAACATTTTGGACCCTTAGGGTCAAGCCAAATTTTTAGATCTGAGATGAACCTTTGTGGGATTTTCTTTTGTAAATATAACTGGGTAGAACCCATTAGTTCTAACCCATAGAAGTTATCATATTATGCCACGGAGAATGGACCCACGTCTTGATAAATTTTGGAGTTGTCGCATGATGCAAATAAATAGACTCTAGTGCATGAATCCCGATAGGAAGAGGATTGTGCATACAGGTCCAGAACAAAGAAGTATTTTGACTTCTATTTCAACTCTATTTGTAAGTACTCAATGTGTTTGAAAGGAGAGAAATCCCCATGCCTCCACCACACTGACTGATAAGTGCATAAATGTTTACAACTTAAGCACTAATATTTTATTTATCTTGTACTAGTTCCTTGTTATTTTATTTATTTTTACATTGTCTTGTTATTTTTGTAAGGAAAAGTCAAAAGAAGCCAAAAGAGAGAATTTCAGCAAGAGTTAATTGAGAGATTGTTGGCGTGGAGGAGGGAAGCTTTAAGATGGACGTCCCACTCCAGGGAATCTTCCATCATGTGCAACTTTTGGGATTTTTTGGAAAGATCTCCCTCCCAAGTCATGATGTAATCTTTAAAAGAACTTCAAGGAGCCTAAAAGGAAAGAAGTGCACACCAACACATCCAAACTGGCAAGAGAATCTCCTATAATTTCTAGTTGTTTCCTAACTAAGAAGTTTGCTTGAAAGCCAAGCTAGAGGTCTACACATAAGGAAACAAGAGCCTAAAAAGGAGGGATTTCTTTACTAAAGAAAGCTTTTCAAAAAGCATAAAAGGAGAACCAAGGGGGGATACTCGACCACCACAACAACAAAAAAAAAAACACCAAAACCCTAGCAGCCGTCCAACATTAATTCTAGGAGCTTTTTGGAGCAAAGGAGAAAAAAAAGAAGCTGCTGGCCGTGCCTTCATCACCATCATCTTCTAGAGTTCTTCCTATAACTTTTATTTTCCATGTTACTTTTCATTGCAAACATGAGTAGCTAAACGGTTAGGGCTAGGGTGTAATTGAAACCCTAGCCTAATTTTATATAGTTCCTTTTGGAATTCCTCAATTGAGAATTCAGTTTTATTGGATGAGTTTCTAAACCATGCTTTGATTTGATGAGTTGTGTATATGACATGCCAACCATGCCATGTTCAATTGAATTTAAGATTAGCTAACTTGTTTTTTTTATTGATCTTGATGTTTGAGCATCTAGGGTTTAGAATCCATGAACAATCTAGGTATATGCCATGCCTAGACTCATGCATTTATCATTCCCATTATTCTTATGCATCATGCATGTATTGACTAGGACATATGGTTAGTTCTTGCAACTTGATGACCAATTCATGTTGTATCATTGTATGCCACTCGTGAATTAGGTTAAAGGGAATCATAATCTAGATACATATGCCATGGTCTAGATTGATAAATGTCACCAATAAATCTAGTTTTGATTAAGGAATAATAAGGAAAATGCATAGGATAAGGTTAGGGGAGTAGCTGAAACCCTAGTTCATTCATTCTCATCATTTTCAATCCTAGTAGTATTCTTATGTGTTCGGTTACTTTTCATTGTGCTTTTGATTTATTTTAATATTTTAAACTCGCTGTTTTAGTAATTTCATTCAGCCAATCAGCATTCAACCAACTTTTCATCCATTTAATATTCTGAATTCATAGTTATTTTCAACATTGTTTTATCACAAGTCTTCGTGGGATCGACCTCGTACTTACAATTCATTATACTACATAGTGATCTTGTGCTCTTGTAAGTTTAAGTTGTGTGCAATATTAAGTTACTTATTTCTAGGTTACTTGGTGTGTACCACCAACCATCTCTCCCTCATTACCTCTTTACTTCCCTCCTCTACCCCTCACACTCCCACATCTTAGAAGCCCTAGACTACAAAAGTAGAAGGAGAAAGAAGAGGATCAGCAATCTAAGAGCCTAGTGAAAGACCTTTCTCCTCCCTCAGGCGAATCGGGCAAACCTTGTCTATAAAAGTTGAGTGGAATCCTTATCTACTTCTGATGAATCCTAGATCCTGATGTTTTGCCTTTTGTATTCCTTGCTGCGCATTCAAGATAATTTTTCTTCTTGGATTTGCTACAGGGTTCATAATGGTCATCATGTTAAATTTTGGCATGATGAGTGGTGTGGGCAGTTTGTTTTGAAAAAGCAATTCCCAAACTTATTTTTGGTGGATCGGAGGCAAGAGGCTTTTGTTGCTGAAAATTTTAGTGGTTCTAGTGGAGGAGTAATTTGGAATTTTTCTTTTCGAAGAAACTTGACTCACATCGAAATTTCTGATTTTGTTGTTTTGCTTGGCATCCTTGATAAGGTATATGTGTCGGTTGGCAGAGGTGATGAAAGAATTTGGAAACCTGCTGTAAAATGTCAGTTTTTAGTCAAGTCTTTTTATAATGTTTTGGTTGACAGTTCAGGTCAAGGGAAAGGTTGGCAATCTTTTTAAGATCCCTATGTTCCGCCAAGGGTTTTGGTGTTTTGTTGATTGACAAGAAAGCATAAAATTCTGACTATAGACAAGCTGCAAAGAAGGAAGCATTTTTTAGTAAATGGGTGTCCTATGTCTTTAAAGGATGGGGAAACGGCGCATCATTTATTAATTCATTGTCAGTTTGCTTATAAAGTTTGGATGGCTATGTTAAATTTCTTTGACATGAGTTGGGTGATGCCTAATAATGTGGAGGATCGTTTTCTTCAATGGCGTTTACGAAGTAAGTTTGTTCGTGGGAATATTTTGTGGAAGTTAGTTGCTTATGCGAAGGTTTGGAAATTGTGGTTGGAGAGAAATAGAAGAGTGTTTATAAACAAGAGTAAATCTGTTGAGGAAGTTGTTGAGTCCATTGTTTGGACGGTGTCAAAATGGGTTTGTTATAGTAAGGACTTTATTGGTATCTCTTTGGAAGACCTTAATCGGTCTTGGAACCATCCTCCTCTTGGAATTTTAAAGTTAAACTTTGATGGTAGTTCTGTTCAAAGTGTTCCACAGGGAGGTATTGGTGACGTCATAAGAGACTGGAATGGAATCATTATTAGAAACTTTTCTGGGCCAGTGGATTCTTCTGATGCTAAGAAGCATATTTGTTTGCTCTTCTAATTGGGTGTCGTGAGTTGAGTATATTTGGATGTCTTAATCACATCCTTGAAGGTGATTCTTTTCTTCTATCCAATGGGGTTCTGGAAGAGCTATTCATCCTTGGAGGTTAGCGGACTGGGTGGAGGAGGTGCAAGATATTTCAAGTCTGTTGGTGCTTCTTTCCATCATATTTTAAGAGAGGCTAATTCTATGGCAGATGGTCTCGCCAAGGATGGAATTCTTCGCACTTCTATCGCTTTTTATTTATAATTTCTAGTGTTTTTCCCTTATTCGTTGTAGCTTTCATTGTCTTTTTTTTTTTTTTTTTTTTTTTTTTTGTCTGGTTTCTGAAGGAATAAAATCATTTATCAAAAAAAAAAAAAGATTAGCGATAATGATGGAGATTAGACTGAATTTTTTTAGTTTTGTATGACTGCTACAGTAACTTTCCCTTCACTGTCGACATGTTTGGGTGTTGAAAGAGCACAAAAATCCCCTTTTCAGGCCCTAGAAACTTGCCAATTGATGTGCTAAGGTAGATAGGGTCCCTGGTGAATGATTCCTACCTATTTTGTCCAAAGATCTGCAAGGAATCACAACAGAATTAAATTCTGTAGAAATTCAGGTCATCTTGGAGTAGATTCACATTTCAGGATATGGGGCCCACATGGGCCACTTGATCAAAGATCAACACCGATGGATAGAAACTACACCCTCGGGCGACCTAAGTGGTATGGGGACCAACATGGGTTGGGCCCACCATCCAACAAGCCCAAACCCAGCCCACACGAAAAGCCTAGTAGATTTTTCTTCTAAGTGCAGAATTCTGTAAATTGCAATTTAAGACCTGTTGTTTCTTACTATTTCATCTGGATTAATTTTAGTTATTTTTGTGTCCTAAAGTTCCCAGAAATCACAAATAGGCCCCGATAGTTGTTGAATTCATTGACTGAACTACTATGAACCATGTAGTTGAGTTTCAACTGTTTCTGAATTTACAAATAAGCCCCTGCTATAAACTGTTTTTTAAACTAAACCCGAGGACTGTTTTCTTCAAGTTCTTTATGTTCTGAAATTATATATAAGCCCCTGTTAAGGTCTGTTTTACATCTAAGAACATCGTAAGTTCTATTAATTACATACCAGCCCTGCCCTTTATTATTGTGTATATACATCTCCTAAAAGTTCCATATAAGCCCTTTTAAACATGCTGAATTTTTGTGTTTCCTTATATCATTAATTGTTATTGATATGTTGATGATTGGTACTTGATCATATAAAGTGTATAAAGCAGATGATGCGGATGTGAAATTAAGAGTTGTTAAAGAATTTAGGTGATTATAATGTATTTGTTATGTCATTATATAAATATGAAAAATCTCAAGCATACAATGGGCTGGCTACGTCAAGGCTTTTACACATATAGATACCAATGGTGAATCAGAGCGGGGCATAAATAAAAATCTGGATTTATGTGTAAGGGGCAGGTTGCAGGCAAACTTATTGTATGTGTTGGGGACCAATTGAGAGCATGTTGGTTTACGGATGAAGGACTTCGTATAATATGAGGAATTGGGAACGACCTTGAAGATGTATTTGTACCTTGGACCCTAGACTGCTCAGCACGGTATGGTAATGACGTCCACCAACCATGGCCTTTGACATTCTAACTATTAGTCATCGTTGGGAGGATAATCTCCACGTACCGCCTTGATGATTCAGACCTCCTTGTGATGTGTACAAAGTTTGTTAATGGTACTCCTTGTTCTGTCTTGCACCCTTTGGGGCAGGAACCGTGTTGGCCCGTGCTAAGCAGTTAGGCAGTTGTCCATGGGAAAAGACCAATTTAACCTTACCTAAATAAAACTTTCAGACTCAATGTAAATATGTAAAACTCATATGTTACTTATCTCTTTATGCTATTTTGTTTATTTATGGTGAAATACTATACATGTGCTTAAATAGATTTGCAAATCCATTCACTCAGCTTGTCCTGATTTGTGAATTTGCACCAATCCAGGTAACCAGAATGTTGAATTGCAAAAAATTATAATGAACAAGTCATAGGCTTTGGCATGCGTTCTTGAGCGACGGGTTCACTTAAAAGTTTGAAAAGGATTAGTTTTTTTATTTCATTTAGACATTGGAGATTTTAGTTGTTGTTTTTTTTTTTTTTTTTTTTTTTTTTTTCATTTTTTGTGGACTTGTTTAGTTGTTTCTAATTGATTCAAACTTTAAATTATTATTCAAAGAATTATTAAGATAGCACTAAAATATTATTGTTGCTCATTTAATTTGATTTATGATGATGGTGATTGTGATACATTATTAGTTGCACCACGGAATCCGACAGGCCCCGGGTTCCAGGCCGTGACACTCAAAGAATTCATAACAATCGATGAAGTATGAGCCATGTCACCATGCATGCTACCGTCTTCACCAAATAGGGATTCACTGCCAGCAAGTGGGAAAAAAAAAATCAGTAGAACCGATTATTTACAAAGAAAAAAATGATGACTGATCCACAGTCGAGGCTTCATGTTACACCTTTATGAAGAACAGACAGCACCATTATGGAATGGATTTGGGTAAACAAGAAGAGCTATCACAGAAAATCATAACCCTAGCATACTCCACCATTTCCAAGTTTTCAGATTTCTCGTCAATATCCAAGACGGAAACCCCAGTTACCCAAGAACTAATCAAGATATATTTCTGAATGGGTCCAATGACTTCAGACCCACAATCTGTTATCCGTACTATATTGTTTGTAAACCTAATCCATCATTAAGGAGTCAAGGACCTTCGTGAACACTGCCCGTGGCGATGGTACAATCCAAGTAAGAACTCCACTGAACGTTTTTTTATGATAACGTGATTCGATCTCGCAACCTTGTGGTTGTGCCACTGAGCACCTTATGATAGATTAAAGAAGTATTTACCATAGTTTCGAAAGCCAATCCCCACTGCTGTAAAAAAAAAAAAAAAAAAAAAAAAAAAAAACTCCTGAAGAGTACCCTCTAGAAATATCAACCCTTGACAGCAAACCTAGAAAAGAATGGAAAAAAACCCTCTCACGCAGACTTTTAAACCATCCAAATGAACGTTCTAGGTAATTAAAAGTCTAAGCATGCTCTAAGTGCCGACAAAAACAACCCAAGTATCACTAGAAATAAAATCAGTCAACCCTATCATTACCAGATAAAGTAATTTGTCGTTGCTTGCCAACAATCTCCCTCAAATAACCATCATCTGAGACTGGTTGACCCCCTCAAGGAACAACCAGACCTATACCAACATTTACCCGAATCTCATACAGTGGCTAATGCTTCCACTTCATTTGAGTCTATGTTGATGTCAGACTCCAAAAGGCTAACCTCAACTTGGCTTTTCATTCCTCCACATACATCACCAGTAAGAGTTCAGCTCTAGTGGCCCTATCTATGCTGAATTTCGAGTACACTTTGCGGAGACTTGATCGTCTTTTTTCTTAAATGTTCACTGAGACCAGACATAACAGTGCTACTTTCAGAAACAGAACACTATACCTTTTGTTCAGGGGAGTCATAATTTTTTCTACAGTTAAGATCATTAAAAATATTTTACTAGGATTTCATGAGTAGAAAGATTAAGCAATCCTGAAGGTGCAGTCAACGATTCAAGAGAATGAACAACCAACAAACAGGCAAAGCCTAAAATATGAAGAAAGAATAGTGATGCATAACAACATTAAAACCAAAGACAAATTCTAATACCACCAACCTTACGTGGGGCATTATTGATGGACTCTAAATGATTTTGCAGATCTTTCAAATACAAAATCGCCATTTGGTGAAGTTTATCGTTCTCATCAGTTACACTCCTTTCCATGGATCCTAAAGCAAGAACAGCTGATTCTAGAGCATATCGCATATGCATAAGCTCAATGTCCTGCATTCTATCAAGATAAATGGGATATAGACATCAGATGTGACAATATGATGAGAGAAAAACCAGTTTATAACAAATATCAGTGAACAGAACAGTATAAATGCGGAATATTAAATCTCATCTGTGCTTCTTATGTTAGAAGACACATCAAAATAGGTACCACCTCCAGGTCTTAGCAGTTCAAGCATGCCATACTATGAAATATGAAGATACAACCTACAAATGCCATTAATAATAATAATAATAATAAATAAAAAGATATGAATTATATTATAAACTAAAATGAAAAACCCATACTGTTTGTGAAATAGCCGTTTGGAATGTAAAATATTGACAGGTTTACATGCAAATCCATTCATCTAAATCCTCGAATATGTAACTAGTTAAACGGTGCAAATTTGAATCTGCATAGTACTTTCTTGTTGACCCAAATATGCAGACCTGTGTGCACCACAACTAAAGTTCTATATAAGAAAAGAATGGAAAATATGACACAGCAGACCAATTCATAACACAGAAAACACAGCTGAATACTGTTTCGCAGCCAGTAAGCAGAGGATTAAAAAACAGCTGTAACAACAAAAAATGTTTCACTGTGTTCAGGAATCCCATTAATTTAACCCGCAGCCTTGGTTGTAAGTAATATTCTGAACCCTATGGGGCCCCTGGATTTGCATAGTCCAATTGTTTCACTGTGTGCGGACTTATGTATGAATTATGTTTGATTAGGAGACATGAAGATTAAAGAAACGGAAGTGAGATGAGTCTTAAGAAGCCATGGTGCTCTGAACTATGAGCGCAATGCGAGGTGACGACCTCGTACTTAGGGTCGTGCTGTGGATATGTGATTATGGACCTGGGGTCAGACTGTGACATGTACTGATGAAGGACAGACCCATGGGTCGACCTGCCAATAGGCCCAGTCCATCTATCTCGACCCAGTCTTTTGAGCCCAGCCCACCTATCAATTAGGTATTCTATTTTATTGCATCAAAAATGAATTGGAAGAAGGAAACTGAAGATCATCTGAGAAAGAAGGCCACATCTTACATTTTTATTTTCCTTCTTTTTTTTTCAGTACCACTTTTCCAATTCTTACGTGACAACAAAAGTGGCATTGAAGGAGGAGACCCTGAAGGCATTTGAATTCGCACCTTTTCCAAGCCATCGCAGTAGATGGAAGGGGCTGCATACTAATCAGCTCAATAGCATCTTGAAATTTTATCCCAGGAACAACATCAAATAACACCTGCAAGATTTCATACCCTCGCTAAAAATCAATAAACAGCACAAAAAAAAAAAAGAGAGAGAGAGAGAGAGACTAGCATAAGATTCCGTGAATAAAAATAGATTCCATGATCTCCAAGTTCCAACCAATGCTAATGATATGCAGGCACGCCAACAAGATAAAACAAACAAAACTTCATACTAGCGAACACTAAAAAGCATATACATCGTATACAGGTTCAGAACATGATAACAAAAAATAGAAAAGGAAACTAAGGAACTCCACGGGTGACACTCATATTGCCTTTATATAAGCCATAACCTGTTGCAGACCTTCACTGAACTCAGCTCTTGCACCCCCTATGTTCCACAACAAAAGTTTTAAACATCTAGTGTCAATGATCACGGATTAGATCACTTGGATCAGTTACATTTTCAGAAGAGATCGACATTCATTAAAGATCAGCTTACAATTAATTTCAGCCAAAATAATCCAATAGCAATACTATTATAAAAAAGGGACTACAAAGTAATAGACTAATAGTGCAACCTCAATGCGCCAAGACCAGTTTTCTGTGTCCGGCTATTAATAACTAAAATAACTGCAACAATAACAATCAAGTCCAACAAAATCATCCATTGAAGAACTCATGTAGTTTTACTATGTAGGATTTGAGAAAGTATATGAAAATGAATTAAGAGTTTCAAATAGGGCAAAACTTAACAGATCCCCAATTTCAATCATTCAAGCAACACTACGAGTCAATTCACTCTCATTTCTTTCTATAAAAATATCCCCATCTTTTGATAAAACAAAACATTACATAAGATTCATTCCTGCTCGTACCATTCAACCAAAAAATTTTAAAAAGATAAAAATAAAAATTAAACCTTTAGCCAGGGAGAATTTAAATGGAGAAGGTACTGAATTTTCAACTCTAAAGAAGCGTATTGGATCATTTCTAGGTGGTATGAAAGTGCAAATTGGTAAATGGATTTCATTATTCACTTGGGACATCTCAAGCTATCTGATGATGTGTTGAAGTAGAAAGTTCATATCAATTTTTGGAGGAGCTGAAAAAACTAGTAGTATCACTGGCAAGTCTGTTTAAATTCAATACAGATGGGGCAGCAAGATGTAAGCGAAGAGCGCTTCTTGTTTTCTCTTGCCCAACTCGAGACAACAAAGGAAATCCTAGCTATTAAAGAAGCATGAGATGATTCAATTTTGCACCCCTAACTCTGTAAGACTTGTCTTAGAGTGTGATTCTTCTAATACCAAGGAAGTTGTTTAGGATTAGACAAACCACATGGAAACATCAGTTTATATTAAACGAAATTGTTGGAGCTCTTCTCTAGAGGTAGATCTTTTGTCATGTCCTTAAGGAACCCAAGGGGTAAACGATGATTTAGCTAAACACAGTATTGACAAAGAGGTGCTATCCATGTGTCTCTCGATGTGATTGTCTTCCACATTTTGTTGTTGATGTTTGGTTGGTATAGCTTTCATATACTTTTTGTCAGTGATGACATAACTTGAACCTGGAATCTTGTGGTTGCCACACAAAGCACCTTTTAACTGTGCTACGGGCTTCACTTCTACGTTATCGTTGTGCTTACGTTTTGTAATAAAACTTCTACCTTCAAACCTATCAGAAATAAAAATAACAATAATAATAAGGCATCTGCATTACCGTAACCTACGTCGTGGAATGACTACAAAGCCAAGACATGTAAGAAATGTAAGTTTTAGTCCCACTTGATTATAACTGCCAAAGAAGACTGCACCTTACATACGTTAACATTAGAAATTAGAAATGCTTACTCACCCGCAAAGGAGTTTGAACAGCAAGCCGTTCAAGCACTAAGTTTTCAACAAAAGGATCTGAATGCCATTCCACATTTTCATCTCCCTTGTGTTCTTTTCCAGAGAATAATAATGAAGTTTTAGAATTCCATGGCCGACCAGAATTGACAGACGCAACAAATGAAGCAAGATCCAGTTGATAGCATAAAAGATCACAAAGATGCTCCACACAAGACATCTGTTAAAAATAGATGTCAATTACGTAATCATTATATCGACTGCAAACATGACAAAAGCAATGCAGTAAAAATAAAACTAAAGTTACCTCATCTGATTGTTTCCCATAAAGAGAAAACTCTTCCAGCCTCAGTACTTGCGACTTGCTTGTCCACAAAAGCTGCATCAATTTTCTCCTTGTTGCTGTCTTACCAGATAATAGATCCCATCCCATGACAGCTACCAGAGGTTGAAGAAGGGGAAATAGTTGAAGGACCTATTGCATTCCATCATTCACCATAATTAATTCAATAGAAGCATAGTGATAAAAACATCACCCATTATCAAATAATTAGTACCAGTACTTGCTCATTCAATTGCTAGAAATCATTGAACACATACATTGCTAGCTTCTTGAAGCTGTTCTCTCCTGACAGCAGACAGGGAGGTATCCATAACACATTCAAGAGTATGAAATCCACAGACACGAGCATAGTGGTACATGTCTCTCATGCAGGATCTGATTGCCATGCTTTGGGCGGTACGCTCATCTACATCTGTAGCACTTTCTAAATCTGATGCACCAAAATGCTTCTGAAGTTGTTGAAGTGGAGGTGGGGTAAAGATGGCATCAGAAGCTCGGTGTTGCTCAATTTCTTCAGAAAGCAACTCATCTTGAATGATCTGATGAGGAGTAAATATCAATGACCTCTATAGTATAAGACGATTGTTAACACCCCCCACCCCCAAAAAAAAAAAAACAGGCACACAAGGGAAAACAGAACTGTTGAAATAAATTAGGCTGATAGAAAAATTCATATTCCATGAAACAAGTTAATCCAATCAATTTTAAACAAAGAAATCAGGCAGTTTGCTTGAGTTTTTGCCAGAAAGTTTGTATAGAGTTGTATTATTCAATGGGAGCCTACTGCTTGCACCTTTCCACAGCAGTTAGCAAACCAGATTAAGCAAGCCCGGGCTCTATAGCATGAAGACCGTCCCTTCTATTTGCACGTTCTTCCGATCACTAATTGGGGCAAACCATTCAACCTTGTCGAATAATTTTTTATTTTCTATTTTCTTTTAAAGAGATCTTTCTTCTTTTTAAATAAAATCACTACAGCCACTAAGAAAAGAAAAAACAAATTGGAGACTATCATAGGGGGTCTAGGGCTCTAGGGGTCTTAGAAGGTCTCCCTATGACCTACTTGTCTGCCCAAAAAAAAAAAAGCGGGACCATCCAATAAGGAAGATACGGTTTCAACAGCTTCAAAATTGATCAAATCCTAACCACTAGAGAAAGTGAGGTGGGTGCTTGTTATCCAAAAAAAAAAGAAATGAAATGGGTCCCATAATTTTGAACGATCAATTTAAGGACCTACACATCTCCAACGAGCATGGAACAAAATATCAGCCACCGTGAAGCGCAGTGAATGAAATATCAGGCATGGCGGCCATGGCCGCTATATTAAAGAGAAAATATTGCTGCTATGACTCGGCTATTATAAAACCTAGTCAAGCCAAACAGTTTTCATTTAAAATATTGTTTTCCCTATCTCTTCTCCCCAATGCCTTTCCTAAAGTATTCTATACCCTTACATGGTTCCAAATCACTAAAAAAACACAAGATTGGTCACTACACAAGATTTAAATTTTGTTGACCACTTTAAAAATCCACGCTGCTAAACCGACGTATCGCCGCAATGGATACGTATTGCCAGCTAAACAGTGATTTGGCCACCCGCCGCAACTATTATTTTGATCCTTGCCGATGAGTGTCAATTTTGGATCAATGCTAATTCAAGGGGAATTAAGGTGTGAAAAGGCTTATATTAACCCTAAGGGGAGCCAAGTGGGCACAAGCCAGGCTGTTCAAATCTTAAAAGCAGGCCTGGCCATTCTAGAAAAATTATATACATTGCATGACTCTACAAAAAACTGCAGTAGTGACTATCCCTCAAAACACCAAGCTTTGGGAGTGTCACTCTCATGTTGTCATGACTCATGAGTCCTCCAAACATTAAGGTGATTAGAGGAACATAATTGATGACATCATCCACACATATCAATCCAAAGGGAATATCACACAGTTGAAGGGGCCTTTTTTTTTTTTTTTTACCAAAGAATCCACCCTATACTTTGCTTGAAATTGGAACAAACTTAGCATGTGTCAACAGTATATAATCATCTATATACTACGAGTAATTGTAGTATCACCCCAGCATTCCATTAATCATGTCATTCCCGCTAATTTTATTCAATTGTAGATTTTGCTTGATGCTAATCTCACATATACTAGATGGCATAGCCGCATAGCATTCTTAAATCACAGCTATGAGTGTGACATTAATTGTGTTCCAATCATATAAATTAAGATTTAATGTGTAATTGGTTCCAATCATAAAAAAAATATGATTTAAAACAATAGTTCCTTCATAATGATCTCACGTATATTAGATGGCTTATCAATCTTGAATCGCAGTTGAGTGAGATATTTTTCTTAATGTTCAATGAATACTTTGAAATGGATACCACCACAAAAGCAAGGGTATATTATTCCATGGCACTGCAGTCTGTTTCAATTCAACCCATATTTTAAGAGGCTTTTCTAAATGCATGATAAAAGGCACAGCATCAAACCATCAAGCATGAAGCAACAGAAATGAGTTCAACATATATTAATGCTTATGCATATCAATTGGTTCCAATCATATAAATTAGCGGTTGATCAAGATTTGTACCACCTGAATCATTTGCGCAAGTTCTGTACAACTAGATGAAAGAGCTTCTCCATACATTGACAGCATTTTGTGTCGAAATGCATGCCAGGTGTCTCCAAAACCATTTCTTTGTGACCAGGCCCTCCTAATGATATCATGTAAAACCATCCTGGGAGAAACACAATGGATATATAAGAATGGAAGACAAGGGTAATGAAATTCTGGCATGCCAACTAGTCTGAATCAGCAAGCTCTTATAAAATAATTTGACAGAGACAAAAGAACCATTTATGATAAAGAGCTCATTTATGTTTGGTATTAGTGAAGGAGAGCAATCGCTCATGGTATTACTTCAGGAGCGACCGACTACAACCAAACCAATATAGGATAGAATTCCACAGCAATTGGGCACAAATGCAGTTAAGAAGCAAGTGATCAACCGATTCAGCCACCACTAAACACATAGAGCAAGCATTCACAACAATCTTACAATGCCTACAAAGGTTGCCAAAGGTTAGAATGCCTCAAAGAAGCATCGTCCGACCAATTGCTATCAATCTAGGAGGGGCCTTCATTATCCATAGGCTGGGTATGCTACTTTGAGGGCACGTTTGTGTTGCCCATTTCCGCAGAAAATGAGGTGTTTTTCTGCGGAAAACTCCTTTTTAATGTGTTTGGTGCGGCAGTTTTCTGTGAAACTGATTTTCGCCACATCAGCTTTTTCCTTCCTAGGCCTGGAAATAGACTTCCTCTTGGGGGTATGGGAAGTCCATTTCCACATAAAATTGACCCCTCATTTCCTCACTCCCATCCCCACTCCACCCAACCACCCTCCTTTTCCCCCTCCCCTCAAACCCCACCCACCTACCCCACACACATACCGACCCACCCCCCTAGTAGTTTTCACTAAGAAATCCGCAGATGCACCAAACAACATTAGCACCAATTCATCGAGGAAAAGCTTTTTGCACCAACCATAAATTTCTAACTTCCTTGGAAAATTTCCGAGGTATTTAAAAACTATAGAATTTGCTGATGTGGCAATTTCATCTTTTCATGAAAGTTGCCTTAACACAAACATGCCCTGAGAGATTGTACCATCTCTTTTCATGACAATGAATAAATAAGGGGGGGGAAATCCCATCGACGGAAGCCATCCATATTCCTCTATCTTTGCCATCCAAGGGGACATAGACATTCCCAATGAGGGTCATCAAAGCCCGTAACTGAGCATCTTCGTTGTTGGTCAGATTTCTTCTAAAAATGGGACCCCAAGAGACCTGATTGCCTGTTCTCTCTATATATAGTCTTGCACTTGCACCAAAGCTTTTTAATTCTGAGGACAACAGAAAATATCAGCAAACTGAGAAGCCAGAGGATGCCTCTCCACAAGCCAGAGTGTTGTTTCTACCCCCGATCCAGAATCTGATGTTTCTATGGAAAGCATCTTTGACAGAGTGAATGCCTCTCCACAAGCCGGAGTAAGCCGGAGTGCTGTGGCACAGCAGCACAGCGTCTTGAACAAACCATCCCTCTCTAGAAATCTCATACTTGGAAGTTGGAAGGACGGACCTGCTTCCAAAGACCAAATGAACCATCCCTCAACCTCCATAGCCACCATAGCCACTTCCCAAGGAGAGCAGCATTCATCTCCTTAAGAGGTCTAATGCCAAGGCCTTCCTCTTCTTTAGAAATACAACACGGACACTTTAGAAAAAAAAAGTTTTCTATGTAGGTTTATGGGCCCTTAAAAACAAGGTAGGACAAAGATTTCATGGATGGAAGTAGTAAGGATGGATCTGAAGAAGTGCAGCCTATCTAAGGATTTGGCCTAGGATTGACTGGATGGCAAAACAAAATTCATGTAGCTGATGATCAAACATAGTTTCTTTTTTTTTTTTTTTTTTTTTAATCGGTAAATTTGAAAATGCATTAGAAAGAAAAAGAGAAACAAGACCACAACATAGTGTTCCGGAATAAGAGTATGGACAAGGCTTTGATGATGACGATGACGGTAGCGACTAAATGCAAACTCATGCACTCTTACTCCTTACATGATGCCCCTAACCAATTGAGCCACAACTAGGGGACAATCTTATGCATTACCATTTGTATGCATTAAACACATTAACAATAATTGCTCAATCTTATGGTTGACCAACTCTTATTTAAGTAAAATTTGGAAAGATCCAACCGAAGGGGAGAGCATGCTGAAAGTTCGGATTTTTTATAGGTGAATCCCATTGTGTACTTCTACTCCCTCCCTCAATGCCAGTAAGACACTAGGACAATCAGCTGAGCAGGGGGGCGACGGCGGCGGCCATGGCAATGATGGTGGTGGTCGTGATCATAGCGGTGGTGGTAACCATCACAATCTTGGTTTGGCATCTTGTTGGGTGAAACAAGGAGTAGCAAATTCATTACGTGGTGCAGTGAAACAGTCGAGGACATGAACAGCTGTGGTTTTCATTTCACAGTGAAAACATAAAGCATGAACCATCCTGATTTAGCATGAAATTCTACAAAAAGGTAAATTCCAACAGCACAGCCATTAATGAGTATGTAAATGAATTTACCTGTACTCAGACTCCTCTACTCCATAATCTAGATGAAGGAAACGAAGATGAGAAATAGCACTCACATCATCACCTTCTTTCATGCAATCCTTCAAACCATCTAAATGCGCTATCTGGACATTCTGCTGTATCCAAGTAAGAGCTTTCGAATCCTCTTCAGAGGGCAGTAAAGCCGCTGAGCTCTCCTTAACTTCCGCTCTCATGCTAATCGCCAAACCAGAATCAAAAGGATCGGACCAACTCAACTGCTTTTGAATATTCAAACACAGCGCATCCAAAATCTCCTGTTGATCTAAGAAAACCTTTCTCAAGCACTTCAATTCCGCATCCGTGAACGAAAAAACAGTGTCCGAATGCGCAACATCATCAGCAATATCTTCCTTCAAGCGCCTGAAGCCCAAGTCCGAGATTCGATCCAGAAGGTTCACAGAATCAAGGCCAGCACCCCCACTCGTCTCGGCCAAATTCGTTCCATCTGCCAAATCCTCCGGCCTAGACTCGAAATCTCCATCGAAGCCTTCTTCTTTCTCGATGCTTTCCAGGTCTAGGAACCTTCGAAGGTCTTCGGAAACCCTAGAAGAGACGATTTGGACCAGGAGAAGAAATTCTACCTTCAGGCGCAAGATCTCAGGGTCGAGATTCCAGGTCGCGGAGACATCGTCGAAGCGGAGGAGCTCGAGGGCGGATAGCCAAGCGAGATGGGAGGGAGAGGGGCACGAGTCCGACCAGAGGATGCCGTGGAAGCGGTCGGCGCCGGCGACGACGGTCTGCAGGATGGAGAGGGCGAGGCTAGGGTTCCGCTTGTAGAGGCTGAGGAGGGAGGCTCGGAAGGCTTCGAATTGGGAGAGGAAGAGGTGGTTTACGACCACGCGCGAGAGGAGTTGGATGTCTTTGTCCATCGATGGGGCGTTAGAGAATTTGGGTTTTAGGGTCGAGAGGTATCGAAGGCAAAGGGTTTTTGGTGTCGAGCGGGATCGAAGGCATTAAGGTTTGTGAGGTTTTTGGAATGACTGTGTTTTTGGTGTTTGAACTTTGAACTGAGATAGTGGAGAGACAGAGAGAGAGAGAGAGAGTGTGCAGGGTGGTATTTTATAGGCGTGAACAGTTTCAGCGGAAAATTTTACCAAAATGCTACCTGCCGTGCTGACCGTTCATTTTCGTGGGTCCCATGTTTGATTGATCCATATGCGCCCCTCAAATTGGGGAAAGGTGCTAAATTAAGACATTGGATGGATCATACGTTAAAACCATTTGAGTGAACCTCCATGCAGAAGTGAATCACCCCACGTTGTCGGGAATTTTTATTTTATTTTATTTTTTTTACCGATTTGTGGTGGATTTTATTTTTACGTATTAATCCTCTTTAAATCTGATTTTACTAATTTTACGATAATATAATGTCTCTAAAGCCCTTAACGGTAGACTCTGAGAAATGTTGACTAAATATTTATTTACTATTTTCATAAAATGTGATTTTTCGTATTCTATAAAAAAAAAAATTGAATTCGCTCCCGCCTCCCCCCTCAGAAATAATAGGCCATAATGGATAAATGGATGGGCCATGGATTAAAAATATATCGAACAGTATCCTTATTTAAACATTTATAGCTATTTAATCTCAAGTGAGACTGCATTTATCCTAAAATCAATTTGCCTCAATAATCTTCATCTTGCTATACCTGTACCAACACCAGGGTCCAATTTTTCAGCTTTAATTGGACGTGACTGTAGAACACCGGCCTCCAGACACCCTGGTCCAATGTTCAGCCCAAAGTCTCCATTTTCACAATAAGAGAACTCCCTACCAAAGAAAAAAATTAACTCTCTACAGCAAAGAACTGCTTCTCATCATTCAATAACTTGCATTCTTTACAATGTAGGCACTAGTTACAGATACAGAAATGCTGTTCTTTCCAACATCCCAAAAAAGATACAGCCTCCTAACCATTTTAGAGCTTCCTAATAGCTCGTTTTAGTGTCTTTATACTCATTTAATACAATGCTAATCTTTCCTCTCGTGTGACCTGTAAAAGCTCTTAAGCTCATGCCATAAGAGAAGCAGCGTATCCGAAGCATCCTCATCCAAATCACAATCACCGATTTTTGAAACAGCCAATAGGGTCTTCAGCCATCCTTCGTGGTGTGTGGAAAATTCTGACCTCACTTCGCTCGACCTGAAATTTTCTCCAACCAACTTCTTCATCCTTTGACTGGCGTTTGATGCAGATTCTACAGCACTTTGTGGGATCCCTGCCATAAGTGCTACTTGCAGTCCGTAGCTCTCAGGGCATGATCCTGAAGTGAGCCTGTAGAGGAAAACCAACTCCTGCTCACCTATAACGGAGCTGCCACTTTTCGCCTTAAAAGCACAGGCCATGTGTTGCAAGGTCACATGGGGATGAGAAGCAAATTCTTTTGTGAGAGGGTGATAGTGAGTGGCAAACAGCAAGCGACAGTGCACTTTCTCAACAAGATGACGGAATACCTGGACATTTATTCAAAAAATTAGACAAACACAAAGCATACAAGGAATAATACATTCATTTTTATTTGATTTATTGAAATACAGTTGTATGATACATCAAGAGCATGTTTGGTAACAAGTGAGGAATTCATAAAGTCGATGATTCTTCACTACCACTGGAACAAGGATTTATCGCTGGGGATTTGTATAGTTGAATATTTCACATTAATATTGGTGTGTATCAATCATATAACTGAGAAAAATAAAGTTCAATGTGCAAATCCATTTTAAGTGAGGATTTTCAAATCTTATGGGGCGTGATTAGATCTGAAAATCCTAACAAGTGAAGATTTTCATTCGTCCAAATCCTCATGAATTTACAATTGCCAAACATGGATTTACCACAACTATATGGAAACCGAAATCTTTTCCCTAAAGATTTGGTTGCCAAACGTGACCCAAAGGAAACCTTTTAGTGCACAATTATTTAGGTGGGACAGGTCATAAAATGACACTTCTTCATGTCAGACGCCCCAAAACCACATGAAGGTCAACCCATCTATCTTTTTTCGATTGGTAAAAGGGAAAAAGTTGACTTTTATACTTCAAAATACAACATCATGGGGGATGGTTAAGTTTAAACTACTTGGACGATGCTTGGTAGCAAGTGTATTGAAATCACACTATCGGAGATTTTGGAGTCAGGAGGCAGAAATCTTGACAATGTGGAATAAAAAATGGCAAAAGAAGACTAACATTCCAAATCCTGGTATAAGGAGGGTATAGTGTGTTTGTCTTTTCCTTTTGGCTTCCCCCATTTCACATGCAGGCCTCTGAAATATTCAACGATAAATTTTTGAATCATCTGGCAGCATCTAATAATAGTAAATGAAATACCTGACAGGACCCTAAATATCCAAAAATTCTCATCAGAAGGACACTAGGTGGACTGCGTAAGTCCATCACTTTGAAAGGCAGGAAGCAAAAGAGAATTTCAGTACAAAAATAGGTGTGAAAATTGTGAAAATGAAGCCATTTTAGTATGAAAATTTTACACAACTGAAGAGGTGAAAATGTAACACACTTCACTGGATAAGAGAGCTCTAGTACAATTGACTGTCCGACAGGTCATGGTTTTAAAACTCATCGGTCCTTGTTTTTTGCAACTCCTGTGGGCCCCAAGATTTTAATCTGAACTGTTCAAATTTTTTTACCCATAAAATTCCAAACCTTGTAGTTTCATCTCTTAAAAATTCATGGATCTTGTAATAATGGAAAATTTTGATATGCAATATGAACTGTTCAATGATTACTCGTGAAATGGTGATCGCAAAAAAACATGGTAATGTGTCACATATGTAGATCCCATTTTCATATCCCATGCATAAAAGAAAAACGACCCCTCAAGGTGTTGGAAGAAGGGGGGAAAATAAAAGACAGCGAGTTCAAAGACAACTAGACAAGCCTGTTTCTCTCACTTCAAGGTTCCATGCATTATGAGCCTTTTATAAAGGGAAAGAGAGCCAAGAACATGGAAAACAAACAATAGAGAAAACAAGAGTACTCACAGCATATGCTATGGCATATCCGTCAAATGTGCTTGTTCCGCGACCTAGTTCGTCCAGAATAACTAGAGAATCTTGAGTGGCATGTCGAAGAATTGATGCTGTCTCTGTGCATTCAACAAAAAAGGTACCTATGCAAAGAAACTCACTCTTCAATGATCAACTAACTACATGTGATAAAATATCTTTGTTATAGTTGGGACAAGGCTTTGATGATGATGATGATGATTTGACAAAATATATTTGTTATAGATTGCCACAAAAGAATCAAAACATGGCACCAATAGGCAAATCAGCGGGCACAAATATCAAATTGACTTAGGGCCTGTTTGGATGTATGGTGAAGTGAAATATGGTGACATGAAGTATCAAATCAAGAGAGAATAAAATATAAGGTATTATGATGGTGTTTTGTTTTTAGTTGTTTGGTATGAAATCTTTTTTGACTTTTTGTATAGAAAAGTGAAGGTTTTTTGTCTTTTAGTGGAGAAAAGAGGTTGCTTTTTTTTACTTTTTTTTGAAAAAGATGGAGACCTCACCTCACTTCACCACACATCCAAACACACCCTAGGTAATTCTGACTCTGGAAATGAAGTCATGGAGGTAGTGGAGTTATATTACTTCCAAGTTCCAACAAAAGCGGAATCCAAAAGAATTTCAGCTGAAGTAACTTTGCCATGTGACTCAAAAACATGCATGAAATTGCATGAGATCCATGCATGCGCAGCTCATGTTAAAGAAAATATATCCACAGTATAGTTGTATCAAGTGCTTCATGAGATCCACAAAAGCACACTACTTAATACTGTGCAACATGAAATTTACTTCCATTCAATGAATAATCTGGCAAAGGAATGAACTGATCACATTAAATAAGTAATATGCTAATGAAATAACATAGACCAAATATCATTAATGTATAAACAGAAAACATATGTTGGGAAGTTGGCAAATTTTTGGGATGTAAAGTTAAAAAACCCAGGGTCCCCATGTTAAAGTAAATAGTTCAAACCACACAAAGCACTAGAGAAATGCAATGAATCAGTGTCATAAGAGAAAACTCACTCTCGCCTGACATGATTCGATCGGTGGCACCAAGCCTTGTAAAGATAATATCCACAGGCGACAGGACACACATTTCACAAGGCACATAGCACCCCAACTACAACCAAAAAGCACATAAACAAAACAGAGATTCAAATTCAAAGATCCAAAATTTTCCCATCTTCAGCTATTATCTGTTAGACATATAACTATCCATTTGTTAATATTGAACAAACCTGGGCTAGCAAAACAGCTAGACAAGTAGCACGCAGAAGAGTTGATTTTCCACCCATGTTTGGTCCAGTCAACAATAATGTACGAGGGCAATTCCCTGTTGTGTCTTTACCAAGATATACGTCATTGGGGACAAGTTCGCCCCCATTCTCTCCAACAGCATATGGATGCCATAGTCCCTTAATCATGAGAAGAGGCCCCCTAGTTTCTTGGAAGGAAAATGTGGAACTGGAATCAGCAGGCACAACTAGGGGTCTACACATGGACCCACGAGAAGAATTTGCAGTGACTGCAAAGGATCGTAGAACATCAACACAGTTGAGGGCATCAATGATTCGCGACCACTGAACAACTTTTTCAGCAAACAGCTTAATAAGAACAGACAGTGTTTCGGCATCTGAATCTTTTACATCGTGGTCCTGGTTTAAAGAAACAGATCAATAATATGTCCTAATTGGGTCAACAGCTATTTTTACATAAGTAATACACAAGATGTAGTAATGTGAGAGTCCATTTCAAGGACCATAATCGTTTTGAGAAATTAAATTAAATTCAACCATTGTCATGAAGCTAAAGCAATATTTTGTTTAGTTACTACCTACAGGCTACTGAATATAAGAAAACATTCAAACACCAAGAAGAGGACAAGGCTTTCCATGAGAGTGGGGCATGTCGTTGTACAGTGTTCTCGATTAAAAAGAAAATGCTGCAGAGGAACTCTCTTTCATTTCCATCAATTTTTCTAGGGTAACAAAAAAATTAAAATTAAAGGAGAAAGAGGGTTATCCAATATGCAGCTTGGAAAGATAAACTGATTTTGTAAATGTGCTGACAGGAACGGTATGGTGGTCGATAGTGCAAACCTGGTAATGGGGGAAGTCATCGTCGACGGCGGCTTCAAACTGAGTTAGCAGCACATCAAGTCCATTGTTTCCATATGGCAATGGTAAATTTAGAACTGTAGATAATGACAAAATTCCATGATCTTCCTTCTGGAAAATTGTTAATAAGTCTAGTCCAATACGCAGTCCTTTAATAAGAGAGCCAAATGCTTTCACCTGAAATATACCAACAGGTTGTACAATCAATCAATGGTGTATGTGTGATCTGAAGAGTTTTCCTATCATGCATCCAAATGAAGAAGTCTTTTTTTTTATGTCTATAAAAAATAAAAAATAATAACTGGTAACATGACTTGGCCCCACAACCTCAAGGTTACAATAGTGAGCAGCAAAGTCTTCAATTATCACACCTTAATCACTAACACAGCCATGATATTTCTGATGTGTCGATTGGAGATGATAATACATAAAGGTATGCTGCAGTTTCCATGTTTAGGGAACATGGGTATGAAAAAGAAAGATGATGCCATTGAAATTTGAAAATGATTATATTACAAAAAATTTGCGTGCAGAATATGTACAAATGCACTGCAGAAAGTAAGAACTCATGCAGGTTCGAGGTCTTAGGTCATATGAACTGTTCGATAAATTTTAGCAATGAGTAAAATAGAACATACACGTTGTTTCAGTATCTTTTCTCCAACCACAGGCAACAAAAGTGCTGCTGAGGACCCAACACTGGCCTTAACCCGTCCCAGTAGTCTTTCAAGATCCGGAAGCCTGCGTAGATACTGTGCAATGACAAGTGTGATCTCTGGGTGCTTCACTAGTCCTTCTACCACATTAAGCCTATCATTGATTTCTCCAATACTAGTTAAAGGGTGACAGATCCAGTTTCTCAAAAGCCGTTTCCCAGATGATGTGATACAGTTATCGAGATGTTTGTATAGCGTGCCTGAAATTTAACAACATACACAGAATAGCAACTATATAGGCCCACAAGAATGTGAATAGAATAACTTGGTGTTATGTGGATGTGCATATAAGAGCTGTTGTTGCTTGCCTGCTGGGGAACCATCAACATTATTGCTGAAGATTTCAAGGTTTAGAAGAGTCTGCCCATCCATCCTTAGGCATCTTTTGTAAACTTCATAAGGTGATATATCACCATTATGTAAAGCATCATCCAGCTGGATTTTAAAACAGAAAAGGATCAATCACACGTGCAGAAATGAGACTTCTTTTTTATAAATATAAAGGAAAAAACCTACCTTCAACCTAGATAAGTGACCGATAAGTCCACCAAGCGCACATAAGGCAAGATCATTGTCCATCACATCCTCAAGTGCAGAAGCACAAGAACTAGAAAACCTTTGAAAATATCCATTGGACTGTATTAATTTTCTAACTTCAGAGGCATCGATAAATAATGTGCCTGGCGGTGCAGGACTCAATTGCATTGCAGAAGAACCTGCAGTATAGTCAAACGATTCATCTAGCTGCCTAGGTGATCTTATCTTTCGTAATAACATAAAAGAAAAATTGATATGAAGCATCCCAAGAGTTACTCAATCCTCATGATACATGCACCAACTAGCAACTTCATTTGACTGGGTGCGGCATTGGTGTAGCACTACCTGAAAGTACAATATCTAAAGAAACTTTTCTTCTTTTTTCTCCCTTTTGATTGGTAATCTAAATGCAAATTGTTACAGTAAGAAATTGGTAAAAACTATTCTTTAGGAAAATTATATCTAGTTAACTAGATTGTGAGACACCTGCATCAGCCATCTAACCACATGACGCAGGTAAGAGCAAAACAGATTGGAAACCCATGCAAAAGCACATCTAAGAGCTTGCATAAGTCTTGACCAACCTTGAGTAGAATATAAAAATTTTGATCATGTAGAACTTGGTTCCGCACAAGTTCAATGCCATCTTTTTTCCCTTTCTGCTCAGCTCAGCGCTTGATTGACCATTGGACCCTTAGGCTGATGCAGCAAGGGAGAGGAAGAGTTATTGATTACTCTCCAAGCGGAAGGAGGAGGTTGATCAATTCCCACTTGAAGTCTTGAACACACAAGGGATATATGTGGATTCCTCATTGGACCAACACAGGAAACATATAATGGGAAGGGTGAAAGTTCAGGGTTTATGTACTCATCCATAAAATTTTGTTTGAGCTGGCCATCCAACAAACTGGTTCCAACAATTAGTGTGATCGAATTTGACGTATGTCCTCAAAAAATGTTGAATTACCCAGCACCATGACATCTAGCTACTTTATCCACAGCCGCTTGCAATTCCGTATAAAGACATAAGCAAATGCATGCAAAGAAACCATTCATAATACGGTACCGAGTACCAGTAAAAAATGTTCATCTGTATTATCACCTGTTGAAGTGTACTTTTTGAGTGCCTTGTGAGCTTCATTCGAGAGACCTGTAACAGTGAAATTGCTTAGTTGCATACTGTAAATTTGTAAGATTACCAGCACAAATGGAAGTTTCATGGTGAAAATGTTGACCTTGGCTTTCATAAATGACTTCTTTCGGTGACACCTGTAACACAAATTTAAATAAGAATTTACACAGGTCCAAGAACTTGAAATCAGAAGATGGAAGTAGAGCACTTACTTGCATCAATAATGCTCCCAAAGCCGCACAAGAAGCATCATCACGTATATAACCGACCCAAAATTTTAAAGTAGCATAATCCAAAAAAGCAAATCCATACAGGGTTGAACCATTCTCCAAACTGCAGTTCTCCTAAACAAAGATTCAATGTGTCACAAGAAAATGTTGTAACTAACAAGATTTCCATGTCATATTAATGGACTAACATACATTTTTATACAGAATGTACAACAGGACCATGAAGAATGAAGGATTCATTAGTTTGATTGGTGCACATATGTATAAAATAACAAAGGATAAAACAAGCACCAAAAGCTCTCCAAAAAAAAAAAAAACTGGGCACAGAAGTGTCTGGAAATGGAATTTACCGACTTTTGTGGAATTCTGGCACAGAGGGTTTTGTGTTTGGGTGAGGGGATTGGGTGTGTATGTTGAGAGGGTAGAAGGTGGTGGCTCAAACATAGATGATGCGTGGCTCATATTCTCGCCTGAAAACTCATTCTCGCCAGATGTCCTGATTTGAAATGTTAATGTAAATCTTAAGCCCTATTTTGAGATGTCAGGGTTTTTTTGTCTTGATCTGAGATCTGGGCACAACTTGATCCCTGTTTTGAAATTTTCCCTTAATTTTATGTAGATTGTAGAAACCTTATGGTTGAAAATCAAAACTCAGATATAATATATTGTTTGGATTTAAAAAAAAAAAAAAAAAACACATCTTTGAAGCACTTCTCTGTATATTTAGGTTTCTTCTACATGATTTCAATGCTGGCATACTTCGACATGGACATAGGTGATGGTATCAAAAACAGCTATCAGGCCACCCTATTCACGTACGAGATGGGATACACATCAAGAACAAATTACATGTGCAATTAAAATTTGAAGTGTCAGAGCGGCATGACATCCCTCTTTTTAAGTGCATAGGTACCATAGAGACAGGATGTCAGACACAGCAACTTAAATTTATAGAAATATATTCAAGTCTTGAGAGAATATATATTTTAATACTATGGCACAGGATAGACTCAAATGGAGAAGAAGAATGTATGTAGCTGACCTTAACATAGTTAGGATAAGGCTCTGAGAATTCCATGATTAAGGGTTGATGCATCAAAGCTAAAGTAGCCATGGAGCTGACCAAAAACCGATGGTCCACATCATCCAATATTTGCACCATTGGAGAAGCTTTTTTGCCTTTTTAGTAGAGAATACTATAACCATCTGTCAAATGATGCCAACGGCATGAAATTGGTTCGGTTTTATTGGTCATCCGCCAAATCACCTTTTTGACACCCAAAGCTGAGAAATTCTGAGATAGTGCACAATATGGCTTATTTTCTGATAAAGGAATCTACAGTCATGAATTGACGATATTATGATTATTGCTTTTAACTGGTGATAAGGGTCTTATGCTTTGATGGATGGTTTATACCTGTTTTACGGCAGGATGATGGTGTGTGTCTTAGAAATATGATTCTAAGAGAATTAGGGACATTTTTCACTCATTATTTTATTATTGATAGCTTGAGGCATGAATACAAAAATTCATAGGAAAAATTTGGATTTCCTTCTCCAGTTCCTAATTTCATATTCTAGAGATTCAGTTTGACAGATTCTAAAACCCTAATTTTCTGTTTCGTTAAATTGGTGGCAAAGAGTTCCAGGTTGCATTAATTGTAACCAAGACTGAGTTAAAAATTGCCACAAAGTACAACGAAAAGCAAGATTAAATTCTCAGGTCCAGAAATATAGGCCTACAAAGAGACAAACACAACATCCCTGAAATGACCATGAATGGTGCTCATGCACAATGGGTAAAACTGTACTCATATGGATGTGAAGTACGTGTCAACAGCTACAAATATACTGCCTACAAATGGTAATCATCTCAACACAATAACCATTTAACTTCACTATCCCAACTCACCCCCAGCTATGAGCACTTCATATATGTGCTGTACCAAAAAGCAAATCCTCACAATGAGATAATTGTGATTGTCCATTTAATCCTTATCGTGGTGCTGCTTCTACATGCATTGTCACATCCAATGAAATCTAGATATAAACCAAAATATATTAAATGAAACCAAAACCTGTAAAAGACAATAAGTAAACTACCAAAATCTAAATGAGCAGCTTATCAGAGAAAGTGTTAACAGAGGTGAACCATGGACAAAGATATAGAACTCTAAAAAACAAGTAAATAAGTAAGCTAATAAAATAATGTATTTCAGAGAGGCTGAATCAAGATAGAAGTTCAAACCTCTTTCAAAGCAAGAAGATGGACAGCGTTAGGTCCCATATTTCCATCAACTGTAGTTGATGGAGTATATACATTTACTAATTTCCTTTGAAGCACCTGGAAACAAAAGGTTAGAACTTAAGAATGCCCTGCTGACACAAATATGGACTCTATTTAACATGCATTCTCTCTTGCTCTGCACTTGGTCTCAAAGATTAGGTGTTTTCTCCTAAATCTGAAAGTATTATCCAACTAGAGCAATTTCCATTATAAAAAAAAAAAAAAAAAAAAGGAAATGCAGATAAACAGACCAAATCTCTTAAATGAGTACTTGTTATGGAAGAAAAGTATCTTCCTAACGGTGACATGTATTAGAGATTGAGTGCTTGATAATACTTAAGTCGATAAGTATTTGCATTTTAACACCAAGTACTACTCATCTTTTCCAGCTTACAGACACCACTACATTTTAAAATCAGCTCAACAGCATAACGGATGATGATTAGAACTATCATCAGGTGGCCACAGTAGAAGTCCATTGTAAACATAATGTGATATATATTGATGATTGAGACAGTTATTTAAAACAGTGCTGGCCAATGAGAGCATCTATTACAATCTGATTGAATAATAAAGCACAAAGACATGCATAAGCATAACAGGGTCATTGGTTTGGTGCAATGGTAAAAGTCTCGGGTGCCATGCATGATAATGCAGGTTCCAGACCTATGAGTTGCCACTTTGTGCAAAATTGCCAAAGGTTAGGTCCGTCTCCCATTTGGACCCTCCCAGGACCCTACTTCCGTGGGACCACACTGGGTGATGACATGCATGGGCATAACCATCAAAAGGACTTTGGAGCCAGGACTAAGAAAAGATTCTCCTTCAATTTTCAGCACGAATTCCAAAGATAGCTTACGTGACAACATGATTAAAAATCAGGATAAAGAGCCCAGTCATGGTAATTGGTAACAAGGAATGATTATTGATTAAAATAAAATAAATTTGAGCTGCTTCATATAAATTCCAGAGTGCCCAAAGTACATCTGATGTGGGAATAATTGAAAATTATGTGTCTCATATGGAAAGATATCAGATGAAAGATGTGCATAATAGGACTGAAAGTTCAGCTTTACTAGCCTTACACCATACTTACTGCATTGGCTCCTCTAGCTTTGGCTTGATCAGATGTCTCGATCTGTTCAATTCGTCCAACTTTATACCTTCCATTATAAGATTGATAGGAAATAAATAGAATATAAAAAAATGGGACACTCAACAGGTTCAATAACTGGAACTCAAAAGAAATTAATTATGATCAAGGACCCTTAACATGTTCCCAAACTTCACCAACCATATGGACCCAAAAGGCTCCTATGTTTAGAGAAATATGTTGATAATGAAACACTGGAATTTCTTCGTTCAAAAAGCTGACTATTGGCAAAAGAACGCTGATTCGGGTACTTGAAATATATAGTAGTTAGATCTCCACATAAAGAAAGACTCTTTTTTCAAGTCATGAGTTACTACTAGAGAAAGGTTACCATCAGGTGGACTCTCTTCAAGGGCTGGACTCCAAATTCACAGGACTTCTTCTAAGTTACAACTTACAACTAAGATCATCTATAGTACTGACATCAAAGAGAGAAGCCTGACTCATGCATAACTCATGATCTTACCCACGGGCAATTAGCTTCTGAATAGCATCATCAATTCCACACTCAGAGATCCCAACCTGGCCAAATAAAAGACAATTTAGTTGAAAAGGATATGGTATATTCGCTACACAATCAAATCAAAAAAGAAAAGCCAACTGACATCAGACTTGATACTTCAACAGAAATCCAATTTAAGAAACTCAATTGTTTTAATGAGTTAACTAGAAAAGACTTAAGCTTATCATAGATTATAACAATACCAAATTTTTTCAGGAAAAATGAATGCTCAGATTACAAACTGCCCTTCCTCTTTCTTAAAAGCAAGATGTATTAATGCAGCGTACACTAAAGTTTTGAATTCAGGTGCAGGTCCTCATTACAGCAAAAGACAGGACAAGTCAGTGCCGTGTGCAAGTCTTAAAAACTGACAAAAAAATTTAAAAAAATAAAGAGAAAATCAATTGACAATAAAAAATGCTAAAACTGTGTTTTGGTGATTTAAATTGTATATTAAATCAGTTAAAGAGCTATTTACTTTTTCTTGAGGCTAGGCGTAGCACAATGTTTATCGCTTCTTGTATCTAATGGAAGGATCACTTAACAAACCAAATTACCAATAAACAAATCAAAAAAATTAAAAACTTACCAATATAGTAACATTAAATAACAAACCATAAGCAGTAATATCAACTGAGGGGGAGTGGCCAGGCTTAGGGCAACAAGGGCAGTTAATTCTTGAGTTACACAATGAGTTTCAAGTTTGATGGAGCCTATCTTTGTGATCATTACCATTAATTATGAACAAATGAATAGAATACCTAAAATTTTCAAACAACTCCAGCTTCATTGTCATACTCAAAAATCCCATGTATGACATCTCACACTATCAACCACCATAGCAATACTACTTGCAGGCCCCATTATCCATATTATTGAGTATAAAGTTTTTATTTGGGTACACTATTACTTGTCCCTTTTAACTCAAAGTCTTCAAGGAAAAATGAAAAATTGAGTTCCATTTTCATGTTTTTGGTTGAGTGATTGTGACTCAATTCGTGACAGTTTCATGCCTTTCCCACACCAATATTATTAGTCTTGAGGTGATCTGTTCCAGTCTAGTGTCGGTTAAATTCGACCTTGTCGATGCCAACACTTGGTCGATTTAGGCCTTTTTGGGACCCCGATCTTAAACTCATACTTGTACAGCTCAACTGAGTCAGTTCAGTGCCATATGAAATTTGAAACCATGGCACACACCTTTGGTTGTGGCCTTGTGGGTTATTATTTAGCTATTATCTAGTCTATTTGGAAGGAAAGGAATGGGGAAAAAAATAAAGGCATGTTTTATCTTTGGAAAGTTAATTCATGTTGTCGTTATAAAGTTAGTGAAGCGGGTCACAAGAAGTAAGGAGTTCAACTATGAAGTTAGATAATATCCTATTTAATTGGAATGTGTGTCTGAATTCAAGGTCTTCAAAGTTAAAGAAGTCAGATCTTTGGACTCCTCCATTTGGATTTTTGAATTCAATGTCAAAAGGGCAGGCAGAGGCCAGCCTAACCTGACAATGGTTGGTGGCATTCAAGGCAACAAAAGGGGGAGGTGTTTTTTCTAGGTGTCAAAGACTCACCCCAATGAGGCAAAGATGCTAGCTATTTTGGAAGCTCTTCACTCCTGGCTTCCAAGAAGGCTCAACATGGTGAGTGTCCGAGTGACTCATTCAAAGGCAGTTTTTGGATGAATTCTACGGATGGGTGCCCTTGGAGACTCTTTTATCATTTTTCAAGAGATTAAAGTCACTTTCTTTACCACTTGAAGTGACTGTTCAGCATGTGGGTAAGACAGCAAATGGGATGGCAGATTGTTCGACCAAGCAAGGGGTGGACCGCAATATCCCTTTTAGTGCTTTAACTTAGTAGTTAGTTGTTTTTTTGGATTTGTAATAATGCCCGTATACCTTCAAATTTGCTCTTGCTTGTCTGCCTGTTTGTTTTGATTACTCTCCTTGGTATTCTAACACAATTTACACTATAACAAAAGATATAGAATTTATCCAACACCAAAACACAAACGATCTAAACTACTTAGTTCATAAAGGATAATAATCATCGCCACCATCAAAGCCTTGTCCCAACTATGTGGGGGCCGGATGCATGAATTTTCCAAACTATCATGAGCCAAATCCTCAGATAGGTTGCACTATCAGATCTACTGTTACTACTTTCATCCACATCCTCTTCTGCCTACCCTTCCCCTTTGTGGCCATCAACCTGCATAGAAAAACTTTTCACGACTGACACTGCTCAATGGCAATGGCATCTTAGTTTCACGTGACCGCTCAAGGATTGATCCCCGGTCAGGTAGTTTTCTCTCCATCTCACTAGCCAGTTGTACCGATCTTGCAATATTTATATTTATATATAATGAGTTCTTAGGATTATGAAATTCCATTTTCCATTTTCTAGGATTTTTATATGATTTCTTGATGTATTTCTAATTCCTTATCTAGGAATTTGCTAAGACTCGGTTACACTCAATTAAGTCAACTGGTAATTGGCAAGTCAACATGGACTCAAGGTTGACCAAGTTGCATCTCAAAAACAAGTTTTGAATCCATGATATCTAAAATTGCATCAAAATTGCTATCCAACCATCAATATTGATTTTAGGGTTTTTACTGTAGGCCACCTTCCTAAGTTCCTTCAATGAGCTTTGGCGCAATTTTGAGCCATGGACTACACTCTATTTCAAATTATGTTCATGAAGCTATATATCACCATCAACCATGCACCAAGTTGAACAAATAAAATCAAGTGATGCAAAGAAACAATTCGAGAATACAAATCTAAAGGAATCTTACCTGTCTACATTTCCCCACACCACTGTTCGTGATTTTCCAATCAAGCTCTTTATGTCCAATCTCAGCATCTAATTCGTAGAGCTCGTAAAATTTACCCTGTTTTTTTCAATTTTAAAAATACTGATTAGAAATTCTAACACTCAGTTTTACTACAGGTATTTCCAATTTGCCATAGTAATTATACATATTGTGACATGAATATGTATGCACGTGTCTGATTACTTAGTACCACGACCAACATATATGATCATATGTCAAAATTAAGACCAACTTTTTTTTTTTTATGGAGTGACAAGGTTAAAGAAAATATTAACTCTCTTTTTTTTTTTTTTTTTTTTTGGCATTACTAGAGAGTCGAACTCAATCACCCATGCACGCTAAACAGTGTCCCTAACCAGCTAAGCAACAGCCAATGACAGATACATACTTCTTTGAAAAGATACTGACCTCAAAGGAAATATGAAGCATATATATATATATATATATAATTTTATTTAATTTGTTCTTTTTTTTCAGTCAGTTGATTTGTTTCGTTGAAGAAATGGTAAGTTAATAGCTCAAATCAAGATATTGCTTTTGTCATATAACTAAAATTCCATCACTATAAACATCAATAGCAACATAGAGGAAAAGAAACAGGCTTCTATAAACTGCTATAATTAATAAAAATTATTTTGTCACTTATGGAATCAAATAAAAGATCAGGAGGTCACATGTATTTTTTTGTTTTGGATGGTGGTTTAATTTTATAAAAAAAGCACTAACCAGTTCAAGAGAAATGTACTAAAAGCAGCACAAGAAGACAACCAGCATCACCATCAAGCACAATACCTTCTAAGACTTTCCTAGAACTAAAGGTAACACAAAATCAAAACAAACAGTAAAATGCTTAAAAATGAGTATTTCATATTTAAAATAAAATAGCAACAGAATACAGGAAAAAATGCATAACCTCGGAAATTTACCACTTTAAAGAAAAGGATAACATCCATGTAGTGGCATTTTACACCCCAATACTGCTTTTGTGATGCTGACATTTTCTTCAAAACAGTGGGTGGTATATGAAGTGTCCTCTTGTCATAAAGTGCATCACATGGCCTCCTTCCGTCAGCATCCCTTATCAAAGAAGGGTCTAGCCATTCAAATTTACTGCTTGCAGTTTCAGATGCTTTGCCAGCTGTCTTCTTTTCTGTTCCGGAGCCTTGAGCTGACTTTATTTTTTTACTGGAATCTAGAAAAAGAGAATCATGCTTATTACCAAAGTTATAACATTCCTCCTGAATCCGCTTCAAACGGGGAACACGAGGACGCGTAGCAGGTGTCTCTGGTCCTGGAATTTCAGGGATGCTTTCGAAATGTAAAGAACCTTGATCACAACTATTATTCAGCTTATAAGAATTGTCCTCTAAGGGACATTGAAAGGGTGTTCCCTGCTTTGGTGGTCCTTGGGTATGGTCATGGTTTGAGTAGATAAACAAAGAATCATTGTCCTGGTTCCTGCAGTGGTTCAAAAAGATATAGGATGTCATCATTATGAACATATGCATATACACGAGAAAATATAGATTCCAACTGCATGATAGTATGGAAGCTTTAATTTATGGGGTCAAAAACAAAAATGATGAATAGCAAACGTCCACAAGCCCCCCAGCACGTCTGATTGCTAAATTGGAAATAACACTCAAAAAATAATTTACTTACAAAACAAAAAAAGGAAGCCTTTCACTTCACTTTCTCTAATAGAACCTCCAAGAAATACAATCAAACTGCTGGGATCCAATAAACACACAAAACACCACAAGATCTCATAATGACCTGATAGATGGGAAGGAGGGACATAAGGGGGTTCAATCCGTAATAAGTTTTTTTCCTGGCACTCCTGGACAAAGTACCCTTCATCGACATCTTTGACCTCTGCATTCCACTACAGCTTTCCTGATACACACAGCTCTTTCCTTGTTTATTCTGTAATATCTTCTAAGTACAACCTATCTGCGGACCATAATTCAACAAAACCCATACTCCAATTCTACTCTTTTAGTTCAATAGTCTTCCTCGAAATTGTATTTTGCCCTTTTGCATTCCTGCACCTTGTTCTTAGAACAAACCATGCCTTTTTTATCAGTGATTTGATTCTTACATCTTAATACCAGTTTCTAAAATCACCAATCTATGATTAACTCTTGAATGTTATAAGGTATTTCCATTCTTGCTGTGCTGGTTAACACTGCTAGAATGAATTTCACTGAAAGTAGAGGATAGCTTCCCCAACTAATAGAAGTCTGTCTGTGCATAAAAATGATCCTACAATAGACATTGCTTCATATAACCCTAAGAAATCCTCACAACAGCAACAACACTCACTGACTTAGTGAATCTCAGCTATTCCAAACCTTCAAAAACAATTGACAACCATATCAAAACAAAACCTCGGAAAGAGAAAACATACTGATCATGCGATGCTTCCGATCCAGAACCCTTGACGAGCTTCTGCAGTATAGTGGAGGACGGCCGAGCCGCTGCCTCATTGTCCGCGAAGAATCTCGACAGGAAGACCGGACGACGAACCTTCTCCGGCGGAGTATCCGTTCCGGTAACTTCTGGAAGAGGATCATTGGAGATCGGAGCGGCAGATTCGGCTGCCGGAGGAGGATTTGGCCTCGGTTGCTTTGGCGGGAACTGCCTCAGACGGCTGCGGTGGAGCATTTCGGTGTAGGAAGAAGCGTTTCGGTCTTCTTCTGGAGAGGATTTTTCGAAGAAGGAGAGTGTGGATTTCTGACGCTGCATTTTCTCCTGTAAGAAGAGGGTTTGAAGCTGAGAGTGAGAATGGGGGAATGAGACGAGGGAAGATTTTATGGTGGAGACGAATGGGTGGGATTTGGCGCCATTTTTTCACTTTTTGGGTTGTATCAACGACACCGTTTTGCCTTGTGATCTGGACCTTGCGCTGATGGTCCCACAATGGGTGGGACACGTTCAAGCCTGGGCTAATAATATCCACCTCGTGGATCCTGCTGCTGAGCAGAGGGTTCGATGGGTTTTTTTTTTGTTTGTTTTTCCCCTGGGTACGGATCCGGCTGAGTGGATCCAGCATAGCCGTCTGTCTTTTTTTTTTTTTTTTTTTTTTAATTTATTTATTTATTTATTTATTATATTTTATTTTATTTTTTTATTTTTAAGACACAGTTTCGAGCCCTGGTGACCGTTATAATTTCTATGGCCCAGAAAAGAAGGCGGAATAAAGTTTGCATGTAGGCAAAGTGTAGTAATGTAGTTTTGAGCGAACAATTTTTAAATGCAACCATGATCGTAGGTCAACTAAGCTACTTCTCACGAAAATCCTTAGATAACTTCATTATAGGGGCTCATGTACCGATAATTTCGATGGTTAAAAGTGAATTTCATTTCAATATATTTAAACTTTACTTGAGTCGTGGTCGGTACCACCACGCAATCTTGCATGTGATTAATGAGTGCATTAATAATGTGTGAGCACATTATCAGAGTGAAATGCAAAGGACCAACCTACTTTGAAGTAAAACTTGGAGCGGACGGTACAAATTATCAACGGTTGATGTTAGGGACACAGCGTACTTTTGTTCCTTGAGAGCGTTACAATGGAATAATTATTATACAGGAGATCTACTGATTTCAAATTGAAATAACTTCTAATAGTAACTCGGTTTTTTCAGAGTTCGAAACTGCACTGTCATACTATGAGATTTATCTGCCAACCCAAAGGATTTGAACACCCTCCGTTGTCAAAAAAAAAGAAAAAAATTAAAATCACCTCTGATTGATTTTGACCATCTCCGCAAATTTGAATTCACTTCTAATATTAATTAATCTAATTCAATTCAGTAAAATGTCATTTGTTACTCTCTCCCCGCATCTCCCTCTTTCCAAACCACTCTTACTCGCTCCACATGTCTCCCTCTTTCCCAACTACTCTTACCTACCCATCACCTACGACATCGCCTAGGAACACCTTTCTCTCTCTTTGTTCGGTCCTCATCTAAGCTTGGTCTCCCTAATTACTTTTTCTTTTCTTTTCTTTGTTGTTGTGACATGGGTTTTAGATAAAGACAAGTAAAAATTATTTTATCAATGGAAAGGCATGTCCAACAAACCAAAACCTGAGCATGTCCCGAACCCGACTCGGGTCAATGTCTAAAAACTTCTATACATATCCTAAACCCAACCAACTCACTACCGAACCTGCCTTTAATTAGAAAAATTCTCATATTTTAAATTTCATATAATTTTTTCCATCTCAATATTTCACATTTCATGTTTCTACTAAAATCATTAAATTTCTATATTTATTATTAATTTAAAATTTTCAATTGTGTGATTTTAAGAAAGCCTATTATTACGTGTGACAAATATTTTTATTTTTTATTTTATAAATATAAACATATGAAATCAAAATTAAATTTTATATTTATGTCATAAAATAAAATGATATGTTTTATGTGACTTCTAATGCTCGTGTTAAGCACAGGGGCGTTGTGCTCTTATACATATATATATATATGAAAGAGACTGATTTCAATTGAAATCAATCTCTCGTTGTTTTTTACTCCCATAATAGGTTTTGACCATTTGCTAATTACTCTATTTATTGTCATTGTAATTGTAGGCCTAGATGATCATGGAGCATTATTAATATACAATATTCTCAATCCCCTTGCACTCAATACATTTTCTTTTGGTCCTTTTTTTTTTTATAATTTTAAACAACCTACAATTAAGTTTATGTCAAATAAACATATTAGAAAGTCACTAAAAGTAGGTTGAGTCAGCAAGTCGGATCATGTGACCTATTTTAAAAATGGGTTGAATAACTATAAAGATAATTTTGAAATTCATAAATATATTATCTATTTCATTTTATTTTTATAATTTGATTTATTTCATTTTAAATATATTTTTCATTTGTAGTTATGTAAGTTAGCTATACTTTTTTTTTTCCTTTTAAATAAATTATGATATACATAATTTTAAAAATGCTCAAAATTCAGGCTGTCATCGATTGGTAGGCATACGATGTTTGGAAATTTTCAAAGTTGGAAACCATTAAAAGTCCTCTCATTTAAATTCAGCTTTAATTTGTACTTTATGTGAGTTAGCTATACTTTATTTCCTTTTAGATACATTTGACACGTTAATATCATTTTAAAATTGAGTAAAACTTAAGATACCAAATTGTCTGGGACTCACAAGACATCTTTTTTTTCTACATTTAACTATGACATTACCGGGATTTATATTTATTTAATTTAAATTAATTTTATTCATTTTGCATTTAAGTAGAGGCATCTCTTTTTTTTAATAATATAGCAACGCATATCATAATTTATAAAATCTTAAGAAATATAGCAATTTATATATATATTTGAAAATTAGTTTTACGATTTTACATTTTAGTAACTTATTAAGAGATGATATGAATACTGTTTTATCTTACCATGTTTTTTTTTTTTTTTTTCGACTGTATCTACCTTAAAGTTTATTCAAATATCATTGTAGCTTAAATGATTTACAGCACAACTTACATTATAAATAAGTTCTTAGGTATATAAAATTTTTAATACTAAATACAACATATATTATTTTAGATATGTACTATATGTATTTATTTTATTTTCATTAATATTGTAAAGAAGTGTATACATCTTAATATGTTTTTTATTTTTTTATTTTAAGCTCGGGCCTTTGTCGCTGGTAGGAATGAATGATGCTTGAGTGGCATAAGGTGCAGGTGTACTCCCAATGTCTCGTGTTGGGTACCAAACTAAATTCGCTCCGTGTATCTTTTGTTGGTTTAGCGGGTGCCGCCTTCATTGGAAACACCTCCTTGTTGATTATCGACTCTCCCGTATCATCTCGTTTTGACAAATGGCCGAGTGAAAAATAGAGGAGACTCAGCTGAGTCATCTCATTTTAATAATTTGTTTGAATTTCAAACTAGTTAATAAGCAGATATAATTTAAACAATTAAAGTTCATTTTTTAAGTAACTACGAATGAGGTTCGGAGTCAGTAACTCAAAAATGATGCCTTGAATGTAATTTGAAATTTATATTTGATCGTCTACATTCGATATGTAGACTAACAAATTATGTAATATGAAGTATTTTTTTCTTTTAATTTCCTTATTACAATACTTTTCTTGCATATATAATTTTATTAATTTTAATTGATTATCATGAATGTATGTAAATAAATGTGTTGTATATTTTCTAAGTAGTGATTTATTCTTTAAACAATTTTTTTAAAATAAATATGACTCTCCCGAGTCTCCTTGTTGACTTAATCTCAGTGAATTTTTTTTTGCATTGGACGAGTCAAGTCCAAGTCATGAGGTTTCCAAGCTTGCGTCAAGTAAAAAAACTTAGGAATACCCACATCATCAAAAGAAAAAAGAGAGAAAAAAAAAGGGCAAGTGGAAGTAATTTATTTGAAAAAATTGGAATTGGCGTGGAAATGTTTTCCTATGAACAAATTGCACACTTCTCATATGAATTTCAGCTTGTGTGCCTACCAATTAGTGTCAGGGGGAGGGCGTACGTTGAAAGGTCTCCTAATGGATGAGAACGAACTGAGAAATTAGCCCAATCATATCATCCTAAACCTTGATTTAATAGTTGTAGAATTTAGTGGGGTTTTAACCATAGAGTTCTTAGAGACGCATTAGTAGATAAAAATTTGATGAGAGTGAAATTAGATATAATACTAAATCACAGGTGAATAAAATGTGAAAGGGCCTGCACTAATTAAAGGTTGGCTTGCAGAGCTTGACTGCATATTGGAGAATATTTATCGAATTGGCAGACATGTTAGATGACAATGGGCCCCTGATAAGAAGCCTCGTGTTTTGGTAAATTTTGACCCGAGGTGATTTTGACTCCCTGCATCGATGAGGCCTCAGCGCTGTACTTTTTAATATGAAAAATGCACCCTTTAAAAAATAAATAAATAAAAACTCTACTTCCATAAAACCCAATCACTAGGTCTCACGACTCACGCTATTCAAAATTTGATAAGACTTTGTCAAGATACCCGTGTTGAATTGTGTAGGCACCTTGGCATGACACATATATATTGGTTCATTTATCTCCAGATTGATAGCATCGCTCTCAGCCAATAGCCCAATTTAACAAAAATCTTAAAAAAAAAAAAAAAAAGCAAAAACAAACAAACAAAAGAAACATATTAGACAGCACTGTCACTATAAAAATCTTGATAACAATTATGATAAAAACAATAACGACATTATAAACAATAACAATGAGGCCTTTCCTCTCCGCCAAAAACAACAAATCCTTACCTATAGCACTAATGGTGCAGAACTTGCGAAGAGTGTGTGTGGTGCATGGGTATTCACAGGAGAAAAAAGAAATCATTTGCCCTTACAACCAATCTAGTGGAAGGAATTTCTAATGAGAACTTAAAGTGTTGAAATTTTATAGAAATAACGTCAATTCATATAACTAGAGCATATAAAATTATTTGGTTGAATGCGAATATTCTAAAAACCAACCTTTCTGGGGGCCCCACACGTGTGCTTCTTTCCCTTTCAAGGCAAGATCTTTAATCACTGCCATCCAAGCAACGGGACCTCCCTGCATGAAAGGCATTAGACTCTCAGGTTATCTTAAATTTACATTTTAGTGCAATTTCTTCATTCCTTTTTGGGTTTTACTTTTATTTATATTGCCCATGATGTTCGATTTTATTTTATTTTTTATTAACCTGAACAAATTGTTTTTTTTTATGTTCAAAGACACTTTTTACTTTTGTCATAAAATGTCAAATTTTGGCTCACTAATATTTCAATTATATTTAAGCAATCGATCTTTTAACCTATCATTTAGTTTCCATTAAGGCTTTTTTTGTTTTCCTTCAAAGCACTTAAAAGAGGTCTTGTAGCTTGTACAGAAAAAAGCACTCGCGTCCTTGTCTCCATTGTCATTGCAGAAAATCAAGCAAACTTTCGTAATCTATATTATTGGTTTTGTTTCTGGCATTGAGGCTCGACGCATTATACTGCCATGATTCCAGCTATGCTGTTGTTTATGGCATTGAGGCCCGACGTATTATACTGCCATGATTCCAGCTATGCTGTTATCACTGTATGTGACTCATGGCCGGTTTGAAAAATAATGCCAAATGTAATTCTGGAAAACAAAACGAACCTATTTCAATGAAGTAATCATAGACCTACCACAAGTGGTGGC
This sequence comes from Camphora micrantha, assembly GCA_003546025.1. Classification (NCBI taxonomy): domain Eukaryota; kingdom Viridiplantae; phylum Streptophyta; class Magnoliopsida; order Laurales; family Lauraceae; genus Camphora; species Camphora micrantha. Next base: position 66,201,938 of record QPKB01000002.1, read on the forward strand.
AAGTGGCAAACCACTTAAAACAGGCCCACCGATTGAGTGTAACCTCTTAAACACGCAAACCTACGTGTAGAGTTAGCAAATTACCCAAACGACAAAAAAGAAGATACAGTGCAACACACAAATCTCACCTAGTGAAAGCTATTTGGCTGGTCTACTTTTGAAATGTTACTGATCACACAGACGACGTGCACACGACACCCAACTTGAAATCTCACCTGCCAAAAACTGGTTGGCCGCACCCTTTTGAAATGTTAACTAAGTAACAGCCGAGCTGTGTAGAGACTTCAGTAAATCTGTCAACGCCCATATTGCTCGGGCAATCACACAGACGAGGAGCACACACCACGCAACTTGAAATCTCACCTGCCAAAAACTAGTTGGCTGCACCCTTTTGAAATGTTAACTAAGTACAGCCGAGATGTGAAGAGACTAGAGTAAATCTGTCATCGCCCATTTTGCTCAGGCAGGGGACTGTATTAAGGAGAAAACAATTCATAGACAAAAAACCTTTGCGCATGGACCCTCTATTAATTTGTTACCTTCAAAGTTCAAAGGATGCTATTCATTTCAGTGATCAGAATACCTGTTACTCAGGAATAGAGAGTGCCAACCACCAACACTGCACAAAATGTAATCCCAACGCTAAATGAACTGCAACATCCACTAGAAGAATTGTCAAGAGATGCCCAAGGAAAGAGAAGACGATTGTAGTCAGAGTTGTTCAAATTAAAAGTTTCCATTAAAAGGAGAGGATAAGACCATCAAACAGTATATCTTTTTTTTTTTTTTCCTCTTGAAACCCTCTGAAAACAGGATTCTAGAGACACCTAATATAAATGAGACAGCCGACTACAATGCAGCAATGCAGCAACCTCTATTTTTCACAGTCTTGAAGAGAAATTATCATAACACTCATAGCCCCCTCTAATCAGAGGCGGCTAGAACTCGACATGATAATACATGAGATGACCTTGGCTTAAATGACGAGGAAAACAAACAAAATATAACATAATTAAGCAGGATTCACAGAACTCTCAGACTTGTCTGTTTCCATTGGCTCAGGTTGAGCTGGTTGTGCATCTACATTTCCATCCTGTGGGTCCTCAGCACCCTTGCCATGGCTTTCAGGTTGAGCCTCCTCGGTGGGTTGCTGTGGAGGTGGCGGGGTCTCAGTCGGTGACGGAGGCTTGGGTGGTGCTGGCCTCGGTTTTGTCATTATCGGCCGGCAAAACCTGTCCATGGAAATTTCTTTTCAACATCTTGAACCATTCAACAAAAAAAAAAAAAGATCTAGATCTACATCCACAGCACTAAAATCCATCCTCAAAACATCCCAATAAAAGTATATGAAACATTCGGATATAGTTATCATCGTAGGCGAACAAAGACAGCATCACCCCTATAAATGCATTATATAATGGAAGCTTCTGTAAACTATTGCAAAATTTTGAAGTAAAATATTTATTCATACCTGTCCAGCGTCTCAGCCTTCCTCTTAACATCAGCTGTTAAGAGAACTGGAGTGGCATACTTGGGTAGTGAGTCCTGCTGCTGTTTCTTCTCTATCAGCCATGCTTCCGCACCCCCACACTCATTCACAACCTACACATGCAAGGATATTCAGTGGTGAAGTCAACACAGTGGCATGACTTTAATTCCAGGGAAAAAAAAAAAAAAGGAGTAGCATTACTACGAGTAGGGAATGCACAAATCTTAAACGCATACATAACATAGTTGTCAATATCGTTTTGGACCTCATTTCGGTCTAGCATCCAAAATGAAAAGTTTCGGCCGATTCGGAATTTTGGTGAAGCTTTTTAGAATTACATTTTGAAGAAATATAAAAATAATATATACATATATATATGTAGAAAAATAAGAAATAAAACAATAGATACGGATTTAATCCATTCTCGTAAAACTTTTTGGAATTACATTTTAGAGAAATTTAAGAAATCACTATATGAAATACAATATATATATATATATATATATTAGTAAAATACTATTTCAGCCGAAATTGGCCGAGATTTAAAACAAAAAGTTTTAAATGAAATTTCATTTCAGCCACATGGCAGAAATGAAAATTTTCGGTCTTTTCGGACCGTCCGAAATTAGTAACTATTGTACATAAAGAGCTTGAGAGTCGTAGGATTACAAAACAAAACAAACACCATAGAACTCTAATTTCGGACAATTTATCCTAGTCAATGAAGAGAAATTCCAAAGGTCATTCTTCGAAAAATTGCATGCATCTTCAAATACCTCTGTTGCTTTTTTTCCCAAATTATACAAAGGAGTCTAATCTAGATAGGAATTTTTTTTTTGAAAAGCCAATTGGAGATATTTTTACTGATTATATGGCTGCTCAATTAGACTGTTCACGAACCAGTAACTGTAACTCTAGAATATACAAAAAATCTGTACCTTCTGCTTCTCGGCAATGTCGATGTGATCAAATTTAGGATCTTTGGACATAGCTGCATCTCTGTAGCTATTGAAGCAGTGTACGAGATGGTTAATCATTGGACCCCTCTCAGAATTCTCCCTGAACCGCTCCTCAATTGGATCACCTTGCTACAAGTCACAATTGCCATCGTCATATATGGCCCAATACAAATTAAAAGAAAATAAATACTCATAAGCAATAATGATGATAGATACCTTCTTCAGCTCTTCAAGCTTGGCAACATAAACCCCCTTAGTTTCATCCTCACCATCTTCATATAACCAATCTTCCACTTCCTGAAGCTTTGCAGAAAATTCATCCCTCTCCGAAGCAGTAACAAAATCCTGATACTTGTCATGAAGCTGGGCAATGACGCAAAATTAATAATTTAGACATTATATACAGCCAAAATTTTGGCAGTAGAATGATCATTTATAAAAGAAAGATCATCTACCTTGTTTCTCATGTCATAAACGTATGCTTCCACTGCATTCTTCTTGTCCTTGGTATCTTCCATGACTCTGTCTTGAAGTGCCATCTCAAATTCTTTCTCCACTGCTTTCTGCACGTCTGAAGCTTCCATTGCACCATAAACCAACCCCACAACTGGGATGTTAACTTTCTTTACCTTCTTCTTTGCAACTTCAACCTGCAGGCCAAAAATGTTTGAACTTGGAGAAATGTATGCTGCTATCAGAACAGTAGTCCTCTTCACTATTGGAAACACAGACCATAAGAACAAGCATTGACCAACGAAAAAAAAATGCAAGCGAAGCGTAAATAATACGTTTGCATTGAGGGCATTATGTGGATCTATCATGTGCAAGCCAAAGAAAATAAATGCAAACTACGTTATAAGGCTTCAAAGATAAAATGATCCAGAAAATGGTGAGCCAATTACAAACTAAACCTAACACAAAAACAAGTCTACAGGAACTTCGCCCAATTGAAACTCTACGTTCATTTCTCTTCTGCACCTTCATTCTCAACTGTTTGAATAATGAACATCCTGTCCACTCAAGGGTAACCACATTTGACATTTTGCTTGTGTGCCTTCGATATCTATTGGAATCATAATGAACACCATTACCCAAAGGATGATTAGGTTTTGTACAGGGACACCCTCTTATTTCCTTCGTTAAAATGGATCGTGGATCATTTGAGAAACTCAGTGCAACATATGCCAGACGAGGCTATAACTTAAATGTGATGCCGTGAGAAGGGTAAATGAAACAAAGGATGGTATCAGATTACCCATTCTCCTTTACAAATAAGCAAATGGTCGTTGACTACTGCTACAAATGATGACAACTGTCCCCATGCTAAACACAAAGCAGCAATACTATGCTCTCACGAACTCAGTCACCAACCAGCCAACCAGCCGGGACCAGAGCACACAACCAAGAATTTTATTGCTATCCCAAAATAAGTGTTTTAATATGTTACATATTAAAAAAGGCCTATGCATACAGGGCTCATGCCACGTGTTAAAAAAGGTAAGACCCAGGCTTCTGTCTACATATGACCGATGCGACTTCAACCAACTCCAGCCTCTATAAATCCCTCACATTATGGAGAGAATGTGCATATGCCAATGTTAGATCATCTGCATATGCCAATGCTAGATCATCTGATGCCCCTGTAAACATATCATTGTCGCCGAACATATCTATATGCATGGAGCAAAATTTGTTCAACTGTGGATCAGAGGAGTAAAAATTTAACTTGCAAATAAAAGCAAGAAAGTGTAAATATGGACAGACATCTGCTAGAAGAAAACATATGCAAAATAAAGAAATTGGTTTGGAAACGGAATGTGATGACCCGTTTAGTCATTCTAACCAATAAGATGTGATGTAACGGTTAGAAATGCAAACCTTGGTATCTGTTTCCATCTGCACAGGCTTGTCTCCCAAATCAGGAACACCATTTTCTGCCCTAGAAGCATCAGCATCAGCAGTAGCTTTGGCATCTTGCATATTAGTGTCACTGTCGCCTGTGTTTGTCGAAAAAGCTGGAACACTATCATTTGGAACCTCATCTGTGTCCATTTTTGTTTCTTCTTTTGTTGGCTCCTTCACAGTTGATACAGGAACCTCAATTTCTTCTTCTTCCAACAGCTAAAATAAACACAAAGAAAAAGTTCAGAGAGAGAGAAGATATATATATATATATATAGAGAGAGAGAGAGAGAGAGAGTTTTGAGCAATTCATCAGGATCTCACACCAAACAGTTCCCAAACTTACAGTTGCTGATTCAATAGATACAATGCCATGAAGATTCAAACGAACTTTCACTTTCACCTTGGCACGTTCACCTTTGGCAGTTTGAAATGGACCAATCTACATAAAAGCCACAATAGCACAATAGAATTTTATCAATGCAACATGCAAATGACAGAAACCATAAATGGTGCTTAATATAGAATGTCAACAATGAAACTAGACATTAAAAGCTAGTCACATACCGTATATGAGCTAATCTTTGATGGTTCTTGCAATTTGCTCACATCAGCATAATGGACATCAACAGAAAAAGTGCAAGACCTGTAAAATGTTAAGGCCTTGACACATGGAATAGGGCTTCCCTTAGGGAATACAACAGTGCTCTGCTGATGATCACCAGCTCCATCCTGTGTTTCAGGGGCAGAGCCTTTCCAGGACAAGGCAATTGGGAACGGAAAATACTCATTGACCTTTTGACAAAAAAAATTTCCAGACACAAATAATTAGAAAATGAGAAGCCAATAATCATCTAAAAACTTGCACTAAACTTCACAAGTTTCCAATTACAAATTTACTAAAAAAAAAAAAAAAAAAAGTCTCATAGCAGATGAAGTGTAAACAGTTGAACTCATGGTAACAATTTTGATGATTAACATCAGATGAAGTATAATTCACAAAAGTGGGAATTACATCTGAAGGTAGGAAGATTTTAAAAAAGAAAGTAAAGAAAAGGAAAATCATCATTACAACTTGTATTCCAAGATGATGGTGATTTAAAATAATAATAATAAACATGTTGGACTTGTGAAAAGTTTTACGCCGACTGCAAACCTGCTTGATTTAAATATTTACAAAACAATAATATTATTACATCATAATAAATTGAAGATTTTAAATTGATGCTTCATTTTAAAAAATAATATAAGAAGATCAAGGCCCGTCCTAATCACATGCACACAAGGACATAGGAACAAGCACATGCACGCATGTGCATGTGCGATGCAAAAGCAGCCGCCTGCATGCACAAGGTGTACCCCACACAGTCCAATTTATACTTTCGTGGTTGGTTTGTTATCGAGTGTGTTTCTAGTTGGTGCAAAATATTGTGAATGGCATACGGATGATACTCATAGGGAATTAAGGTACAAATAGGTGCTCTTTGATCTGCATATGCCAATAAGATTGAAAGGAAAACTTCAAAGGCCACCAATAAGATCAACCATAATCTAAGCAAAATGTTAGCCATTCAAGATGCAACACATGCACAAAATGAGTGTAGCATAGATGAGAATGTTGAGACAAATACATGATGAAATTGGAAAAATAAAATCATAAATGAGCACTTTTGAGAGCGTTTAGGGATAACATCAATAAATAATGCATTCAGGCTCAAGAGACCCGCTTGAGATAGTTTGGAAATAGCGAAAGCATGCAGGCAATGATGCCATTGGGGAAAAGTTTTTCCGTGCAAATTGATGGCCCATCAAGGAGAAGTGGTAAGCTAAAGATAACATGAACGAAAATAACAAGGTTAGATCTAAAAAGGTGCAACCAATCCAGGATTTGGCTCTCGATAGACCGGTAATCCTTGTAGCAAACTCCAACATATAGTTGGGAAAAGCATTTAAAGATGATGTAAGCCCTGTCCATTCTCTCCACCATATCGTGGGAAGATTTAGCTGATTGATTTGTTAAGGATGATGTCAACTGATTTCTTGTTTTTACACTTAGGTTAGCCTGCATCTTAGCAATCTACTACAATAAAGTTTCACATCACCTCTAACCATGTGAGGTTAGATCACTACAAGACTATTATATTCCCCACCTACACAAGCAAATTGTTGATAAAACTCCAAAATGGAATTTTCCCTTTTTTTCTTCATTATTCGAGAAAGATGCTTGAATTTCTCTTAGATTCGAACCCATACCCAATCATAGGACTAGGATAGATTTTTTTTTTTTAATTTCCTACTCACATATGCCCATATCTATGCTCTTCTATTAATCTCTAATTCTGATCTACAAAATATAAATTATAGGCCCGTCCTTCCCTAATCCTATCCATAAGTCCACCCATTGATGCATACCCCAGAACCATCATATTGTCCTAAAGGACGAACTAGCACATTGGGATCTAGTGTTTGAAGGAGCAGGAAAGAGAGAGTCAACACCGATAACAGGGGCAAGAAAGGCGACCGAGTGAGTTCCGCTAGAGTTGTGTTGGTAAAGAACCGGCCTTCCCTGCCGTGTCGTGCCGCTCTAGTTGTGCTGGTAAAGAACCTTCCCTCTCTATGGACGGTCTGTTAGTAATTCATCTTTCTTGCCGCCTACTCTTGTGTGAATTTTATTATTCTTTTAAATGAGTCTGTGTATGTTTACAGTAAAATATGAGTTTTTGTGCTAGCTTGTTTTCCTAATTTGAGTATAAAAGAGCCACATGACATGGTAATAGGTACTAAGTGATTGTGATGACATTTTCCACAGCAGCCTTTGGTTCACAGTTTCTCAACAGCAGCCATAACTAAGAAAGACTTGAGAATTAAAAAAAAAGGCACATACATAAAAAGAAGACCTTACCTGAAACTCGCGGACTTTGAACGTGGGGCTCAGCATTGCACATTGCAGAGCACAGCCTCTTGCAACACACTCACTTGCATTCATAGTGCGCCTTGGCTCCTTCCCAAAGAACTCAGTCAATATCCGAATTATAGCAGGAACACGCGAACCTGACCCAACAACCTCAACAGAATGGACATTCTCCACACCAATCCCAGCATCCAAAAGAGCCTTCTCCAACGGCCCCTTCACCCGCTCCAAGATCGGAACACTAATCTTCTCAAACTCCTCCCTTTTGATGAATCCTCTAACATCCTTCTCATCCATCAAGCACTCAATATTAAGCGGCGCCTCAGGATTCGCGCTCAGCATCTTCTTCAGCTTCTCGCAGGCAGCCCTAAGCCTCTGGCAGGCCCGCGCATTCTGGTAAACATCGATCTTGTACTCTTCCTTGAACTTTGAGGCAAAATGCCTGAACAGAACCTCATCAAAATCCCGCCCTCCAAGTGATCGATCGAATGCATGGGCCAAAATCTTCAATTGCCCCCTCCTGAACCCCACAATGCAAACCTGCATGCTCGCGTGCCCAACATCGACAAACGCCACATTCAACTGGTCATTCTCGGGCAAATCCGTCTTGTAGATCCCATATGCAAGAGCAGTTGCAGTTGTCTCGTGAAACAAACGTAGAGGATGCAAGCCAGCGATCGTGGCCGCATTCAATACCAATCTCCTCTGCAGATCAGTGAAATAAACAGGTATCCCAATGCAGCAATCAACAACAGCTGCACTCAGATTCTTCTCCGCAATGCTCTTCAGACCCGATAAAACCATCCCCAAAAGCTGCGTAGGCGTGAAAACGCGCTCTTCCCCAAGGTACCGCGCGTGGATCAGCGGGAATCCATCGGGGCCTTCGGTCACCTTAAAGGGAAGAGACTGGAGATCGCGTTGGAGCTCTGGATCCGAGAATGTGCGACCGATTAGACACTTGATCTGAGAGATGGCGTTTTTAGGGTTCATAAGAGAGGAAGCAGCACCAGCTGTGCCTATAAATCTCTGCTTTTCGCCAAAACAGACGATTGCAGGAGTCTCTCGCTTCGACTCGTCATTCAGGACAACATCAATGCCTCGCTGTCGCGCGACTGCAACGATGCAGCTCTCGTTGCCGAGATCGAAACCTACTACGCTCATCTTCTTCGATAAAATATCAATCAATCTTCACTCTGCCTAACGAATAAAGAAAGAAAAAAAAAATCTCAAAGTTTCAGAATCGAGATTTAAGATTATGGGATGAAAGAGAAGAATCGGAGTAATAGATCAAGGAAAGAAACTTAAATTAAATAGGGTTTTAGATATACAAGATATCAGATCTTAGGACTAGGTTTAAGAAGTAGGGGCTCTTCGATACGCACCTTTAGATGGTGAAAGCTTCTGGCTTTCAGAGAAAACTGAAAGATTTGGAATCGAACGTTTCTCACGATAAGTATTATGGAAAGAAGAAATGGTGGTAATATGTAATAAAGAGTGCTAGTGGGGGGCCTTTTTTTTTTTCCTCTTTTTCTTTCTTTCTTCTAGAACCGTCTATTTGAGAAAAAATAAAGTAAGAAAGACTGAGAATAAGAAAGAATGGAACGTGGAAACCCTAAAATGGGACACGCAGGGTTTTCAGTTTTGGTGGGAGTAGAGCTGGCCGACGGGTAGACGAGTCAGGAAACGTCTGGACTCGAGACTCTGGAGGTTGTTCTAGAAAGATCTACTGCCTAGGGCGGGAGACCGTAAATAATGGGCTTTCTAATGTCCATTAGTCTTAGGTTTGAACTTTGAATGTTCGGGCTATTTCGGTTGAATTCTAGTAACAACGGCGTGCTGACGCTGTTTTTTTATTTTTGGCCCGTTTGGATGCACGTTGAATTGAATTATCATGAGGTGAGGAATTAAATTACTAGAGAATAAAATATAAAGTGTTACGATATTATTTTATTTTTAGTTGTTTAGTATGAAATCTTTTTAATTTTTTGTATATAAAATTTGAATTTTTTTGTCTTTTAGTTGAGAAAGTAAGTTGCTTTCTTTTTTTTTTCAAAAATTCAGAATAAATTTTGAAATTGCGTACTTTTGATATAACCCATTGTCATTGTTATTCTGCATGGTCTCGATCCATCGGATGATGTAATAAATTGATTGATTTCTTTATTTATCAATAAAACCATGATTTTGTTTCATGGGATGAATGGTGTTTTATTGTTTAATGCACGTAATATATGTATATGAATGAGATCACATACGGGAGACATGTGTCACAAATCTTATACTTAAATATCTTCACAACCAGTGATAAGACTGGGCATTTTATTTGATAAGATTGCAGATCATAGTGTTGGTATATTGTATATATTGAAGTACCATAATAAGCACCTTATGGAACATTGTCTCAATTTTAAGGTATACTCTCATAATTCGCTAGCAATAGGCTATCAATCAAGAGACATTGATGAACTCAATATTCTATTTATTCATTTGCTTTAAATCACCAATGTGTGAAGCCAATTGTAGGTCAACACTTCGATGTCTTTGTATACGTGATAGTAGAATTGTTAGAACATTCAATAATCAATATGAAATCTATCTATATTATCTCATTGTGCCAATTAATGGATCTATTATTAGTAAGTGCGCACTCATCTCAATTAAGAAGAATTAGTTGGATGGTACTGATGATCACTATAATTAATTGAGTATCAAGGATAATAAGACGAAGATCTAAGATTTGAAAGGACAGGTTTAATCAAATTGATCAATTGATATTGATAGAGGGTCTACTTGTGGTAATTTAGAAGTTTATGGTATTTTTTTATAATTTATTCCTAAGACTGGAGTGCAATTGCATTTATATAGTGGTATTATTTACAATTAACTGTGGGCCCAGATTGCACATGAAATGTGAGGTTGCGGTGTCCCAGTTTGAGCCAGCTTGCAGTGAAATCCCTAGTAGTCCCCACAATAGCCCAAGTTATTAGAAAGTTAATAAATCCTACTTAGAACTCTAAAATGAATGAATTTGAAAGTTACTATTTCTATTTGAAGTAAGACTTCTAATAGTGGTAATAGTAGGTTACTAATTGTTGTCGAAGTAAGACTTCTATAATAATTAGAAATGAGAAATTTACTAATTAAATGGAAGTCGGACTTCTATTTTAATTAGTAGAGAAATAGGAGTTAGCTTAAAGGCTATAAAAAGATGAGCTATGGGGTTAGACGTCCAACATTGGTTTACACGCCCAACCCCTAAAAAGTGTGCAAGAGTTGCACCACTTTTTCCATATCTCTATTATGGTTCTCTTATAATTCATCTTATAGCTTCTAGTTGGTTTTTTCTTAAATATCACACAATTATTATTGAGAAAAAGAGATCTGATAGCAGGTCATAGTGTGGAAGACAACAAGGTCTTAAATATCATAATTTGCTTAAAGAAGAGTTATTGTTCAAGCTTATTGTCTTCTTATCCATTATAGCACAACTGAGCTCCAAATGTATAATCTATTTCATTGGATGTTGTGAATTTTTTTTTGCTTGTTTGTTGCCGATTTCTATCTTATATATAAAGTTTATTGCTGTACATGATTGATGAGATGAAGGGAATGCATCATGTATGTGTTTTATGGCCTTATGGGTACTTGATCACTGAGTCAAGTGGGTCAAAAAGTTTTGAAAACAAATACACGAAGCCCACCTACTTCCAACAGTCATTTATTGTCTATATTCACTTTACTTTACTTTAACTAGTTAATTGCTAAACACGCATGGTAAGAGATTTAGTCGATTTTTTTTGTGTGTAAAAGTGAATATTCTTTTTGTCTTTTTAATGGTTTGATTTTATTTTTTTAATGCATGTACTTCTGATATAATAGGCTTTACTTTGCCTTTAGTTTACAAGGGCCTAGGGTCTGAGACAGATCGTGACTCTGCCTTACTGGCCAGATAACGGGATGATGCGTATTTTATAAGTCTGCAGCATAGAAATTGGATGGAATGTTGAAATACAAAATTTAGTTATTCTCATTTTTAAAATAAACTAGCATAAAATCTCGTGCGATGCACGGTAAGTGTATCATGTCAATTGAATAATAAATTAAAATTAATATTTTGATTTAGTATTAATTAATTAAAATATAAATTGAGTGAATGGAAAGCCTATATGTATTTATTTAAACACGAGTAATTAATAAGAAGCCTATTTATAGTGTCCAAATAATATGTGAGCAAATATTAGTAAATTAATTGTGGTCACCGTGGGGAAAAGCCTTAGGTGATCCGGATTCCGTGAATGGTGCTTACTGCCAAACTATGAGCCCCCGCACAATGATTGGTCAGATTTCAACGATGTTTACATAGTGTAACAATTTAAGCATAGAAATAGCATTATATGATGTGCAAATTCAATCCACAATAATAATAAATAGAAATGCACATACCCATACAACGGTAAAGACATAAATATAGATTCCATAATACCAAAAGTGACTGAATTTGCAAATGAAAATGACTTTGTGAAAATGCAATTCATGCCCAACAATTTGGATTACTATTTTTTTAATTTTCTTTCTTGATGTCCCAAAGCACATAAATTTTGATTTTCATCAACATAAATGGCCTAACAATGAAGGCACAGCAGCATTGGAAAAAAAGCGCACAGTATTTGAAGATAGTGAATAGGCGCAAGTATCAAATTCAAAAATAGTGAATGAATGCCTGGAAATAGCATACAGTTATAGATTTTGAAAAATACACGACATTGATTCTGCTCATCTTTTTAAATATTTCTTTTCAATAAACAGCTACTTCGTATTCATGATTTATTCTCCTTCTATAAACATAGAAATAATATAAGGGCACGCAAGACATATTAGATCCAAACCAAGACCAAGCTATGTAACTGTATCAATTCAGGTCCAACCAGGCACGGGAAATAGTGGCTCGAAACAAACAAGTGCGGGACAAAAACTAACCCAGTGCATTGCAGTGCCCGATCAGTGTGTACAATAGAGATGACATTTAACACAAAGTGCAGATGGAGAGTAACATTTAGTCATTATTTTTGTAATCTATGGGAATGCAAACATTGGGAAGATAGAGTTAGGCATTGCAAAGAGCGGCTAAAAAAAAACAATGGCTGGATCAAAACTAACCCAGTGCATTGCAGTGCCTGATCATTGTGTATAATGGAGATGACATTTAACAGAAAGTGCAGATGGACAATAACATTTAGTCATCAAACAACTTTGTAATCGATGGGGATGCAAACAGTGAAATTTAGCAATGGCAACACATATTTTCTAGGGCATCATGATGATATATTATTATATTATGTACTACACCATATCAATTCATCGACATTTCAAAAATTTCTCATGTCTGTACCAATAATCATTTCTCAACTTTGAAGAAAAATTTGAATCTCTCGTACCTATTTAGTTGCTTTTATACTTGCTGAAATGAGAGATCGCAAGCAAAAGAAAGAAAGAGTAGGGAGAGAGAGACAGATATATAGAGAGGAGGTTAAGAAAGGAGAGAGACGTAAAGAGGAGGTTAGATGGAGAGAAAGGAGGGACACATCCGTTTCAAGACGAGTTAGTTTCTTTTCTTTTCTATTTTTAAATTCAAAATTGAGATTTATTAATTGGAACCCATTTTCATATGCTGATGTGGCTAACTGTGGATGGATTTAAACTCAAAAAAATCCAAAAGTGTGTCTCAACTGCACCAAATGTTTTGTATCTTTCAAGAGAAAGAATTCTTGTGCCAGTTTGAATTGAGTTTGGCAAAAAGGAAAGAAAATTGCACTTTCCGACTCGTTAAGTCCTCGAAGAGACATGTTTGGCAAATTTTGAGGATATAGAACAATGGAAACCTTTTCTTTCTTTTCTTTTTTTTTTTTTTTGGTTCCAATCTTCAATTATGAAAATTTGAAATACTCACTTCATAGATTTACAGGCTATAGCCGGTTCTTCTCAATTGTCAATTATATGCACCAATTTGCATTGAAATCAATAAAAATAATAGCTGCTTTTTTATGAATTGGGGTTTTTTAATTTAATCCCTCTACGTTTTTTGCAGCTATTGATTTAACCATTTCGTTAATCTCATGGTACAAATAAATTACCAAAAAGGCCAACAGTGGATCATTTGTTGCACTTTCCAAATATGGGACCCATGTACCATAATTCTAAAAAGGTCTGATTTTTTATTTTTTAAAAGTGGAGGACCTACATTATAATTCATAAATGTGGGCCTATGTATAGTAAGATTTTCAAAAGGTGGCCCCACGTAGTGATTCCTAAAGTGGGTCCTATATTGTGACTTCTAAAGACATGCCGGTGAACCACAATCATTAATGGGGACATGCTGAAGTTCCCTATGTAGGCCTATGTTATAGCGACTAAAGGCCCACGTGTATATTTTAAGGCCATGTTTCTTTGCTATAATTAAGGAATTCATGTATAAGGAGTTTTTAAATTTCCACACATAGAAGAATTCATGGATGCACCCTTCTACTTGAACATTAAAAAATTCCAACAAAAAACAAAGAAGGTGCTGAATTATCGAAGGTCTTTTTTAAAAACCTTTTATGTGGTTGGATTTTAAAATGCTTGGGAAAAAATATGGGATTTGCAGATAACAAGGGATATGATGTCACATAATATCCAAAAAAATCCAACACATGGAATTCCTATAAGAAATTATAGGAAATAAACGGGCACTAAAGGTGGGGCCCAAGACATAAGTCCTATATGTGATTGCGGACAATCGCAAATGGTTGGCCCATAAAATTGCATAAAATCAGATATATGGGTTTGGACTTTTTTGATAGGTCCATGGAGATTTATTTAGGACGTGTAGCTAACAAGGGCGCTCATGGCCAAAGCCAACACAGGCTTGATCCAGGCTCAGTTTGCTTTGGTTCTTGTTTGTATATATAATATGGGCCCATTTAGTATCCTGGTCGGCTTGAGTTAAGTGATATATAAAGTCCAAAATTAAGATTGACCCCAACCAAATTTAATAATGAGTGCTTGTAATTCAATGATAATTTGTCAAAATAATTGTTAGAAAGCCCTGCTTGCCTGGCGGCCCCGATCTAAATGAGGCGGGCCTGGACATAGCATCTACGGCTCGTGTCGAGTTTGGGTCGAATGCAGGTCAACATTTCTAAAGTCGGGTTAAATTTGGATATGCATTTTTCTGTAGTGACCTACCTCGTGAACACCCCTGGCCCGTTTGGCACTTTACTAATACAATCAAAGTTAAGTAAAGCCTCAATTTTTCAGACAAGATGTCACATCAAATGCACTTTATTCAAAACTCCCTCCATCTTTTTCATACAAAAAGTCAAAAAAAGATTATATAACAAACAACTAAAAACAAAATATAAAACATAAAAAACAAAATATAATCATAACTCACTTATATTTTATTATTTATTCAAAATCAAAATTACTTGACTTGACTATATTAGTGGAGTTACCAAACTGACCCTAAAAGCTTATGAGTAGACTGCATGTAGCTTACATTATTTTAAGGGGAGTGTTTGCCCCAGCTTGGATGCATGTTTATAAATGAGAGGAGAACAGATGGAAAGATTTATTAGTGTACGATAGGGTCCGAAAAAAATTGACATCAGATCATCTTAGCCATTGACCAACATCCTTAAAACTTAATTTTATCTTCTTCTTTTTTTTAGATTCGATCAAATGGCGAGTGAAAGTTGAGGGAGCCTAAATTTAGGCTCAATACCAAATTATGGGAAGCAAAGAGTAGCAAATGGGTTGCACTAATGAGAGTTGGGACTGAGTGGGCCCCATGCCAATGGACTGCACTTGCTTGTGCTTGTAGGAGAACATTTCCCATGTTTTAAGTAAATAGATTTTTTTTATTTTTATTCCCAGGTATCCCATGCCAACCAGCCTTATGGCCCAGGTCCATGACCCAAATTGGCATGCACAGGGATTAGGAGTAACTCACATGGCCCCACACATGAGTCACCGTTTAAGTGAATAGATGTTCATGTCAAAATGCCTGCAAACAGGCAGGTTTCAAAATTCCGTCCACCATGTTGGATTAGATGCCCAATGTAATGCCAATTGTAAAATCTCCCAAGGTTCGGGGGGAAATGCTTTTCATTCTCGTTTTTATTTTTGAAGCCAAGGAAGGTGATAATGACATGAACCATGCAACACATATGTACATAACTCCATCACAGAATACACATGGAGATAATTTGAACCGTTCAAGATGAATCTTATCCTCTCTGTTGACATATACTCTAATTTTACTTTAAAACGGACTTCGTCTCACTATGTGATTGAGCACCATGACATAAAAGTGACAGGCAATGATGTGACATCTTTCCTTCATGGCATTTTATCGTGCAATATAATCCACTTATTATGAACTAAAACTTAAGAATATATCAGCGGAGAGGATGAGATTCATCTTTAACGATCCCAAATTATTTACATGTGGGCCCTAAGATAGAGCTACAGATAGAGGCGGGATAAGAAAGAAAAAAGAAAAAAACCTTTGGAGGGGCCACTACGTAAAAAGGGTTATACGTTGGGGTCAGCTCTACAACACTTTCTTGCGACTCAATACACATATGAATTCTCCAGACCATTCAAGATTATTCCCATCCCATCAACTAATGTATCCTCGTATTTAAGTTAAAAAGAAATGGATCCCACAATCCGATTGAGCACACGATGGATGCAGTGTTAATTACGTTTCTATCACGGTATTCAATCTTATGTTGGGACCCATTTATTTTGAGCTGAAACTTAAGGACGTATGGCTAGATTTGATTAAATTCACGCTGAATGGCCTCGCTGATCATTATACGAAGCCCGCAATGGAGTCCAATAAGGGTACATTTGTGTACAATCCTTTTTTCAATGAATGAATAAATTGCCATGTTAGCAAAATTCTATGGTAAATGGATACAAGAGAGAGAGAGAGAGAGAGAGAGAGAGAGAGAGAGAGGGGTTCTATTGAAGGTTAAAAAATCACATTTGTCGTAATTTTTCCTTTTTTCCTCAATGAATTGATCTTCACTATGACCTATGGAGCATAATATTAAATTAATCAAAAGACAACATATGTACAAAATGGATATATCATAAATGAGAATATTGATGTGGATGTTTGGCAAAAATTAATAAAGATAAAATCGAAATGAGCGTTTTTTAGAGCATTTATGGGTGGCAACAATTGGGGATAAAATATCAGATAAACCCGTTTGAGCATGTCCAACGTAGGCCAGCAATAGTGACGGTAATGAAAAGCCTAGCTATGAAGAATGATGACCCCCCAAGTGGAATACATGAGCCAAAGATGACATAAATGGAAGTAGTGAAAACATATATATAAATATATAACTTATTTTAGGACTTGACCCAAAATATATCAAAATGGTGAAATGAAATTTATATTGCCGATCCTAACACAATTGGAACAAGGCTTTGATTATGATGATAACCACGGCGATCATCAACTATGATGAAGAGTAATTGGTCTTCACTATGCTATGCTTAATGCACCTGTTGGATTCCTTTGTTCTGATCACATATCTACCAAGCCACGATCTTGAGTCATTACGTGGTACGAATCCTCAAATCCATCATATAACTCTCTTTGTCATCAATCATGGGCTATCATTACCATCATCATATATGCCTACTACACAACCCATCGTAAAATTGGTCATTAACTTGGATGGACCTGATTGAAGGTGAGCATCCACCCGACCATCATCGCGCATGGACCTTACCCTATGTCTGGGAGGGGAGGAGAGGAGGGGAGGGGAGGGAAAATTTGAGGGGGAAGGAAAATGAAGGGGAGGGGAGGGGAGGTAAATTTTACCTCATCTTGTTTGGATAGTAAAAAGTATGGAAAAGAAAAGTGAAAAAGTAGGATTTTGTTTGTTTGTGAGGTAGATAGAAAATTACAAAAAAGGGCATTTAAAAAAGTCAAAAAGTATGAAGATTACCATTTCAAAATGGGCATTTTAGTCATTTAAGCAAAAATCCCCTCTTTGCTCATCATTTTCCCCTCACTTTTGAGGGGAAAATTTTTTGGTGGGCCCCACACAAATTTTCCCCCCACATTCCCCTCCCCCCTTCCCAGACACCCTCCATTAATATATTCCCTCCATTTTCCCCTCATTTTTTTCCTTCCCTCCATTTTCCCTCATTCCCAAGTGTAACTCGTTCAAAGCCTCCTTCATAACCGCACTATACAAATCTCCACCATCATTGCCTAAATCCCCAAATCGACTATAATATCCATCCTCAAATCCATTGCAGTATCCAGACTCGACCATCACTACCCAAATTATCCACCATCACCACCATACACGGCCTCCACCATCGTCCCACTACACCACTCGTCCTAATTTTGTACAAAGTCTCCACCATCACCAAGCCTCATCACTAAATCTGTACAAAGTCTCCACCATCACTGTCCAAATCCTCCACCAAAATTATCAAGTCCGCCCATTCCACCCGCACCAAGCCTCCACCGTTGTCGCCTAAATCCATCCATCCCACCCCGAGGGAAGAAAGGGAGAGGAAAAGAGAAAGATGGAGCGGATAGAGAGAATAGGGTAAAGGGAAAAAAACCCTCCGTCGTCACCATTGTCTTATTCCTTTCTTTGGAGTGGAGCTCTAGATTTGCTAGGTTTCTAAACCCTTTTTTATCTCACAATCGGACATGGTTCCTCAACAAAATGCAGCTTATGAAGTGTGGGGGACTTTTTATGTGGGATAGAAGTTCGATACCCATAGGAACTCAATTTATAGGATTCTCAAGGAAATTGTTGGGTGGCGAAAAAAACATTTTTCATAGGCTTTTTACAGCATAAAAATGCATGAAAAAAAAGTTTTTCACAAAAAAATGAAACTAATACATTTTCCGTGGGAATGGGTTAGACAACCCTACGGAATAATTATCGTGACTTTCTACGATCTTATGTAAAATCCATATTTGGCTAATTGTGGAAAACCACATGGAGATCGTAGGAATCCCTGTTTTCAAACATTATTCGGATCACACGTCTCTTAGTTAGACAATTGAAATCCGCATGCACGTTGAAACCCCATGCTACAATGAAATCCACACTAGTTTGGGGATTACCATTTGTTTGCATTTCTTTTTGGTTTTATGGGCTTCACAATCAAGATCTGAGCAAATCGATAATCATGTTTTGAAGGTCCAAACTGGTTAGAAGTCAAATATAATCCATTGATTCTTCCTATAGTTTGAGTTACTCATAAAAAAGTCCGGAACATTATATCACTAAATCTAGACTTTCGTGGGGCCCTTTTCCAAAACCCGAACCGTTCAATTTCTCAAGAAGCCCTAAAATAGTTATGGGGTCAAATTTGGGAACATGATTAATCATAGATCATAATAAAATGGTAAAAAATTTATGGCCGTTTATATGCCATGTTGTAAAAATTGGGATTCTTTGACCGCCCTTTCTTTTTTTTTTTTTAAATTTTTTGCTGGCCTCAAAATCATGATCTGAACCATGCATCATTTACACGAGACCAAACACAACTTGGGGATCAAATTTTAGTCGTAGATCCCTCGTGATTTTTGAGACATTTATAAAAAGAGTCTATACTCTGAAATACTATGTTTTTATTCATGTGAGCTCCATTTGCACGATATAAACTACTCAAATTCTCCAAATAGTAAAAAATGACTACAGGGTGAAAGCTCAACCCTTGATTTTTCATGGTTTATAAGAAATTTACAAAAAAAACTATAATTGTTGGATCACACAAAATATAGATGGCAGGATTCTCTCTTTTCTCAAACAAAAACTTTCTTAAGGAGATTCTTTTCATAAAGATGACCTAGTTCTAACGGAACAAAGGAATCCTCCAAGGGCCTATTTCTTTATTTAGAATTCATGACAAGATTTATGATTATGGGATTTTTGGGATATGATGGACCTCTCGTCTCTTGGCATTTGCATTGCAACTTATGAAGCATTTAGGGCATGTTTAGTAAAGGACATGGCCAAGAAATCCTTTCCATTTTTCGTGTTTTAGAAGATTTTTTACGTTTGGTTGGGAGAGGATTTTGAGAGGAATGGCATGAGTTTTCCTCTCATATGATTATTTGCACAATCAGACCACCTGTCAGATCAAGTGAATCAACGCATGAGTGGAATGCGGAGCTACAGTGACCGAGAGTTACCGTTTAATGTGGTTTTGGTCGATTTTTGCATTTTTATTGCATCTTTTGGGTCCTACAATCCATCAAAGCCGTTAATAATGTTTAAACAATAAAAAACGGCTATGTCATCAAATTTCAGCTGTTGATTCATCTTAGATCTTGAGACATTTGCAAAAATGTTTAAACCGTTAGATGACCAAATTCTGAGATTCTGTTGGGCTAAAATCGGGATGGAGACCAGTCTATTCATTTTAATTTTCTGGTTCCTGTGAGCCCCACGATCATGATCTGAACCGGTAGTTATTTCTGGAATGTTAAACACGGCCAGTTGATCAAATTTCAACCGTTGATCTTTACCATATTTTGAGATATTTGAAAAAACGTCTAGGTGCTAAAATATTAATTTCTTATTTTTGTGGGCCCCCTTTGCACGATCTGAATCGTTCAGATCTTCTAGATGACCACAAACAACTTTGAGGTGAAAGCCGATGACTTAATTTTTATTGGATTTTAATTTTTTTTATAGAAATATTTATTACCATTGGATTATACATTCTATAATTTATAGGAATCCTCCATCCATCTAAACATGAAACTTTCATTGGAAATCCCATTTGAGGATTCTAGTTTTTTTTTTTTTTTTTTTTTTGAGATAGAGATAATCATCTAAATAAAGGATTCTTCGACATTTGCAAAACGTGAAAAATTCAATGACATGAAGGGTCTCAAACAACCTTTTGATATTTAGAAACTCCAGTCTCTTTATATTTTGGTGGATTCTTTTTGATGTGCAGGTCCCAAAGTCCTTTTAAGTCTCGGAAGTCATGAAGGAGAATATCGAAATTCAGAAGTTTCTCCTTCATGAATTCCTTGAATTGTAACCAACGAATGGACCCTCTAGAAACGAAAGAGGACCCGGACTCGATGGTGTAATCCAAAAATCACAAAACAAGACCGCCAAAGATTTCACTTGGTACCTGGATAAACGGCGGATCGTACATTGACAAAGCATGCCCCACTCTGATCTCCTCGAGACAAGCGCCCGAAGTGGCCATCAAATCAATGAAACGCTACCCTTGCGCCCGTACACAGAAATCATTTTTACCGTAGAAAATTCACCGCGGGCAAAAGTGAAAATTTCAGGCGGGAGAGCGAGAGAGCCTTTTTAGTTTTCATATCAGACCTCTCTGCGATTAGGCTCACTCACATGACCTCCCCTTCCCTCCTCTGAAACCACCTTCTTATTCCTCACCGAGATTTTTCACCTTTTCATCCCCACATGTCCGCAAATCAGAAGAGCGGGAGAGGAAGGCCGAAACCTCCCACGACAGTCGACGAAGGAAAAGCGGAATCCGTAATGGTAGATCTGATCGAAGAAGATGTATCGACAGTTCCGATTTCCTCTTCCGAATCGCAGCTTGCTCGGTCTCGCCTTCGAGAGCGATGGGAGTTAGCTTCTGTTCTAAATTTCTTGCATGTAGAGATCACTTACCCTTTCCTCATATGGATTCAACTACGATTCTTCTCTTTTCTTAGATCGTTTGATCATTCCTTTCCTCAGGTTTTTCAGCCGATAATACAGAACGGATTGGGGATTTCAGCGGAGGAGATCGAAACGGCTCTCATTACGCCAAATGATTCCTTGGCTCAGTTGCACATTGCCCTCCTGAAGGTGTGTTCTATCTGTGCATCCTTTCCCCCCCTTTAACATGTTTTTTTGTACTTTGGAATCTGCTCTCCGATTGAAATGCTGTTAAGGCCTGACTCTGTTGTTTCTGCTGATTGGTTGTGATGGAGAGAGAGAGAGAGAGAACGGATGCTTATCTATAGATTTATTGACGTTGCAAACAGAGGCGGATGGGTAGGTTTTCGTTCCAGAAGGACACCCAAACTCACAGTGGATTTTGGAGATTTACGTGGTGGGTTTGGTGTGATTTTGGGGTTGGTCCGTTTTTGCATGATCATTTGCTCTATATGGATCAGGGAGAAGTAGTGATGGTATCGAGATTTTTGTCTCGGTTACGTTATTTTCTTTTAGATAGATTTAGAGTTGAGTTTAGATTTATGGATGGGTGTAAGTTCTACACATGATGTTCTTTTGGAAGCAATGGCTGACATGATGCCTGATTGAAGAGTTTAGATGGTAATACTGGTACCTGTGGGAAACATGTGGTAGTCAGGTGGAAAGAGTTCGAGGAAGACTGTGATGGCCTTGGGTGGTCTGCAAATCTCTCACTCATGAGTAGGAAAAAGAAGAATGAGTTTGCATAGTGGGTTGTTTCAGCTTGTGAGTGTTGGCACCATGCATGCCCAAGAATTGATCCCTGGGTCTCTAAGTTTAAAGTATCACTAGTAACCACTAGCCCAACATATGGAAAAACTATTTGTTAGTTCTCCTATGTCAACTTTGTAAATGTTGTTGAAGACTTGAAGCTGCTTTCATTTTTTTTTTTTTCCCACATTGTGTTGATTATACTCTGAAGTTGTACCACTTTATGCTAGGGGATACCGCCTGTAAGCAAAAACTTGAAAAGCTCTGATGCATGGGTGACGATACTTTGTAAAAAGCTTGCTATGTGGTGGCCCTGGGTATGCCATTCTGATATTTCTCAAGCTTATGGCGAAAAATATACTTGCTTGCTCATTAAACACTTTTAACCACAGGTGGCTGAAGGCAAGGTTCCACTTGTTGCAGATCACGGGTAAGCACAAACCATCTCCTTGATCAAAATGTATTTGGTGATATATTTTTTTCTCTTACGTAATTCTAGAATGCATCTGTAGGTTATAATAGCTTTCAATTATTTTTGCTTGTGCAGCGCTGAGATATCAAGATACAAAGAACTCGATCCAACAGTTCGTTTACTGATCCTCAAAGCACTTTGTGAAATTCGCGCTGAGGTTAATAAACTCTTCCTGAATTGTTTGTTAAAATCTTCCTGAATTGTTTGTTGTGTAATAACAATGGGTAATTAACTTGCCTTCACCTTTATTGACTTAATTATTTTGCATTGCTTCAGTATCTTTGTTTATGTTAAATGCTCTCTGGCCTTTCTGCTTTTTATCAACTAGTCACACTGGATGAAGTGGATAATTCTGCCATTTTTTTCCTCCTGTTCATCTATTATTTCGTTTAACCTTGAGACAAGTTTTTCATTTCCCAGCAAGATGATACATTGAGGTATATTGATGAGACACTGAAACAAGGGGCCGAACTTTCTACCTTCCGCAAAGACAGAATAGGCAGGGGGGGGAATGGAGCTTCCTACTGGTACTTTCTCATTTGTGAATCTATAGTTTGTAGGGCAATGAGTTGAGCTAAGCCAAGTGCTCTAGCTCGACTCAGACATATGTCAAGCTCAAGTTCAGCTCAAGCTTGTTTTGAGCTTTAAAATTCGAGCAAGCTCGCATTTAGTTGAGCTAGGCTTGGCTAAACAATATAGGAGCAGAGCTTAAATTAGTTAAGCTCTTCTCATTTTAGAAATGTAATATCATTGAAACATAGATAGAGCTCAAACTAGTTTGAGCCTGAGCTTGAGCCTGAAGCTGAACTTGTGTTCATGGTTAATTAAACTTGCTCAATTTCACTTTAACGTGTTGTGATATTTATTGGTATGTGAATGGACAAAATGCTGAATTTCTTACTAATAAGATCTAATATCGAGCTCTAACAATCTCAATTCTTATATAAATTGATAAAAGAACATCAATCTCCAAATTAACTAGATTGATCTTTTCTCAATATATATACCAGTTTGATCTACCGAATGATGTCATTGGGGCCCATTTTTGAGCCCCCTTGTGATATGTTCCCCTTCCCCTTTTTGATGAATGATCTTTCCATGCATGGTTGGGGTGCCCCACTTTGCGCCCCGTCTAGATGGGACCACCCTTGAATTTGAGATTAAGGGGTTTCTAACTGTTGATTCTTTTGTGCCACATCTATTGACCATAAACAGATCTATTTTGGATCTGAATATCCACACTTGCCCCTATATAAAATGACACCAATTTGTGGTATTTGTCATGAGTCATGACATTTGGTCATCCTTGGATCTCTCTCTCCGAGCGCGCGTGTTATTTGTCATGACATTCAATTCTCATAGGAGTTTTATCTCTCTGTGTATCTCCAATGAAGTCACAATTTATATATTTTTAGTATGATTTTTTTTTTAAAATCCTTGGATTCTAAAGCCCCACGCTGTCTCTCAAATTATGCATTCATACCATCTCTTGATTCATCCACTAACACTTTATCATCAACAAGCACATCATCAATGCACCTCCTCTTGAATATGAGCAATTAACTGGTCCATAATAGTGTAAAAAGATAAGGTAATTAGTGTCCTAAGCTGCCAATCCTAACGCCACTTCCTGTTCTTGAAAGGTATGATGGAGATTCAGTCATTGGTCACAGGTTATATAAGGAAACAAATAAGATTGAACACAAGCAGAGGTTAAAGGCCGACAGTCGCTTAACCCATCCGACAATTACCTCTCAGTGGGAGACGCTTGCAACTAACCTTGAGGAATTTATGGAAATATCGGTATGGTCATCATCTGTGTTTTTATGTATGGTATTTATCCTTCATTAACTCTTTTTTTTTTTCTGCCTTCTTCTGACAATGGCAGGATAGACTTTCTTCTAGCAAAATTTTGGTTGAATCTGCAGTAGGGGAGATAATTAACAATGAGATCATTCCTATTCTTGAGAAACTTCAAAAGGTTAATTTTCTGCGTGTTCATTCTTTAGTCTCTGTGGAACCCTGGACAATTCTGTTCCGAATATTGAGTTCTTTTCGCTCTGGCCTGAGTTGGTTAGTACTTAATATTGTGGAAGTATTTATGTGCTGGTAACTGTTCATGCTTTCTACTCCTACTGTTCATTTTTGTATACTCATTTTTTGAAATAATTCCCAGAAGAAAGAGAGGGCACTAAAACGGCAACAGAGGCAAGCAATGCTGCTGGAAGGTTTTCGTAATGCTGTACGAATTGAGAATGGTCGATCTCGTCGTGACCGCAAACCTGTCAATTATACATTTGGTATGTGCCATTTGTTCATTAACTTGATTTGATACCCGTTATAGGATGCAATGAACTGTTTGCTAAATAACATGTAATTTTTGGTCCCTTTCTGTGCTATTCATATGTTGTTTACAATGAATTCATGATGATATTGTTGCTTCCTTGATGTGTTTAAATATTATAGATTCTGATTGGGTGGCATTGGACAGAAAATGTTTTAGGGAGGAAACTGCTTTATGTAATAAGGTGGTGCCTTTGCTTGCGGCTGCACCACCCTTTACATGGTGCATGATGCATCTATCGTTTTTTTGTACATGTGGATCATTTGGTCATATAAGCAATGCAAATTTCAAATGGAAACAATTATTCCCATTCTCTTACACTGAATAACAATGTATCTTTCATTAAATTATCATCCATTGTTGTTTCCTATGTCATGCTTGGGCCTTTTTGTCCCTATCCATGGTTGTCATCATTGGTCAATTTTTTTTAATAATTTTCTTTGCCTTCTCTATTTTTAGAAGGAAAATGACTTGTTTAATTGAACTTTCTATTTTTACAGATGAATATGACCGCTCTATTGATGAGGCTATACAAATGGCAAAGTAAGTTTGGTACTGACTTTTCTTGCCTGCCTTTCTTTTACATTTTTTGCATACAATCTCTGTGGTTAAAGTTTTGAGCAGTTTACTATCCTTTTTAGTATATAGACATCCCAATAAGTTCTTAAAGAAATTCAAGATTCTTCTTTTAGAAGGTTGATTGAAAAGATCAAAAGATCCCAAGTTCACTAAATATGGTGATGTTCTCAGTTCAACATTCTTTTAGAAGATTGATTGAAAAATATCAAAACAGCCCTAGTTCACTAAATATGCTGACCTTCTCATGATTTTATGAAAAATTGTGAATGAATGTTTTGCTTTTCTCTATATAGATTATAGAGGTCCTGATTTGTTGTAGGGTTGTGTTATTTATGTCACTCTCACTGCTCTTAAGAGTTGGGACTACAGTGTGACACTGGAATATGAAACCTGTGTAAAGTCTTTGATGGGAGAACCTGGAAAGGTGCAGTAGACTTGATCAATTGGAAATATGGAAGGCCATTTTTTCGGGGGGTTCCAAATTCCTTTTAATTGCAAAATGAGAAGCCGTTCTTTCTCTGAGTATGATTTAAGCGCTACATGAATGTGCTATCAAACTTCTAAGTTGTCTGTATCATGATAAAAGAGAAACCGTCCAGCACTTTGTGCAATGTTACAGACCTCCCATATGGAGGGCAGGGTACATGTCTAGACCTGTGTAGGTCTTGCTTGCAATCTGTATAGGCAGTCCCCATTGCCAGTTCTAACACACACCCTTAAAGGAGCAAGTGGACCTTACCTTGAAATTTTAAGAAGGTAGAGCGATGGATGCTCACACCAGGTCTTCATCTCCTTTCAAAAATGTGTATACTTGTTTATTTTTCATTTTTATGAAAAACATGAAATCTTAAATCAACTAAATACCAAGATTCTTTCTCCAGAACAACATATTTTCTTGTTACTCCTTTTTTTTCCCCTGTGGATCATTAAACATACCCTGATAGTTGCAGAAGACAATCTAGTGCAGTTTGAGATGTGATTCCACTTTCTTTATAATCTTATCTGACAAAGCTATCAACAAATAATAACTGGCTTGGGTTCAAACCATGTACTAGGAAAGCAAAGACAAGTGATGATAAAAATGATGAAGGTGGCCAAGGGGAGCATGCTTCTGGTAAGGATGGCATTTCATCTAATGGGACTTTGCCTAATGTTGACAACAGTAGCAACCACAGAGGAGGTGCCAGTGATGACAGCGATGGTGATTATGATGATAAAAATGATGTTGACAATGTTGGTGATGAAGATACTGAATTGGGCACTTCTGATGATGATAATGATGATCATGGTGATCAGAAGCGGTCAAAACATACTCACGAACAAAAAGACCGGCAACTCATAGAGGTTCTTGGGTTGCGCCGTAGCAAGAGAACAGCAGCAAGCAGTGACCACCAGAAGCATGATGCACCCAATGTGGAGACTGAAATTTGTGCTGATACAAAGAAAGGACCCATGCCGAGAGAAGGTCTAAATATGAACTATGATATCATTGTTTCTGACTCTGAGGATGACAAGTTGTCAGAATCTAAGAATGCTGATTCCTTGATTGATGTCAATGAGAAGGTCTTGGGTACTGAAAAGGAGTCAATTGTTGCTGCTAAATGGGTCACAAACTGATGTAGAAGAATAGAAAGATGCAGTGTCCTTTTGACGTGACAACCATAGATGACTAATTGGTATGTGGCCTTACTCCCTTGGGTTTTTTTTGTCGTTGTAAGAAAAAAAAAAAAAAAAAAAGAGGCAAAAGCAGGACTGTCTTGGGGCGAGCATGTAGGCTTCATAGTCTCTTGTGATAGTCCCCCATTGCAATTTTGTTTTGGCATTGAAATTCAAGACGTAATGCGGAATGATCGTTTCTGCAATGCGTGTTTTTATTGCTCCAGGTGGCTAAAAATAGTAAAATTGATGGTTTTCTTTTTTGTTTCTTGGTTCAATGCCTAATTGGTTTGTTTCCTCATGCAAAAGACCTGGAGAAGTTGTAGACCAAACTTCTTGTTCAATACTTGTATTCTAATTTTATTTGTGGAATGAATGAATATCTGTTGATCCTTTCTGTCTTTGAGTTATGAGGTCCATTTTCAAGATTTTTGTGACATGCTGAAAAAGTTTTGCCCATGAAGTCCTCTTAAATGGACTACATTTCATGAATGCCCTCGAAACCGGCAGGGGCATGAGCTTGGAGATTGCCTTCAATTAACACGGTTTACAAAGATCATTCAATTAACACGGTTTACAAAGATCAACAAAGAATTCTAATAACTCTTGCACACAAATAGCTCAAAGCCGCATGTGCGTGTTACTTTTAACAACATTTATGCATAAAAGGGTCACATAAATGGATTCATTTTTCACGCTTTGTTCCCATACTAACTTTGTGGGCATCAATTTCGTAATAAAAAAAAAAAGGGCATCATATTTTCTGCAATGGTGAGGAAAACCATTTCATGTGGTGAGAGTTGAAATCTTTTTTTTTTTTTCTATGAAGAAAAACATAATAAGTGAAAGTACTGTCACATTGATGGAGTTAGTTTATACCTCTTTTGACATTCAAATAAGATTAAAATAATACTGTCACAATGGTGACTTGACTTAGGTCCATTTATAAATGGGTTTGGGTTTGGAATCTAATTTAGATTCTGATTGATAAATGAGTTTGGTTTTGATTCTATATAGGTTCAGACTTATGGATCTTATATTTTAGTCGTTGGATCTTATATTTTAGTCTTTGATGTTGCAAATTGTATTTAAAATTATTTTTTTTGGACATTATTTTATTTGACATTGAAGGTAGAGTTGATTCATTGTTATAAGTTGAAAGATATATTTAGTTTAAGAAAAAATTTAAAAAATAAAGAGAAATTATAATTAATTTTTAAATTATATTTAGTCTTCTAGGTGGGTCAGGTTTTTGAACTAGATCTGGAGCCACAACAAAATAGGTTCTGATTTCAAATCAGGCCCGGAACCATTATTTAGAAATGGATTCGAGTTCCCGACTAAAAACCATTTTGTTTGCAATCCTAGTAAAAACCGCATACGCTGGCATCCAAAGAATTTGGAATTCAGCAGGCAAATTAGGCTTTCGAAATCCATTAATTGAAGCCTTTGATATCAGTCTTTCCTTCTGCTTGCGAAAGTGTGGGTAACCTAGTTAGCCTGGTGGAGGGGACCTGATGGTAGGTAATTCATTTTCTAAAATTGAATATGGATCCCCATCCAAACATCTAGGATCCCATCCATATCTTTATATGTTTAGACTCAAATATCACAATCCAAAACGACTACATTCATATATTAAAAATATATAGCTTTTAAAGGCCTAAATAGGTTTAGTTACAGGGTCTACTCGGTTTTTAATTGCATGTCATTTGATAGTTCCATGTATAAATTTTAAAGAAAATTTAAGCACTTTTATTCAGCTTAGACTAATGCAGACTACATCTTATTTCAAATCCAAAAGGCCAAAAAAAAAAAACCGAACTCAAATCCGAAACTGATATATAGAGATAGACCTGAGTCCACATCCATAATGGTTCCGCCCCAGATCCGACCTGTTTGCATCCCTATTTTACATGCAACCCCAACCCAACTCTATCATCATCCATGCTCATCTAAGTGAAGCCGATATTTTGGACGGCCCAGATTGGACGCTGTCTGAAAATGAGGAAAAAAAAAAAAAAAAAAACCCCAACCCTTCAAGCGCTTGTGCACGTGCGAAATTGAACGCGTGTTCCAGTTCATTTACAATAAACACCCTCCAGTGGCGGGAAGGGTCACCTTAGTAAAAGGGTTTCTTCTTTAACACGCTCGTCCTCTCTCGTTCCATTCTCAGTCTCGCGCTCTTGAAAACCTAATCATACCCTTCGGAGAAGGAGACCGAAGAATAGATTAAGCACTAGGTTTGTTTTTCTTCTGTCGTTGTTGAGAGAAAATGCCTGTCTACAAGATCAGAGGAATCGATGTAGATTTCCCATTCGAAGCTTACGACTGCCAGATCGTTTACATGGAGAAAGTCATCAGGTCCTTACAAGAGGTCAGATGTTGTTTCACATTTTTTGTTGTTGTATGGAATCAATCTGAAATGGATTTTGGTTTTCTGTTTGATTTAGGACTGGGTTTTGTCATTTGTGTCTTTCTAAGCGGATGGAACATTTGGGCTGGGTAGGGTTTGGAACTGCAGTAAAGACAATGATGATGATCATCATCAGAACCTTATTCCATCGACCTTGGTCGGTTGGTTTTGTGGGTTCTATTTTTCTACTCATCATTTTCATCATCTGCATAATCCATTCATGTTTTTCCTCACTAAAGTTGAGTTCTTTTACTCATTGACATAGTTTCTTAGTTACTTGAAAAATACAGGGGCTGTTTCTGGTCTTCTGTTAAGCGCACAGGTCATTTCACATGACATTGTGGATGTAAAACGCTATATATGAGGACTAGTTCTTAGATTTCTCATATGAAGTTTTTTCAAAGACATTTGGAGACTTCACAAACACTTTTTTTCATTTAATTTGATTCCCATTAAGCATTTAGATTTAGATACGTCAATGAATTGTCGTCTCGTTTTATATCTAATATGTTTTGGCTTATTATTTGGTTTATTCTTTTGCCATAGGTTTTTTTTTTTTAATAACACTTCTTTGTATGATGTTCTTATAACAAAAAATGATATTTTTTTTTTTTTTTTAATGTTCTATGGTGTTAGAGATGTAATGCTTTATTGGAGAGTCCTACTGGGACAGGGAAGACTTTGTGTCTGCTTTGTGCCACATTGGCCTGGAGAAAGAGTTTAGGCGATTTCTCAACTGGGTCAACTCAACGGAAGGGACGGGATCTCGGAAGTGAAAATTTCGAAATGTCTCAAGAAGAGGGTGCAGGGAGAAATCTCCCTACCATTATATACACATCACGCACGCACAGCCAGTTGCAGCAAGTAATAAAAGAACTGAAAGCAAGCAATTACAGGTTAGAACTTATTACTTCATTTTCTGTTATTTAGACGCAGAACAGTGACTATTTAGATAAGAAAGTGCAAATAACACTGAAAACTTGCAAGGAAACATCGGCCCTTTTGAGTCTTTTGACTAAACAAACAGTTGGGGATATAGCCACACGTTGAAAGTGCTATAACCTCGAATATCGCTTATACACCTGCTGTTCCTCATCACTTGGAATAAGATTTCTTTCATTATGCTAGATATATCTGTATGTATAAATAAAAAGAGTATTTGGATAATGAGTTGCTTGTAATATACTTTAATCAGATTTGTCTTGGCATGCAATGCAGTCGCTAGAATTACTCATTTTTCTTGAAGTATGATTATCCAGTGGAGCACTTGGAATAGCCCTCAAGTTTCCAAAGAGATACAATGTGGATAGGGCGACTTTATCTTATCCTCTCTTGTCTCTCTTATTTTTGGTCTCCATTGTTTGAAGAGAGTTGTAGTTTCAAGCTGAAAGAATGAGAGCAAGAGAGAAAGAGGGAAAAATTAGAAGGAATAAGAAGAAAAGGGAATAAGAGAGAGCAAAAAAGAGAATTATCTGGAAATTTGGGGCTGATCTTCCAATATAGTGGTGGGTGACTGGTCTTGTGTATCATTATCATCATCAAAGCCTTGTCTCAACTATGTTGTGTCGGCTACATGAATTCTATCTCTCTATTCCAATCTATTCCGAGCTAAATCCTCAGATAAGTTGCACTTTTTCAGATCTATTTTTGTTACCTCTATCTACGTTCTCTTCAGCCTACCCCTTTTCCTTAGTAGGCCATCAACCGGCGTAGCCTAACTTTTCCTTACCGGCACCGTTGCCGGCCTTCGTTAGACATGCCTAAACCATCTCAAACGGGTTTCTCTAATTTTATTCCCCTATTGATGCTATTACTAAATGCTCTTAAAACTTAAAAGTGCTTATTTTAATTTTATCCTTCCTAGTTTTACCACACATCCACCTCAATATTCTGATATCTGCTACATCATTTTGTGCATATGTTGCTTCTTGATTGGCCAACATTTTGCTCCATTGGTCATAGCTGGTCAAATCATTGTCCTTTAAAAATTTATCTTCAATCTTGTTGGTATTTGTCGATCATAAAGTACTCAAGAAGCAAGTCTTAACTTCAACCATCCCGCTTTTATCCTTTGTTCAACATCTTTATCAATCTCCCTATCCTTACTAATTATCGAGCCAAGGTAACGGAAATAATCTCTTTGTGGTATCTCATGGGCTTCAATTCTCATAGTAGTTTCAATTCTTGTACATGCCACCGAAGTTGCAATCCTAATTCTGTCTTTGTAAGAATAAATCCTTTGGATTTTAAAGTCTCTCGCCATTTATTGAGTTTTGCATTCACACCATCTCTTGATCATTATGACAGTGACCCATCTTCATTGCAGTGAAATTTGGCCAAGGCAAAATTATGGGCATTTATTCTAAGGGACTTAGATCTGAAATATGTGGGCCCCATTGCGGAGACTAGAAAAATTCCCACTTTTTTAATTTTTAAGTGTACCCTCCTGTAACCATTCAAACAAAGAAGAAGAAATGTACCCTCCTGCAAGAGGCCACTTATAAAAAAAAACCTCAAAAATAATGCACACCATTGAATTGCTCTTAACAGATTTTCCTATAGTAGGATATGATCCCACTTTCAGATTGATCACTAGAAATTAGGAAAATTCAAGTGGTTTATATTAATCAACCTAACAATGAACCTAAGGTTTTGGAATATTTGAACTTTTTAAATTATTTTTTAACTTGTACCTCTGTACTAAGTGCTCGCTCATGAAAATTTTAAACCACCCAAATAAATGCCCCATCTTGAATAGACCCCTCAACAAAATTTACTCATTTTGAAGCCAGCCTACTAACGGATTGATCACTTAATAAAATATTAAGAAAAACACTGTAGTGGTCGATCTGACTTTGGCCCCATGTCCTTGGAGTCCGGACTTCTATTTTACTTGTATCCTTATTATAGCACCCACTTGTAAAAAAATTAACCACTCAAAATAAATTAACCGCAAGCTGAATCAATTCTATTCTAAGTAGGAGTTGGGTCCACTGTCACATCACTTGTAAGTTGTGAATAAATATTGAGAAAAAAATCAATTGTTTCGTAGTTGCTAATCCAAAAGTGGGCATATTCCTATTAGAATGAAATGGACTATTTTCAACTTTCCATCTAATGTCATTAGATGGATAGTAAGCACAATGTATCTAATAGGCCAATGATTCTAGTCACGTGGCATGGTCAATTTGATTGTGGGTGCTACTCTGATTGGAGTGAATTTTTTCACAAAGGCTGATATTAAGGGCGGTGGTTTTGTAATTGTCGGTCCCAAGCCTAGATAAAGGAGGGAGGGTTGCGTTCGGTAGGTTGACAGTCAGCATAAAACTTTTGTCACAACTTTAACATGAAGCTTGAGAAAGTAGGAATGAAGAAATAGAATTCATATAGCTGACCCCAACATAGTTAGGACAAGGCTTTGATGACAATGATAATGAATTACTTTGAGTCGTTGATTTTAGGTTTTTTTTTTTTTTCCGTACACCATTATAATTGTGAATAAGAGTGCAGTTTTTGTCCAGATCCAGATTGTGTTTAAGCTGCTGGAATCTAATTTATTACATCACTCTACATCTGTAGTTGCTCACTTTATGGTTTCACCTTTCTAATGTTATTAGATGTGGATCCCATTCAACCATTCTTTCTATGGTATGTTTATTTGTGGAGCACTAATTGTAAATTGACGATTGGTGCTTTATTATTATTGCGCTTTTTGCTGAATCTATTTGTTTAATTTTGAGTACTGTTTCTATAATTTGCAGGCCCAAGATGGTAATATTAGGTTCTCGTGAACAAATGTGCATTCATGATGAAGTACGGATTCTTCGTGGAAGTGCGCAAAACAATGCTTGCCATTACGTTCGCAAGAAGCGCTCTTGCTTCCATCATACTCGTGTTTCTGGTATTTGACTGCTGTTGTTGCTTGATGTGATCGGCTTACTTTATTTTTCTTACAAATCTACTTTCTGATTAGGAAAACTGTAGTTTATGCTGCTTAAAATTGGTGAATATTTCAAAGGTAGCAGTCAACTTCCAACTACGCAGCAATTTGCAATGTATGTTGTTTTATTTAGGCCATTCTCAAAGGGCAATGTGGGACATATTTAGATTTTGTTTTACTTGTTGAATGTGGACAGATACCCTTCCTTGTCTGAAGTGCCTCGATTGCTTTAGGAAATATTTGGTAAATCTTATCACTGAGTCTGGTTGGATGATTAATTGTTTATACCTATGTGTCGTAAGATGTGTTGGAGCATGTGTTTAGCCTTCCTACTTAGCTAGATTTACTAAGGAAGTAGAGGCATGAATGGATATAACCGAGGTTAGAAGTAGAATATTGGAAGACATGGAAGTGGAAGTCATTAGGGTGGATGCAGGTCATACAACCCTAGTTTAACGTGAAGGCATGAGAAAGAAGCTAACAGCTTGAGAAATGATTCATGGGGTCATGGTTAAAGTTTCTATGAGAGTAAAACTTGGGTCTCATTGGCTGAAGGAAGTAATATAAAAAGTGCAGGAATGGTTATGTCATGGTGGATTGTCTTGCAAAGGAAGGAGTTTTTTGTTCTTCAACTTTTGACCTACAGTTTCCATTTTGTTTTTAGCCCTTTTTTGTAAAGGAGTTTGTTGTTCTTGGGCTTGGATGTTTTTTTGCTTAGTCCTTCTTTGGTGTTTTCTCGTTGGGTAATAAAATTTACCCTTATAAAAAAAAAGATGTATAGCGATAGGAGGGTGGTACCAAATGAGGCATCCATAGGTAGAGATGAATGGTCATAACATTGTTAAAGTATTTGAATAAAACTTCCTCATCATAATCTATTGCATCCTTTTCCCCTTTACCTTAATTAGATTTTTATAACCGTTTCATATATTAAAAAATAAGGAAGTGTTAATGAGTTTTGACCTTTAATTGTTAGTTTTGGTTCATGGAGGTTGAATTGGCCGAAACTGTTCGGCGTAGTCCATTGATTGAACCTAACAGCTGAGTCTAAAATTTGATAAAGATTTTGTACCTGTTGGCTGTCCATTCTTGTTTGGCCAAATAGGCCGAAGCAGTTAGATTTCAACCAGAAAGGAAAATAATGCAGTCTTTGTTTTCCAATATATATATATATATATTTTAATGAAAAGGCTCTTCATTTTTATGTTGGTGTACTAATTTGCCTCTTTCTAGTGTAATGAGTATGTGAATGTGTTTATTTTATGTTATTTTTAGGCTATGACATTGATTGTGGGAGATGGGAACTGAGAATGGATGTCATAAATTTCACATTTTCATACAGAAACATGGCTTATAAATTATTTATTACCACGTAGAAATAAAATTTTTTATTTCAGATTTAATATATTGAATTACAAGTTTATAATGTATTAAATTTCATTTTTTTTTATACTATTTTCATATTTTTAGTTATATAGATATTCAGAATCTTTAAACTTTACCAAAAATGGAACTCCGAAATGAAACACCGTAATGCTGAACTGGTAAAATGTTTCAGTTCATAGTGAAACCGAAATGGGAGAGAGACGAAATGTAATATCGTGACAACTAACATCTTAACAGAGCAGACAGATTTCTGAACTTGTGATTTTGTCATATTACTTTGTTGCTCTAAAACAAATGGTGTTTTGACTGATAAAATTTTTTTATCTTTGTTTTATACTTGTGTTGATCTAGAGAGCTCAAGTTTTGGTAGCATATTTAATTATACTAATTTAGAACCACGAGATGTAAATGTTATATGTTATTGATTGGTTTCAACGATCTCCTATGTGAGGTTAGTTGTTGCACCTATCAACCTACCTATTGTAACCTCCTTTGTCTTGAGAATCAATAGTTACATTGGCGGAGTCGAGAGATGGCATAAGTGCAAAAATTGAGAGATGGTGAGAGGCTTTAGAATCCAAGGTACGAAGAGAGTATATGAATTACAATTTACAACTTAGTGGGGATGTGCAAAGAGATTTAACTCTTGATTTAACTCTTGTGAGAATTGAAGGTCAAGAGACACCACAAAGAGATCCTCTCGATACCTTGGTTTTATAATTAGCAAGGATGGAGAGATTGAGGAGGTTGTTGTATGCAAGATAAGAGTTGGATGGTTGAAATGGAGATTAGCTTTTGGAGTGCTTATGATAATACTGAGATGGATGTGTGGTAAAACTAGGAAAGATAGTATAAGATTTGAGCGTATTTGTTGCATTTAGGGTTAACATTAATAGGTGATAAATCAAGAGAGACATCATTTCAGATGGTTTGGAGCTTAGTACCTGGAACCGCCCCTCAGCCTTCTCAATCCTGCTCCGAAAACGCAGATCGGCGTTTTCGGAGCGGAACCGCCCTTCGAGTGTGGTTATCATCTTCCTAGTGTGCTTTGTATGAAAAAGAAAGTCTCAAAATGGGTTGATGTCATGTCTTGGGTTACCTTTCTTGTAGGTTTTTTGTCGGAAGCTAACAGTTCTCACTTACACGAATTTTTTGTAATTCTGGAAAATCTCTTTATACTGAATTTAAAAAAAATTGCATTTTATTTTGTATAAACCTAAAAATCTTTTTGGATGCCCTATGATTTGTTGTGTGTGCATTTTTTTGGCAGATTACATAAAGAAGAATCCTGAACTTGGAAATGAACCTTTTGACATAGAAGACTTGGTCGATATTGGAAGAAAGAATGGCCCGTATGTTTCTTGATACCTCCTTCTCTTTATTATAAGTTCATAGAAAGGCTAGGTTGCTCCTACAAGTGCACTTTTGGCTTCTATACTCCATAGCCATTTTGACTTCTTTAATGTTTTTCATTATATTCATTTTTTCTTAAAGATCCTTGGAGGAACTTTTACTGAAAATGAACATGTGTTGCAGATGCCCGTATTATGTATCACGCGAGCTTCACAAGTTGGTTGACATTTTATTTGCTCCATACAACTATCTTATTGATCCAGGGAACCGGCGATCTCTTACTGGTA
This sequence comes from Camphora micrantha, assembly GCA_003546025.1. Classification (NCBI taxonomy): domain Eukaryota; kingdom Viridiplantae; phylum Streptophyta; class Magnoliopsida; order Laurales; family Lauraceae; genus Camphora; species Camphora micrantha. The sequence goes on from QPKB01000002.1 coordinate 66,238,112, forward strand.
TTCAGTGGGATAACACTGTACTTATCTTTGATGAAGCTCACAACTTGGTAAATGAACAAGGTTTCCTCTTGTTGTTTGCATTTATTGGTGTTAACATTTGAGTGTATTATATTTGATGAAGCTCACAACTTGGTATCCTTTTTCTTTCTCTCTCCTTTTTTTTTTTTTTGTGTGTGTGTGTGTGTGGGGATATTTTATGATTTATAATTCAATGTGTATTTTTCAAATTTATTTATACATGATTCACATTGGTTGATATGGGGGGGGGGGGGGGGGTGGTTGTGGGATTTTATGATTTATAATTCAGTGTGTATTTTTCAAATTTATTTATACATGATTCACATTGGTTGATATGAATAATTATGGGAATAATGACTGAAGCCTGTGTTTTGATTCACATGTTTTTTTTTATTTATTTACAATTTAGATAAAAAAAGTAGTTGTAGTTTTTGTTTTGCTGCTGTTTCTCCCGTTGCCTTTCTCTCTTTGTTCTTGAGTGCATTAGTATTCAGCTTTTATTCTAAGGTATTACTTCTCTCTGTACCTCTTGTGATCTTCGCTTTTATATAGTGTTCAACGAGTATATCCTTTCCCTCGATTATGAGATTGCAAATTGATTACACCCTTAATTGTCCTAATTACATGCTAGTCAAATTTATCACTGGCTATAGAGAGCATGCAGGATATCATAGAGGTTCAGTCTCTTGCATGATGTTCCAATGTTTTCTCCTTTATTATCATGGTAATTCTCAGGACTATGATGCTTTCAAAAGTGGGTATTAAATGGGTGAATTATCAATATTTTTTAGTATTTCTAATTGATTCTTCTTATCATTTTACAAACATTAGAAAATTCATACCAATTTTTTATTTGATTTGGTTAAGCCCTATTGCAATTTAATATCTTTTTTTTTATATATATAGAATAATAGAACTATAGTTCGGTATTGCTGATGTTATTTTTCTGCTTTTCAAATTCAATTCGAGTTTATTTGTAACTGTTGTATGGAAATCTCCCTTTGTAAAAGTGGTGGAGCTATTTCACTTATGGAAAAAATTATAGTTCTGTTTCTTGACATTTTTCACTGAAACTGATACAAACTGTACCCTTTATTTTCTCTTACTGATGGCCTCCCCATGATTGCCGTTTTAATATGTTTAATCAAAATTTTACTGTCAATGAGTAATTTTGTGGTGGCATACATTTCTTTATAGAATTCAGGGGAGTTGTTTTTTTGTTTTTCATTTTTTTTCTATGTTAAGTATTTCTAATGGAATATCATGAATGTTATTAATGCAGGAAAGTATGTGTGCAGATGCAGCATCATTTGACTTACTTTCTGGTCATCTGAGTGCCTGCATTTCTGAAGCAAAACAGTGTGTTGACCTTTCTCTTGAAAGAAGGGCAATTGAAAAATCAGATGATAAATCCCTTGACCCAGACAATTTTGCAATTCTTAGAGGTACTTGAATTGATATAGACTATCCCTCTTTGGTAGTGAATACTTTCCTTGGATTTTGTTTGGAGATTTTTAAAATTTATGGGTTTTCTTTGGGTATCTTTGGCAATTCTTTGAGGAGAAAACACAATTGACATAGCGATAGGAAGGACATGGTATCCTGGGCGAGATGTTTTTTCTCCTGTTTTTTAAGAGAAATTGCACCATTGCGGGAACATACCATGATTTTTATTTCATGATATTATGAGAATATTGTCAACGAAGCAACGGATGAGCTAACTGAGCAAGGGTTGGTGATAGATAATGTGCATGTTGTTATTTGGTTTCTCTTTTATCTTTGATACATTTATTTATTTTTATTTCTTGGGTATTGAGATATTTATTTATTTTTATTTCTTGGGTAAGCGTGAGGTCCATGCGCACCTTGCTGTGGGGCCCACATGGGGTTGGATCCGGGGAGATTTGAAGATCTGGGTGGGGCCTACGGGTTTATGGTGTTGGAGGCTCATGTGATCATCCTAACCCCTTGGTCAGAGGCATACAATTTTCGGCCGTCTAGAATGGGTGCACAGTCGATCCAATGGTTTAGTTCATTCGGATCGGTGTAAACCCAGGGGTCCAGTGACTATTGGGGCAGGTGTGTATGTGTTGTGACCATTTAGATGGACCATCAGGTGGGCCCCATTATGAGGTGGGCATGGGTGTGGACAAAAAAATGGTCCTCACTTGATAACTCACCTATATATATATATATATATATATATATAGTGCTTTGTGTGCACATAAATTTTTTTTTTTTTGATCGGTAACAGTAAATTTATTTAAAAAAGAAAGAAGTACAACTCAGCTTAAAAGGACAAAAATGCCATCCATAGTTGAACTGGTACAAGAGAAATGAGCCGGCTACACTACATTATAGAGGCGCTTAAATTACAAGATCTATGAACCCCTTGCTTAGCTAAACAGTTTGCCATCCTGTTTGCTGATCTACTAATGTGTTGAAACGTAACCTGCAAGTCAGAAATTAGATGACTAATTTCAGTGAAGAGAAATTGCATTTTCCATGGCTCATTCGAAGATTTCACCTAAGAAATAGCGTTAGCCGAATCACTCTCTACAATGAGATAATGATGAAATGAGATATGAAAAATACGAAGAGCTTCTAGGTTTGCCAAACTTCCGCTTCATTAGATTCTTTGATCCCCACATGTTTGGAGAACATAAACAAAACTTCCCCCTTAGGGCCCGTTTGTCGATCTACTTGTAAAATAAAGGCAAAGTAAAGCCTCCATTTCCCAGACATGAAAAGACCCATGGGTCATATCAAAAGTACACAAATTCAATACGCTCCCCTACTTTAAAAAAAAAGAGTCAAAAAGCAACTCTTCAACCACCATTAACATTGAATTGTGGAGAACACCAAGATACTATCTTCTTCTTCTTTAATGCATCTGTCTTCAAACAAGCTCCCCAATTTTGCAAAATGTCATCTATCTTAATTTCTGAAAGTTTTTTATTGTAGCACAGGCGCATTTTGCGATCTTCAATAGCACAACTGGAATTAGATCCTCCCGAGACGATTATTTCCTGTTGAAAATTCTATCATTGCTCTCTTTCCAAATTGACTAAAGAATGGAAACAAGGAATAATCCTCCATAAGATTGTACCATTTCCACCCATTGGGGCCCTCCTCTAATCTTCAAACACCATCGGTAATGAACCTGGAAAACACCGAGTCACTTCACCTTGTTTGAGAAAAAACCCCCAAATAGACGAAGCGACCCCACAATGAATGAAGAAATGATCTACCGACTCCATCTCCCTCCCACAAAGGCAACACATATAAGAAATTGTATCAGACACCAGCCCCCTTCTTCTTAGAAGATCTGCTGTCAAGATTTTGCCCAACATTGCCAACCAGAAAAATGCCTCCACTCTATGTGGAACAAGGCCCGACCACACTGCTGCACAAGGAGATGATATTGCATCAAAAGGATCAATCACATTAGCCCTGTTCGCTTTGTATGCTTATTCACAGTACCCATCTCATAAGTTGTATTGGTTTTCTGTATTCTTTCCTCATCAATGAATTTTAGTTACTGATAAAAGGATATTATGGAGATATCACAATATCTATTTAATTTATTTTGAGACTTGTGAAATCTAATGTTATTTTTAAAATGACAGTGGGATGTTTTTTTCCTGGGGATAAAAGAGTACAAGTATAAGTGCGAGAAGTTCTGCAACAAATTATAGAAGCAATATTTGAAATGCTTATTGGTTTTATCAAATTTGCGGAGTTCTTATATAAAACTCATGGTCATAGACTCAGAATCACTTTATATGTGTGTTTGGATTATTTTCGTGAATTGAAGATTCAGTTCGTTCTTTCTTGGAGATTTTCCATTAATAAATTGATATGTATATTTCTTTAGTAATATTGCAATCATGCAGCTCTTCTGCTGAAACTTGAGAAGCGGGTTGCTGACGTGCCCATCGAATCAAAAGAATTAGGCTTTACGCAACCAGGACCTTATATTTACGAACTACTTGCTGACCTAAACATTACGCACGCCACAGCAAAAATGCTTATTGATACGATTGACCAAGCTGCATTGCTTCTCGAGGATGGTATGCTTCAAACTGCTACTGCCTTGTAGATCCTTTTTACTTATACACTCTGGGGTTTACTTAGGTGTAACTTCATCATCTTGTTAAACATGTGAGCAGGTTAAATCATGTCATGTATGCCTGCCTCAAATAAAACAGGAGTCTTACTAAACATAAATTGATTATATAACTACGACTCCGGTAGAGTCATAACCATGAATTGATTAAGAGGAATGATGCAGAATATTGACTAGAATTTCTTGTTTTGTTAACCACAGTTGAGGCTGGAAATAGGTCAAGCAAGATTAAAGGCACTGTATGCAGGCTGGAAAGTGTGAAGGACATTCTTAAGATTATCTTCAAAGATGGTGATAAATCTCATTCTAAATTCTATCGTGTAAGTTTGGGGATCCTTTTAGTCGATAAATTAATGAAGCTATTGGTGAGGTTGCTTAAGAGTTTGGATTTTGTTGTAGGTGGTATGGTGCAGCGCCTTGGTTGTACACATGGGTGGGGACGTCATTTCAAAAATTCAAATGAACTCATCCCTAACTTCTATTGTGGGGATCAGATATAAAATGGAGTAATGGACACTGTTGGAACATTGCACACGTGATTCAACTTGCTTTACTTATTCTCTGTTTCCCAGATGGAAAGGGAAGAGGCCTCATTTGAAAAATCCAGTGGTCAATCTAAGGGTTGGCCCACTGAGATGAACTTTGAATATTTACATACAAAGGATATAATGAGTGTTAGGAATGCTAATCGGTTTGGATTTTTGAAATGTGGGCCCCTCCCATTTGTATAACCAGGACGCTGCACCATAGCACAATGCAGCGACACTGCATTGTAGATCTGCCCTTTGTTGTAATCTGTTTTGCCTCCTTACTGCATATGAATGCGTGATGCTATTACTGATGAACTGTTTATTTAGGTTCATGTGCAAGAATCCCAAGGGAATTCCACTGGAGCTTTTAAAGGTACTGGGGGCCATTAATGTAATATTAGGTTCTGTATTTTACACTATATCTACTTCTGATGCGATTGCTATGGACAATGATGTTTAGTGTTTGAGATTCCCAATCTTTTACATCATGTGTTTGTATGTTTAATTTCATATATCATGTCTCTATTGCATTTTGATGTAACTATAAAAGAGATCAAACATACCATTTTATTTTTAATTTTTCGTTTTATCATGTGTAGTACTATCCTTGTTCCTTTATTTTTGTATGGTAACACAATTTTATCAGAAGTAAACCAGCGTAAGAGACATGTTGAGAAGCTACAAAAGGAAAGGGAAACCAAGGAAAAGTAAAAAAAACAATAGAAAAAAAACCAAGACAGCCATCCACTCCCGATAAGAGAAAGTCTCAATAATCAAGTTATGTTTCCCCACACCAAATATTATCCTTATTCTGGATGAATCAGACTGAGGGTGTCATGGTTTCATTCTTTCTGGATGCTCATATGTTAAATTGGTGTGAGTTATTTTTAATAAATCAGACTTAAGAGTTATTTGTGCTTCTTTTTGGTAATTTGGATTAAGGGTCAGTACTTGTGCAGATGATCCTAGATAGATGGGATAAGGCTTCAATGATGACGATGAAGATGGCAAAGATGGTTGCAATCGACTTGTGCAGATGATGTTTGGTATTCCAAACAGAAACTATGGTGTTGCCACTTGTGCTTGTAGCAGGTTGCAGTGCAAATAAGATTCTTTCATCAGATTTGTCAAGTCACAGGGGAAATTGATTGTCTGACAATCTTCTATAGAGTAAATATATACCACAATTAGAGATTGATGACACACAGTTACCATTTCTTATTAATTATCTCAAAATAATTGCCTTGAATATTAGATGCAAAAATTTGATTTCTTTTTTTAACTTTCTGTTGCTGTAGTGGGTGTGTATTCTTTTATCCTGGTGACCTTTGTTTGCTAATATGCTAAATTCACAAGTAACTTCCTTAGGGCGATGGATCACAGAATCAATTAATATACAGATATTTGATTTTGAGTGATGCTGGTATTTCTGATTTCTTGGAAATCACACTTGGTGCAATGTGTTTTCCACCTGCATAACAGAATGAAGCTGTTTGCATTTCTATGGTCGTTGCTCCAAAATTGTTTTTATGCTTTGTTAGTATGAATTCCAGGATAGCAAGTTTATGCTTGCAACTTGGGACACATGACTATATTTAACTACTCGAGAAATTATAGCAATATTTCTCATGAGAACATTTACATTTTATTATCATTATTATTGATGAATTTCTTGGAAAGTGAGGAATGCCTTTGATTTTTGTAGGTACGGCGTCAAGAACACTCAGCTGGTGGTGTTTCAACCCAGGAATTGCAATGGAAGAATTTGCCAAATTGGGTGTCAGATCTATCATTTTGACGTCTGGAACATTATCCCCCCTTGACTCATTTGCTCTGGAACTGAAATTGTACGTAAAACTTTTTCCTTCCTGCTATTTGTTCATTGTTTTTGTTAACAGCTTTAATCTTTGCTGATTAGGAATTTGTTACTTGTCACCTCAGAGAGTTTCCAGTTCGGTTAGAAAATCCCCATGTTATATCATCTAATCAAGTCTGGGTTGGAGTGGTACCTACTGGTCCCTCTGGTTGCTGTTTCAATTCCTCCTATCGGAATCGTGATTCTCATGAATACAAGCAAGAGCTTGGTAATGCTATTGGTATGTATAATTGCTTGTGAAGGGCTTATTTTTAAGAAGCTTATTTCTTTCAATGAGCTAATTGCTGCTGAAATTGTGGTGGTGCAGTAAACTTTGCTCGAATTGTACCAGATGGGCTACTTGTTTTCTTTCCATCTTACTACCTTATGGACCAGTGTATTGATAGCTGGAAGAATATGGTAAGTTAATCATCTTCAAAAGACTCGCAAATTTGTAATCATCGCTGAGCAAACTACTCAGCATCTTTTATAGGGCAACCCAAACTCAACCAATCCAAGCACCATCTGGGAGAGAATTTGCAAGCATAAGCAACCTGTTGTGGAGCTCAAACAGTCTGCACTTTTCTCATATGCAATTGAGGTGAATAAAATTCATTAAGATTCTTCCTTGTTTCTTTGACGTTTGCTTTTTTCATTGTGCTCTGGCCATAATTTATTTCTTTTGCAGGACTTCAAGACAAAATTGAATGATACAACTGCTTCTGGTGCAATTTTTTTGGCTGTGTGCCGGGGGAAGGTACGATTTTATTTTAGAAATTCTCAGCATTCTTATCTGACGACCTTATTGTCATTATCATTTGAAATGTGATTGAAGAGAACTATCTGTTTTGAGGTTATTGCAAAACAATACACGCACATTTTTGAAATTAGATGCCTGATGCAGTGCTAGCGAATCACACCATAATAAGGTGCAGTTCTCTTTGTGGACCTAGTTGGGACCATGACCAATCACAGTGGGGGTAAGGGATGATAAAGTCTTATTGTGGATAAGTTTTGGCTCTAATTGGATGATAATATTGTTCAAGTGCCTTGAATATATATATATATATATATATATATATATGGGAGATGCTCCTATGAGAGCATCTCTCACCTTACTATGAGAGATAAGATGGGGGCCCTCACATTTAAGCTGTTGGCTATAGGGAGACGCTCTTATGAGAGCATCTCCCTATATATATATATATTTGGTTTATACTTTGGATTCTTAATTCAATTAAATATTATTCTGATCAGAGTCAATTTTGGTCCAGCGCTAGTACACAAGGCATGTGATATGAATTTATATATTTATTTGTTTGGGGGGTTGGAACTTACAGTGTGATTTCCTGAATAATGATACCCTTTTTTATGCAAAAAAGAAACCCATTTTTTTAAAATGCCATATATTCAAAACATGTGTAGGCCATTGCCATTATGAAAAGATGTGGTTGCTGATTATTTAACATAATCAAAATTTACTGTTCCATTTATGAATGGTTTACTGTTCCTGTTATGACGGCCATTTTGACATTCATAGATTGAAATTGAAGTTTGAAGTTTGAACCATGCTTTTATTCCGTAAAAGTTACAATTCTCATATCATATTGCTTTTCTGGACTTATATTGCATTTACTACTGTTTAATTCCTTTGAAGTTCTCAGGTGAGTGAGGGTCTGGATTTTGCTGACCAAGCTGGCAGAGCTGTCATAATCACCGGTATGCCATTTGCTATGAGGACTGATCCTAAGGTTTGATTTCTTGCTTGGAATGGTTCTTCCTCCCTGTGAAATTGAATGTTTTCATGATTAATAGATGGTCTGTTGACAAGAGCCCCAGCCCTGTTGGAAGGTGCTCACCATTTCAACCACAAGGTTGCGGGTTCGAGTCATGTTATCATTCAAGAAAGAAAAACAAGCAAATACTCTATTTTTTCAAGAAAAGCTAGTCTATTTTTTCAGCTTTAATGGAATAATTTGATAATATCTGCTCGATGAAATCGAGAAAGAAATTTTTTTTATGCATTCATCAAATGCTATGTTTTCCTTCATATTTGTTGCCTGAGTTTACCAAGACGTCATTGGATGACCCATCAATTGATATAAATATTTTTGGCAGGCTAATGATTTAATAATCAGAAAAGAATGAGACTCTGTACAGTATATGACAGCTATAAGCCAAGGACAATAGAGAGAATGTGGACAAGGCTTGACATAGCCCATAGCACAGTTGAAAGATGCTCTTTCATTGCCCAATCACGTGGTTGCAGGTTCGCTTCATGTTGCCACTTCGAAAAAAGGGAAAAAAAGTAGTGGCAGGGGCCAATAAAAGTAACCCACAGACCACTAGTGTCCTGAAACAAAATGAACGAAGTGTACAGGCCAAAGGCAATTGTGGCAGGTCACTGGGCTTGCCTGAGGAATTACATTACTAATTACCATGCCATTCGTTTAGCCAATATATCACTGTTTCCTCCTTGACACTATGGAGCACGTGGTGCAAGGAGACATGGGATGGGACACGCAAGGTTCAACACCCCCTCCACCACAGCCGCTAACGATCTAGAAAGCTGTGCTTGAACCTAACATTTGACATTGATTATAGGAACTTTTATATGCACTTGATTCTCTTAAGCTTTCTTATTAGACATTGGAAGCATTGGAGAAAGTAATAAGGAAACTTGCTAGATTGATTTAATGAGTGCAAAACAAAACATTGGAGAAAGTAATTAGGAAAATTGCTAGATTGATTTAATGAGTGCAAAACAAAACACATCCTTCATGTGACAATTCCCTTATGTAGAGAGCTTGCTCTAGAAATGTGATGTTTGGTTCCCATAAAGCCTTCCTAGGCTGTCCTATGTACCAAGGAAAATTTGGACATGTAGAAGGAAACGACCCAACATGACATACAAAAATGGCAACATATTTGACAGCCCAATCTGGATCCAACCAGAACTGTAGCATGTCACTATGAAAGAATTATTTTTCATACATGATATATCCCCAAACTATTGTAGCAATTAGCTTAAGATTAATTCTCTGACCATTACTTGCAGCGCTACAGACAATAGTACTATCACCAAAATGTACATTATTAATCTCAATATCAGAATGCTAGATGCTGAGTCACCAAAGCAGCCCCTCACAATCAGCTCTCTCGAATACCATGTTATTACATAAGCTTTTATTGGAAAGATCCTTTTAATTTGTGCCCTGCCATTCATTAAAGGCCGAATACATCTGCATTCTACCATGACCACCATTATGCTTTGTTTTTAATTTTACCTTCTCTCTGATTTTCTTGAAGCAATTTGTAATGTTAGGATCTTATCTTATTGTTTCTTTGTCTTCCTTTTTATTTACTTGCTTGCCTATATGTTGTCCTGCAGATTCGTCTCAAACGTGAATACTTGGATCAGCAGGCTCTGTCGCAAAAGAAAGAATGTGGGGTATGTGAGGGTTCCTAAGCACAAGAACTAGAGCAGCAGCAACTTATGATTGTCTTGTTTTGTTTGCTTTCTTACATGTAACAAAGAAGAGGGAAAAAAAAAAAAAAAAAAAAAAAAAAAAAAAAAAAAAAAAAAAAACTGTGCCTCACACTCTAATAAGATTTAAGGGGCATTTGGTAACTCTAAAAATAAGCTCTTATTTTGTGATGTACAGCTTATTCACATATTAGAGTGTGTTTGGTAAACCTCTGATTGTATTTTCTAAATTTTGAGCTAATTTACAAATTAGAACTTTTGCCTCTAAAAAATAAAATAAGTTTTGGAATGAGGAGAAGCCCGGGGCGGGGGGGGGGGGGGGGGGGCGCTGGTACCTATGTGTTTTATTTATTTACATGAACCCCCTCATATTTACTACGTATTTATTAAAACACACAAAGCACATGAAATAAAATGTTATTTCACATTTGGCTATTCTAAAATTATTTCATTTTCTGATTTATTTGATTAAATGACCATCTTAAGCAATTAATTATTTCATTTCATCATTTCACCTACTAATGGAAAGTTTTCAAATGTTAGAAACACGGCGTGGATTGTCTAAATGATGGAGATGCATGAAAACACAGTGGGGCCACCAATGTGGATGGGGTTGGTGGCTGCAGGGATGGTGGGTGGTATCGGTGGGTTGGCAGTGTGGGTTGGTGATGACGAGGATGATGATTACCTCGGATCGGCGATCGGAACCGGCGATCTGCAACGGATCTCCGCTCTGATACTAATTGAAGTAGCGCGGGGAAGAGGGAGGATAGCCAATGGGCTAAACTCCAAGCCAATGGCTTTGGGATAGGGATCCATGGGATCCAAAACGTCTTGGTCTCACACCACAGACAAATAACCAAGAGAATTTCTTAGGAGAAGAAATTTTATTAATCAATGCATTGTCCCTGAAGAGGGATTACAATCCTTTATATGGATTTATACTCTAACCTATTCTTGGAAACAATTATAATTAAAATAAGCACTAAATCAAATAAGAGAAACTTTCTAATTAATCTCCCAATTATTCCTAAAATCCAGCTAATACTAAAAATAAAATTCGAATACTAACCAAGGATCTGGCCTGCATCAGATATATAGTATGGATGGGTCCATCAAATGATGGAAACATGATGGGGCCACTCAATGATAGGAAAGTAGTGGGGCTCATCCAAATGATAGAAAGTGCAGTGGGCCCTAATGAATGAGGGGTTAAAAGATATGAAGATCTAGGTATTTTGGCCCTGCACTGAAGTCCTATATCAACGTTTAGTTGATAGGTAAATGCGAGGGTGTTCTTGACTTTTCACTGATGAAAATGAGGTAGTTTTGACCTATGATACCTGGATTGTGGATGGAGGATATGGCAGATGGACACACCATGGGTATTACAGGAGTTGCCTCAAAATTGTTATGATATTCCCTGTCTAACATCTAGTGGCCATATGGATTGTCAGTTCAATGGGGTATTTACATAACACATTGAAAATATCAAGGGATAATCCATACTTATTGAGACCTGGGACACACACAGACATGTATAAATATTCAAGTGCTTACCTTTTCCTTGGGTCTTACTGTGCATGGCTCTTATTGGGGCCTTCCTGATCATCAATCTGAATAGACCCGGATCTTATTTCTTTTTTACACTGATCTGATTTGACTGGATTGTTGGATCGGCTGTCCAAATTCTTCTTAATATGTTTTTTATTATATAAAATCGTTGAACTTGTGGGACATAGATGAAGGAGTTAGAATGATCTGATGGGCGTTTAATTTTATATGAGGTAGGGCCCATCCAGATCTTTCAATCACTCATAGTACCATTGATTGGTGGGGCCAATGAGGTGCCCATGGGTGCGAAGCATATATATATATATATATATATAGTTGTCCCTCACCTGAGCTCATGGCTTCACTTTATGGACCACCTAGTGGGGCCCACCTTATAATCCATCAGAATGGACCATAAAAACAAGAACCCTTCTTTTAGTCACCACTCCGGGGGTTTGGAACCCATCTGAATGGATTGAATTGTTGGATTGATTGTGCACTCGTTTTGGATGGTGAAAATTTGTCAGCCATTGATTAAGTGGCTGAGATCATCATCTGATCCTCCGTCCCCATACACAAGTAGGGGGGAGGGAGATGTTTCAATCCCCGCCGGTCCCAGCCCAAGATGGGCCCTACATGGTTGTGTGCTCATTGTTAGGGGAGGTCATGTGCGGAGGGGGGCCATAATATATGCAAAAATTATCCAATGTACACCCCTTTCCTATGCACACCTATGCAACCTCATATTGGGGCCCACATGATGGTCCATCCGAATGGACCACACATAGGGACCGACCTTGATAGTCATCGGACCCATCTGATGATCCGAATGGATTGGACCGTTGGATTGATTGTGCATCCATTTTTAACGGTGAAAATTTGTGGGCCGTTGATGAAGGGGTTAGGATGATCGTGCGAGCCCCTGTCACCATACACTAGTAGGGCCCACCAACTTGGTTAAGGAGGAAGTGGACAGGCCCTCCATGTTTGGGCGTTCCCATCTTTAGATTGCTCTTCCATAGTTTGCTCATTTTCCTTTAAGTTTTGTTTCTTTTGTTTTTAGTTAGTATAGCCCTCATGTACTGCTTTTCTTTTTTAGCTAAATAATTTCTTTGTAATTTTTCAACATAGGTTATATAAAAATCTAATGGAATATCCTGACTGGTGGACTCTTACAGTATAATTAAATCCAAGTTGGATAGGCATAAATATTTGGAAGTCTCTTAAAGTAACTTGCAATCTAGTAAATAATTCCAAATATACTTGTAAGCCTAAACATCCTAATCATCTGGGACTATCAAATATCAAATTGGAAGGAGATTTTGTCCCTTATCTACACATTTAACATTCAAAAGCTCACACTCAATCGACCATTAAAAAAAAAAAAAAAAACCTTACATGTATTTGGAATTTGGATGCTGATGCTTTTTTTTTTTTTTTAAATCTCATGAAGGACATAAATTACACAAATTATGTCACAAGCAAAGACACCCGTGACCCAAGTCTTAGACGTAAAATTGTTCTTGATTAATTCTACAGTTAACCACTGATTATGATATTTAGTAAAAATTTGCAGGTTCTGACTGGAGAGGAGTGGTACAGCCAACAAGCAGCACGGGCTGTGAATCAGGCTGTTGGGCGTGTCATACGACACCGCCATGATTACGGAGCGATAATTTTCTGTGATGAAAGGTACAATAAGAAAATCTATATCAATTCTTTGTTTTTTCAATGACATAATATTTATGCTGAAATCTTCAATAGAAAGCATCTATATTTTGGAACCAAGTGGCATGCCAAGGGAAGTAGATGGTGGTGAAAAACTGAAAATACCGTGGTTCAGAGGTTTTCACTTAATTGTTACCAGGGTGCCTTTAGGTGACCACTTAACCTCCTGTCTGTTAGCATAGAATTGAGTAATAATGTTTGTTGGTATGATGATATTTGCTACCATTTTAGATCTGGATTAAGATTTTAAATTAGGATTATTTTTATCTTGATTGCCTTGTTGTACTATATATATGAGTGTTATTCCAATGTAAAATACATCAAGCAGTGAATTCATCAAATGATCAATCTGAGCCCCTTGATCGCCTCTTTATTGAGGCCCATCCTTGCTGCCAGTCTCCACATACTACATCATCTTTCATGCATCCTGTCAACAGCCACTGCCGCTCCAAACAATCTGTTGCTCAACTCTGCCTGCCAAATGAAGTTGCACCAGTACCCTGTTCCTGAATGACCTATTGGCATAATTCTAACTGATTTCTGTGAAGTAGTTAATTTGCCACACCTTTGATGCCTAGGTAGTTTGGGTGTATTGGTATTGGTTAGCAACTTGAGATGATATCAAAGCCAGCATGTCCCGGGGTTGAATCCGCATAGGGCAAGAAGGCCCCGCGCTGCGTTGAGTGTGTGGGCGTATGTGTGTAGGGCAAAAAGGCTCCATGCCGTGTCTTGTGCGGGCAGTGTCCCGCCGAAAGAGAGAGTTGGGGGGGGGGGGGGGGGGGGGGTTTTAAGTCATTAGTTTGCCGCACCTTTAATGCTCAGGCATTTTGAGTATATTGTTAGCAACTTGGAAATTTCAACCGATGTCAAACTTGTCATAGATCTGTATTCATAACTTGCCGTCCTCAGATCTCGGCACTGTTTGCAAGACCCTGTTCTGCTCAGAATCTCAGGTTTGTTGAATCTGTTTTAGTCTCTTGCTTCTGCTTTAGGGCCATTTAAATCAAATCCCATTGCTTTCATCTTCACAACTAAGCATTTTCCTAGATCTTGCCAGAGACTATTGTCTTCTGTTGAATCTGTCCACCCAACCGTATAAGCTGTAAAAATGCAATGCTGCCAATTACAAGGTTCTAACAATTAGCTGTGATCTCAGACGAGCATTGCCTTTTGGATTGGATGAGTTCCTCAAGACCTGCTACAATCTATTTTTCTTGCATCTGCAACTTGATTGCCGAATCTTTGTTTGAGCTGTCTTTTCTGCTATTGAATCAACTCTTGTAACCTTCTTCAGTTGGTTGTGCTTTGTCTGACATCCATTGCTACAGTACTGGTGTAGAAATTGCCATGCTGATTGCTAATACCCATCTGGTGATGTTGGCTACGTTGTCCCCATCTGATTTATGCCTTTGTGCTAATCACATCCTGATTCCTTGCAACATGAATTACTGGCTTCACTGCATCAATTTACAATCATTCTCAAGTCTCAAAAGTATAACCTTTTGATTGTATGAATGTGCTAGATACTTATGGATAGTGTGAGTTTGAAGATCTGTGCCCCACTTGATCTGATTTTGTTTCTGATCTAAAAATGGAGCATCTTGTTCTGCCCTCGTCTCTTTTCTTTTGGTTTCTTTGCATTCAATAAGTCCCTTTCTTATCTTCTTTTGTTTGTTTGCTATAGTTTCATTCAGTTGCTATTATATGTGCTTCTGTTTCGTCTATCCTCTTATTGCAGCCTTTTCTTGGCCTCCAAATCTGAATTCATTCAGAGTCTTCTACTACTCTATTCTTCAGATTCTGTCTCCAAACTTTTCTGGCCACAAATCTCTGATTACTGACCCTTTTCTCCTATTTACTGACAATATGTCTGGTGACGAAGGCTCCGATCTCCATCCCAACCACTTGATCAACGACCTATAGGTTTTCCCCATCTAAAACAAGTGCACAATTGATCCAACGGTCCAGTCCATTCGGATGGGTGCCAAACCCCGGGTTCGGTGACTATCAGGGGGTTGGTTCTTTTAGAGCTTCATATAATTAGTGTATGGACTATGGAGGTATAGTAATGTAGTTTCTTGTCATTTGGATTGTTTTGTTAGAGGTGTCGATGTAGTGCTGTTATATGGATCCTTTTACTATAGATCTTTTGATGTTTAATAATCTTTAGTATTAATAAAAAATAAATCTTCTGGAGATCTGCACCGCATGTTGATTTTTTACTGTTTCTACCTAAGGAGAGCTGATTGCTATCAGGACTATTAGGCACAGATGTAGAGATGTGGCCAAACTGTATCAGA
This sequence comes from Camphora micrantha, assembly GCA_003546025.1. Taxonomy (NCBI): domain Eukaryota; kingdom Viridiplantae; phylum Streptophyta; class Magnoliopsida; order Laurales; family Lauraceae; genus Camphora; species Camphora micrantha. The sequence continues at coordinate 66,253,713 of QPKB01000002.1, forward strand.
TTAATCTGGGACTCCTTATTTCTCGTAATGATTTCATGCTTTTCCTCAGGGATGAGTTGTTAACTCTGTATAAGAGTATTACTCTTCTTTTATTTAAAATAAAAACATCCAATGCTCAAACTCTTAAATGACTTGACAAGCTTCTAGTTTTGTGAATTGACAATGCTCAAGCTCTGTGAATTCACAAGCTTCTACCCGAACTCCCCACATGAGAACTCTTGTAGATCCTTCTTACAACACGAAGGGGAAAGTTAGCAACAGTGTTAGAATTTCTCCACTGTTTGGAACTGTCTCCTGGTTTCTTCTCTTCACCATCCATGTTATAGAAAATGTTGCCAACTCCCCTCACAAAGGAGCTGAATGAACAGAGAACTTTTAAGTTGATAATGTGGAACTGCTCTTAGGTCACTTTAAGAGTGAATCAACTCAAACATGCATATTTAAATAGTTTTGAGATTTAATAATAATATGAGAAACATTTATTTTTGGGTCAGTAACTAAATTTTATTAAAAATAACTTGATTTACATAAATACTCTGAAGTGTAAGAGATAAAATGTGCAGCAAGTCTAATTATAAATCCCATGCTAAAATACATGAAACAACTAATAAAACATCCACAGTATGCAACAATAATTTTGTTTGTGTGTGTGTGTTTTTTTGTGGGGAGGGGGGCGGCGGTGGGGGCGGGGCGCTCTCAGAAAAATCCCTTAGAATGCGAGAAGAGAATGGATGAACAGGTTAAAACCTACTCTTGTATCTTTTATTTGACTGGCAAATCATTCAAATGGATGAGACCCACTATAGTATGAATGAGTCAGTTGTGTGCTATGCCATTTCTTGAGCATTGTACTGGGAGCCTGGGACTTACATGGTTGGGACTGTCCGCGATGACTTTTTTTTTTTCCCGCCTGAGAATTGATTACCTGTGATGGATTTATGAGGTGTATAGTTGTTTAAAGCTTGATGATATCTTCTATTTTTTTTTTTTTTTTTGGTTATGTAAAATATTGTGCATTTATTAATGTATCACTCTTAATTTCACAACATATATTCCTAGCTATGATACCCGGATATGGCACTTTACCTATGGTACCTGTACCGACATGGTACGATACGGACATGGGATACGGCAAGATACGTTTGGGATACGTGCAAAATTTCAGGATACCCCCAAACCACAAAACCTTCTTTGAGGAAAAAATAAACAAACAACTGTTCCCTCTTTTTCTTTTTCTTCTTTTTTGTTTTTTTCTTGCGAGGTGGAGAAATTAAAAAAAAAAAAAAAAAAAAAAAAAAAAAAAAAAAAAAAAAAACCAGATGAGGAAGAGGAGGAGGAAGAAGAAGAGAAGGGACTACCTTTCACCGGCGACAACGCAATGATTGCAGACGGCTGGCGACGACCCGACGAAGGGAGACAACGATTCTTCTTTGCAACTAGGGATTGCTCTTCCGATTTGTGGTCCCCACAGTGGATCCAAACCATTTATTAGAAAGGGACTGGGGCTCATTTATAAAAGGACATAAGGACACTATCATAGATATAAAAAATGGTTGGGGCTTATTGCTGGAAATGTCCAGATTCTTCTATTAAATTCATTTTGCACTTTGCCCCTACTACTTTCTTTAAATCTCATTGAAAGTTAGATCCACTCATTGGGCCTCACCACATTTGAGCCCTAAGTTGAAATAAGATAAATGTCCTGCTGTCAAAAATTCCTAATTAAATATCTACACGTATATATTTCTAAAAATGCCGTACCTATATCCTTATCCTAAAATTTTGAATATGGCGTATCGAACCCTCATTCCCCCGTATCTGTGTTCGTGCCAATGTCCGTATCAGGGCATCATACGTTCCTAGGCATGGTTTTTTAATTTTGTTTTACATGGTATATCCATTCATCCCCACAATTGTTCTTATTGATTAATCTATGGGAAAGATATGCAGCGACTAATCTTTTGGTAACTTTTCTCATCTTGTATTTGTATACAGGTTTTCACAACAAAATCGCCAAAGCCAAATGTCACTCTGGCTTCGTCCTCATGTCAAGGTCATTTGTGGATTTTGGCTAACCATTTTTAGATGGAAAGATCTTTACTAACTAAAGTATTGTTCTTGCAGTGCTACCACAAATTTGGGGATGCCGTATTTACATTAACCAAGTTTTTCCGAGAAAGAGGCACGTCTAGTTCTGTGGAGCCAAAATCGATAGAAAGGCTAAGCACTGGTTAAGTATCTTTCAGATGGAATGTTTATTGATAATTTTTTTCGTTTCGAAAGCTTTTATTGAGTTTGTTTTTATATTGTGGTTGGTCAATCATCATTTCTTTTAAATATTGTTTTGTAAATTATAGACCTTGCATATAGGAATTAGGGGTTATGTTTTCTCATGTAAATTCTTAAATATTACATCTATAAATAATTAAATACCAATAAAAAATTCACATTTATAAAAACAAAAGGAAAAGATTCAAAATTTGGTCTTTATGTAGTGCTATGGTTAAAAAAATTCCTTTAAGAGTAGTATGCTGTGTATATTTTGGTTTAAATATATAATAGTTGTTGTTGTCTCCACTTCATGTGCATGTGCGCATGCAGACCATGGAATTTGTAGTTTCTTCTTCCACATTGCTTGCAGACTATGCTGTCTGGAATGATGTTACTAGAAGTTCCTTGCTTGAGAATTTTTGTATCTTGTCATGTTCTACAGCCAGAGATTTGCAGCTACCTTGTGGGGCAGTTTTAGCAGTTCAATAATTGCAAAATTTGCAGCTATTGTACTCTGTTCAGAAGAGGAAAAAAAATAAAAATAAAAAAAAATGCAGATGCTGTTGTCATTCTGTCATGATGGACTGCTTAGTTTTATCCTGAAATAACTTCTGGTTTCCTTAGGAATTTTGTATCAGCAAAAGTCTGAAAATATCAGTAGAGGACCAGCTACAGTCATAAAATTTTTGTAAGGCATACTTTGATTAAATGTGATGATTTCCCACTTGGCATATTCTGATAACCGAATAATTTTTTTGGTACTTTATTGATCAGACATACCTATATATTATGTAAACAACTTTAGAATGCACAGTATAAATGGTTCCACATGTTATTATTTAGTATTTAAGTCTTATTAGTTGCTAATCTAATGGTCTAAGGTGTCCTGGGTGGATTTAATTATCAGTCATTTGATATTTGTTTGTTAAAGGTGTTGGAAACTTTTTTGGTGGACGTATGACATTTTCATATCATCTACAAATAAAAGTAGATAGGTTGGATTGGGGTGAAAGGTGGAAAATGTATGATAGACATAGGTGCATGCATCAAACTTTCTACATGTGGAATTTACTAATGGAAGCGTGAAAATTGGATTGTCCTCTCTTGGCCATACACATTTTCTTATTAGCATCCACCTTTCACTCATCTCCAACCTATCTGCTTTTATTTGTAGATGATATGAAAATGTCCAACCTTCCCTTGGGAAATTAGAGATTGACATAACAAAAAGCGTTGGTGTAGTAAACAAATCTACTTCCACATGTAAAATGATATGAAAATGTCAAACCTCCATTAATTTTTATTTTATTTTATTTTAAGCTACCTTATGCACACATTCTGTAATCTCACATTGAGATCACATCTCCTCCTCGTCCTCCTCTCTCTCTCTCTCATTTTCAAGGTGGAATCAAAGCATACATGTGATGCTAATTTAAAACAAAACGAGCATATGCATTTAAGTTGTCATGCTGTGGTTGCAAGTGCAAGACTTTTCTGACTTACATTATATTCTTGTAGTTGTTGTGGGATAACTCCTTTTTTTTTGTTTATTTATGCATCGTTTCTTTTGTTTTTTTGGATGATTTCAGTGCGCTCAGACTCCATAAGTTCTTTGAAGCCGTTACTCGAGGAGCAGATCCACAGGACCTCCAAAGTTGGGTATGCCATCCATATCAGAGTTTTCAAAACTAGTCTGTGGTATGGTTTATATATATATATATATATATATATATATATATATAGTCATATTATTTAGCATCTTTGAAACAAATTGTTTCATCAGGCTGCTGTTTCCTGTTTATATGCATTCAGTTTATTAGTGCAATTGATTGTTTTGTTTTAATATAAAACTTTCGATTAGTATCTACTTTATAATTCTATGCTGATACAAAATGCAGCATATTTTATATAATGGGTTTTATCAACCCACCTCTTGTATAATTTATGTACGCAAGATATGTCGGTTTTCCCTTTCATGTTGGTAGGTCCATGTAAGCGTCAGTCGACCTGCATCTCTTCAACTGTCATTGCATTAATGCTGTAGCAGTACAGGGTTGGACATCCTTTAGTTCCTTCAGTGCCTGACTTTGTTTAGATTGGTGTTTAGACTTTAGATTACTTTTAAGTTGTATTAGGAGATAGATGGGTGGGATTTAGCCCAGTATTGGTAGGGTTTGTAGCTCTTTTATATTATAGAGCAAGAGATTGTAAAAGGTAAAAGAAGGTCTTACCTTTGTCAATTGAAACTTAGTGTGAGAGAGTTTCTTCCCCCCCTCTTCTATTTTCCTTGTTTGTTGAACTCTGGAATTTTGATCTCAGTATATGGTCACTGAGATTTAAGCACAGATTTCTGGCTTGCTTGTTTCTGCTGTGTAAGAATGTCATTTGCGTATGGGGGCATTGAGGGGAACATCATTTTGATCTTTTAACCTGGTTTCTTCCTAAAATTGAAAATTGAGCTTTACATGAAAATGACTGGATCAACTAGCCTGCTACAGAAATTTCTGACTAAACTCATCTACACAAACTTAATCAGAAAGTTAAGCTCAGACTTAATTAGATCTAGTTGGGACTTTTGTAGGTAGAGGCTTGTTTCTAAACGTTCAAAATTTATAGGAAACCTGAACTGGGAATCGAGAATTGGGAGGGACATTGGTTTCATTTCAGGATTCTGCCACAACAGGTTTGGATTTGTTTTTTGAGCCCTAGATTAGTATTTGAACCAGTGGATTTTGAACCTGATTGGATTTTCATCTAAATTTTGCTATTAGTCTATAAAATGGTTCAGATTTTGTGAGCAATTTGAATTCTAATTAATACAAATCTTGCTATCGATCTGCACAAATTAGTACTTTGGTTGGGTAAGCTTCGTTAGTACTTTTGGTTTGGAGTCTAGCTTCTGAGAAGAGCTTGGAATTTTCTTATATAAGATTACATTAAATTTGGTATCCGACATTTTGTTCCACGTTGCATGAGTGGTAACCAGGATTATGCAGTGTCAGTTTCCAATATAAAATATAGAGCTTGACTATCTGTGTGTACCACAAATAGCTAACCCTTAAGTAGTTGCATAGTGGCATTATTTATCTACTGTGCATTTGGGATACAGATACAGCTTTGACTTCACCCTCGTAAGTCATAATATGGATGATGGTTGTAGCTGCTTTATCTCTCTTTGAAGAAAAAATTTACATATTGTTGGGTGATATTTTTTCAGATTCCCTCTGCCAGCAAAAATCATGCATAGGAAATTGATTTCCTTGTATCACTTGTAATTGAAGTAGAACTTGAATCCATAATTCAGTAGCTTCGTTGTTAAGGTTGACTGGCCAAGTAAATTCAGGCTGCTCAACAGTACTTTCTCTTCTTTTGACCATTAACATTGATGCAGTATACCTCTTACCTTGATCACGAGAAAGCTTTGAAGCTCCATAAAATGAGGGACGGTCTTCTCAAAACACAGCTTGGATGCCCTCTATGAGAAGGAGCAGCTGAAAGTTTATGGAGGACATAAAATTTCTGCACTAGCCGCTAAGTGATATTGGCTAACTGCAACTGACCATAATAGACACATACACAACATCATCCAGAAATGCACGCGAACACAATATCATGCAGAAATGGTACTATAGGCAATAGAATATTTTACTTGACTAGAAGGTCTGATTCCGATGCCGAAATGGTTTGTACGTTTAATTCTTTAACAGGAAGCGTGGGGATAGCAATGACGCTAAGCTGGGCTTATCGAAACTGGCCCATAATTAAGACTGATTCTGGCCAGGTCCAATAGTGAACTATCAGCACAATTGACATTAACTGTGTAATTATTGGGTTTTAGCCTCAGGACATTGTACTTTTCTTCATCCACAATCTCTACTCGTGAAAGCCGTTAGTAGCGATCATATTGTTGAATACGGTAAAGCTAAATGGGGACGACCATTCCTCAACAGATCTGTAGGAGTGGAAGAGAATAATCCTTGGTTCATAAACATCATTATCCTAGCCTGATCCCATGGGTAGTAATCCTTGGATTGGTGGCCTAAATGAAGACGGTTAAAAGGTTAGACAAATGTGGTCCATAAAAAAATGTTAGAAAATAAAAATAATATGTATAAATAATTTCCATTCGCTCATGCCTGTGGGGCCCCCTTGAGCATAGGTGAGGGAGCGCTAGGGGATATTCATGTGCATCCATCTCTCACCATATGGTGAAGGACAAACTTGATAGGACCTGGAGCCCCATTGATCATGGGACTTATGTGGATGGAAAGAGACATCTTGGATGGGCCCATATATCAAGTTTGGGGTCAATTCCATGCCTCTAACCCTGTCATCCATGGCCTACAAATTTGACGACTTTATATTAAATAAAAGAATTTGACCCTCGATCCAATGGTTCGATCCATTTGGATAAGTGAAATTCAATGGATCCAGTATAAATTAGGGGATCCCATGTGTTTGGATGGTTTAGATGGATCATAAAGTTGGCCTCACTATGTTGTCTCTCACCGTAATATGGTGAGGGATAGATGCACATGAATATTTTCATATATATATATATATATATATATATATGGGAAATATTCAAGTGAGTACTAGTTCTCACTTATTATATGAGAACGTTTTTTGTGGGGCCCAACTAGCAACCCATCCAAACTTAGCAACCAATAGGGAACCCTTGACGGTCACTAATCTCAAGGATTGGCACACATCCGAATGGACTGAACCGTTGGATCGAGCGTTGAATATTTTTTTGAATATGAAGCCATTAAACTTGTGGGCCACAGATGAAGGGGTTAGGGGCATGAGTTTGGGGTCAAACTTGATATTTGAGGTGGTCTCACATAGATCTTTCCATCCCCCTGGTTCCATCCCCAAATGGGCCCAATTGTGGGCCTCATAAAAAAGTTCTCATATAATATTTTAGAACTAGTTCTCACCTGAATATTACCATATATATATATATATATATATATATATAAAACCTTTTGGATCAGTGAACATGAGCACACATAGGTGATTTTCCCATATGTATCGATGCCCTAGGTAATTGTAGATTTCTTGAATCTGACTCAATAGTGTCTTAATTAAGTTGGGCAGGAACTTTGGCCTTTGGGGAGGGGATATGACAGTTTTGTTCTGCTGAACTGTTGGTTTTAGAAACCTCAGGGATTGGCCCATCCCTTTACGCCTATTGACTTGGCCAAAACGAAAATGGAGTCAGTGTGGATGAGGTTGGGCCGAACTAGAGCAACTACATACTTTGTCATATTTATGAAGTTGATGCAACAGCAGCAGCTCGTTATTATACATGCAAACAACTAAGAATATGTAATTTACAATTATGACTCTCACAATCACCGCAACTGCCACACTAGTACCACTACCACCATTGTTGTCTCCCTCCCATCAATGTGGGATGGTCTACAAGAATTCATAGAGTTCTACCATTAAACTCTAGACTAGGCTATTGATCTAATCGCTGGTCTCCATGTGCAAGGCCATCAATTTTGTAGTTTTACCCGGTGAGTCGGGATCGTATTTACAGGGAGTAATTACTTGAACCCGTCCTAATAAAAACTAAAACTAGCCTAAATAAAACCTATACATCAATTGAACTAATTAAATAAAAAGTCTGAAAATAAAATTAATTACATCCCATCAAGTAATTACAACTTTAAACAAAATGACCTAATCTAAAAATAACCTAGACTATACTAATATTGAAAACTGCAAAAGAATAGATTGATTGGACCATCAATATCATCAAAAAGAAAAAAAAAATCAGATTTAATAAAAATAAAATAAAAAAGAAAATATGGATTCAGATTTTCAAGTTCCAACACTCAAAACTCCATGCTTAGGGCCAAGAAATTAATTAAAACCACAACATCAAGCATAATTGTTACTTTATACAAACACGCTGTGTTGATCCAGTAATAATCATTAATGCGACTCATAAATTTTATTTATTCCATGAGCATCTCTAAGAAAACATGAACAAGAGCTTGAAAATCATAAAATCTAAATAAACTACTCACTTATTACTCTAGTTACACGAAATATCAGGTCAAGGGAGCACCCGGCATGGAATACATCATCTCTTGAATTCTTGACCAACACTAACTAGATGTGTGGAGAGAGGTGGCTTGGACGTTCGAGGAGAGGGAGTTGGGGGGGTGGGGGTGCCCCTCCTTAAATAGTTTTTTTTTATCTCTCTTGGTGAGAGACTTCTTATCCTTGTGGGACTCTTGTAGCCTGACTTGCACTCCAAGTTTTCTCTCTTATCCTTAGCATTAATTTGAATTTCAAAGAGACTTGGATTGAGAAAGAACTTCATCTTAGTGGGCCCCCTTGGACGTCCAGTCCTTGTTAGCTTCATCTCTTAGTTCTCTTCTTTATCTTCTTTCCTTAGTCTTCATCTCCAAGTTGGCTTAGGTTTCATCTTCTCATAATTCAAATCATCTTCAAATTCTTCATTTTTCTCTCCTAATCAGACACATCTCCTTCTTTAATTTGAATCATGATAGAGGAGAGAGCCTCAAAACTTTATCACACAAGGAGGATAATTCTTCAAACTTTGGAATTTTGAAACAAGTGGGAAGTGGGGCCCTTCCCTTGGGCGTGCATAGGGATTCACGCCCAAGGATGGGGTGGTCCCTACTCCTTTTGCATTTCTTTTCTTTCTTTTCTTCTTTCACAATTCCTTCAAAGTGTGGGCCCCCCATAGGTGATAGTCTCCTACAAAATAATGAAAACAATGTAAATAATTAATTTTGTGAGACTTAATGAAAATCATGCATGGGACCCAACTAATTTTTCAATGTGCCCAATGAAATTATGATGCAAGAGATTAATGTATGTTTGAAATTCAAAAAGTCTAATTGGTGGAGTGATCATGTGGCCCAAAACCTTAATTTCATGAAAATCATGCAATTGAACCAATTTTGACTCATTTTGACCTAATTTCCAATTTAATGCAGAAATGCATGAAATCATGGAATTTTATGAAATTGAATGTGAATTGACCTAATTAAGTCCACTAATGTTCATGAAATGATGACTTTAAGTGCTAATTTTGTGAACTTATGTACAAAATTCCTTATCTTTCTTTGGAGCAAAAAAGTGAGGTTTCTCTCTGATGACTAATGGTAGATATTCTTGATTAGCGAATGCTAATGAGGTGAAGATTGATCGGTTGGCAACCAATACATTTTCAGCTAAAACCCCCTCATGTGTGGTATGTAGCCTAAGTAAATCCTCTCACCTTTGTGTTTTCTTCTAAATAAATGCTTTTAATTGAAGCAGGCAAGCAGCTTCTCTTATTTTTCTGTGTTTGTCAGGCTACAATGGCTGAAGACTCTAAGATGCCGTTGTCTTATTTTCTTGCGTCTGATAGACGCAACTCCTGTAATCAGTTAGGTGGAATTGTTCCTGCCAATCGTGCAACCCTTACTTCAAATGGACAAAATGGCCTCTTGAGATTAAAAAACTCCAGAGACTCAGAGAACAAATTGCGAGCTGTTGGTTTAAAGAAAAAGGACCCCCTATGTCAAGACTCTGAAGTGGTTGACTTGACTGCTGATCTTCCTTCTCGTGAACATCCAAGAACAGAAGATATGATAAGTTCTTCAAAAAAGTCCAAAACTTTGAAATTAGATCATAACGTGCTCAAACAATTTGAAAAATATTCATCTGACGAGTTATATACTGGAGCATTTGCACATTGTCAGAGAAACTCTTGTCTGACATTTGATGCAGATAAGCATTGTAAACAAGTATCTCAAGCATCCTCACTCATGCAAGAGGAATTTGGTATCAGCAACAGCAATGGAGGCATGCAACATGCCCAAGTCAGTTCAGGTGTGATCACACAAAAGACTGTCTCCCTGATCGAAAACAACAGGGACCTTCCTACTTTCGTGCCGTGTGGTGATGAGGAGACAAGAGGATCTACTTTTTTGAATCAGGTGAGGCATTTTGATTCTGTAATGATAACAATAAAATCTGATATCTTTCTTTTTTAAAAATCTTGTTGCTTCATGTATTTAAGATTATTTTTCCTTGAATGCTTTGGATTAAAGATATCTTGCTCCTTTCTCACTGCTGTGTTTTGGGGTGTTATTGTTATTATTATTATTTATTGTTTTTGTTTTGTTATTGTTGTTATTAGGTTGAATATAACTCCTTTTTTTTTTCCTTTTTGACAATAACAAATAGTTTCCGGCATTTTAATATTTACAAATGACTGTGTGTTATTCTCAAATCTCAGTGGACTACCTTGATTTGCAACGAACGGCCAGTTTGACCAGTTGTTGAAATCCTGATGTATTTTACTGTGGAAGGATGAAAATCTTAGATCTAACATTATTAAAATTAAAATGAGGCATTAATGATTTTATTGATTCGGATTTTATGTTCTTTTCTGTGTATTACCCAAAGTTTTATCTTAGGGACAGCCTAGCTGTTCCTGAAAATGGCTCTAGTCAATCTCTATTTATGTTTTTGCAACATTATATGGACTGTCCACCAGCATCAATGAATCTTTATTTCATTGTTGCTTTTAGTATCACTTTCTTCTCGTGGTCAACGATCAACTGTATATTAAAATTATTAATGAACTGTCATTTTTTTTTATTTATTATTGGTATCAGGAAATAATAGGAACAAGTCTTAATGTACTGTCATTAGCCTTTAGGTTTGACAATTCATTCTGTTTATGCTTTATGCAACCTTGTGGTCCATTGTTGTGAGTTGTGACATCCCTTTAGCGCTTCACATCTTTTCATTTATCTTGTTGCATGGTGCCTCCATTTATATTTGGAAATATGTGATTGATTAGTGATTCTAATATTTTGGGCCGACGAAGTCAAACCTGTAAGATCCTACAATCCTACATTGCTTATGAGGCTACCTAGATACTGGGCTAATATATGGAGGACACCATGTGACTTAGTATGAGGCCTTTTAAAACTTAAAGGGCTCCGAAAACAAAACCTTGAGGCAAGATTGGGTTTAGAGCCCATGGGGCCCGAGCCGCATGAGCCAAAGAGGATAATATCATATTGGGAGATCTGGGTCGTTAAATTACCAAGCGATGTGGGATTGTGGGATCTTACAATCCCCCACCCTCAGAGGAGAGCCGCCCTCGGCTCTGATACCAAATGTAACGACCCGAATCACTTAGTATAATATTGTTCGCTTTGGCCCTATGAGTTGCAAGACTTTGTTTCTGGGCCCCTATAAGACCTAAAACGCATTATACTAAGCATAGACAACATCCTCTATATTAGCCCAGGCTCTCGATGCCTCATGGGTGATGTGGGATCTTACATTCCCCCATCCTCAAAGGAGAGTCGTCCTCGGCTCTAATACCAAATGGAACGACCCAGATCTCCCAGTATGTTATTGTCCTCTTTGGCTCATGCGGCTTAGGCCCCATGGGCTCTGGCCCAATCTTGCCTCAAGGTTTTGTTTTCGGAGCCCATTAAGCTCCAAAAGGCCTCATATTGAGTCAGATGGTGTCTATATATTAGCCCAGTATTTGGATAGCCTCATAAGCGATGTGGGATTGTGAGATCTTACAAATCCTCTAGCCAAAAATTCAGATCCAAAAGAAGAGATTTTACAAGAATTTTATCAACACGGCATGCTAGAAATTAAAAAAAATAAAATGTTTCTGAAATTAAAATAGAAAATGAAAATTTCTTACATTACTCTGAGATTTTATGGATTAAATCTCATCTTCTTTTTGCACAGTGCTAAGATGATAGCACCTCCTTGATCTCTGATTTGCCCTTTATACCCCAAATCTCTCAGAATGGAGTGGGTTCTGACTTGAGTGGTGTTTTACAAAGAGTACGCATATCATGGTGGTTGAAAGAAGACCAATCTTGTTTTCATCACTATGTTATCTTTTGTGGTCCTATGCTTCTTCTTGGGTTATTATGCAAAGCCCATATTATTTTGAATATTGGAGCCATATATGAGAAAATCTTAACATCCTTCTGATTTAAATTTAAAGGTGTGATTTTCTATTAAAATTGATGTCAGCTATTGATTTTTGTTGAATAGGTTCTAGGGTGACATCAATAGCTGACGGATCGGTTGTTGTAAGCCACGGCAAGGCTTGTTGGAACTCCCTTTTGATTTTCTTTACCCTAGAACCTATTTGAGTGCTTTTAAGCACATTTTCCAGGCCTCTATATAAATTTCTTAGAAGTCTGGATCGGTTGCATCTTTTCTTTCTATTTCTTTTGAACTTTTTTTTTTTTTTGGTTTTTCAATATTTTGTGGTTCATTGTGAGATATCATGGCTTCATTGGACAAATCTGCTTACTCATTGAAGTTTGATTGGCATTTTTTCAAATATGGGATTCCTAATTTTTTAGGTGTTTTGTTGAATGCCAATCAGTTGGCCAAGTGTTTGGACCCTGTGGATGGGCATGAACACTTATCTGTTGACATATCGGTGCCATATTTACTTGATATCCTGCATGTCTTCTATGTTGGTACCCTATCTCAAGCCCCCATTTCAGGGAGGGAGGGAGACTGGGAGGGTAATTTTGCTTTCTGTGACTCCCTTTAGATTTTGAGTTGGGTTTCAAATCATCATGCTTTTTATTGCTGTCTGATTATATTTTTGTTTCAATCTGTATTTTCTCTGCACCAGTGGATCTAAAACGACCTTTTGTAATACTAAGAGTGACGTGCTTGAATTGATGAAACTAACTGTAAACCTATATTTTCATATGTGAATCTTACAGGTTCAAGAAAAGCTTACTACCGAAGAATACAGTGAATTTGTGGGATTCATGAAGGCATTGAAGTCTAAAACTATGAAAATAATTCCTGTGCTAGAGGCAATTGCAAGATTGTTCTCTTTACCAGGAAGGCTTGTTCTTCTTAGAAGGTATTCAATTTTATTGTAGTCTGTTCAGAATTTTTTTAACCCATCTAAGTGGCTTCACTGTTATTGTACTGCATGACATGTGCTGTGACATTATGTGGTGTTGATGCTGTGCATCTGTTTATTTTGAAATATTTATGATGGCACAACTCATAATTGTTATTTTTTTGAATGGTAATGAATTTTTGTCTGGGTATATGAACTCCGTACAATAGCAGGCATAATCTATTATGTATGGTAGCATATTGAAAAGGAAAAAGGATATCTTAGCATTCATGGAGGAATTCCACAAAGTGTCGCATTAAGGAGGAACCTGAAGGACAAGGATAAGGAAACTAAGGTCAATTCATATATGGCAAGAATTGGTGGTCAAGTGGTATGGCGTCCTCCTTTAAGGAGGAACCTGAAGGACAATGAAGTGTCTTAGTTCATCTCGCTCCTGAACCTCCTTAACGGTATGTTCATCCCGGAAAGAGAGGATACTAGGGTGTGGACTGCCACAAAAGATGGGACCTTCTCTGTCTCCTCTTTGTTCTTGGCCATTTCTAACAAATCGAGGGAGAGGAGTGTGGTGCGAAGAATATGGAAATTGAAGGCCCCCCTGCCCCCCCACCCACACCCACCCACACACACACAAAGGGCGGTTATCTTCGGGTGGTTGGCTATCAGAAAAAGAATTCTTACTATAGATAATCTGAGGAGAAGGGGGATGATAGTTGTTAATGGCTGCCCCATGTGATTAAGAGATGAGGAATCAGTGGACCATCTTATGCCGAACTATAAAACTGCTCAGTCTTTATGGAGGGCCGTGGTTGGGTGGTTTGATTGTTGTTGGGTCTTCCCAAAGTCACGCCTAGAGCTCTTCCAAGCTTGGAAGGACCCAATCGGGGTCCCCAGAGGTAAAGAACTGTGGAGACTGACATTTCTAGCGGTGAGAGGATACTCAATAGATCAAATAATGTTACATTGGAAGGAGTTAGCCTTTTCTTTTGCAAGGACTTAGGTTTACTGTAGTTGGGCTCTGCCCTTTCTCTTTCTATTCCTGTTTTCCTGTTCTCGTGTGTCAGCTTGTTAGTACTCATCTCTTGTACTGCTTGCTTTTATTAATAAAAGTAGCCATTAAAAAAAAAAAAACACTTTGTGGTGTTCTGAAACCAAGCCATTGAAATGCCACATACGTGCAATCCAATCTAGACCATTCAAAGTGTGGGTCCCATAGTTGGAGCAATAGCCATGCACCTGCCGCCTAGTTGGTCTTATTTTTTATGCCACAATAATAAGAAGCCTTTGACCACCATCTCAATTAAATTTCTCTTTCATGTTATTCATAGTTACATTTTTAAGAAAACATGTAAATGTTCTTTTATAAAAGAACTCAAAACAATATTTATACTAAAACTCTAATTTTAGATGTGTGGGGCCATTTTATTTACCTACATGGTTTCTGTGTATAGTGTGATTATTTTATAAAGATTTATATAAATTATTCCGTTATTATATGCTAAGATTATATCTTTATATGTCTAACTAAACAAGCTTATTCAGTTATTATATGCTAAGATTATATCTTTATATGTCTAACTAAACAAGCTTGGATGCTTTTGCTGTTAAAAAGAAAGTGTAAAAGTTGTGCTAACCAAACAATATTTTTTGAGATAAAGCTACTATTAAGAAGTAGCTTTCTAACAGCTATTTTAAAAAAGCACTTTAAAAAGCTGAACCAAACACAGCCTTAGACTCTTGCTAAGAGATCTGTTATTTTGAGGCTGAAGTTCATTGCTATAAATGTTTGTGCTTATGGCTATATTTGTCTTATTTGTACAATTTGGAGGATGTAAGTTGCTAAGGATGCTCATATTCTGCACTCTCCCTTGTTTTGGGTTTAGTATGTCTTGCTAGTTATTTTGATTTGCCAAAGAAAGGCATTAATGCAAAGATCTGCACATCATTACATTATCTAGCTGATATCATGAATTTACTGTTAACAGATTCAAGGATTATGTCCCTGCAAAATATCAACTGATGTATGAGCAGCTTATCAAAGCTCATGATGCAACAGTAGCCAGTGGAGGTAAAATACCATTTATTTTCATTGCTACTATTGATTTGTTTAATACTGTGATATCTCTGATGGTTGGTGATCCTTGCTAATTATCTTGAGGTCTTTTGTGGTAGTTTTACTGAAACATCTATATGATCTGCCATCTGCGATTTGACTGAACTGTGACTTCAACAATATAAACTGGAATTAACTTATTTGAATGGAAAATGGAGAAGTGATTATTCAGACTCACAGAAGCATGAATGAAGTAACTTGTCATACCATTCAATGAAAGTGTAACTTTTTTTTATCCTTATTCCAAAAGGTTATAGCAAGAACCAGGCATTTCCAGGAAGTGACCAAGCAGTAAAGATCAAAGGTCACAAGGGGTTCAAAGTTTTTCAATGCCGATTCTAACAAGTGAATTTGGCAATAATGAGGCTCCGGCTCCAATCTTCTTCCTCCTTTTTTAGCATCTTGCCCGTTTTAGTCCTGTTGAAGACATGCGTAAATGTTGTAGTTCACGGTCACAACCCGGGATCCGGGGCCCACGAATCCCATGTAGTGTGCAAATAGCATCATATTCACAAACATAGGTCAAATCATAGCTGCATAATAAATTGAGTATTTATCTAAACAATTCAACTTTAATTAATAAAGATGTCCAAATAATAACAAGTTAAAATAATGAGCCTTTACAATTGGATAGACAATCTCAATGTTGACATGAAAGAAAATAAAATGTTCTAATGAATCTGGCAAGTCACGTGGATGATCCTCCATAGATGTTGAATCCTATAACTTAGTTGTCTGGATACTACTGCATCTCTAGGTTTTGATTACCTGGACCGGGGCGGAAAACAACAATCCGTAATACTGAGTGAATAGATTCCTTAAGTCTACAAGTATGTGTGCAAGCAACAATATAATAAATGAAAATTTTCAACATGGCATGTAACAATGATGGGGTGTATTTGTTAAGTCCGGTTAAGGTTTCCTTTGGAACACCACCTAACACCGTATGCATAGGCTTTCAAAACTATACACCTCAAGGGTGATTTTTGTAACAAAAAAAAAGGATGAACTATAGTAAGTTGAACGGCTGACCTATGGCAAATAAAACAATGCAACCGACCTATAAGTAAGAGAAATTATGTGGATGACTTAAAAGCCACGTAAAAAGGTCCTAGGCTCAAATTCACGAGGGCTGGTTTGCTTTTATGTTGGAAGTAAAGAAGAGTTTTATAGGTCTCATGGGCAAACGTGTGATTGTCAATTTTCTGATTAAAGGACCAAAAGAAGTGAAATTTCTAAATAATCTATCCCATATGTTTGGAAATTGTACACACACTTCATGTATTTCTTTTTTTTTTCATAACTATACTCGATTCTCCTTCAATTCAAACCAGAATGACCCTTTCAATGATTAAAGCAGCAGAAGAGAGAAATGAAATTAAAATTGTTCACATGATAGTTTTACCTTTTTTTTTGTTCTTCTTGAAGTTTAACCTGCAATATGTTTGTTTAGTTATATTATTCAGGTATTTAACTTTTGTGCAGATGGATGAAATAGAAAGCATAATGTCCACACGTGCTCATGGGTTCCACTCTAATTTGTCTCATTCTTGGAGAAGGTCACACATTGTCTTTCTGTAGCAGCCGAATGGATGCTGTAGAAAAGCATGAAATCTTCCATGATTTAAAAGCGCATTAAGTAATACCGAGTTTGTTGATTCCGGAGCTTTTGTTAACATTTTCTTCACTTTGTATCAAGTCATTTTGTACATTATAGGTTTTTTTTTTTTTTTTGGTAGAAAGTACATTATAGTTAATTTAATGCTAATCTTTGTTCTATCATCCTTTACTAATTGGGTTTTATTCTCCTTTTTCTTTCAGTGTTTTTTTTTTCCTTCTTTTACACGTTCATTTCTGGTGACAAGAATTTCACTGGGCTTTGGGAATCTGATACAGTAAGTGGGGATATGGCCACGATTTGGATCTCTGGTGTTATGATGAATATGAGAAGTTGGATGGATGATAAAGATGATATTTTTGTGTGTACTTCTGGAATTGACATCTTCTACAATTCTTGGTATAGGTTGTGGAAGATAATATTATCTAGTTCTTATGTGCATGTATACCATTCTAAAAACAGGGCTTAAGTCTTAAGGCCTATTTGGATCCATCATAGACTGAGGTGCAGTTAACTTGGTTTACATTTAGATTAAGGGTCATTTGTTTGGATAACCTAAATTACTTTTCGAATGAGTTGTAATAGATTTACAGGTAAAGTGGTTGCAGGGCAACTGAGTTTTGAGGATCCAAACAAGGCCTTGGATCATGGGACACTATCAAATAAATTTTTAAGGCCTTTCAATGTAAAAACATAAATTCCTCTTTTTTCCTGCCACTTTATTTGGAAAATGCTCTTTAAACTTTTCATAGAAAATGATTGAATCCCCCTGTTGCCAGCTATTCTTTTGATGGAATCTTTATTTCCCCTTTCATCATTTCCTTGAATGCTCTTTAACCTTTTGATTGAAGAGTAGAAAGAAAGCTCCCCACTCCTTTTCTTTATTTATTTAAAAAGGTTCCTACAGAAAATTTGTCTCTTTAAGGTTGCCCTAATATTAGAAAGTAGTTTTAACTAGATCCCTTAGCCAATGGAAGCTACTGTTCTCATGAGATAAAGGCATTATTTCCACTTGGTTGACCCGACTGCTTTGCCTTTTATAGTCTCAAGTCTCAACCGCTTCAGCCAGTCAATATTCTTGGTGGTTTGAGAGGAACAACACTACTGTTAGCCATTGAAGTTGATTGGCAGGTCCATGTATTGCTATCTTTTTCATCCACTGGTAGTTTGTGACAAGTTTATTATGTTTATTTAGGAAGAAACTAAAGAGGAGGATTGGTGAGGGAAAGAAAGAAAAGCTGTTCTTTCTCTAGAATACAAAGCAATGATGCATCTCAAATTGTCTTTCTCCTTGGTTTGCATCCTTAAACTGCATGGTTAGCTCCTTTTGATGCAAGCAGAGAAGTCATTAGTCATGCTTAGAAACTTGTCTACCTGCATTTTTCCACCCAAAGTGTTCACATGTTTGTATTTGTTTCAACTACCTTACAAACATACTATGGAGGAACAAGTTTCTGGTGATATGAACCCATGAACGGTGGGAAGATCATGATATCACTGATCTTCTCAATGCAACTAGCATCTTTTCCAGTTCATCCATGGTATCTATAGTGTTTTTTCTTTCTTTCTTTCTTTCTTTTCCATGAAGATGGATCATATTCATGATGCATTACGGCCATTATCCAGTCAATTACAAGTCTACAGTTCCTAATTGTAATAATGTATTATTGGAGAACATATATATTACAGGCATTATGCAGTCAACCAGAACGGGTGGCCCTCTTTTGTCTATGGGAAATTCTATATGCACCTCCATAATGTGCTGAGCACACCCACCCCCACTTTATGAACAGTGATTGAAAAATCACTGTTCATAAAGGGGGGGTGGGTGGGAGTGCTCGGCATAAGGGGAGGGTGCATGTAGAATCACCCTTTGTCTATACACATAAACCCACCTATGTTTGTTAAATTTACCTGGCTGAGGACTAATAATTTCATGAGTTACATGGTTGATTAAGTATTTCTAAAAGGCTACACTATTTGAAAGTTCTAATATTCTCTAATTTATAACCTCAAAAGAATAGAGAAACAAAGAAATTATAGACAAAATAAAATAATGGTGCATGATTATTAAAAAGAAGTTAACCTAGAAAGCAATTCAACTAACTATCAATAACGCTAAATTAGCGGTTGATTTGCTTAAAAACCAAGTAAATATAAGCGTTAAAAAGCATATAGACACCACTAAATACTTTTTTGGTAGATACTTTCATCAAATTCTTAAACCCTTTGCTGGCCAGCAAAAGAGATACTAATTTGGCATCATTCATAAAATCTTTATAAGAAATGACGATAATCCAATTAGTGAGATTTCTTATGTGGTTCTTGCATAAATGGGCTGTAGGGCCTAGTTTGAATGAAAAAAGAAAAATATGAGATTTTATACCGTTGGCAAATCTTGATTTGATGAAACAACTTCTCTTTGTTTCAACGAAATAGGGGATCTGGATTTTTATTTGTTATGTAATACATGTAATAAACGGGTCCGGATCTTTTCAACTTGGAGTACCTTGAGGCCTAGGGATTAGGGTTGTGAGAGATTAAAAGGTTCATTACTTCACCTCTAGAATATTTATCATGAATTTAAAGGCACGTCTGTTGGTTGTGCGAACTTTTTCTCCCCTGCCGTAAAAAAAACACTATTTTTGCTAACCCCTCCATCGAAAACACGGTTCAGCATAATGACAGAAACTTGGTAAAAAATTTAGATTGTTTTTACCATTTTTTTTTCAGAAAACCAGATGCACCAAATGTAAAAAATCTTCATCCTGTAAAAGTAACCAATTTTTCCTTGCCTTTCATGCGAAAACATTGCTGCACAAATGTGCCTAAATGCGAGCAATAATTTATGGTTTTTTAGGCACAAAACTTTTAGTGAAATAAATTATCAGATACGGGCGTATATAATTGTAGAACTTCACTCGCTTCAAGACCTATTTCCAAGTAAATAATCTTCCATGAAAAAAAAGAAGATAAGACAGTTCACAGTTTTGTTTTATAAAGTACTGTTAATTTCATGAAAAATTCAGTGATGCACATTGTTTGCATCCTACAAATCAGACTTAAATCTTTTTGTGCCCAAATCCTGGGTAGTCCATTCTATTAACACTTGATTAGGATAAACCTCATATGATTATGATCTTGATGATGATTGGTGAGCCCTCTCGAGCCTAAACTGGTTTCACGCGTTGAGTTTAGGGGTGCACAAAAACACCGCTAAACCACTAAACTGATTCGGACCGAACCGCCTCGGATCAGTTTTGTAGTAGATCGGTTCGGTCATGGTTCAGATTTCCTTCAAACCGTTCGGTTTAGTTCAGTTTTCGGTTTGAATGTACGGTTATATCGCTTAAACCAAACCGAACAGATTATATAAATATAAATATATATAATATAAAAAAATATGAAAAAGTTCTTGAAGAAGACTTGAACCGTCACTCCGTTACTTGAAGCTTAATGTCTCTCACCAATTGAACTGCCATTTTTTTGTGAAGAAAAGCGAATAAACCGTAACTGAACCGAACCAAACCAGTTCCTTTCGGTTTGGTTTGAGCACATCGGCGGTTCGGTTCGGTTTGGACAAATAGAAAACCGATCGGTTCGGTTTGGTTGATGGTTCCCCTCTAAACCGATTCGAACAGCCCATGTGCACCCCTAGTTGAATTGCAAACAAAAACATCGTTAGGGACAACAAAGATGAGTACTGGTCAATTTGGAATCCCCTGCATCCTTTTATTTTTACTTTTATAGCCATTAAGTTTAGGCTAGTTAAAATCAAACTTCGTTCTTTTATCTAATAATTATTCATTTCACATCCTTACGTAGAAAGCTAAAGAATTATATAAACTATGAGGGTGTTTGGAAATAATATATTTTTAAAGTTTTTTCTATATTATCTTTTAGTTTAGAATATAATCTATACACATAAAAAAGTAGGCGTTTAGATAACTTAGAAGGTATCATACAATATTTCACTTTTTGACAAAAATCTTCATATTAAAATATTAAAATATATGATGTATAAAATAATCTTTCGTTAATAAAATTACCCAAAATAAGGGTCAAAGTTTTTACAAATACCCAAAACAAGGATCTCTTTTATAAGAGTCCTAATATGACTCTCAATATTAAATGATCCATTCGGTTTTTATAAATTTTTATGAGTCCCATAGCCCTCTCATATTCACAAAGTTCCCTTGTTGAATACTAATATTGGTGGGTTCTATAAATGTTACATTAGGTGACTTCTATCATGGCTGCCAACATTAAGTGGGTCTTGTACTACCAACGTTAGGCGTCTCATACTAATTTCCAAAATTGGATTGCATAATTGATTATTAGTTTGGTCATTCATTAGTGATTACTATAATTAGCTTGGCTAATATGACTATTAACATCAAATGGATCTCACATTGATTTTTTATTGATGACTTCCTCAATAATGTACAACACTCGATATGGCCTTTTGTCACAATCACCACTTGATGTATAACATTGTGGTTACCAAAATTTGATGGATCCAACAATGATTAAATTATAACATTGCTCGTGGTTTCTAACATTTAGTCTAACGATTTTCTAATTAGATGTGCTCTACTATGATTATCAATACTAAATCACTCTAATGTGACTTCTAGTTAATGGATTCTCATTTCCATTGGGTCAATCATCTTTCTTTCTCTCTTCATTTCTTGTTATGATGCACTACTGAAGATTTTATAGATTGCTAAACACTTTAAAGGTATATTGAAATATATAGAAATTGCCAAACACCATTAGTGACAATATCATATAATACGATACACTATTTTATTTTATGATAATAAAATCTTACAATATTCATATTCAGTGATGTTATATTTAACCTTTATCCAAACAACCCCTATTCCCAAGACACTCCTCTTCTGAGGATGATATTGGCTATACAAAAATACACTGAAAAAGGCCGACTCAAGTCACGCAAGTCTCTTCTATTAATCTTTTCTCGTTTCCCTAATTACCTGATTCCCACGCGGGCCTGGGAATCTGTTTCATGAGATCGAAAAAGGCATCGATTATGTACTCATGTAACTTTTTCTCATTCAACTTCAAGTAATACAACAAAAGCTCATGCATGAAGTTACAATCCAACGGCTGGAAACTATCCACGTGGTGTGCGCCCATCATCTCCTGCATGGATCGCCGAAACTCCACGTACGGATCCATCGTATAAATGGTCAGGGCGATGGCCCCACTCCTACCATTATCTGACACATGCACGTCCTCCTCGACCAACGACGTGCCGGCCGACACGTCGAAACGTTGCGAAGGCCGGATATCGGGTCGGGTGTCGCATGTCCGCCGACTCGGTTCGGAGTAGAAAACTACGCTCTTGCTTGGTCTATTTCCTAATGCAAAACTGTCCGAGTCGGTTGATGTAACGGCCTGGTTCGACTCGTTAGACTCGTTACGGCAGCAGGCAAAGGAAGGAGTACTGGGCTTCCTGCAAGCTGAAAATAAGCAGTTTTGGGGTTGTGGGGTGGTCTGTTTTTCTGGCTTGGAGAAGAGATATTGAAGAAAGTTTTTCACTTTGCTTCTTCTTTTTTGACGTTTTGTGATAGACAATATTCTACTGGGACTGGGGACTCTGATTTGAAATGTAGTGGCAAAGGGCAAGGATTTGAAGGGCTTGGTGAAACATGCTAAAGTGTAACAAGACGGCATGATGGATGTTTCGTTTGCTAATTTTTTATGGTAAGCCTCGTGGCTCTCTCTCTCTCTCTCTCTCTCTCTCTCTCTCTCTCTTATAGGGCTAATTACAGTAATTGTACATGATTTTGGAGGATTTTAATTTTTGGATCTCAGTGCATGAATCTTAATAAGAATATATGGTTCAGCTTTGTTGTGATTTGAATGAATTGTATGAGAAACCATTGCCAGGTCTTTTTCCGACAAATTGGATGTCATAAGTTTAAGAGCTGAATAAACGCTAAGAAAATCTGTACATCTGGATTTTATCTTCAAATCAGGTGATTGCAGTATATCTCTGCCTTAATAACAAATAAGGACTTTGTGTCCCCCTGGAGCTCTTCATGTGGTGTGCATCTGAAAACAAGTCTAGATGTAGACCAGGTCCAACACAATGTGATCTTAGCGTTTGATTTTAGGATCAATGTAAGACAGCATCAAGAGCCGGTTTAGAGTGGGGTAGTGAGTATGAATTAGGGTTGTAAACGGGTCAGTTCCGGTTTGGATCTACGGTGGACCTCGAATCGGAACCATTAAAGAGAAAGAGGATCCGGAGCCGGAGCCGTTGCGGAACTGGTTTCTTGGCTCTGGGACTAGAACCAAGGCTCCGGAACTAGAACCAAATCAATATATCAGACGGGTCTGGATCCTGGTCCTAGGTCTACGTAGAATATGCTATTAAAAAAATATAATTTTTAGATATTAATTTTTAAAAATTAAGGTAATATGTCGGGTTTCGGATCCACGGATCCTATCCAAGGTGGAACTGGACTTGGACCTGAACTCGAACCCAAATTCGGACCCATTTACTTATCAATGACCTAAATAAAAATTCAGACTTGATGTTTAATGGATGGAAGCCTACTGGTAATCGAAAGATACGGTACCATTTACTTCCCGCTAGTGTGAATGAATAGATTGGGTTAATTCGTCATCGGGCCGACCCCATTATCTATCTAAGCAATGTATGTTTTTGTTAGAGCTCTTCCACCAGTGCCTATAGTAACTTAATAATTGCTAGGTTCAGAATTTGCACTGCTCCTGACATTGCGCCCACAAGGAGATGTATCTAAAACTTTAACCATCGACCGTGTGCAAGTGCAACTTACCGTATTAAATGCCTAAGTATGACCAACCGGCTTAGGTTAATTCAGAAGTAACGTTTCGTCTCAATTTTTAGACACATGGGGCTTCCGTTTGGTAATTTTATTTTCAAAATAAAGTGAACCGATGTGAAATAAAAAAAAAAAAAAATTAGTAGGTTATGATAGTATTTTATTTTTAGTTATTTGATATAAAATACTTTTGACATTTTGTACCGAGAAATGAAGGTTTTTTTTTTTTTTTTTTTTTATCTTTTTAGTAAATAAAGGTACTTGTTTTTTGACTTTTTTTAAAAAAGAAGGGGGGAAGTTTTGAATTAAAGTGTTTTTTATTTGATGCTTAACTTGACTTGACTTTACTTTACTTTAAAAGTAAAATTACCAAACGGGCAAAGGCTTTATAAAGGAGTAGAACTCCACACCGGAACCCATTTATAAATTTCTTTTGAATTATGCCGTTTGCATGTCTACAGAATAAAATATTTACAAATTTAGATATTGCAAGAATAAAATAGTATATAATAGAATAATGCAATATTATAATATTACAATATTGTTACTGTTTCGCAATTTTTGAAGAATATTATAGATTTTAAATTGAATTGTTTAGAAGGTACTATGATTAAAGTAAATTACATTATTAAAATATCTTTTATTAAATATCTTAACTTCTATGTGATTTACCACGTTTGGATAAAAAACTAGTGTGGTAAAGTAAAGTTCAAGTGTCATGTTTTTACAATAAGTTAAGTTTTTTTTTTTTTTTTTATCACATAAAACCATGGTCAAGTATATATATAAAAAAAAAACTACTTTATAACTCTCTCTTACACTTTGCTTTACTACATATTTCATCTCACTTTACTTTACCTTACTTTTTACCATGATATGACATCAAGCTTTATTTTAGGTTACCATACTTGTAAATAAGTCACTTTTTATTTACCATATAAAACTAAGATAAAATGTAATAAAGTAAAGTAAAAAAATAAACTATTTTTCCATTTCTTCACTATATACTTTATCCCACATTTACTTTACCCGACCTTTACCTTGCTGTGACATTTACTTTACCTTACATTTACTTTACTTTTACTTTTATTTTACTATATCACTTTGTAATCGTAATTTTGAAAGATTCTTATTTTGTAGAAAGTTTTTTAGGGAAAATTGTAGGAGAAAATATTGAATTTTTTTGGATAAAAATAATCTTTTCTTTAAAATTTTCTTGTGTTACCAAACGCATAAGAAATTTTTTTTTTTTTTTTTTTAAGATTATTAAAGATTATATTCTATAAAGTAATATTTAAAAAGTCAATGTCCCATTGGTACAAAGTACAAAATCGGTTTTGATGCAGAGACATGTTGACCGTAAACCCTCTAATAGAAAGACATGACTGAACGTTGGGTGAATGGAGCCGCACCAGGATGTCCAAAGCTTTGCTTACATTTGGGCTGGAAGTAGGCATTATTCTTAGGTCCGTGCCGTGCGCGCGGTTTACCGGAGCCTGTTTCCATTAAATGAGTCAAGCCTCAGCCTATATGCGCTCGAAGTCTCATTTCCCCTACATGAAGGAAGAATTGGTAGCGTGTCTGTCCCACAACTCTACGTGGGGATCGATTCTTGGGTAGGCAGATTTAATTGACAAGGACAACTATCCAAGAAAAAAAAAAGGAAGGGAGAATTTGCCTTGCAAATGGGCCAGGCTTGCTGAGTCTCATGCCCATGGGCTAAATCTAATGTTAGGCCCAACCATAAATGGGCCAGGGTTGGAACTGCATTTTCCCAGCAGATGCTGGGCCACGAACAGCCCTGTTTCTAGTTGGTCCCGGTCTATAAGCCTTAACTTCACAACAGAGAGAGCAAGCCTATGTGTAACCCCAAATACCCTTAATTCTTTTTAAAACCAAACGTCACACACAGCGCTAATTATTAGAATACAAGACAAGGAAGTTTAATACAGTGATGGGTATACATCTAATAAACCCAGCGAGAGAGAGGGAATCAGAGCCAAGGTGAATCATAGAGAGGTGTGACAACGGACTTGATCTGCAAATACTTATCAAGGGCATGCAATCCGTTGTCCCTCCCAAATCCACTCATCTTGTACCCTCCAAAAGGGCAGTCCCTGTCAAATGCGAAGTAACAGTTCACCCAAATTATCCCAGCTCTAATCGATCTTGACACCCTATTCGCCAAGTTCAAGTCCTTGGTCACTATCCCTGCTGCCAGCCCATACCTTGTCTTGTTTGCCCTTTCAATCGCCTCCTCTACAGTCCTACAGCCATTGGAGAAAGAGAGATATTATAAACAATTTTGTACAATAAACATACAGCTACTATTTATAATTTACTAGAGAAGAAGAATCTATACATACTTGAATTTCATGAGAGACATTACAGGTCCAAATATCTCATCTTGTGCTATCAACATGTCGTCCTGCTCAATCCACATGCATTACAAATTTATATTACATGGCATTGGATAAATATGCATGTATATTCATGTATGTATGCATGCAAAGAAATATATCATTCATGTATTCTATGGAAAACACTTACCTCAACATCTGTGAAGATTGTGGGTTCTATGTAGTAGCCCTTTTCACCACAGGATTTACCTCCTGTTAGAAGAGTGGCTCCCTCACTTTTACCATGCTCAATATACTTGAGGACCTTTTCAAACTGTTTCTTATCCACCTGCGTAACAAGAATAAAAAAATAATAATAAAAGTGGGCGGTAGGAAATTATAGTTTATTTAGTAATCACTTGACTTTTAGTAAGAGTAACTATCAAGTTGCAGGCTAATTTATACTTGTTGGTGGAATGGATCATGATCCACCTACAAATGTTTGTGATCCACATTGGTCAGAATATGATACATTCATGATCTTCTCAGGGAATGTGATGTGTTGACTGTATATTTGATGTTGTATAGGCCATTTGGTTGGTCCAACAGAGTATTCTGTAACCATAATCTTTCACCTGGTCGGGCTATCAATATGATCAATTTGGTCAGAGTTACATTCACCATCTGATTGAGTAATCATAATCAGAGCGACGGTCCAAATTCAAGAAAATGTTTAACTACCTGAGGGCCCTGTTGAACACTAGGATCAAACGGGTCTCCCACCACCCAACTTTTTGCTTTTTCAGCCGATTTCTTCACAAATTCATCATAAATTCCTTCCTGGACATAAACGCGAGATCCTGCCACGCATATCTCACCCTGAAAATTCAATCCGTGTTGACATGAGCATTATTATCATTATCATTATCATCATCATCATCATCATCATTATTATTTGAAAGATCAGTGATGAGCATTATGTTGCCACTATACTAGAAATTTTCAGAAAGAGTGATATTGGCAATGCCTTGTTAAAGAAGATGGCAAGGCGCGCAAGATCAACCGCCATGTCAACGTCCGCGTCGTCGAAAATTATAAGAGGGGACTTGCCACCCAATTCAAGAGAAACTGGCTTCAAATTGCTTTTGGCTGCGGCCTCCATTACTAGCCGGCCCACTTCAGTAGATCCTGTGAAAGCAACCTGAAACAAACGAACATGAATTTCAGAAATGACAATAAAAACATGTACTTAGGATGGAGATGGGCAGCAGGACAGTTGAGGAATAAAGCTAGTGGTAGTTGTGAAGAATTATAGGGCTCCCATATGCGTCCTGACTCCTGATGCCAGCCAATGGTTCTCAGAAGCCTAGAAAATTCTGCATCTGGCCTTATGATTTAATGAGTGGGGTCATGCTCTAATATCTAACCAGATTAAAAAATGATGACCCATATTTCATTCCAATTAGAGCTGAGCTCATCATCAGATTGATTGTGTAAAAACACGTGATTTCCCTCCCTTTTCCTTTTTATGCTTTATTAGTAAACACAGTTGTGGACCAAAACGATTGGAGTAAAAAATATAGCCAAAGGCCAATAGACAAAGGGACCACAATTTTTTAACACTTTGGGTTTCATAGGTGAGCCCCAATGATGGGTTTATCAGGCTGGCCCTTGGAGATGAAAAGATTCGGACATGTGTGTGTGTGAGAGAGAGAGAGATCTTACCATATCAATATCCATGTGGGAGGCGATTGCTGCACCAGCAGTGGACCCAAAACCGGTAACGACGTTGATTACTCCGTCAGGTATGCCGGCCTAAGATAAAACAAACAAAAGATCCATGACAAAAGCTACAAAGGCTCCATGATGAAAATGCATTAAAGAATCATAAATTACATAATTCAATAAACCAACAAATAATTTGGAAATTTTGTAACATATGGGAAAGCTGGATTATTATCTTGTTCTATTCTAAAAAGATATGGTCCAGATCTTGAATCCGAAGATACTTGGATTCCTTGGGAATCTGTCGTCCACATGAACGTGTGATGGTGAAAGAAAAAGTTTTGACCATACAAAGAAAAATTAGTTTAAAACTATTTTCACCGAATTCAAATTGAAGTTGTGACAAAAGTTATAACAGCCCGTGAACCTACCTAATGCAACCCTCTTCTTTTTATCAGGACTTGGGACCGTCAGTCATTGGGGGCAGAGTGAACTTACTATTAATCCTTAGTAGAAGGGTGTGAAGGTGAAACTTGGACAGTGCAAATAGATGGGTTTAATGTTTGTAAAAGATTTGAATTTAAAAATGTGGCTTCCTCCCATTTGATGAAAGGGTGCCAGGCAGGCATGCACATATAATACATTGGTCAACACACCACATGGAAAAGAGAACTACCAGCTTGGCAAGATGGGCGTAATAGAGAGCTGAAAGTGGAGTCTGCTCCGCTGGCTTGATGACCATGGTGCACCCTGCAGCCAGGGCAGGGCTAACCTTGACGAAGAACATTGTGGTCGGGAAGTTCCAAGGGATAATGATTCCGGCGACTCCGATTGGCTCTCGCAATGTGTAACCATGCATGGCCCTCGACATCTTCAATGTCTCACCATGAATTTTATCGGCGGCACCAGCATAGTAACGGAGGGTATTGGCTGCTTCTGGAATGTCAATTGCCTTGCCCAAGGTTAACAACTTTCCCCCATCGAGACTGTCCAAGGCAGCTAGTTCTTCCAAATTTTCTTCTATCAAGTCCGCGAATTTCATCATGATCTTCCTCCTATCCTGAGCATCACCCAAAACAAAGAATTCGTTAGCTACCTACAATGACACTATAGAAAGAGAAACAAAAAAAAAAAAAAAAAAAAAAAAAAGAAAAAAAAAAAAGAAGAAAATATATTTTTTTAAAGAAAAATTATCATTTAGGAATTATATTCATCAGAAGTGAAGATAAGATGATGATGATCATGATCATGAACTGGTCTTGGGCAAACTATTTTAGAATAAAGATTATGAGCTCTAGATGACAATCGAGTTATTTGACCAGCTACTCATTCCCACCTATGAAAATCAGGTATGTGCCATTTGTTCCTGATTCAATGGTGAATCAGGGCGCGCTGGAGTCAAAGAAATTAGAATAAAAACGATCATTTTGATTTGCCCCGACTTGGATTAGTTAGAGTCGGATTTAAAGTAACCGAGTTAACTGAGTTGAAGAAGCCCGCTTCTCAGTTTAGGAAACTGTCTCGACCATGTGAAAAAGGCCAACTATGTTGGAAAATTGAAGAATTTACTGCAGCTGACAGCGCTAACGTGGAAGCTCTGACTGTGTCACCAGTGGGCGAGCCAGATACATTGTCAAAATGAAATTCACATGGAATTAGATGTGTTGAAGGGGTGAAATTGATTATAGCAGGACATCGTGAAAATAGAAAGTGGATGTCATTACTGACAGCGAACCCAAGATTTTTGTTTGATGGGTGCGAACCCTAGTCGGTAGTTTGATTTAAGGGGCAAATTGAGGATTTTTACGTGGATTTTGAAAACGGATTCATAATTTTTATATAAATTTTCAAAAGCATATTATGGTTTAATGGGTGCGGCTGTACCTGCGTGGCTGTGCCATGGTCCACCCCTCATGTCAAGTAAATTGTAAATTGAATACAGTGGAGAGAACTTGACTCCAACAAAAGAGCCATTGTTATTAGAGTGGTTCCATTAAACTGCACACAATTACTTGGAAGTGAGCTGGAGATTCCTACATTGTTCTCTCTCCAGCAGGGAAGTGCTGAAAGCAGGGACCACGAGATGC
This sequence comes from Camphora micrantha, assembly GCA_003546025.1. NCBI lineage: Eukaryota > Viridiplantae > Streptophyta > Magnoliopsida > Laurales > Lauraceae > Camphora > Camphora micrantha. Next base: position 66,283,620 of record QPKB01000002.1, read on the forward strand.
TTGACGTAATCAGTGTTATTTTGAGAGATGGTCCCATTGTATGTGGCTCTTTTTTGCGGTTTTCAGGACAAAACAAGGGGGGACCTACTAGCAGAAGGACGTATAAAACAAGTGGGTGAAGATGTAATGACCAAGACCAATGAATGAAGTAGAAAGACAATGACGGAGGAAAGATGGCACAAGAAATCAATGAACGGCCAGCTTTGAATTGAAATAAATGCAAAAGCTAACAAGGACAAACGATGGTGAAAGAAGAACGAGTTCCATGACGGAATTATCTATCCAAATCTGGAAGGGCCGTGTGTTGTTCTCGATCCCAGACGTGTGCGAATAACAAAGATACAAGAAGACTGGACCGTTCCCCTGCAGTTTAATGAATGAACATCCATTAAATCAAGTTTTTTTTTTTTTTTTTTAAATCCAGCCAAGGGGCTGAGGCCACAAAAAAACAGCCCACTCAAGAGGAAAAAGAGTCATCACGTGTAGAAAGAAAGCATACGAGTGAAAAAAAAAAAAAAAGTCCAAATGCATGAAAAGAGGTGGCGTACCTAGGGTGCCCAGAGTGAGAACTACTACTCTTTACCCGTCACCACTAAGATAAGGGGCGGTTCTCAAATCAGTTAATAGTTAATAGAGCGTATCAGGGATCATCATTCATGGATCAATCTTTGCCTCGTGATCCTTTTTAATTAAGGCAGACACACTAGCTGCACAATTGTCCTCCATTCAGGTGAGTGCTGATCCAATCCCGTGGTCCTTGTTATAGTATAGCTGTCAAGCCCAGGGACATTAGTACTGGATATCCAAAATTTATGACTTTTAAGCGTTACGTTTGTGTAACCCATTTCCGCATAAAACTTTCTGATTTTCCGTGGAAATGCGGTTTTTCAAGTATTTGGTGTAGAAAAAGTCCGTGGAAATGTAATTCCGCCATGTCAACTTTTTCCGCAGGAAGCTTGGAAATGCAGTTCCGATGAGGGGTATCGGATTTCTAATTCCATAGAAAAATACCCCCCATATTTAACGTTCGTTTCCTCAGTCTTCCTCCAAATTGCGTGATAAAAAAACGGAACTGAAGCTCTGGCAAAAAAAAAAGTACTTGATCTCCATGGACGATTTAAACCCAACGATTTAAAACACCCCCCCCCGATTTAAACCCAACGATTTAACCCCCCCCGAAAAAAAAAAAAATCCGTTTCATCTCCACCCCTCTCTCAATCCGCCTCCATCTCCACTTCTTTCTCTCTCAATCCATCTCTCTCTCAATACCATCTCAGTCTCCATCTCCATTTCATCTCTACCTTAACTTAAAGGGGGACATTCATGTGCATCCATCCCTCACCATAGGGTGAGGGCACTTTCCTTTTTTTACATATGAATCCCCCTTTTGTATTTCACACTATGTACTTGAAATCCCCCTATTGTACTTGAAAATTTTCATTTATGGAAGCATCCCTCACCCTATGGTGAGGGATAGATGCACTTGAATATTTCTTTAACTTAAATATGAGCCCCATTTTTATTATGTGATTGCCAAGCCCTAACAATACAATCAAATAGTAATTCCAGTCCTAACCCTAAAATCAAATTCAAACCCTTACCCTAACCCAAATCCGAGGATTGCCCAAGGTCTCCATCTCCATCGTCCCTGTTGGCAAACAGGTTCTCTTGTTTGCAGAAGAAAAAAAAAAAGATTTTGTAATGGGTTCGTTCTCATGTATGTTGTGGATTATGTTGAATTTGGTTTTTCTACTCTTTGGTTATCATTGTTGTGTTCCTATTCTTCTTGTTAATTATGTTGAATTTGATTATTCTTCCACTGTTGGATTCAATTTATGTTGAATTTGACTTTTCTATAGTTGTTGGTATTTGCTCTCTGTAAAGTGAATTTGGTAGAATGGATGAGGAATCCATCGTTGCACCAAACATGAAAATTACCATTTCAACATAGAAATTTTTTTTGCACCAAACACAGATTTTTGGTTGCCATAGAAAACCTTTTCTGTGGTATTCTTTTCCCATAAATTTTGCTTATGTGGCAATTTCTCCTTTTCACAGAAAGTGTGCCTACACAAACATGCCCTAAAAAAAATGGCATGGGATGGAACATGTCCATCTATCTGGTAGAAATTTTGATATGATGCACCTAAAGATTCAGACTTTTTTTTTTTTTTCTTTTAATCATAGGGTATTTCGGTCTTACATCCAAACTTAGTCCCTATGGCCTTTGATAAATAGCCCAAAAATCATCACGAGCAGGTAAGTGGGGGGCAAGAGTCGAACTTGGGACCTCCGAGATGACGGTATGTCCCGAAACCACTTGAGCCACCGGCTAAAAGATTCAGAGTCAAAACCGGAAAAAACATGTACTAAAAGAAAAAGTAATTTTTTCCTTATAATAGAATAGCCTTTCTACCAAAGAGACCAAAAAAAGAAAAAAAAAGAAAAAAAAAGCGGAAACTCTTAACGTAGCTATCACGCCCACATGAAGACCGACAATTTTATTTTATTTTTTGGGGGTTTTGACCATATCAAATATCAACATTGCGTTCAAATTACTTTACAAAGTTGTACAAAGTCTATCAAATATCATATGATGTCAGTCAAAGATTGTTCCAAATGGGTTTGCCATTACTTATTTTGGCAAAACTTGAGGATATAAGATATGAAGAGAGTACATCCATTTTGAGCGGCTCAAATTTTTAATCAATGGATCCCGAGTTGAGTTTCATCCCATCTAATCAATCACAATAAGCATGAGGGAGACACTCAAGGTGGTCCCATTGCAATCCTATACTTTGAGTTGCAATTAGGGTTGTAAACAGAACGGTTTTGGATCGAAACCAGAGTAGAGCGGACCTGGATCCGGACCTGTTTCTAAAAATCGGTTCAGATCCAGTTTTAACTCGGAACCTGTTTTGTTGGTTCCAAATCCAATTCCGATAGAAAAACCTATATCCGGTTCTGGAACCGGATCCACCTAGAGGACTGGAATTTAGTTCCAAAATTATTTCTAATTTCTCTTTATTCTTTATTTTTCTTAAAATAAGCACATCATTAAAAATGTTATACATAAAAATGGCATCGAGTCTACTACCTTCAATATTATACATAAAAATGTTTAAAAAAAGTTGATTTTGAGGTACAATTTGCAATATCAAATGATCATATGCTGGGTCCCGGGTCGGAACCTATATGGACCCAGATCCGTTTATGAATCGGAACCTAAATTAGGTTCCGAATCTGGACCCGTCAATGAATCGAAACCTAAAATAGGTTCTAGATCCGGTTTTCTATGGGTTGGAACTTTCCGGTAATCGGAGAATCGGATATATGTTTGCAACCCTTGTTGCAATCCTACACTTTGAGTTGAAAACTCTTATTAATTGATTTGGTTTAAGTATTTTCCGAATACAAAATATGACACAGTTTCCTGCCTACTATCCATATCAAATGAAAAATCTGGTTATTAAGTTCCCTTAGCTAAGGCTTTAGTGGAAAGAGTGGAAACTTTTCGACACTTTCCCTGGATAGAGCCCACTCAACATTGGTGTCCAGTTATTTCAACGCTTCAAGTTGCCCTTAAACATTTCAAATACATTTCATAGTCTTTTATTTTTTTTCTATCATCACGTGGCTAGATCTCAAAAGCAGGACCCAACACTGCCACATATTGTTAAATGATCCACATCAAATCTCCCCCACAAGAGATTCTCTCGACACTATATTAACTGTGGCATTAAAAAAAGTCAGCTTCTTTATGTAGTAGTGATCTAATCTTTTGATATTTTCTTTAAATAAAGAAGTTGACCCCGAATCCAGTCTTGACTCTTGAGTCTTTAAACCGTTGAATTTCATTTCCTGATAAAAAAACGGAAGGATATGAAAGAAGGGGTAATATGGGTAATTGGGGTCTGATCATACCCATGAATATACAAACAATAAAGAGAACAGAGAAAGAAGAGAGATCTTACAAAACCAGACATCCTGGGCCATTTTCCATGGTCGAATGCATCACGGGCGGCCTTGACTGCCAAATCAACGTCGTCTTTATCTCCTGCTGCTACTTTCGCTATAACGTCCCCACCACGTGGATCCATTGTCTCGAACGTCTTTCCTGCAATTTACAACAAAAAAAAAAAATGGTGAAAATAAGAGAAGTGGCTTCTAAACATTTTCGAGGAAAGAGTTTTGGGAGATGGAGACTGATTCAGAATAGCAAACACTGGATTCTTTATTTTCAATGAAACATAATAATAGAAAAAAAGCTAAATGAATGACCAGATAAACCTTGGGAAATGAGGAGGAAATAAAAATATCAGATGGGAATTCAGAACTACTATGAATATGGAGCACGTTGATGATATCGTCAGTTGGTGTATTTTTGTTAAAAATTTTACGAACTAGTTAAAGACAAAAGAGAGATTTGATGAATAATCTATTTTCATTGATTGATTCCTGTGATTTTCATTGCTTTAAATAAAACAGGGTAAGATACAGTTTCAGAATATGTGGAGAGATTGAAGGAGTATTTGAATGAGATTGAATATTCAAATATTCAAAATATTGAATTCAAATCATTGAGATAAGTTCTGTTCAGCAAACTTGAGATTTGCTAGGAAGAGCTTGATGGGTCTGAGATCTTGGATTTGGGCTCTTTTTCAACACTAGTGACCCGTTATTTCATTATTTTTATTTAAAACTATTTAATCAGACTTTAAGCTTAATTATTTCATATAAATTGCTATTTTTTATTTTCAAAAAAAGAGTTTTCATCAGACTCAAAGCTTAATAATTTCATAAAAATCGCTATTTGTTTCCTGGGGAAGAATTTTCATATCGGTCAGTTCCAAGAACAGTTGGAGTTTGGATGAAGAGAAAACAGATCCAGTCTTATCCACCTCTTTTCATCCAAAGCTGCTCAAAGTTATGAGGGGTTTTGATATGGCACATAAAATCCAAACTATAGTAGAAAGGAAGAAGATTGTGTAGACACAAAATCATCTGAAGATGAAAACAAAAGAAGGCATCCATTTTCTTAACCTGACCAATAATAACAAATAAAGCCACTTCAAATAATCAAAGTAAGCCCAGAGATTCTGAAAATACCAAAAGCATTGTAAACTCACAAAATCCCCAAAAGATAAAAAAGCATCAGATGAAAATGAAAAGGCAGAGCTTTTGAGCCCTTCATGAAACACAAATGTAGAAAGAGAGGAAAAACTTCAAAAAGGAGGAAAAGGCAGACCAGAAATGGCATCCATGAATTCTCCATTGATGAAGAGCTTCGTGAACTTGATTTCTGGAAGCTTGAATTGTTTTCCTGAGCTTCCATTGCATTGAGTTTCTGCCATAGCTCTCTTTCTCTGTTTCTATGTGACAAAAGGAGAGAAGTCTTTGGTCTTATGCTGGTGATTTGGGAAATGCTCAGCTCAAGGAGTTTGATATATATAGAGATGTCCGCGTACGAAAAGTTCGTCGCATTTGTCGGTATTGCGACGGCTCTCTTGGCGACGAAAGCAAGGCACGCCTTGGCACATCTTACCATTTGAATAAAAATATTTTGGGACCATCATCCATTAAAAGAGCCCGCCTTCCGTTACGGGCTTTGAAGCTATTATTTCGTGGCCAACTACGACCAATTTATTGATCCATTTGAGCCTTCCAAACTTTTTTTTTTTTCTCTTTTTTTTTTTTTTTTGAATTGGCCCAGTGGTAGGGTTGTAAACGTAACGGATCATGGTCGGAACCATATTGGACCCGGACCCGTTCTAAAAATAATGGTTTCGATTTTTACTCGAAACTTATTTTGTTGGTTCCAGAGTCAATTCCGATAGAGAAATCTGGATCTGCTTCCGAAATCGGGTCCACCTATAGGACTGGAATTTAGTTCCAAAAGTGGTTTTAATTTCTTTTTATTTTTTAATATTTTTTTTAAAAATAAGCATATCGTTCAAACTTATAACAGTGAATCAAGTCTACTATCTTAAGTATTATATATAAAAATGTCCAAAAAAAAAGAGAGAGTTAATTTTGAGATATAGTTTGTAATATCAAAGTCTCATATGTCGGTTCCTGAGTCGGAACCTAGATGGACCCAGAACCGGATCATTTTATGAATCGAAACATAAACTGGGTTTCGGACCAGACCCGTTTATTAATCGGAACATAAAATAGATTACAAATCCGATTTTTACGGGTCAAAACTTCCTAGTAATCGAAGAATCGAATATCCTTTTGCAATCCTACCTAGTGGTCAGGAGAGGGAGGTTTAAAGCACCCTATCAAGGATCGATTCGGGCTATGGGATAGCAACACCTTGTGATTCCCAAAATAGAACCTTCCAACTTAAGAGCAAAAGATGCGTTTGGAACTGATATCAGGCCCCATCCTTAATACAAGTCTCCAGCAATTGTCATCCATCCGGTGGGCATTTTGGGGGTGGAAAATGGTGCATTTTTTCTTTAGAATCTTTTATGGATTTTTATATATGGTCACTCCAAAATCTCTGAGATTTCCCTTTTTCTCTTTACAAAATTTTATAATTTGTTACATGTGGACCCCCAAAATTCTAAAAAAAAACAAAAACCCACTGTATATTTAGAAAACTACATGCATTTTTCATATGTGGGCCCCCCATTCTTCCTGAGCCTGCCCTTATGACATCTGTAGTTTGCCTTAGTTTAAAATGGAGAGTGGTAGGAATATATCTAGAACCTGAATTACACAATTGCATTGAAATGCACCCATGATGAATGCAAAATGGAGTTTCATAACATGTTCCTATGATTGAAATGGAACCATGGAGAAAGCAGTGGACTAGGAAGATTTTCTCTCGGATATAGCATCATGCATGAGTGATCATTTGGACCATTCCAAAAGTAGAAATCTCCCTAAATCTTTTCAACCCACCCATGATAACGGTCACAAATGTAAATGGACTGCACAGCACAGGAGAAAATCATCCAATTAAACTATACTTGGAGTCATGCTAACCACTGCATTAACTTTGTGGACAACATAATTAAGTACTCATAAATGCATAGATGGCACACCTATCCTGTCGGTGTAAGTTCAAGTATGGAAAGAGACTTAGATACATGCGAGGCCTGTCTGTCATCTCACAAGTTATTTTAAACGAGATAGCTGGTGAGGGTCCACGGAAATTGATAGAACAAGGGAAATAATTCAGACCAATCAACTCAGATCCTTGGACATCTTTAATCAATGGCGTGGGCCACGTAAATTCTGTAGCAAATGTGATTGCCAAAATCTGGGTTGTCTCACCAGTAATGCCTGTCTATCTCATTGTTTAAAATATGAAAGACTCCCTTTCTTTGAGTCAATTTAACTTGACCAAGTGGGCAGGAAATTTAGCAGGGAGAGTCGAATTTGCCTGAGTACTTTGACTCGTTGACCTTCTATTTCGAGTCCAGTCCACTTAGAAAAAAGGAACAATCTTTGTTTCATGGGCCCTTACAAAACAAACGAATGAAGAGTCCTAGTCTTTGTTTCATGGGCCCTTACAAAATAAACGAATGAAGAGTCCAAGTCCTAGTCTTTGTTTCATGGGCCCTTACTTTTTCTTTTTTCTTTTGATGAGGTCATGGGCCCTTTCAAAACAAACGAATGAAGAGTTCTAGTCCTAGTCTTTGTTTCATGGGCCCTTTCAAAATAAACGAATGAAGAGTACTAGTCCTAGTGGGTTTGTACTTTGTATATTTACACAAAAGGAGAGATTTTTTCTATAAAGCTTGGTGAAAAAGTGAACCTTTATAAAAGTTTTAAACATTCAAATGCTTATTTTCTATCTTATGAGATGTGATTAGATTTTACTTCAAGAGTTGGTCACACAGAAGGATTGAGGTTATATAAAAACGTGAAAAAAGAAATCTTTGGCTCCACAATTTTAATGCTTTAGATTGAGATGGATTATACGATCTATTTACATATCTTAAAAAGTGGGCCCTCATATAAAAATGGTTCTACCAAGGAAAACTATATAAAAATGGAAAGGGACTAAAGAGAATGTCAATTCTTAGATGAGTAGTGCTACCTGGACAAACTTTTTGGTCAGAATCTTGGACAAACCCTATGGTATCGAGATACCATAGGGTTTGTCTAAGATTATGTCCAAAAAGTTTGTCCAGATAGAATTTTTGTTCTTAAATATAGGAATTGTTTCAATAAGAGCAACACTAGAGACTAGAGAGTAGTGACCATGTCTCTCACCGAGGCCGGCTGTACCATTAGGCCAACAAAGCTATTGCTTTAGCCCCAAAAAATATGGCACAAAAAAAGCCCTTATAGCAGCAGCTGACATCTTTTGAAATTCCAAAAAAGAAAACTTGTCAGCTGCTATCCCTTTTTTTTCTCCCTAAAATATAAAGCCCATAATAATTCTCTCTTGAGAAGATCCTACCAAGATTTTCACGGGTAGCTTATTATATTTCCAAATCTGTCCCTTATATTTCTATTGCCAGGATTCCAATTGATTTTAGAAATCTCAATCATTAATTCAATCATCAACTTGCTTCACGAGCCTTTCTCATTATTTTTGTGTATCCTATGTCAATAGGGGCCATTCATATTCGACCCATGATGGGGTTGTAATAGATCCATAAAGCTTGAGATTTCAGCCCTAATAATAGCTCCTAAAATCTAAAATAAACAATGGGCCCCCGCCAGAATTTATTCACTTGCCCACATTGCATACGGGGCACACCTCTGAAGTCCATCTTGGATTTTTGTTTAGGTGGTTGTATTTTGTGATCTAGGATTTCCATGTGAGTTTTGGGGATGGGCCAAAAACTTTGGGCTTTGGAGGTGGATTTAAGAAAGGTTAGATAATCTTTGAATATAAAAACTTAATTAGTAATTTTACATTATAAAAAAATAAAAAAAATTAAATAAAATATTTATAATAATATTAAAACATAGAAAATGCCTTACTTAGGATTGTCGCTTTAGGCCTCGAATTGTCTCAAGCCGACCATGTCTCTCACACAAGTAAAGGAAGAAAAGAAGAGGAGCACGTCGAAATTGAGCTTATAAAATCATTGGTGTAAATCGCTGTTATCAGTGTCCCCACGGCTCTATTGAATTATAGGATAGCCCATGGTCCCTGAAGCCCTTGGACCAAATTACTGACGTATGAGCTAGTTTTATTTCCACTAGTTTTATTTGGAACCCAATTGTATTAAAACATTATTCTCACCATATTTTCATAATCTATTTTGTAATATATTTTTTTTTAATTTTTGGAACACCCTAAATACAATTAAAGATGAAGATTCACAATAATTTTGATTTTGAGTATTTCTCAAAAATTCTCTTTTCAATAAAAAAAAAAGAAAAAAAAGGCTGAAACAGACATAGCTACTAGTTCAAGACCATATATCAGCTTGCCTGTAAACATTTCAACTGATCGAAACAATATCCTACCATGCATGATAGAATCATGAGCAAAGCAACATTTTATGCATCTTGAGGGCTAGGGGCTTAAATTATTTTATTGTCAAATAGAATTATCTTAATCTCATGTGCAGCCAAAAAAACTAATTATGTGAACGACTAAGGAGCTGTAGAGCATGTGGTGCATTTTGATAAGAGGCCCTCAGATACAAAATTTGGGCCAATCACTATACATGTTTCTTTTTAGGGATGAATACAGGTCGGTCCATACTGTATTTTGTCCCGAACATGGGTTACCGATACTAATAATATGACACATGTTGAGACACAGATGAACAATCGCCTAAGTTATAGAATTTATACTTGTACCTGAATTCATACTCAAAAGTGAACCAGTTTAAGCTATTTAGATTGAACGGCCTACGTGATTACATAAGACACATAAGAACTCATGGTTAAATGAGCTTCATGTTTTAAGATTATTGAAGAAGTGAGGTGTAAACGATATGATGTAGCAATATAGATGAGACATTGACTTTTCTAGGATTTACATTACCAGAGGGTGATGACTAAGTTTTCATTCCCCATCTTTCCTAAATTCTATTTCTATCAAAGGAAAGATTTTTTTTTTTTTTTTTTATATACAACTCTAGTCTTCATCTTAATTTAGCCACTTGGTGCATGAATAGGCCCCCTAAAAGTTGGGCCCTACTGACAAATTTCTAGGGCTAGCCTCAGAAGATACAGTCTATTGGAATAGGCATTTTGTGTTGGAGATTTTCAAAAATACAGAAACTCAATGTCATGGCTTTTGGATTCATGGTGAGTCTTTTAAAAAATCTTTGTATACATGGAAGAGAATTTTGGTTGAAAAGACCATGAAAAACGCCCTTTGCAAGAGCCCATTTTCACCGTGCATCTTGCCCGTTTTCTTCCTTTTTCTTAGAGTCCTATAGGAAAGTTTTAACAAAGGAAGGCACTTTCCCAACTATCATATCTAGTTATCTAGGCAAGGATCCTAACCGGTTCAATTCCATCAATATAGAAGTCTTTGAGAAGCATTTGAATGACAATGTCTCAAACAAAGCATTGGCCACCTTGACCTTTCTTTGCCATCAACTTCAATTTGAAGTATAAGGCAAGACGTGGGAATGAAGCCGTGGAAAAGGGGACACAAGACTAGTCTTAGAACAATCATATGCTTTGGATTGCAAGTTTTAGATCTCTCTTAATTTCTACTATTTTCTTAGCTCTTGGCAGACAACAAATACACAAAACTACCCCAGCATGTAAAGTAGGTTTTTATTATTATTATTATTATTATTATTATTATTATTAAATTCAGATAGCTATAATTGCAAAGCACCTCTATAAAATTCAAATCTTTTGCTTTTATATAGTGGCCGTGGGAGTCCAATTATTAAATCTAAATTACCCAAAATAAATAATTTTTTATTTTAACATTTTATTATAATGTATTCTTAGTCCAAACAAACTGTGTCCTCCATCAAGTCATCACATGTAAAACACATAGGTTCAAAAAGTTGATTCCTTGCCATGTGCCTGCCAAACATATTGAGGACCACGGATCCACAACTTTTGACTTAACCCGCAGTAACCAAGAAATTAAAAAGAAGACGACTTGCCATCTTCGTTCTTCACACTCCATCAAGGATCTTGTAACAAACAGAAAAAAAAGATTTGTTAGATTAGCTTTATATACTCTTTCTCTTTACAGCTGAACTCTGATTGGAAAAACGAACTCAATTCTGACTTAAAGAGAAGCCACATCAGCATATTTGGTCTCACTTGTGAATGTGTCTCAAAAGGTACTTAAGATTTAAATGTGTCTTTTCATATGTTTTAAGTTAAATATCTTTTCAAAAATACATTTGTGCCTTTTATTTGTGTCCTTTCAATAAGATGTATCTCTTGGGCCCATTTTTGTGGATGTAACTTAATTCTAAGGAATGCCTTCCAACTTTATACATTAAGATGATTTTTAGGTTTTTATATAATATTCAAAATGGGGGGACATTCATGTGCATTCATCCCTCACCATAGGATGAGGGACATTTACAGGGCTTTCCTTCTTTGCACATGAACATTCTTTTTCTGTATATGATCATATATGACTTTTATTCTTTTGCACATGAATATTTTCAATTATGTAAGTGTCTCTCACCCTATGGTGAAGGATGGACGCACATAAATATTCTCCTTCAAAATGAACATATAGCAGCATTTTCAGAAGCACATTGTCTAAGAGCATTTTCTTTTCATTTATTTTTACTTTGATTATAAGGGTAATTTCATATTTCTAAATTCTCTTGAAAGTGTTGTAAAAGATAAAAGAATCCTATTTGACCTTTTCATATGGTTTTTGGTTAATTTTGTGTATATGCTCTTCTATTATTATGACATTATGGTATTGGTTAATTTGGTGTATGTGACTTGTGATATAGCCATAGAACTAGAATATGAATTTTATTAAAACTCAAACTTTAACCTCTTTTTTATTTATGGATGCACGTATAGGTTAATACTTTTGATAATTTAATTGGGTGCGTGCCTTCTGGGTTATTGAATAAAATTAGTATTTGACCGGGGAAAAACTAATTTTAGATGTGCCTTAACCTTTTTATTAATTATTTTTATTTTTTATATTAGTTTTAACTTATAAATAAATTTATGTGGGACTTAACCATGCATCGCACAGGGCTTTCTCATTTTTATTGAATATTAATTAAATGATTTTTATCTCCTTTTTTTTAATTGATAATTAATTTAAATATCAACAGTAATTAAAATTATATGCAGGGTCTTTCATGTTAGTATATATATATATATATATATATAAATTCAATATGATCATCACACATTGTTAGCTATTCCTTCAAAAGAAATGGAGGTAAACAGTCTGTCTGGAAGGGTACGAATGTACGATTCAATTTGTGTTTGATTCGACAGCCAATTCTTTAAATATAATCAATTCATCAAACTCTTTCTCTTTTATTATGATGCGACCTTGACATGGTATTTCTCTGTCGCGTAGCCTATACTGTATGAACAAAAAGTCTACAGATCCGGGCTGTAGCACGGCTGTTGTATGAATCTATCCCCATCATAGCAATAGAAATCACCTTCAAGTGGGCGCGCGTTTTTCTTCCACCAATGGACCCATGATTTTTCTTCCACCAGTCAGTGACCGGACCACTTGCTATATTTTTAGGGTCTTTCTTCTTCTCAGTTCACAGCAGCCTTTGGCCCTTTACCAACAATGTAATTGCCGTGAGCCACAAGGTGAATAATCACCATACATAGAGGGGGAGTTGCCCATGCATAAAGTTTGAACAACTTTTCATGGAAGGTCGAATGCCATCCAACTTTGACCAGAAGGAGAATGCCATGTTCAAAGATAGCTAGTACAAATGACTAACAGTAAAACAGAAATAAGACACTAGCAATGGGCCCATTAGGGTCAGATTTGGCATTAAATGAACACTTCTCATAACATGTAATAGGCCCAATGTAAGTTCACTTCAGTCTTATTAATCAGGTCGAACTTATCAGCTCAAACACAGAAAAAACGCAATCGCTAGTAGCTAGATGGCAGTCTTTGTTCAGTCGATCTACACCCAATCAGTTCCCAACATCTGAAAGGGCTGATCTATGATATGGCCCGACAAGATGGATATGGCAGAAACTGAAATGGGAAACGGATTTTACCATTAAAATATGACTTACCTGGTGCAAGTATGTTGCTGGGTCATGTGTGCACTCGGAGAATACTCCTGTTAGGTAAAATACCACGGAAATACCTTCGTCATAAAATTAAAAAAAAAAAAAAAAGGATGATGAAGTGTCAAATAGTCTGCTTACTTTGAATTATCATGGTACTACAGGAGTCGTCGTCCTATAATGCTAGAAAGTGGCAAAGTTGCTTCAACTACTAGCAGTTGAGTGGGTAAAATCAAAACCAAATATCACGACGTCGTGCAGTAAAACACTAGCATTTAGCTCTCATTCTATTTGTTCATAGTTTGAAAGTGTTAAATAGGATAGAAGACTTTTCCAGGAGAGACCTATGAATGATGGACGAAGGTCGTTCAAACACGCCAAACTTATCAATGAAAACAACTTTCCAATTGAGAGCAATATGCACCGTTAAATTGATCTAGCAAAACTCACCTGATTAAAACCCGATATTCATGGCCCCTCAAATTGATGGTTATTATCATCATTAAACAAGGGTGAGTTTTGGACCAATCCTAATATGCACCGACACATTTAACACAAATGGATGATACAAGCATCTTTATGTGTCCATTCTTGCCTCAGGTAAATCTAAACAAATTCACATGAAGCCCTCCGGGAGAAAGAATAGTTTTGGGATTCAAAGTTTTGGGATTCAAGCGTCTTTATGTGTTGTGCTATGAATCCAGCAAAACATTCTTCGATTTTATCATTTCAATCTTCAATAAGATTAGACTAGTTATTGTGGAGCAATTAAAAGTTTAAGCCATGATACAAAACTAAATTGTCCAATCCAATTTCATAGATAGACATGCCCGTTCAATAGTCTATCAATATTTCTGAAGGAATTAGATTTTTCTGAATTTTAACAAGACATCTGAGACACATTTCTCCCCACGAACAGAGCACATGGCAACTGCACTGCCCTTGACTTCATGAGTCAAAATGGGAGTAGATAGATCTAAACATTATTAATCTTTCTTTAATCCAAAAGATCAATCAACCTCAATTTCAGGGAGAAAATTACTTCCCCCTACTTGTCTCTATTGATATGGCTTAAGTCTTTCCTTTTTCATGTTATTTTTATGTCTAATTCACCGTATTCTGAGATTATTTTGTCTATTTCTATCATATCCAAGATTCTCTCTGCCAAGCTATTCTTTTCACTTCCAGATTATGACTCTTTCAACTAAAATGTTTTTCTTTTTTTTTGGATGATATGCCAACATCCCTTTTTTCTTTTTACATTGGTGTCCTTTTTAAAGTTTTGTAGAACCCACTAGAATGGATGTTAGTCTAATTAATAAAATTAATGCAGCGGATCATGTAACCAATCAGACAAGATAAAACTAGCAAATAAATTAACCAAGCAATAACCACAAGAAGGCAGACGCAAATTTAACGTGAAAATCCTTTCTAGAGAGAAAAACCATGATATAGAAATCAAGAACTCACGAACAGTTACAAGACATACTTACAACTCATTTGCCTTAGTCTGTACTTCGACCTAAGGACTATATACAGTTGTTCTAGCACAATTTCTAGTGACATGATTTTCATCGTGTATGTTCTCCTTACTTGATGTCTTTGCACCTTGTCAGCCAAGATGGACTATCTTTTACTAGAGAGTAGAAACAACAAAACTTTCTAAAACAGCTATTCAAAACAATCTTTCAATAACTTTAGAAAAATAAAAAAATATCTCTTAAGATATTTTAACCTAAGATCAAAAGAGTATACATCCTGAGATTCTATTATAGAGTTCGGAAGAAATTGGGCATATGCCCCACGCTCGCTATAGCAAGCAAGCAGGAGGTACGTTTAACGAGACATCATTATGCCGTTTGGCGTTCTTCTAACTCTAACAGCCCCCTGTCACGTGAATTTGACTTTTGGCCTTACACCCTTTATATTAAAATTCTATAGAAGTAATGTAATCGAGGTGGTGATGAGTGATGACTTCATTCCATGCGTATTACTACTTCTCTTTCTTTCTCATTCATGAGTTGATGGCATTTTAGCTGGCTCGGAGTGATTATTTTAGAAGCTTAGACCGTGGAGAACCCTTTTGGTGAGAGCTATAGAAGCTCAACCTGCCTTATTATAATCGGGCAAAGTCAAAGACCTTCACCAGCTCTCCTCCAATCAGACGCAGAAAACAGCTCCAGTCATTGCCTACATCTTCTTTTTTTATGATTTTGTTCATGCTAAGAGAAAAAGGGAACTTGCCACTTGGAGCCCGGCTTCAAAAACTTCGAAGTGAACAGAAAACAAAAACAAATTAAAAATGCAAAATGGCTTCAAACCGGCCATATATAATAACAACAAGAGGTAGTGTCTTTTGGGTCAATTTCAGAACCGGCCATGTGAACAATTGCCAATGAGTAAGATCTGAACATCGACTGCTTACTTTATACGGACGCTAGCCAATTGTCCAAGTTGCATACACTTAAAAAAACATCATGGTCGGCTTTCAGTTTCGTTGATGGATATGTGAAGCCTGTGTCATATAATATCCAAGCTACATCATGAAAATGTGGGACCCCTTATAAAGATATTGGTCCAAATGAAAGAACAAAACAACTTGATCTTCCTAAAAAAGAAAAAAAAATACAACTCTATTTGAAATGACATGTTAATAACCTATTTTTGCAACTTGCCTCCCAAGACCACTCAAGAGTCCTATTAAAGTTCTGAAATCAGCCACTTGATTTGCAAATTAAGCCTGAAAACTTGAGTCGAGTAAAATTGTAATTGCAAATTCTCTCTTTCATTATGTGTAGATGCTTTTAGCTGCAGATATATTGTAAGGATTTTCGAGTATTGGCTAATTCATTGGGAATTTGGACAAAATTGGTTTTTTAAAAAGTGTAATTTTATAGAATGAACTGCCCAAGAAATTCAAAATTTTTTAAGAAATATTTGAAGCTTGATGTGGTCGCTCGAGCGGTTCCTCAGAAGCTCCAACGCTCAAGCCACCTCATTGGCTGCTCGAGCTGTGAAACATGAAGCTCGTCTTCTGAAGACAGAACCTCGGTCAGGTCCGCTCAAGCAAACATGTGCGTGAAGTTGGAAACTTTTTCGGAAATCACTTCTTATTTTCTCTCAAGATGCATTACTGAGCCCTAATTGTATTACAATTCTTGAGACACGAACCTAGGCTTATAAATAACATTTCTCTCTCTATTCTAAAGCACTTCTCTGCAGTACAAAAACCTTAGAGAAGTTTTATGAGAGATCCATCATCACCCAAGCTTTTAGTTGGTGTGATGAAGATCAAGCTTTGGTTTCTCATTTCATCTACTCTTATGAAATAGAGACATTTTGAAGGCGGTTTCAAGGTGGTTGTTTCAAGCACGGTAAATGTATACCGCGAACAATCGGCAAAATAGCGTGGTCCTTAGGTTTTGTTGCAACTGGGAAATGGTTGTGAGTTCTTTCTTGTAACTTTCAATTTATGTTAATGCTTGATTGTCTATTGGCCTAGACAATAAGGCCCGTGATTTTTTTCTCTAATAGGGTTTTCCACGTATACATTGCGTGTTTTGTCTTTTCGTGGTTGATTGCTTTTAATCTGAAATTGAGTTAAGTTTTAGATTAATCGCTTGATTTAAAAATATTATTATTGGGATCTAAGCCTGTATTAAGGCCGGTTCTTCACATATGATAGTGTGACTTCCGTGACTTCTTAAACAAACAAACCTGCACATCAAAAGAATGATCTAGACGTTCATGATATCACAAGATATGAGGAGGGAAAAAAAAAAAAAAAAAATCTCCACGCGGCGGCCCTCGAAGGCATATTTGTCCAGTTAAAATAATAGCCCCATTGATGAGCCTAGTAAATTCTGATTTCCGAGCGGTAGGATCCACTTGGATATATAAAACATTACTTGAAAGAAGAGTCAACTAAAAACAAATTGGGATTGGGTCCAGTTCTCAAATCTTCAATCCGTTGAAAGGTCAAGAAGGCAAAAGAGTCCACATTGATAATATATTAGTATCGACGCTGTTGCCAGGAATGACATGTGCATTGTGAATTTTAATTAAAATGTCATCATCACTGTTCTCTAGATACGGACTAAAAAGATGGTGAGATCAGATCACTGAGATTTTCGTTGACCATAATTAATTTTAGTTAATATAAACGTTTTGGTAACATGGTTGCTATATACTTGCTTCACGTGGCTGAGGAATAAATGGATATAGAAGTTGAACACGTTCATTCCATTTCATTCATTTATTTATTTATTTTGGTGAAGTTGAACACGTTCATTCAATTAGTATATATATGATGCAGCACCCGAATCTTACCACATTCCATAAATGCTCGAGACAGGGATATTAATCGGATACAGTCCATGTGCTGACTTTTATGTTGAAAATGTAATAAGGAGTGGTTCTTCTAACATTAATTTGGTGCTTGGGGCATTCAGCGCAGTCTTCTCCTGCAGCACTTGCCGACTTTAATGTGGAAAATGAAATAAGAACCGGTTCCTGCAAGGGTTTTTTTTTTTTTAATTTCCTATTGATATTTATTTGAGATTTTTATGAAAGAATACTCCTTAAATTCTTCTTCTAAAGGATAGAGGAGACCAAATATCATATATTGACTCCTGTTTTTTTTTTTTTGTTAATCATTCCGGAGCCAGAGGGAAGTTAGGTAAATCCCATATGGTCCCAGGGAGAAAGCACCGGTGAACTCAACATTCAGTTCTTGAAAAGGATGGAATCAATGGTTAATACCAAGACTTCTAACTCTGAAAGAGAGATGAACATAGGTACTAACTACTCAAACCAACCCATCGGTGTTATTTAATATTGACTTTGGAGGGCCTCCTCCACTTATTTTCTTTATATATATATATATATATATATTTGGCCTTTATCCCAAGATATATACCTCCATCTTGTTCCATATATTTGGTCGTTCAAGAATGGCCCCTTACCACAAAAGGGTTCACTTGGGCATGCCCTTCCCTCACCCGAGGGACATCTTACCTCACCCAAGGTTTACAAATTCCTTCAATTTTGTTGTTATTATAAGAAAATGTACAGGATGGAGGTGTGAAGCCCACTTGGTTCATCTTGGGGTAAGGAAGTGAGATCAGGTGGGGCTTCTTTCAAACTTTTAGATCTTGATCATGGTCATAGCGCGTTGCAATATATTGAATCAAGTACCCAGAAAACCAAGGAATTCTTGTGTGATGCAACGATGATTTAAGGCTATTCAACAACTGATACCTTGTTGGCGTGACGTGCGCCAGACAGCCAGCAAAGACATTGTTAAAACGGTTATTGACTTTGTCACAGGAATCCTATTTGGAAACTGTGTTAAAACGGTTTGATATGAAGATGTGCAAGCCAGTCGATACTCCTATTAACAAAAGTGAAAAATTGTCCAGCAAACAGGAGCCCACGATTGAGGAAGATAAGGCAATAATGCGGGGCAAGTCTTATGCTCAAGCTGTGGGAAGCATCATGTATGCGATGCTTTGTACGAGACCGGATGTTGCATTCACCGTAGGTCTTGTGAGTAGATTCCTAAGTAACCCTGGATTACCTCATTGGTATGCGGTTAAGAGGATTCTACGGTACATCAAAGGCACCTTGAAGTTGCAACTATGTTATCAAGGTGATGACCTGAAATTGCGTGGCTATTCCGATGCGGATTGGGCCGGTGACTTAGACAAAAGAAAGTCAACCACAGGCTATGTGTATATTCTGGGGGGAGGTGCGATCTCTTGGGGTAGCAAGAGACAAACCTCAACGGCCATGTCTACGGCCGATGTAAAGTATATAGCCTGTAGTACTGCAGTTCAGGAGGCTATCTGATTAAGAAATTTTTTATGTGGTATTGATTTAATCAGTGAGGATCAACCTGTCCCAATGAACGTAGATAGTACGTCTGCCATCTCAATGGTGACTAAGTCAAAATTTAACAGCCGATCGAAGCATGTTGAGTTAAAATATCATTTTGTCCGGGAGAAGGCTGAGAATGGAGAAATTGAAATTTCTTATTTGCCCTCTAAGGAATTAATGGCTAATGCTCTCACCAAACCGTTGCCCGCGGAAAAATTTGCGAGGCATGTGATGTGCATGGGACTCAAATACATTTGATGTACATTGGCACGCTTGTCAACCATGGCATTCGTGCCAAGTGGGAGATTGTTGGAAAATTGTGTGGCCCAACTGCCATAGGGCCCACGCCAGATCGAGCCCGGCTTTTTGTCGCGGATGAACTACCAACAAGTCTTGATCTGGTTGAGTCAGATAAGGATCAAACTCTTGGTGGTAGAGTTTGGATCGAGTTCAGACTCCCGGTTTGGCAGATTTCTCACGCTGGTCAAGAGATGTGGGATTTCAGGAGAGGTAGTATTTAGATAGAGATGTAACTCCTAAGGATTGTTCTATTTAAGGGAGATGGGAACCCTTGCTTCTGATCATCCAGAGATTTTTCGAAGCGAGTTCGTAGATCTGCCTCACATCGGAACGCACAAGGTTCTCAGCGATTTCGGTTCCGACACCCATCTGGGACCAGCAACTTCTTTTAGAAACAAATTCCTATATAAAGTTCTACTCCCCAGTCAGTGCAAAAAAATGCAGAGAACATTGTTTCCAAAATGGTAGAGCGACATGCTTTCCAGACTGATTCAACAATGTGCTTGTTGCGCACGTTCACAATTTAAATGAGACAAAACTAAACTCGGATTAAACTGTGGATTGACAATATCAATGATAAGGCTTAATTTTATAGCTCTGCATCATCAACAAATGTCAAGGTCGAGGGATCTTCCCTTTTCCCATCCAATTTTGGGTAGCGTTGAAATTCAGGGTCGCCTGTTTTAACACATGGATTGAATATTGATCACGAAATGGCATATCTACGGCTATGACCAATGCCCATAGTTTCCAGGCAAGCAAAACTATCCACGTGAATGATAGGTATCCCTGCTGACGTAGCATATATCGTGATTAGACCACTCATGGTTACCGCGTGAGAAAAGTCTCAGAAGATCCAGATTTTGAATGAAAACCCTCTCTTTTAACCTACAAATCAATCCGCAGAGAGGATCCAAAAATCCCACAAATCCAAGTGTGATTTGCTGATCCACGGAAGAGGATACGGGTGCACCAAACACGTCCATAGGGAGATAAAATCAAAGAGTAGTTGTTTTTATAAGGTCATGTCGATAAGAGTTACATCCATGGAAAATAACAGTAGACAACGACCGGATTTATTTTCTTCTTAAAAATTACTTGAAATTAAAAGGTCAAAAATGAATATATAATAGTAAAGCACAGTAACTAGTTTTTTTTTTTTTTTCGTAGAGAGACTAGTATGTTGGAATATTTGAATCTGTAAATCACAAGCTCACAACAAAACTAAACAAAAAATAAAACTACAGTTTAAGTAGTATTTTCTTAAAAGAAGCAATGAATTTTTTTATAGGAACGGTACTCATAATTGGAAAACCCATTTATATTGGTGGGCATTTCCTAAAACACTTTTATCCTTCCTGTTCATTTAGGATGAGCAGAGAAGACGACAAAAACAAGTGATGAGTTCTTCCTGGGTTTTATCTATTGTGGGAATCAATCACCTTCCATCCACTACATAGTTGGACTGCAACTTCTCCACGAGCCCATTACACATATCACCTAAGAGATTGTACACTGCACCAGGGCCCAACTTCCCTTACCCTTTTTATAGTCCGCTTGCGCTGATCCATTCCTGTTCTCAGGAACAATCCCGTTTAATTGGATCAGGAACGACCGACCCCCTTTGAATTGGATCCTTTTTAACGTTCCCATCTTTATAGTCAAATTGAGGGCAGGAGGCAAAAGTAGAGCAACTGATTACTTGATCAGAATGATTCAGTCCAGTCCCGCGATAAAGTGGGAGTTTCTTAAAGAGTCATCCGTGCCTCCATTTGGTAGGGTACAGGCAGGGCTTTCAGGTTCAACCACTATACACGAGTCCTACATTACATGCCCGGACCCGATCTAACCGCCTTCCCAAACCAATGGAGATGGTGGTCATCGGCATTTCTTCAACCTGGAAATAGTCGCAAAATCGAATAAAATTTGGAAAATATCCCAATCAGTGTAAAGATATTAATCCCATCTGGCATTTTTCCTAATAATATTGCAGTACAAACACATTCAAAATTTAAGATAATGCAGCGAGATTTCCGTAGTAATGGATAAAAAAAATGCAAAAATCTATGGAGATGACTTTTGAGTGTTGCTTCACATTAATACTTATTTATTATTTATTGAAACTAATTTATTTACTGCAACTCTTGAGAAAACCCCAAAATTTCCCTTTTTTGAGACTAAACAGCCAGCCAGTCAAGTCATTCAAGAGGGATGGATGACCTATTAACTTGGTGGTGATAAATATATCCCACAGTAAGGGTACATTCGATGTTGCCATCCTCGTTAGCCATCCTCGTTAGAGCACGGACACCAAGCATTCCAAAGAGCCAGAAATTATACATCACTTTCACTTTAAAACCATAATGTAACAATTTGCAACCGACAGAGCATCATCTGCCATTGATAACCCACAAAGTACCCTCGACTGTGGTCACTTCCGCTACCACTTGGTTTCTTGCCAGTGCTGCGGCAGCTACCTTAAGTTGATACTTCTAAAGAAGGGGTGGTTCAGAGCTTCTCGGGCGGTAAAACGTTCTGATGGGTCAAACTTTAGCAGACCTTGCAATAAATCAGTCAGGAAGGTTTTTGATTGATCCACATGCTGAGAAACCAGATCCTGCAGCGCCAATGAAATGCAAATTCAGCAGTCGTGAAAATGGAAGAACAGAAGTATGCAATTCAGTAGTCTGGGACGGGTGAGAAACATCGATATGTAGAGAGAGAGGGAGAGGGGGGGCACAAACAGCCGCCACACCTTCAGTCGATTAAGTTTCCTTACAGCCCGGATGCTCTCTCTTGACACAGCTCCTCCTGGCCAATTCAACCGCCCTTGCCTGAAATATTTCTCTGTACCACGACTGTAAAATACAAAGAAATAGGAAATACATCAAACACAATGCACCATAGAATATCATTCACCCTTTTTTTGTATGAATGTAGAGTTCTGCACCCATCTGTACACCATAAATTCTGAAACACCATGAAGTTCTTTACACAATATTTAGCACCTGTTACAACAATTAGATCTAAAACATCCAGCACTGCTACAATTAAATATTTACATGAGCATGCTCTCTATGGAGTTATCAAACAGTTAGTAGAATTCAAAGAAATGGGGATTCACATCAAACACACTGAATGATAAAATAACACTCCTTCATTAAGTATTTTTTGTAAATGTAAAGTTGTTTACACAGACCACTGATCTTTAGCACCCACCACAACAATTCATAGATGGATCTAAATTCATAAAACATCAAGCAATACTTACTACTATATATTTAGATGTGCATGTTTTGTGAAGTTACATCAAACACCTACTAAAACAACTTACAAAGCAAATTTTTTTTAAACCAAAACAAGTTGAACAATAGAACTTGATTTTGTGAAACATAAATACCCTTTTTTTTTTTTGAGTGAAACATATAAACCCATGATTCTAGAAAACACTGCAATCATCAGGATTATCATAGCCACCCACTCGAAAATCTGCTGGTTGATAAGAATCCAGATGCCATACACGCGTGCGCAAGCGCAAGCGCGCGCACACGTGTGTGCACACATGCACACAAACGAGCACAAGGATACGCTTATGCACGTGTGTACAGAAGATGGAAGGTTCTGAAAATGGAGTTAAGAGGGGCAAGAGAACGAGAGAACTCAGGAATGACAGAAGGATTTCTTAGTTTTTTCTCCTACGTCATGGGAGGGGTAGGCCTTAAGCATCACACCGGGACTATTTATAAAACCCAAACTCAACCCAAATACTGAGTTGGGTTTCCCAACCCATGACCAACTCATACATGTTGTGGGATAGATTTGGGTCGGGTTAGGTGGACCAAATCCAGGTCAGGTCAAATTTTGCCACCCAAACAACAAACCAGCCCCCACCATCACTTTTTTTTTTTATGACGTGGGTATCAACGTGGTATTTTTGCCCAACAAGAATATTCCACCATGCACACACACGACCCCGCAACACATGCACCAGGAAGTCGGGGGTGGGACTCCAACACAAGATGTTGGGAGAAAATCCACTCATTATGCCAGTGAACCATCACCCAGACAGGTAGGTACCCACCACCTTCACATGCACTTCCACTCCTGCTTGAGAGGTCATTCAGAGTAAGAAACAATAATAAGTGCCACGGTTTTAAGAAATGGCAACCTGAGTCAACAGACACGACCAGTGATTTGGATCACCCTCGGATTCACATATATGACCCTCTCCTTTATATTTATGGGTCTTCCCCATTTTCTAGGAGGGTGTCAAAGGTCTCTAACAAGGTTTTGGAATGAGTTTTGAAGATAAAAACAAACTTTTTTCAACGTCCAATGATACAAAGGTCAAAGTTACTGTCACCCAAACATAGACGATGGACCTCAGAACCAAATGTGGCCATCGGCAACTACTGCAATTAACTAAAAACAATTAACATATAAAGCGATTCCTTAAATTAAATATTAATAAAGATATAAATATTTTTTTAGGCTTTTAAATGTATTTTCACATTTTGACTAATTTCATGGGTTCTGGTGTGACTTTGTCAACTCGACTCAAGGACGACCAAATTGCACCCTCCCCAGTTAAGAGTTTTAAAACCTTGATATGTGGCCAAGGCCTTCAGTAACTTTCCTTGTAACTTGGCAGTGATTTTTATCATTATGTCAGCTGAGATTAGTATGTACAAAAAGTGTGAGACCACCTAACTCAGCTTTCTTAATATCAAAAGAATACATGAGGGTCTGCACCCTCTCAAAATTTAAACTCCTCAAGCTGAGGGGCCCAACCATTTTACCTGTAGCATGATTCAACTCTTCCAAAGGAAGTGAGATGAATTGTTGGATTAAAGAAAACGTGATTAAAGCACTAACTGAAAAATAATTTACTAATAAAGTTATGTTCTACTCACAATTCTAATGGTAATCTGACTCTACATTAGATGTGCAATTTCCTCCCTCGTAAATATATAAAATCTCAGCCCAATTAGAATTATATTCACACCATTGGATTGGACAAACACAATTTTACCATGTTGGACAAACACAATTTTACCATGTTGTCCACATCTCTGGCCTAATGGTTAATATTTTTCCAATAAACCTAAGATTTGGATCATGGACTTAGCATTGAACTGATGGTTCGGATCCAAGTTATGTTGAGCTCACTGTATCAAATTTTAATTAATATGTGATTGAACCATATTCTTTGAGATTCATACAAACTAACTGTGACGATTGCCTCTCACATATGGGTACACATGGGTGGGCACAAATTTTGAATGGTTGGGATCTTCACCAAGTGGACCAAAAATGTAAAGACTTAATTCAATCTGACTCGACCACATGGTATAGTCAGCCTCGTGTAATCATTCCCCACAACAACAACAATAATAATGATAATAATAAGAAACAAAGTAGCTGTGCAAATCGCTGTTCAAGTTTATGCTTTACATTGGACTGTCTTATACATGTGAGATTTTCATTGTACAATTTATATGTTGGAATCAGTTTGAGGAAGATGTGATTCCTCTACCGTGTCACTCACATATCACGCACTATGATGCCCAAATGCGGATATGGGGATTGAGGATAATAAGGAAACGGGTGTCTTACTATTTTTTTTTTTTACTTAGATCACTTTTGATTAATGAAAATTATCATTTGTTTACGTTCCTTTTTAACTTTTTTTCTTTTTTGGTTGAGAAGTAAGAAAACTAGGAGAACTATATGACATAATGAACTTGGTAATTATGATGTACTAAACATGTGACGTGCAGTATGGGTGGGGTACCAATTGGTCTGATGCAGATACGTTGGACTTACACAAGTATCCGGTTCTGGGTCTTGAAGGCATATTTTGTATGTATTGCATTGCATCCATGTTGTTCCAAAAGAATATTAACACTGCATAAAAATGAAATAAATTTCCATACAACAATATCCCCAACACAAGATGAAAAGGCTTGCCTGGCTGTTCGAATCATATGCTCTGGCAAAGGTCCCAAAACCCTCTCCATCATTGCCAAGTGCTCCAAATTTTCATGCGTTTGAAATAATGCTTCCCCCTGACATGTCCATTCATGATGTAAGTGATCAACATCATAACCCAACTTCATCAGACAAGATGTCTAGAAGATGAATCTTCGTAGCAAACTAACCGAACATAGCTCAACTAAAATGCAGCCAACACTCCACATATCACAAGGATAACTCCATCCCAAGCCTGTAGAAAATCACAGCATAATATAGGTAGGGTTCAGAAATGAACATTCAACATCATTACAAAAGCACAAACAAAGATAACAACAGAGCATGGATTAAAACATCAGCCAATACATCTGTTTATAAAAAACTGATGCAGTATCAGTGTGATACCCAATTCAAAACCACATCACCGATACAGCCTATAAGCATGACCTATATGGGATAATACAGGTCAAGTTGGGCCATAATTTCACTTTCTAGTTCAAAATAAAATTGCGTCAATACGGAGGAATGGATAAACCTATCCGCATCACCTATAAGGTTGATCAGTTTTAAACATACTGGAACCATGTTGGTCCCAGCCTTCCTGAAGTTCATACCATTTTTCCCACACTGGAATACTTGACACGAAGTTTACATAATAATTAGAAGTGGTAAGAAGTCAAGTGGTGCCATTCCCAAGATCGTCTTGAAGTCTTGGGGCCAAATCCCAACATACAGGATACATTCACACAATTTGAAATGCTGGGCAACAAAATATAAAATCTGGGTTTCAAGTTCTACCATAAGAATTAATCAAAATATTAGGTTGTTCCCAAAAGGTGACATGCTGACTTAAGTAGCTTGAAGAGGAAAAGTAAATTCCGACAGCACCAAGTAGGTGTAATAACTAACAAGGCTTCAATGGTGATGACAATAATAAAGTTAAAGCACATGATAATCTTGCTTGGACCAAACATTAATTCAGAAACAGGAAGAATTTGTGTCTCACATTTCTTTTACTTGGAAAGTAAGTGGCTAAAAGAACATTAGCAAACAGATTAGCTAGCCCAATTCAAGGAAAAACATATTACACCTACACCCAGCCATAACTGAAAAACATTGTAACCTATGCATTAAGATTAAAGATACAAGTAGGCAAGGGGTACTCGGAGAATCCCTTAATTTATCCTCTCTTCTTTTTGTGAATCTCTTTCAGTGCTTTTTATAGACCATCTACCCAATTCGAAGTCTTTAACATTTCTTTTATTTAGCTACATCTTTCCTGTCATGGACATTGATAAATAAACATCTACATCTAGTGCTTCCCTTGCCTCTCGAGAAAGGGTTAAAAAAATAAAGGCACACTAAAATTAACACGAGACACAGAATCAGATGGAAGGAGGAGACCAGACAGGAAAGCAACAAGATGAAATTAAGTTTTTCCAGCCGCGCTTGGTCAAGAACAGTCCAAGGTCGTGTAATATCCACCGCTTAATAGATCAAAAAAAAAAGAAAAAGAAAAAGAAGCAGTCCAAGGTCATCTTTGTGCAGCTATTCATGGAGAACAGAAGTTTCCACCGATATGGCTAATCCAAATTTTGGTGCAAAAAAATTCTAAAGAGAAGACTTGGCAAAAATCCACTGACTTAAAAGGATTTTAAGGTCCAAGGGGTACATACAGTCGGACTAGTGACTTTTCTAGGGCTTTGTGCAATTTCTCCCTCCTCTCTTCATCACCACACCAAACAAAAATTGCAGGATCCATGGATGTAGAATCTACACCTAAAGATGTCAATGGGAAAGGTGCATCATGGATACAGCAAGACATGAAATCCATAACTATTTCCAATGCGGCCCAAATGGAATCCTATAAATAGAACCACCAAAACCTTTTTCAGCTTTTTACAAAGCCTTCACAAATTACTCTAGGTTTTAATTGCGAAAACTGTTATTTTAGTTGAGATCATTTCTATGCAAGGACCAGCAACCCATAACTCACAGAAGCTTCATTCAAATCTAACAACACAAAAAGACCAAGTTGTAAATAAGTATTTATAGACAACCATAATCACCAGACAGCTTTCACCACACTAAGAGACTTGCCAGTTGCTACCTTCTTTGCAACACACACAGGCTCTAACATATTACGAAAAGAGGAAACCAAGCTTAAAATCAAATGATTCATCATTTTGTTCAAACAGACATGGTAATCTCAAAAAAGGTGCATATGCATGAAAACAACACCATTTTTTACCCGAAATAAGCAACCATTTTACCTAAAATAATCTCAGGTGCTCGGTAGTGCCTTGTGGAAACAATGGAGCTATGACCTCGATTATCAAATGCAGTACTACCAAAATCAATCAGCTTTATGGCACTTGACTTTGGCAAGCACCTGAAGCGCATTTCATCCTGTGAACCCCTCTGTAGCATCCCATTAAAGAAAAAGTAACTGAGACTAAATGCCCATTACCGGGTATGGTATAATGTGCTAACAATTACAGGAGACAAAATACCTTGCTGCCTGGAACCTTTACATATTCAGAAGATACAAGTAGTATGTTTTCTGGCTTCAAGTCAGTGTGTATTAGGCGTAAATCATGCATATCTGCCGTGTATGATAAAAGCACAACCACTATGTTAAACAGACAAAAAACAGAGAGCGAAGAAGAAAGAGCACAACTATCAGGTCCCTTGACAGTCAAATACAAGCCAAGAAGCCGGACAATTTGATTGTTCAACCGGAAAGAAGGAATCAAAATTGGCCAGAGAATAATCCACACACATGCTACAGCTTCCAAAAGCTGACGTCCGAACTCGCGGACAAGATCCACAGGGAATGGGCAGTAATTATTTCTCCGTAGAAAATCAAATAAGCTCGGTCCAAGCTTCTCAAATACCTGGTAACACCATTGAAGTCCATTTAAAGAAACATTTCAATATTTAGTTCTTCAGCACCATAAATGAACCCATAGTGACAAATCAATTTGAACAATTAATTACAGCTGTTTTATTTGCCATTTCTAAAACAATATCTACCTGGAATTTGGCCTTAATCATCTATCTACATATCATCTTAATAAAAACATTTAAGTTCATCCAATACAGGCACCATCCACCATAGCAACTAGCACTATGTTGAATACCATATCTGTTGGTTGAGAATTACTTGACGACAAGCATAAATAGTAAGACAAACAAATCAAAGATTCAAAACACATGGGCTACTACATTTCAGCAGCTTCTCATGCAGCGTCAATTCTTTCAGGGCTAGAAAGTAGAAAATTATAGGACTCACTATGCAAACTGTTTAAAATGATATTGGATAACATTTATTTTAGTATTTCTATCATGCACAGGGAACAGGGAAAAAGGAGGAGTTTAAAAAAAATCCACAGATCAGGTCAGGTGTTTCACGTGATAATCTCATCTAAAGAAAGGGAAATGTTACCAAACGAAACCAGCTCCATATGGCATGGAGCTGGCAGTCACCATGATCCACAAAATCGGGCAAATACAGGCAATTCAACATTCTCAATTCATAAGGATACACTACGCTATAAAGAGGACAATCACACAAGCCCTGTTACAGCAAGGAAACAAATATCAAAAGTAACAGCATGAATAAAGTCCATTGGAATACTTACAATGCAAATATGATTGCGGTAGTCAAACCAGTTCCGGATTTGCACACATCTGTCCACAAATATTAGTAAAAATTAAAACAAAATTGCACAACATGCAAAAAATAGAGCAGTTAGAGTATATTAGAAACTCCAGAATAAATTTTCACACTTTCGTCCTACAATCACATACCGTGAACCACCTCTATCATTCTTGGCAATAAGATTAAGAATATCAATTTCAATCATTGCAGCATCACGATACTTGCGTATGCTTCGAACAACCTTAATTGCCACAAACTCGCGCATCTCACGATCCCAGCATTGCAAAACACGACCAAATGTACCTACGCTACTAGCAAGTTGCAGAAGGATGCAAGCATAATCGAATTCTAAGAAACAATAGAACATTCAACATACCTTCACCCATCTTGCTAAGTATTTTATCTGAAAATTCACCACAAACAGACAGAGAGAGTAAATAGCATTAAACAACAAGGACCAATAATATGTGAAAGAGGTGTTATCACACCATAAAACCAATGTTTTTTTTTTTTTAGTATTAAATTCATGGTACTCAAATAAGCTCCAAACGAAGGCTTACTAAAGAGGTGAGGTGTGAATGACTTTCATAGGTATTGAATCAGTAGGATGATGGCTGCGTATTCATTTTTCATCTTCCCTGTATTCACTTTCAATTAACAGGGAGGTTATTTGATGGTCATATTTGTATATTCATTTTCTATCTTCATTCTCGACCACTTACGGCATGAATTCCTATGTAATCATCTCCTCTATATTTTTTATGCAAACAAACAGGCCGTTAAGAGTTCTTGTATCTTCTTGCAGTCCCTCCATCCAAATTTGAAGGAGGAGCAGAGACACAACGGGCCTACAGTGTTAATTTACATGAATATACATACAATGCTAAGTTGTCCAAGGACCCGAAGATTTGCATTACACAAAATCATAAGAAACAAATAACCCATTCTAAAAGTTTGTAGCTCTAAACCATTTACCGAAAAGATGGTAGTTTTGGAGAATTGTACACTAACATCCTCAATTCCTTTATCTAAATGGGAAGAACTAGAACAAAGCATGAATTCCTACAATAAAGCACAACACTTTCAAATCAATTTACTTAAACAAGAGAAAACTGAAAGAAGAGACACTTACATCTTGGAGTCAGATTCTCACCAAGGCCAAAGACGTAGTGGCCTTCGTGATCATCGTCCCTCCAGGGCGGAGAAGCAAGCCGAGCTGCAGCCTCATGCCGAATCAGAGAGGAAGAAGAAGAAGCGGGTGCCTACAAATATCCACCCATCATCCCATAGTTCCAACGTCGTCAAAATAAAATCCACTACAGAAAACCCTAAATCTACTATTTCTCCCAATACTCAGCATTTCCGATCAGACGATGCCCATGTCATCCTTTGAAAACCCTAACCCTAGAAAATCCTCCCAATACTCGATGGGAATAGAAATACATGTACAGAGAGAGAGAGCGACCGACCTCTGCTGGTTGAAAGGGCGCGGAATCCCAACCTAGACGAGGGCGTTTCCTCGCGCGTGGTTTCACTCTCTCTTCCGTGATGTCGACCGTCGCCACCATCTAAGATTAGATGATGTTTGGATTTTTGGAGAGGCTTCTTGAGTTTTTATCTTTTCGTTCCTCTGTTTGGCTTCTCTGCAACAAAGATTCCCTGCAAAACCTCGGAAAATTTTTTGAGTTTGGAAAGTAGGGATGGGATTTTTGGGATACAGGGTGAGATGGAGTCGGATAAACTAGGGTAATAATATGTATGATTGATTCCTCGCAACCGGACGTGAATCGGGTTCGGGTTAAGGCCGGCAAGAATCGGGTTCGGGTTCCAACATGAATCGGGTGATCTCATCTCACCATCACCGTGGATCCTAGTAAACTCTGCCTTGGTGACGTTGGGCCACTGGATCGGTTTTGGGTTCGGATTTAGGCCGATAAGAATGAGTAGTGCTATTTGAATAGATTTTTTGGACAAAATTTTAGACAAACCCTATGGTATGGCTTCAATATCATAAGGGATATTCAAATCATTCCATAGGATTTGTCCAAAAAATTTGTCTAAGTAGACTTTTAGGACAAGAATAGAGACCACGACTGTAAACCCAAACCCCACAGTGGCTTAAATTTGTCTCATTCAAACCCGACCTACCTTATGATAGGTTATTTACACGTGATACCAAACCCACTCTATTTGGGTAGGAGTCTGGTCAATTTTAAAGCTTCGAATTTTAAAATATATAAATTGATGGGAAAGAGAATGTTAGAGGTCAAACCCACAACCTCCTAGCCCCATCTTCTCACATGCTTTTGGTTAATGCCCCAAACACTACTTACTCCAGTTGAGTTTCTTTTTTATATTTCGAATAATAAATAAATGAGGATTTTATTGGAAAAGTTTTCTTAAAGTGGGTAAAGACGCCCTTAAATTTCAATGTAGACCACAAAGGCCCTCCCCCATTTTTTTTTTTTTTTTTTTGGAGTGATATCATTGCTGGTGTATAATGTGAGCATCAATATCACTACCCGTGTCATCCTCTTCTTCGCCCGCGTTCAAGGCTGATGCAAGGCTTCGACGAGATTGATTTATCCCTAGGGCTTTGCAGGACAAAATAATGGTTTGCTCGAGTGAACAAGGGGGTGTTCATGCGTAAACAGAATTTCCATTTTCCTATTTTGGATCATATTGCTATTCATAGTCTTGCCCAAAGTGCTACTAGTTCCCACGACTTTTGGACTATATATCGAGGTTTCTAGCAACCTTAAAGGGTGCCTCTTACATCTCTCTCATATTATAAGCTCTAGAATTATATTGAGAGATCTTCTTTTCCAAAGTTTCATCAATTTGTTGTGCTAATGTTTTTGCTTTTGAGTTTCTTTCTTCTACTCATCTAAAGTAGATTCAACTTGAGGAGGCTATCAAGGTGGTTGGCTCAAGCACAGTAAAGGTGAACAGCGAGTAATCAGCAAGATTAAAGAAATCCTTAGGTTGACTTACAACTGGAAAATGATTGTAAGTCTTCATATAATTTTCAATTTTATTAGTGCTTGGTTTGTCTGCTGGCCTAGATGATAAGGCACGTGGTTTTTTTCCGAGTAGGATTCTCCACGGATACATCAGATATCCTTCTCTTTGTGGTGATTACTTTTAATTGGAATTAGGGTTAATTGGCTAGATTAATTAATTGGGTTGAAATCTAATAGGGAAACTGATAAAAGGGACCTTAGCCCGTATTAAGGCTCGGTTTTTCAGCTTATATTTAAATGGTCCTTAACATGGGCTCAAAAGGAGGATTAGACCATACCTTATATGTAAATGGTCCTTAACTTATTCAACTGTTGTTAGAATAATCCAATCTTGGTCTCATTGGATGTGGGTTGTTTTTTTTTTTTTTTTTTTTGTGAGACATTGAATGTGTAATTGATAACCCAGCAAACACACTAGATTTTATGTTATTTTCACACTTGACTCAAGAAGTTACCCCATTTCTGAAGAAACATGGGATTTTGACTCTCACATGACAGTTGGAAATGAAACTCTAATCTGCTAGCTGGCTTGTAACTTAAATGAGCAATCAAGCATGTTTTAGTTTGAAATTTAAGCGACATGAATGGGGCCCCAACTGCAGTCTAGCTCTTTCAGTTTTTTGCTGTCAAAACCCTACTGCTAATCTGATACAGAAATGCAGGGGCAGAAAGAGGCTTCTTTTTCATGTGGCTGCAAATGGTGTTGAATATCCCTGGCCATCAGATTGAAGGTGAGGAAGTGTCAATGGGGGGAAAAAAAAGAAGGTTCTTTTTTACTCATGCGTTGCTAAAAAGAGTTCCAACAACACTAATTTTTGATAGACCTTTAACCCACCACTGACATATGCATCTAAGGAGGCTGTTAAAACCCCCTATAATGTGCCATGATCAGCTGGCTACTCATCTGCAAGATGAAAAGGCACAATTTTTCTGACAAAAGGAAATGCAAGCGCAGGATTAGATTGAGTGACCATTGAGGAACCTACTTAGAAGTGGCTGAATCAGCGGAAGTATGCTTCTCGCAGCAGCCTCAGAAGTTGAGCCCTGCTGTATGTGCCAAGTAAGCACAACCACATTGTAGGAACTCTTTTACTACTTGGCCTGTTTACCACCCAAAATGAACTGATTATTATTTTTATTATTTATTTATTTTGGTGTAACAGGAGGAATATACAGGAACTTGACTTGTTGAACACTAAGGTTGGCTTGGGAATTTTTTTATGACGTGAGTATCTCTGAAGTCTTTGACCCAATAAGACTAATCTTTCAGGTGACGCTCGCAAAATCCATATAAACCCACGTAAGACAAATCTGGGGAGATTTTATCTTGAAATGCTAAAAGTGTACATCTCATCCTTTTCTGATAATTTATCTTGTTCCCAGTGAATTATTTTATAAAAAATTTAATCTATCCTTTAGAAATAACACTGTTGTAACTAGATTGCTATTAGCTACTTTAACAGAAATCTTCTTTCATCAAGCTCTTTCAGCTAAAGGTAGTCACTCCCAATTGGAGTTTGCCCTTCTGTCACAATATTGGTTTCCTCACCAATATAATATAGAAAAAATGATTGATTGGTAGTTGGACCTACTGGACTTAATGGGCTGTCACAAAATTGGTGATATTTTGAGAACACAAAAATATTATAATATTTACCCGGAATAATATTCTCTTGATAATATTGTAATGTTTTCAACTTATTAAATATTATAAGAAAACCAAGATAATATGAGAATAAAGATGGAAAAAAACTCTACAAAAATAGTCTTTAACAGTGTTTTATTTAAATTTTGCATCAATTACTGTTTTAATTATTTAGAATTTGGTATTTGCTACAGCATTTATAGATACTATTCTCCCAAAACTCCAGGCCAATTATCCACATTTGGCGATTGTATTTAGAAGAAATAAAATGAACCTACTTCATTTAACTAACTCAAATTTCACTCCCTAGAGCTTGGGCCGGCCATAACATTGGGTATATGATTAATAATAGATCGTTCTCCTATGAATGGAGGTTAAGTCTAGCTCCATAGGGCTCACTGGCCCACCTTTGATGGGTGCAACTCCTTTATAATATTATTATCTTATAATCTAGCATTAGGCCTAATTTTTACACTCATTGAATTTTTATTAGCCATTGGATTGAATCTAAAAGAAAAAATATTGTTAAGGCGGTTAGATTAAAGGCTAGGATAATGTGGTGGGGTTGATATTTTAGTTAACCTTTTACCCAAAAAGACATTTTCATTAATGACCCTCCTCCTATTGATAGAAATGCATCTAAGTGGGCCCCGGCCATGGCCTTGACTGCATTTTCCTATCAAACAATATGCTTGTAGGAGATCATTTGACATAATTAAGAATGTAGTTCTTGTATAATTGCATTTTTAATTATATATTTAATATTATAGTGGGAGCAACTCTTATTTAGATAAAATTTAAGAACATCCGGTACAAAAAAAATATATATTAATTTTGAGTAAATCAGATTTTCAAGAAGTGGGCCCACTGTGGAAGTACACTCCTTCCACTCAAGGAACACGGTGGGGATCAGGCCTTGCTTGAGTACTGTAACAGAAAAAAAGGAGAAGGACTTGCTTGAGTATTCACACAGGCAGGCTTTATCCCTCCAGGTGGGTGGCATGGAACTTGCGGCTCTAGGCTGGCAATGAGTTAGCATAATTTATTCCCTGGGGTACAATGGAGTGACGGGATGAACATGAACTGCTCTTAAAAACTTCAGGCCTTATTCTCTCCGGTCATTAAAAGCAGTGCCCCCACTTTCTTCCCCATTTGATGAAATCCGCGTACACTTTCACGTGTCCAGATCCTCTAATTCCGGGAAAATCAGATAAAACCGTGTTCTAATAAGGCCTACAAATCCATCCTTAGGGCTCATTTATTATATATTAGAATATAAAAGTCCAAACCGTCCATCCAGTATGTGAATTTCTCACTTTGTATTTTCTCCTCTTGGTTGTATTCCTATTCAAAATAGTTTGTCCCATTGTCATATCACTCCCTTTGTTTCACACCAGACAAATCTGATCATGGTCTCAGCTCTTAATGGAGTGTAATTTGACCTAGAACCATCATTACACAAGAAGATTCTTATTTTAAGTGGTTTGGATTTCACAAATTATTGCTCCATTACTGGGTTTATCTCATTCTTAAATAAATCCCTGAAAGTTGAAAAGAAAAAAGGGTGGTGGATTCTGTTGCTTTTATTGGCTTATCTACTGGAAAAGTTTCAAGGAAGACGGCTAAAGCATCTTGATTTGCGAGAGTAGGAAGAAAATCTAAATCTCTACCAAAATCTCTAATCTAATTCAAGCACAGTCCCCTCTTTTTCTGCTAATAACTCTAATCTACTTGTTTTGTCCGATCGCCCAGAAGAAGAAATAAATTAGTATAAAGTAGGTAGCAAATGCAACCATTTCTTGGATACAAAGAAAATTAATGCCAATATAGAACTTCTTGCATCTGAAAAAAAACCAATGTCCCTTTTGAAATTTCTAATCTGTTCTCCTCCCAGAGACCCCATGAGGAGAAAAAGAACAGATTAGTAAACAGACAGTGGATGCACCCATATTTCCTGTTTTGAAAATGGATTGTACACTAATATCTAGCTACACCCATTTTTTCACTTTCTAATCTCGTAACATGGAAGAGTGACCAAATCAGTCTAATATAGTATCAGGTATCTGTCAAGATTCATGGATATATGAGGCATTACCAAATCAGTCTAATATAGTATCAGGTTTCTGTCAAGATTCATGGATGGGGGCATTACCAAATCAGTCTAATATAGTATCAGGTATCTGTCAAGATTCATGGATATATGGGGCATTACCAAATCAGTCTAATATAGTATCAGGTATCTGTCAAGATTCATGGATATATGGGGCATTACCAAATCAGTCTAATATAGTATCATGAGATTTATCGATGGGGCATTACCAAATCAGTCTAATATAGTATCAGGTATCTGTCAAGATTCATGGATAGGGGATATGGGGCATTACCAAATCAGTCCGATATAGTATCAGATGTCTGTCAAGATTTATGATATGGGGACATATCATTTGCTTTGAGTTTAGACGTCTTGTTTTGGAAAGTGTTCCCTGACAAATTCAGAAGTGTCTGGTCCATTGGCTCCAAAACTCCAACTGAGGTCCTAAGATATGACAAAGAAAGAAATAGTACTCGAAAATCGCTGAACAGAGAGAACACAAGCAGTTTTAATTGGCTTGTCATGAACAGATCAAAATACATGAACACAACACTTAAAAAGTATTACATTTTGTAACATCAACCCACCCTCCGAAAGATCGACGAGGGATCGGCATACCTTGCAGAGAAGGATCGAGAGACGTTCTCAGGGTCGAGCGAGGCGGATCCATGATCGAAATTCTGCGAATATGTGTAAGGATCATATGGGATCTGAAATGGAGATGTAGAAGCAAAGATCCTTCTCTTTCCTTTCTTCAGCCTTCTCCATAACACTAGCCATTTGGGTGTCTTAGAGGGCTTGATAGGGAAATTCAAGGACTCGAATTCTTCTTCATTGCTTCTTGTGAGATTGAAGCCGTATCTGAGGCTTCTTCGGCCGGAGTTACACCAGATTCCGGCGTCGACGGCAACGAGATTACAAGGTGTCTGGCGGTTGAGGTCGGGACTCCATTCCATTCTCCTGGGGAGGTTGTGAATGGGTGTGTATGGGTTTTCTTTTTCTTTAATACAAATTATGGGAGTGAGGTGGATATTCAACGGTCTAGATTGGCTTGGTAAGTTTGGTTGGAGCCACGGCTCCACTTTGTTTTGGAAGGAATACGACTTCATGATCCTCGTGGCATTAAATGAAAAAAAAAAAAAAAAAAAAGGAAAAGTAGAGAGTCTAAACACATCCATTCTAGGGACACCAAATGTGGTGGGGCGGTGCGGGGCAGGGGCGGTCCTTCAAAAGTTTACATCATCCAAATCCGATTTGTCTTGCGACGGGTCACTAATATGTGATATCAAACCCGCCTCTCAGAAGATTAAATTTAATGCTTAAAAATTTTAAAATATATAAATGTATAGGATTGAGCATGGCCAAGTTCAAACAACACTATCTCCTCTTCCGACATACAGCTGGTAATGCTGAACCCCACTTTGTATCACATGAGGTGGGGTGGGACAGGTAGAACAACAAAACCCAAAGCCGCCTCAAACCAAAAACACCAATACCAAATCCGTCCATAAAAGGAGTGGGTCAAGGCAGGTCCCCAATTAAATCCAACCCGTTGTCCTTCCTAATCCATAATCCTTTCTTTGTGGAGCTCATGTTCCTGTGATCCAGGCCACTAGATGGGATCCACTATGAATTGACTGCTGGGGAACTCTGGATCCCCATTGGTCTCCACTAGAAGTGGGATGAGTGGAACTCCACCGTAGGACCCATCTAGATAATCTGATCTGTCCAAACTCCAAAATGAATGTCAATCCTTGTAATGACATATCCATAAGTTTATAACTTCAATAGGACTTGGTCCCTCACAATCAATTCAATCAACATATACATTAATCACAGTATTAATCTTGTTCTCAATTTTGCAGTGAGAGCAACTCCAGTTGACGTAAAATTTAAAGGTATATATCACTTGGAGTGGTTGAAATTGATGAGATTTGTTTTCAACCGTCTGAAGTATCAATAGGTTGGTCCTACAGTGGAGTTCTATGTTTCCAACTCACACAAGCATTTGGGAGGAGATCTACTCGCGATCCGCACTGGTAGGAAAGGTTGATAAGGAATCCACAGAAAGGAAATGGCCACTAGTTCATTTTTCCTCTCTTTTTTTCACTTGAATTTGAAGTGTTCTTTTAAGTGTGCAGGGTCACTCCGGGCCGTTGCCATCCAAACAGGTACCTATCACTGCTGAAACACTGATGAATATCGGTTATCGACCATGTTTTAAAACAGTGGTGTGGAGTGATGATGGCCAAGAATTTCCAGCCACTCCATTGCATCTTGCATAATGTGGCCCACCACGTGATCCAGCTGTTAGCCCTCACTTTCGGTCCAGACCATATGAAATTAGATTGGGATTGGCAGCTTGTATTGTACCCATAGATGTCACCTTGGCAGAAGTTTGGATCCTCTGGCCCGTAAAAATGGTTGTTCATTGTTCCCTTGAAGGGGGCATCCAGGCCCCCAAGGAAAGAGAGGGGAAGGTATTAATTTGCCATAATATTGTGGATAGAATTTTTATTTTTATAATTCACATTTCACACCCTATGCAAGTCCCTTACGGGCGGTGCCTCACCCTGAGCTACTTATAACTAGATTGGTGTGGATGTTTCACTGAAAAATATTCATGCACCTGCACATGCATGCTATCCAAATTCCTCAACCAATGGAGCTACAACTAGTGATTAGCTGTGGTTGTTTAGGTAGAGAGGTACGTAGATGCTCACCATTCCGGTTTCGCTGATAAATTATTATCCATGAAGACTTGTTGGAAAATTTTAATTTTAGTTTTGGTAGAGTCTTCAATTGTGATCACAAAAAGAAAATTAACTTTTCAATAGAATTTTTGTTTGTTTTTCCTCTTTTATTTTTATTCTAATATCATCTTGATTTCCAATTGATATTTTTGATTTGATAATATATTTTTTCAAAAAGCAGATCATGGTATTGATAAATACCACAAAATATTGTCGCCTATAGAATTATGAGAAAATCTCAAAATACTTGACTTTTTTTAACTGAATGAGAGAATCAAAATACTTTTTATCTTTTCTCTAATATAAAGAAAAGGTTGGTAAATCAACATTATTATAAAAGAGCTTTTAAGCTTCTAGTTGACTTTTAAAATTTACTCTGTGTGTTGAAAGGGTGATTTAATCATACAGAAAAGGAAATAAAAGCAAGATTATGAAACTTAATGAACATTAAAAAAAAAAAAATCATCAATAGATAGAAAAGAACGAATGAAAGTGTGAGATTGCAGGTCATTTATCTGGACAGTCTCTACATCAATATCTTAAGGCCTTCTTTTGATTCTTGCTTCACCATTTAGGAATTATTTGTATAGAATTGAACATGAGTATGTTAAACGGTTTGATTTGAAGTAGACTGATATTATATAAATAGGTTCCACACTTGATTTGTTCATTATAAACTCCGAGGGTAGTCCAGTTGGACTTTGCATCCGGAGGTTGTAGGTTCGAAACTGCACTACCACACTGGGGCCATAGGGAGAATTTTACCCGGCTTTCTTTTCTGGGCCCGTAGGAATTATTCTAATCCCAAAGGGCTAGAAACCTGCATTATTAAAAAAATAAAAAAATTTGCCCATTATGAGCTAGCTGGCTAAGCCGAGCCATTTATACATGGACTATTATGGTGGCAAAATTAGGCTGACTGGGATGCGGCTAGCATCAGTGAAGCTCATTGTCAAACTAGGACAGTATCATTAGTCTATCATCAGCCGCTCACTTTTCTCTAGTTTTTGCGTAATCCTGTCCATTGAGTTTTCTTACATGAGCTCATTATTTGTGGTGGCCGTCTCAGAAATTTAAGATTCTGCCTAACAGGACTCACCTTTGACAAATACAAGCCATTCATGCTAATCTAGATATCTAATGTATTGTCATTTACCAATTTGACATCGACATGACCATTAAACCAGGGGCGGAAGCAAGACAGATATCTTGAGGGGACTGAATTCCCTAATAAAGAGGATTTCAATTTCTTATGGAAAGTGAATGAATGCAGGATTCCTCTCTCATATGAAACGTAAATATGTAGAAAGGAAAACCCTCTCATTACACAAACAAGCCCAGTTGAAGTTGTAAAATCAGGCGTTTGACAAGTAATTGCTTAGCCCCTTATCATCAATGTATCCCTTGAATACAGTCTGCCTCCATGAATTAGATGCGTCTCAGGTGAGCCCACACAAGAGAGACACTATGTGGAAAGTGCAATCAGGTTGAGAAGAACCATCTGCATGTACTGTGTAGCTCATTGATAGCAATTATGTGGCAAATGAAATGAATGTGAACAAATTAAGGCTGACCTGATAGTGGGCTCCACTGTGATGATTCGCACCCAAGTTTCACATCTCCTTGAATAATGCATTAAGTTGATTGCCATTAAATGTTGAACTGAGAGAGAAAAAAATCAGTAGTTAGATGATGATGTAGTGGAGATAAATGGTAATGATGATGACAATGGTGAATGGATTAGCATCAAATAGATAGTACAAAGGATAATGGTCAGCACTCAAAATACAAGTGCAAAATTCAATAGCTGAGATAATCAAATCGACAGTTTTCCTACTGTATGTTCACATTTTACATCCAAATGCATTAAAAGTAGCGCTTTGCAGAAGACTAAAAACAACCAAAAGGACTTCAAATTATTCTTGATGCATTCATCTTGACTTTTATTTTAATCTAGAACACACTAAAATCACTGCAGAAAAAACAGTATCTTCAAGTTTGTGATCTGGATCATCTTCATTTGTTACCACAAAAATTGTGTTTTTTTTTTCTTTTCTTTTCCTCCAAAAATAACACACATGTCAGGTTCTTTGGATCCATTGGGTTGGCAACGTGCAAGAGGCTTTCTGAATTATTGTCCATTTATGAAAACTCAAGTCTAAGGGCCATTAATCATCGAAAAATTTAAGGCCAAGAAATAGACAGTTAAATAAAAACTTAATCTATCAACCACCCATTTCATAGTATTAGTTGGGGTTTAATGGGTGAATAGAGAAATAATTGAATGGTTCAAATTTTAGACTTTGGGGCCTATAGAGGCTGGAAAAATAAAAATTGATAGTGAGATTTGGTACCACAACTTGTTTCAGGTGGAAACTGTGAGCTAGCACTGTGAACATTTCAAACCCTTTGAAGATGAAAATTTTCATATGAAGACGGTCCCTTTAGAAACCATTTTGACACCTTATTTACAAAGGTGATGCATTAATGAATGTTAACAATTGGGTCAGGAGAGAGGAATCGGAATTCATGATCAACCCAACTTAGTTGGTAGAAGGCTTGTATGATGTTGATTTAAATGCATGTAAAGCATACATGAATGTTACACATATGAAAGTGTGTGCAAAAAAATGATACCTTGGTGCAAGTTATCCAACACTATTGTGCATCAACTGTGTTTTGTGAGTGCATGATAAAAAAAGTGGAAGTGGCCCAGAGAGAGAACTCTCTGTGCAATTGCTAATCCAGTAGTGGGGCTTACATTTCCAAAATCATTATCCCACCTTCTTTTAGCCAGCACTAACTTTTGATACAATCACAAATGTCCACTGTCCAGTTGATTAGATGTAACACACATGACTAACATAAAAGAAGTCAAATCACTTATTTCATTGTGACTAATTTATGGTGGGTAACTCCAATTTGAATGAAATTCGGCCTGAACTAAAGATTCTCACTTTTTTTTTTATTGAATTCAATTTTGAGGAGTAAGCCCCCTGTTAAAGTCATATAGATAGATTACATAATTCCCTAAGGCCTGCTCCTTGCAGTCTCTTACATGTTTGAATCCTCTGATAGCTTCACTCACACTAAAGTGGAGCTCTATAGTGAAAAAATCTGAATGCTCAAAATGAACACCCAACTTTGTATGATACGTCGCCTGTTTTTTTTATTTCAAGAGTAGGTTCTACTATAAAATTGAACATACAACTAACACAACCTTATTCACTATTAATTATATACAATAATAACATTATTAATCATGTACTAAATCTTATAATGGATCCTACTTCTACTGGAACAAGCTTTGTAAATGTATAATATAATTAAAGGTATCCAAGTAAGTACTACACAGAAGAGTGGAAGTTAAACATATGTAAATAACCAAGAAAAAGATGAAAATATTGTATTCAGTGTAAAAAAGAAGAAACCAGACTAGAAACTCTTGTGTAAAGGAAGGAAATAAGGAGAAACTTCCTTATTCCTAGTCATGTATCCAAGAGAAAACTTATGTATTTGTCAAAATAGAGGAGAATCTATAGCAGACTTCAATTAAATGCCACAATTCTAGAAACATAAAACACCTACTAAAATTCAAAATAAAATAATGAAAGAAGTCTAATGTAAACGATTTTTAGGAAAATTGTGTGGTTTTGAATTGGTATATATCAATAATGATTGAACATTTGTATATATTAGAGTCATAACTGTTTTCTTACCTTCTTTCTCCTTTTGTGCATTTATTAATGTCCTGATGTTTCTTGCCTGTCTGTATTAATAATAGAAAATATGAAGGCAAGCACAAGATGGTTAAACTTGTCCAAATTGAAAACAACATTTACAAGAAACACACAATATGCAATTCCTCTCGCGCATATGCTTCTCGAATCTACTGGAGAGTAAGTTTGCTGCTCTCTACATGAGATATGTGAAGTGCAAATGGTAGTTGGCTCTGTTTCCTGAACATAATTTAGTGAGAATCTATGATTTTCAATAAATGTGGAGAAATGGAATTTGGCTCTCTTACTCTTGCTAATGAGGGTATCCTTGTGCTATTTGACCCGATAGTACTAATCTCCTAGGCACAAATATAATCCCACACCACATGTGGTAAATATGAGGGTGTTGAACACACGACATAGGGAGATACATGCACTATGATATTTCCTAACAATATCATTATTATTTTGTGGAGCATTGGGAGATAATATAACGATATTATGTTGTCATATTTCAAAACATCACCATATATAAAAATATCACAAGAAGTTTAAGGAAACATCAGAATAACAGTGGGAAAGATAGGGAGATAATCTTAAAAATAAAGACTTTGTGGGTTCTTTCACCCCATTGAGCTAACACTTATCCCAAAACCTATTGGTGATGAGAAACGGCGCATCAATGGTTTTATAGTGAGGGCGAGGGCTCGATTACAATTATGATCGTTCATGAGCGAGGGTGGACGTTGACCTCAACAGACTTGTAACACTTTTTATACATATACTTATTTTTAGTTATTTAAGAAAAATATTTTACAACATTTTCCTGAAAATAGCCCAAGAAAAAAACTACAGGTTCGATAATATCCTGACAGTTTCTCGAGGAGTGATTTATTTTGACACCCTACCAATACTTGAAAGTAGGTTTGCCATTGGTGCAAGCATTTAGAATATAAAAGAAAATCTTACAAATAGTTGCAGAAATTATCAAGCGAACTGTATATGCGAGGATGAAAGATGAACAAAGACCTAGTTTGAATTGTTTCTACCAGAAAAACTAAATCAGTTTTTATAGCAACGATCATATCAACTTAATTGGTAGGTTAGCTTCAGTATAGAAACAGGGAAAACCCTATAGCTAGCCTCATTGTTTGGGCATGTTTGTTTGCAGCAATTTAGGCATATAAACTGATTACATATGTAACATTTACATAACTAGACCTTTTAAGGTCCTTTTTTTTTTTTTTTTTTTAAGTTCAACTTTTAGGACCTCAATAAATATCATTATGTTTTGTTGATTTCTCGCATGATTTGATTTTTGTTTCTACAAGAGAGCCCAAACAAAAGTAGATGACTCGCATGAAAAAAAATGTGAGTATAATAAACATTGAATTTAAACACGCATAAACAAAACCAAATTAATCATGCGAGCAATCAACAAAACATAACAATTACATTTTGAGGGCCTTAAAATTTACAATAGAAGTTAAGATCTACAAACTGACTATTAAATAATCTCTTTAGTGGAAAATGATAACGCAGGCGTCATCCTATTTGAGTCAAATTATAATTGAAAATATGCCCAAACAATGTACAACAAGCCGTCAAACAAGCTCTCTTGTAAAAAAAAAAAAATGACGAGTAATTCGTAACCTCATAAATAAATTTTAGGAAAGTGATGGTCTCATCTGGATTTGAGCGGCAGCCCCCTCACTTATCATCTCTTTAATTAGTGGTGGAGCTAGGAAACTGGCCTGGGGCCACTATGTAAAAAAGAAAATTTTCTTGTGGGGCAATGTAAAAAAACTCATTAAATTTTTTATTCTATTTAAAGGGTTTTCAAAATATTATGGCACCTACCCTCCTGCACCAATTCGGACCATCTTTAATACTCCTTCCATAAAAATACTCTTTTACCATGATTTTTTTTATATTGAAATTCAATTAGCAGACAAATGGGGCCTTAGAAATGTTAATGGGCTCCTACATTTCTAATGGTTGTTTTGTGAATGCAGGGACAATCCAGGGCCCACTTGTCTCTTCCCCTCAAAAAGAAGAAGAAACAAGGGCAATCCTTATATTGTCAAAGCTGAGGACATTGGGCTTCCCAAAGTCCATTTGCTTTCTGATGTGCTTAAAGTGGTACTGGCTGCTAATGGAAAATCAGATTGGGCCATTGAGTCTATTTTGGTAACTTTAGATCCCTGTTTGCTCATTTCACCATTTAGTGTTTTCTAATGTTCCTA
Organism: Camphora micrantha; assembly: GCA_003546025.1. Taxonomy (NCBI): domain Eukaryota; kingdom Viridiplantae; phylum Streptophyta; class Magnoliopsida; order Laurales; family Lauraceae; genus Camphora; species Camphora micrantha. Next base: position 66,328,067 of record QPKB01000002.1, read on the forward strand.
GGAGATTTAATATGGTTGCCCATTATCTGGCCAGGATGGTTTCTGACCATATGTGGGGTTGAAGACTTGGGTCTCTCTTGTTTTGAGTTGATTCAGGGTCTTTTGTAGTGGGGGTCTTTTGGTGTGCTGTTGTTCTTTTGTTTTTCTATTTTGTAATTTTTGGAAAGGTTGGGCTTGGGCCTCACACCAGGCTCCTGTAACGCCAGCCCAGATTAAATTTAGCCTAAATAATAAAATGGCTGGGGCTTGGGTTAGCATTAACCCTACCAAAGCTAGTCCTTTGGACGCCCTAACCAACAATTCAACCAGAGCAAACACCCAGGTGGCGAGGTTCCTGTTTTGATTTACTAGTTTGGCCTGCCTTGGGTGATATGAATTGGCAAACTTATTCCATTACCTCTACATTCAAAATTACACAATGTGATTGTGAGTTTATATTTCCATAAGATTTTTTTATAACATGTCATGAAAAAGGAAGAAATTGCAATAATTAGCGGGATTATTGTCATAGGTTGCAATTACCGACCTGATCTGCCAACCTGATCTGAACCCAGCATAGTAATTTATTAGTTTGAGAATTCCATCCTAAGTAGTAACTGGGTTGGGTTTGGGTGAGTCCACCCATGCTACTCAACCTGCAAGGAAAACCTCGACCCAGCCTATCAACCAGCCAACCCAACCCATGAGTCGTCAATTCCTAATCCTACCCGATTAATAGATGGGTACATTGTGGTACCAACCTGACCCAACACTCATTGCTGCTCCAAATTATTGTTTGGTTTTACCTTGAAATCTCAATATTTAAGGTATAAAGCTTAAGCATTTTTAACTCGCTTTCGGTTTTAATTTCCCAAATGTATATAAATTATTTTTGTGAGATCATGATTTGGATTATATTTTCATTAGAAATACCAAGATTTTGAAAATTTCCAGACTCTCTTTCACAACGGTCCAAGACTACCACTGTCATTGGGCCGGGCTGACCCGGGCAGTTGAAGATTTGAATTGCCTGGACTCATCAGGTATAAACTGATCAGGTCAGTCCTGGGCCTACAGCAACTTAGGCCCGCTCATTGACTGCCCTAACCCTAAACTTTTATGTTTCCTCACTTCATATTGAAGCACATAACTGGTCTCATGGCCTCAAAATCATACACATGCCAAGTCCACTTCCAAATTAAGAGATCTGTTTGTGCTAGACAGTTTACCAGCATCATGTCATCTAATCAGTCATGGAGTACAGTCTCTAAGGCTTGACCCATTTCAATACTTTGGAAAACCCCAAGATTGAGCACGAATCAAACCCAAGGGTGTAACTCCTCCTTATTACCAACTTACTGGGCTTGCTCTGATGCTTTTGCCCATGGGTCCAATGAAGAGGGCCCAGATGGTACAAGCTTACATCAGGGTCCAACCATTTGCAACTCCTGGTGAGGCTTGCATTAGACCTTACTGATAATGTTGCACCCCACTTTGTAGTTTTTACTATCCATGGTGGGGCCCACCAGATGAATGGTCAAAACCAGAGCAAGACTTTGATCACAGAAGCAGTAGGTATAGGCAGTAGGCACCACGAATTTCTAAAGACAGCCAGGATTTTGACCAGTAATTAAATAACAAAGAAACAAGAATCTAGAAGAGAAACTGATAAAAGATCACTCCATTTGATTTTGTATGAAGACTAGGAATACAATGTATAGGAATGTCCTCCGATCTAGGTAAAGGAAGTACATAAAAAGAATCCAATTAATTTGCTAATGAAATAGAGCCCTGAAGCAAAATCAGTGGACGAGGTATGTAATAGCAAGGGCTACCAGTAGAAGAACATAAGCAATCCCTTGATCAATGCTCGCAGCTGCACAGAGAAAACAGAAGAAATTCATGGTCAGTCTCCAAAATCAACTCCTTTTTACCACAAAGAGCTTAGAGTAAGAAGATTGTCATTCCTCTAATTTTTTAGATTCAAGAAAAGACAATTGGAATTGAATCATGAACATATAATTTCATTAAAGAAGAAAGATGCCTTCAAAACACAAAAGACTTACCATCACTCACTGGAGCATCTGCAAGAGGTGAAGGAGCCATAGATTGGGCATTACCCATGTGGAGAAGGGCCAAGAAGAAGAAACCCATGAGGCAGAAAGCATGCACTGTGATGGAACTCATTTCCAGATCAAAGAACAAAAAGACCCCAGACAAAAAGAAGTTGAAAGAAGTTTATTGTTAGAAACTGGAATGTATTGGGCCTGTTTGTACAGACAGAAAAAGAATTACAAGGAGAAGAGATGAAAGCAGAGGGGAGAGGCTCTTGTCATTTATATGACAAGGTATGAAAGAGGCCTCGGATTCCAAAAAGAGCTTCCAGGAAGGAAGAGAGGGTTGAATCTTGAAAATGGGTGCCGGAGAGTTGAAAACACGTTTTGTGGTTCGTGCTTTCTTGAATAATACACGGGCAGTCGTCGGCCAACTTAGAAAGATAGGAAGAGAATATGTGACATGTGGCAGAATATCGCAAGTGAACGTAATTGAATAGTCAGTCGTTCTGGTCAATACGACCGCGTAGTCGTCATCAAGATAATGTTCTTGAGCTCTAGTCATTTTAGTTAATTAAAAAGGGTAAGGAACGAGTTTTGATAGCTTAACAAAGGGTTTAGACCAAGAGAATGAAGGTTTTAGATGGCACAAGGTTTATTGTCATATAATGATTCTTCCTGGTCTGTTTCATGTAATTGATTACATCTGAACTATAATATATATATATATATATACATATTTTTTTTTAATGACCCAAGATATCTTCCGATCTAATTAGCAAGGACCTTAATACTTTTAAATTATTTAAAAGATGATTAAAATTGAAGGAACTAGTGTGATTTTAAAAATTGGCCATTTACATCTAATGTAAACTTGAATAAAGGAGAGGTGAGAAATGAATACCGGCCGCTTCCCTACCAATTTAAACCCTACAATAGGGAGGATTGCATCTACATGTACTTATATCCTACGTCACTCAACTCTTTAGTAATCCTTTGCGTGTTTGGCACTTTACTAGTAAAGTTAAAGTGAAGTAAAGCCTTCATTATCCAGACAAAAAAAAGACAATGGAGTCATATCAAAAGTATATAAATTAGAAAATCCTTACTTCTTTTTTAAAAGAAGTAAAAAAATAACAACCTCATTTTCCCACTAAATAACAAAAAAATATCCTCTTTTTACAAAAAAAGTCAAAAAAATTTCCTATCAAACAACTAAAAACAAAAGACCATCATCACCCTATATATTTTATTCTCTCTTGATTTGATTTGATGCTTTACCTCACTTTACTTTAAATTCCTATATATATTCTATGCAAACAAATAGGCCCTTTTAAAAAAATATATTTTCTCCATATATTCTCAAATTTTCTATTTCGCTTGGGATATTGTAGAGTAAATGTTGCAGAAAATAAATTAATTTTAGTAAAAAGTTAAAGATCTGGAAAAAGGACAAGTTTTTGTGAATTTATTCCAAATCTCGATCTGATTTCTTATATTTTCTCATAGCACTTTCTAGTTATGATGATATTTTAGAAGATATGTAATTATCAAGAGATTATCACTTTATAGTAATGTGGTGAAATTGGGAAAAAAATTGAGAACATTTTTTACATTGAGTGGGTCTACTAGAAAAATCTAGAGAGCCTCCAACGTTATTGGTCTTGAATCAAAGACAAAGACCTTAAGATGACAATTTGGCTACAAATTGATTGCAGATTTTCAAAATGATGTAATTTTTTTTGGGGCCTGCCTTGCTGACATATAAGATGACTTAATATGGAAAAGGGTGGGTTTGTAACCATCTATTCAACGACTCAAAACTTTTGAGCCCTTGGAATTACATTAGGAGAAGCATCTAATCTCACTATAACCTAAGTCATTGACATGCATCATCAAGAGCCCCACACCCACAAAACACACACATTATAAATAAATAGTGATAAAAAAACCACCTGAAGGCAGAAAACTCGTTTTCACATTGTAGGACTAATGTCCCAACTTATATGCCACATCCAAAGACTTTGATCTAAAAGAAACGTATAAGTAATTTTTGTCTAATCCAAGTATTGAAAGCTTGATTTTGTCCTTTTGCTATGTGTAAGGCAAAGATGAGAATAAGGTTATAAATAGGTCGGTTCCGGTCTGAGTCCATGGTGGATCCGGAACCGGAACCGTTAAGGAGAAGGTGGAACCGAATCTGGATCCGGAACCGTTTTGAAACTGCTTTTTTTTTTTTTTTTTTTGCTCCGGAACTAGAACGATATATTGGACGAGTCTGGATTTGGATTCGGATCTATGTGGAGAATGATATTAAAAGAACATGGTTTTTATGATAGGTTTTCGAAAATTGATGTAATTAATATGTCGGGTCTTGGGTCCACGAGTCCGAACCAAGGTGAAACCAGACCCGGACCCATTTACTTATCGGAGCCTAAATAAAGATTCAGACCTGGTTTTTAACGGTCAGAACTTTCTGATAATCAAAGAATCGAGGACTCATTTACATCCCTAGATGGGATGGTTTAAACCATCAAGATTGCCAATCAACTAAGCAAGCCCTTATTCAAACAAAGTGGTATGAACTAATTGATAATACATGAAACTTCCTAGCATCAATAAAATATAAAGCATTATGCGAATATGAATTTATATTTTTTTCTCGTTACTAGGGATGGTAACGACCTGGGAGGTTCTCAAATCTGACCAGACTAATATATATTTGTAACCTGAATTTGATCCGACTCATGACCCGTTTAATTTTTATAATACCAAATTCGACCCACAAGGTCAGGTCAAAATTATAGGCTGCCAATTGAACTACAATAATATAAATATGTAGGACTTTTAGAAAACACAATACACCCATGCATGAATCGGCCTTGAACCTGACTTGAGTCATAGTCTAGAAGCCCATGCCCACCCTCAACTGGACAGACCTACTAAAAGGCCGGTTGGGGCGGCCGCCTGTTTTAATCCAATCCATTGCCATCCCTAGTTATTTTGGCCCAAGCCAATCGCCTAAAAGGAGAATACCTTAACCATTACATTCCCGCAATGGAGATTACTTACTAATATCGGATGGGTAGTAATATTGTCCAAGGTTTTTTTTTTTTAATAATAGTTAATACACAAATAAAGTTCAATCTTAAAACATAAGATGACAATTTTAGATTTTTACAATAGAAATAGAAAGTGAAGAGTAGTAAATAAAAAGGTATCATACAACAAGATGGGGGCATTTGAAAAGGGAAAATGGAAATAACACCAAGCATAAGTGATAAGGGGTGAGAATTAGATTTGGAGGAGAAATTTTGGTGATGTGAAACCAAATGGATGATTTTATTAGAAGATTTGAAAGAGAGGAGCTTGAAAAGTTGAGAGGAAAAGACACTCTGAAAAAGAAATTCTTGATGGAGAGCAGAGTTCGAGGAAAAACATTTGAGAGGAAAAATGTTATAACATGTTTGTCCCCCGGAGGTTGAGGGTTCAAAAGTGCACTACCACACTGCATTTTAAATTTTACCACGAATACATACGGCGGTATACCTACACTTTTGCCATTTTATTCTTTGGATCTGGGTTGGTTTAGGCCGGGTCCATTGTGATGTATGAGAGTAAACATGATTTTAAGAAAATGCGATATTAACTATTTACAAATAAATATATAATAAAACCAAGTGATTAGTGAGTGAAAAGTGTCCAAAAGGGTGGGGTCCACTCGTGATAGATCTAAAGGTCAAAAATCAATATCATTTGGGTTTTTGGGATCAAGTCCATACAATTATGTTAATACTTTTTTAAGAAATTATTTTAGTGCGGATGAGGGAGCTTTTTGAGCAAAATGAATCGTTCAACAAAAATTTTTTTTTTTTTTAAAGTCTATTAATTTTTGTTAGGCTCAAACTAAGGCCCATGTAGCTATGGCCGAATCTGACCATTGACCTCCTTGTGTCACATTAGCGACCAAGTTCATTGGATCCAAGTGAAACCATTAGGACTTAGGAGTTGTTTTGATTTGTGGCCTGTATTTTTTTATTACATCCAAAGGTGAGTTCTCATCCTGCCACTTTTGGTGAGCCCATGTGGAGCCCACATATGCTTGATCCAAACCATTAAGATTTCATGCCTCTTATTGAATAGGAATGGCCCCATTATTATTTTTATTTTTTAATTGAAGTGATATAAAAATTTAAATTAATCATTTCTTAAAAAGAAGATCCTGATATTTAGTTGAATTGGAGCTTTTCAAGCCTTATTCCACTAGCAGGCCTATGGACCCTATATTTTCACCACTGGGCCCTTCTTGGTTAACCATGAACGGTGTTGGCTCGACCAAAGAGTTCTTTACTATTTAGGACTGTTCAATCATAGTATGGCACTGTCCTTAATCAATTTGAAGATAGGCACAACTATTTACATCATACTGCTGTTGCTGGTGAAGTTGGTAAAGTGAATGGGTGCAACTTAGCTGGGATAAGCCCACGCCCACATGTCTTTGCTAGCATGGAAACTCAGATCTCGGCATATTCATGCGTAGCTAATGCCCTGGTCTATAATTTGTGACATCTAGACAGGAGTTGGGCTCAGGCCTCAGGTGCCCAAATCACATGTATATACAATGCTAAGATATAAAGATGTACCGTATCACTTGGAATTGGGCTACAGCTATCACTCGAACCTCGCACAGGCTTGGAAATTTCACTAAAGATTCAGGGTACGTTTGTGTAACACTTTTCAGCGAAAAAGTGGACGGTTTTCCGCAGAAAACCTATTTTTCCTGCGTTTGGTGCGAAACAATTCCACAAAAATACTTTCCTGCCTCTTTAGCATTTTCCTTAATAATGGAGGAAATGAGTTTCTTATAGGGTATAGGAAATGGATTTCCTCTGAAAACTTCTTCCTCTTTTCTTCACTCTTGTCTTGTCCATTTCAACCCAAAAACGCTACAGCTCTGTCATTTTTTTATTTATTTATATAAATTATTATTTAATGTTGAATAAATAATATACATGTTATGTTTTTTTTTTTTTTCAAAAAATTATATCACCAATTAAGAAATTTTGATTTTCTATAAGGAATCTACATCCATACTAAACAACATTAGTACCAATTCAATGAGGAAACTCCTTTTGTACTAAACATGAATTTCTAAATTCTACGGAAATCTTTTTTCGAGGTTTTCATTTTTATGGAATTTGCTGACGTGGCAATTTCCTCTTTCCGCAGAAAGAGTGTGTACACAAACGTGCCCTTAGTCTCATGCCTGGGCGTAGGCTTACATTCATTCAACTTGGCATGAAAGAATTGGTATGGATTTAACTTTTTATTAAGCCTTGGATGAGGATAACAGAATAGAGCTTAGGAGTTGGGTCTGGATCAAGTGGGGTTGCATGCAAATGGGTATTAGATTATCCGAATATTGAAGTCCTAAAGTAAGGAATTCTCGAGGATAGGGGTTGGAGTGGATATGACTCAACTCGGCCCATGAAAAACCCTACTTACGATGTGAAAGAAAACGGAAATATAACATATCTTTGGAGCCATAAAATATTTTATAGCTGGATCTGAATCCGTGGGTCCTTGTATCCTTCGGATGGGTCCCACTTGATCATCAATCCAATTGGAACATCCAACTTTCAAGACTCCCCCCAACCCCAAAGCCAATATGTCATGGATCCTTAAGAACTCGGGGTTGACAATTCTTATTTTCATTTTAAATTTAAAGCATTAAAGTTTTGAGCCACAGATCAATGTTTTCATTTTTGATACTAAATCAAGGGATTAGAATGCTTTGGATGGGTTCTCACCTTGGGTTTTAGAACTAGGGCCAGACATAGATCTTAATTTTTTTTTGGCATGTGTAGTATATCGACCAGGGCATCGATTAAGTGATAGGAAATCCAAAGTTTGGCCGTCCAAAGAAAGTACTGCATGTAGTTTAGTGAGTAATTTACCAACCTAAAGCTCGCGCCCGACCACATACACATAATAACTATCACGTGGGCGCACTTAGATGCATGACAACCATATGAGTTTATTTAAAAGGAAAAATATAGAAACATCAGTGAGGCCTGAGGATGTGCAAGAAATGAGCCCATCTCATCATTTTAACTCCATGATCTGTGAACCTCATTTTTGTGATTTTAAAGGCATCCTTTTATGAATTATCAATCTAATGGTGAATAACAATGGCCAATGTTAAACTAAGGTGGACACTGATTCATAGAAGGGGAAGGATAGTTGCTATGAAGGGAGCCTTCCTCATAATTGGTCAGGGTAGTTTATGATTGGTCATTCTCATGATCTTACATACATGGATAAATGGGTCTTTGGGATGGACTTAACAGCTAATGGATCCACCCCATTACCAATTGAGCCAAAAATGGAGTATTCCCCCCTTTTTGTTGTTCTGCTCCTTGATTTAATTTGGTACGATTACATTTGCAGCCTCAAGCACTAAACCACCAAACTCACCCCACCTCCCATGTTAGGCAATGTGGACCCCCGACCTAGGAATTCTCCTTGAGGGGGGCACAATGTACACACACACATACACACACACACAAAAACTTAGGTGGGGCACATGCAACAAAAAGGGGGGCTCAGTGAATAAAATGGTTAGAATTTGTAGCAAAAAAATAAAGAGGTAGTTCAGAATAGCAGCCTACCAATCTATGAACATGCAATTTTTTTCAATCCTTGAGACGATTTTGAATGGAAATCAAAGAGCAAAAGAGACCAAGATTCACAAGAGTAAATAATGAATTTATTCAAAATGAATGCTAAATATACAATGTATGGAGTATCCTCCAATCAAATATACATATGCATAACCAAAACAGTGTACATAGAGGATCCAACTAATTTTTGTTGATGTGGAGAAAATCAATGGATGAGATAAGTGATAGTGAGGGCGATTAGAAGAAGTGCATAAGCAATCCCTTGGTCGATATCCTTGGCTGCAAAGGGAAAAAAAAAATGAAGAACAATTATAGTCGGTACATATCATTAAGTAACTCCTTCATGCATCCAAAGTCCAAACATTTACAAATAAAAACCACCTGCTAAAGAACTTTGTAGTAGTTAGTTACTTGAAAATGCTCAAGTATTTCCCACTAACCACATTTATTTTTGGGCCACATTCGAATTTCGGACGAAAGATTATAAGATCATTAAGTTGAATACATAATTATAAGTAGATTAAATAGAGATACTTTATAGAAGACAGTAGTCTAAGATCACAAGCATTTACCATCACTGATTGGAGCATCCGGGGTGGGCGAAGGAGTCATGGATTGAGCATGACCCAGGTGAAGAAGAGCCAACAAGAAGAAACCCATAAGCCAGAAGGCTTGCACTCTAATGCAATTCATTTCCGAATACAGATCAACAGAAAATTTAGTTACAAGAAACTGGAATGCCGATGTGTTTTGCCTGTTTGTATATAACAAAGAGAACCGTATGTGAGAAAAGCTGAAAGCAGAAGAAGAGGGTGGTTGCTACTTATACAAAAAGGTCAGTAGCTGTAGCAACAAAAAGGCCTCACATTTAGAGGGCTTCTTGGAAGAGGAGAGGGGGTTGGTTGACAGGAATGTGAGTAGAAAATTCGTGTGGTACTTTGTTGAATGGGAGAGGGATTGCTTGGACGAACGAGAGAGTCTAGTCTTGCGTGGTAGAGGACAAAGAGAATTTCCAGAAGCATTCGGATTTCGGACTCATTGAGTCATTGATTGATGGCGACACTATACGATTACATAACCTACAAGGTATATCGGTCAAAACTCAAAACTCAAATCTCAAAACACTAGAAGTATGTTGACGCAATGAGTGGCTTGATCTTGTGAAACTAACCCTTCCAAGATTAATTGCTATTTCACACACACACACACACACAGTTGTTTATAACGTAAAATAGCAGCAGAAAGGGAACATGTCAAATTCAACTTCTAGTTGTGCATTGACAGAGAACTAAAAAATATATATATTTAACTACTTTTCTAAAGCTAACAATATTTTGTTATTTTTCATTGAATGGTTCTGCACCCTTTTATTTACAAACTGGCCCGGCTATGGTTCTCTGCAAATTCTATTTTAAGTCCTACCTAACACAAGGGTCTGTCAGGATCTCAAATTACAATCTGAACACAGATGCTAGTTGAAGGGGTAAAAAATGACATCCTGAAATCTGGATTATGGGGGGTGAAGTCTGGGTCTGGCAGGGTTGGGTTCATATTGAGCTGGTAGGTTGTGTAGAAGGTATGGAGTCAGATCCCAACCAAAGCTTTTACTAACCTGATTGGGTTAGGAATTGCTAATCTCAACTTGCAACTGGGACTGTAGAATATCAAATTATGTAACAAAACATACCCGAATGAAGAAGAACAATTCTGGTCCTTTGGACGCATAATGCTTAAGTGAAATCTCACCAACACATCCTTCCGGCCAATGATTTCAGCCACTGGCACCATTAGCCCGCTTCGTTTAGCAAGTGTTATTAAGATGATTTTAATTCAAGGACAGTTTCCTCCAGCATGGAAGCACTTATAGCGCGCATCCGGATCCACGTAGTTGGCGATTGTGGATTGGATGAAACAGTCAACGAAAAAAGGGATCCGGACTCTCCCCTAAAGGAGTGCCGCCCTGAATTTCATGGGTCCTGCCATAACAATAGCACTACGTTTACAAACAGTCCATACCGAGTGCAGGGGAAAATCGTCCTCATTCAAACAATTCATACATGGTAAACCCTTCATTATTAATCAGTAATAATGACGAAGAGTTTACTAAAAAGGAGAAGAGCCTGTATGTATTATGATTTCTGTAGCACAATCATGCAGTCGTGTCATTAGTATATCGTGGTTATTTGAATGACTTAGAGTCATGGTTTAAAATCATAATATCTCTCGCGGTATTAGCCGACTCCAAAAACCGATACGGTATTGCTGTCTATCACAGTTGTCGCGGCGTGATTTTTTTTTTTCAAGTATCTTTGAAGATTTTTTCAAAAAACCTAAAATATTATAAAATGTTAGGAAATAATAATTTTTTTTCCATGAGTAACAACTATAAATCAAAACATCGGTCCCATAAGTCATTACATCCAATATTGTTGTCTTATCAGAAACAGTATTAATTTTATTTACAATTAAATATATTTACCTATATATACTAAAATAAGTTAAAATATCACAAATTCTCTGAAATGTAATCATAATTGTGACTAATGAGCTATCTATTAGCGCTAAATTTAAAAAACTAAAGCTTTTGCTCATTTTTTAATAGATATATGCAAAACCAAGAAGTCACAAGCATTTTTAACACATTCCAAACAAATTTCAATAACTACTTTGTAAATATCTATAAGATTTCAACAAAAATCCTAACTTTTAAAACCTCAATTAATAGATCTAGCCTTAAAATGTGTAAATAAAAGAGAATGAAATGTATTCACAACATAAAGCACATGAAATACTCATTTCTAAGCTATTTCTAAATAAATCTTTAGAAAAGATTTATAAAAAATCATAATCCTCACCTTGGTAGAGTTATATATGATTTTTCCAAATGAAATCCGTAAAAAAATAAAATATTTTAATGGCTTGAAAGTGATATCGGTGTTGGAAAAGAATAAGGGTAGTAAATAATATGTTTGGAAGGAGAAAAAAATGACTACAAAAGGAAAAATGAAAAAAAGGGCCTTTAAACATAATTGGCCGATATTTTTAAAATATTGATCGATATATCCGATATTTTGAAATATCGGCCGATAAATTTCGATAATTTGGAGATTTTTTGCCTATATGAGACAGCGACCGATTCATAGACCGATATAGTTAGTATCAGTCGATAATTTGAACCATGCTTACAATCATGTAAGCATGTAAACATGATTGAGAGTGGTGAGCTAGTCTTTAGGACGTGTGTCAGTGGTAGGCCAGTCTGCAATTTTGAGTCCTGCATTTAATGAATCAGCCAGTGAAAATGGGTATGATCCATCTTATCGTGTGGCAATCTCCCATATGAGGTTATTATCTTTTTGAATTACCTCTTTGAGCAGTGTCATCTTGTAACACCGTAAGCTCGAGGTCAGAGAAAATTACATATCATATTAATGTCCTAAAGAATCTCCTAATGATTACCAACAAGCTTCTTAGTGAACCTAAACCGCAAATCAGCCTCAGAATCAACTTCTTTTGCAATAAAATAACACCCACAAAGCAAACAGCAAATACATCAAAGCACCCTTTATTAATTACATGCCCACGTACAGCAATCTCTACACTAGATGGAGCAAAACAAGACCAAACCATAAAGAAAGAGATCATTAACTTCCAAGTCGTCCAGTTTGGAAATGCCAGATAAAAGCAACACGGTTCAACACCAATCAGAAAACCAAAAACACTAGAAAATGCAAACATTTGGAATGCAATCAGAGATGGCCGTTGCATTTCATACAGATAGACAAAAACAATCCCACCCGCAGCTCCACGAATCGACAGGAGGATTTGGTTGTTACCATGTTGGATGCTCCACAAGAGAACACACTAGTTCTTGTACTTCTTCTTTTGTAAACTATACCAAGGCAATTCACTTGCTTATTTCCATAAATAGCAACTTTTTGTATCTCACTTTCGGACTGGAGTTGCAAGGAAAACAATATAAAGGACTTGTGCTCTCGAGTCTATACCCAACAGACTTGAGGCAGCCAGCCAGCACTTCTTCTAATTGCCCGCTATTATCAGTATGATTCGTGAGGGGGGCTTTCTTCATGCATATCCATGGAGGAATCGTTGGAATTGCAGTGAATGGAATCCCTGTTTTGATGAGGAAAGTTTGTTTCTTGATTCCGTGCTGTTGCATTTCCAGTAGCCAAAACATTATTTTGATAATAACCACCCTGAGCTAAGTGAAAAGGCTGCAGGCTTCGTCGAACAGGACTAGATAGAGCATTAGAGAAAACTGAATTCTTCGATTGATCAGAGTGCCAAGACTGTGGACCCTGTCCGACAGTGGCCTGCCCAAATGAACCAGAAGACACCTGGGTGCTTGGATTCGTGAAGTGGGCAGTGGGTTGAGAATGCTGATGCTGCAATCTTGGAGACATTGTTGCATCCTCCCCACTATAATCGAGCTCGTTCTGCAAGATCATAAACAGTTCTAGTATGGTCTTATCAGATATTTTGCTAAGTAAAACCAGTAAAAACAACATCAACCTGAAATGAGAGAAACCTGCTACATGTAACTTGGAGGTAGTGTGTCCGATAAAACTTTCTCCCACAAATAGATTTACATGTTCAGATATTACACTTAAAATTATTTTTTCCCCTTTTCTGGAAGGTAACAAATTTCAATTAAAAGTACACATGGAGATTCGTGTTACTTGGCCCGTCCACATGTACATCTGCCTCCTTGGAAGATTGAGATTGTCATCCTCAAAAACAACTTATCCTTAAATTTAAATAATCAGAGTTCAAAAGGAAATGCACTGGATAATGATGAAATAAATAGGAGCAGCAGATCACGTTCGTCATAGTAAGTTCTTTTGTAATTTAATAAGCATACTGGACATTCTCATTCTAATTAACTTTTCTCTAGAAAAAAAATGTGTCATTACTTTTGAGCATTCTAGAGAACAACAGATGATGAATGATTAGTTGTATTTACTAGCAATCCTTGTGATACACAGTACTATTCATCACATCTGCACTGTGTAGTACTATAGTGTCCAGTTGGAGCAATGCCTTCCTAATCCAAGCATGTGAATGGCAAACTGAGAAAGTGCCTCAGGAAAAACGAGAACTTTCTGAAAGGACAACGCTCCTGGGATCTGCATATCTAAATCACCCAACCCAACTTGTGATTCCAAAAGCTACATTTGTGATATAGTTATCAGATCTGCACTTGTTATACTCCAGCGCCACACATACATATTACTCAAAATGATTACAGGGGGTTGAGAGTTGTGGGGGTGGGGGGACGACCTTGTTGCCAGTTTTCTAGAAGGATTTGATACTAACTCATCTCACTATGTGGAGGTCAGGAAGTGCTCTCTAGCCTTGCTAGCAGATATGGATGTGAGAATGTGAGTTGAGGTTGGTAACTAATGGTGTTTCCCCCCCAACAGGTGAAATCTCTTCAGAGGTCGGCAGTAGCGGCTATATTTTGTTCTATCTGGAGAAAGTAGAAAGATGGAATATTTTGGGGAAAAGAAGACTGGAGAAACTTAATGACATTATGAGATCAAGAGTCAGGAAATGAGTCACAATGAGAGGAATTTTATGACCTGAAAGTGAAAGACTTCTTCGTGCTCTATGAAACAGTATACCAGCTTATACCATATGGTTGTCATTTTCCCTTTTTTTTTTTTTATAGGAATGAAATTATCAGTTACCAACAAAAAAAAAAATTGTGTAGAAGTTGTTTCCAATTCTTACATAGGAACAGAGCAACTCAAGTGACTGGAATAAACACCTCATACAAAACAAGTTTTATCATGGTTCCAAATCTGAGAGCTATGCAATATTGCAATGTTCATTGCCAAGCACCCCAGAGGACAGATGGAAAGGATGGAGACGTCTCATACATGGCCACAAACTACAGAGTGGTTAAAAGGTGGAATGTTAATTACCAATATCCCCAGATGATAGTTGGGTTCAATTGGTTCAACTCAAACTCAATAATGATTATAGACTGGTTCTTTGTCTCATCCATTTGCAGCCAAAAATTCAAGAATCTGCAAATGTTGCACTTACACACTTTTTTAATTTTTGAAAATGGCAACTGAATTTTATTAAGCAATCCAAAAAAATCTGATTGCCCCACCTTAAGTCTCCCAATGTCAAACAAGAGACCCATGCCTTATTCCATGGGAAACATATTGGGAATAAAAGTATTCCACACTGAAACAACTCCAAAATCCCTAAAGATGAGGGGACACCTCAGGAAGGAACCGACCATTATGAGTAACAAAGTCCTTTCTTATAAGAACATACTTCCACAAATAATCTTCACTAGATCCAATACACCGCAACCATTTCTGAATAGAGCGAGAGCCCTAACCGACCTCCATACAAGGGTGACAAACCTTTCCCCAACCCACTAAATGTAATTTCCAATGATCTTCATTTTCATTCCACAAAAATTTACGCTGAATTGCTTTATGATGATCGAGAAGAAATAACCAGGCAAACTTGCTAATGCCCATTTAATCAAGGTAATTCTACCTCCAAAGAAAAACACCTGCTCTAACTGGAAAGCTTCCGATCAAAATGCTAAAGAACTAGTACCCACAGGACTTTGCAGGCTTACCACTACACAGGAGCAAACCCAAATAAGAAGATCGAAGACTACCTGCTTAGCAACCGAAACATGCAGCAAAAGATTCACCAGAGATTGATCCATCATGATAAAATCTCGCACTTGAGTAGTTATGTGTGATCCTGACACACTCTCAAACCAAAAAATCTAGACATATTCAAATCTTCCACTTGCTCCACATCCGCATTCGCCAAAAAATGATTGTATCATTCGAGTACGGTAAATGCATGATATCAATGTCTGAAATCTCAATGTGAAACCTTGAAAGGAGGCATAATACTTAATGCCTCAACCATAAAAACAGACAGCAGTGGAGAAAAAGGGTCTCCCAACCGGAACCCACAAAAAAACTTATTGGAGAACCAATCATAACAGAAAAATAAGCCGAAGAAACACACTTCCTGACCCGGTTCCTCCAACATGCTCCAAACCCCACCATCTGCAGAAGAGAATAATCACAAAATCCCCAAATCAACCATATCACAAGCCTTCTCAAAATCAAGCTTACAAATAACTCCTGGTCTAATATAATTTACCAGTTACTGATTGAATAAATAAAAAAACCATTGTCTCCTCACCTTATGCCTAGAATCAATATATCTGCACGGATAAAAAATTTGTCTCCCTCCCACAAAAGCACCTTGATCTTTCAAAGTGATAAATGGCATACATCTCTTCAAACAATTAGCAAGAACCTCCACCAGTATTTCATAGACACTCCCAGGAAGGTTAACCAGACATAAATATTAACTGCAACCACACCATCCTTCTTAGGAATCAAAACTTCAAAACTATAAAAGTCGCACATATCTCCTTACAAAGATGGCCTCAAGATTAAAATTCTAGCAAATAAGACATCACATCATCTCACACCATGCCCCAAAAATTTGTTAAATAAGTATAATAGGGAAACCATCAAGGCCCGGAGCCCAATCACCTCGCAAGTCAAATACTGCTAGCTTAACCTTATCTTCGGTAAAAGGGCCTTCAATTGAATAAGCTACAAATGAATAAAGAGAAGAAAATTCCAACCGAACCAACCGCAGCCTAATAACATTCAGCTCTTACATACAAACTATTCAAAAATAAGGTGAAGATGATCTCTGCTCCAAAAAGGTCAAGAACCAAATGCAGCCTCTTAGAGCTTGCATCACCAATGAGACCACATTGCATAAATGTCCTACCTGATAGGAAGAGAAACATTGCTTGCATCTAAGATGATGATTACACTAGCTTGAACTGCCTAACAATTTGTAAACTGCCAATTCTAGAGAACAACTAAGTTGTGGCCACAGATGGACGTTTCAGAAAAAAAATTGACTGAACAAAAATCCCAGGGCTAAAGATGGCCCACAGCATTTTGTGGCCTGTAGCACAATTGGAAGGTGCTCAGTTTTACATCCACAAGGTTGAGGATCCAAGTCATGTTACCATTTGGGGGCAAAAGGAAAATAGAACAAAAAGAAAAATGTTTTTTCATAGACAAAATAATCGCAGAAAATAATCATCAGTTAATTGCATCTGAAAAAAACTTTCCTAATATATATTTTTTTAATAGAGACCAAGAAGGAAGGTAATCCAAGAGCTTGACTCAAGGATAAGCAATGGGGTTATGAGTTTTTAACAGCAGCTATTCAGACTCGAAAGGCTATTCAGTATTCACCAGCACTATCAACCAAGTGACAATAACAATCCACATGCATATAGAGTGGCTCGTTTCTTGCCCAAACTACTCTAAATGCTTCTGGGCAAGCCATCATCCAATGAGAGAGGTGCCAATACCATACAAAAGAAAGTACACTAAAAAAAAAAAAAATGGTTAACTGAAGAAACCTGTAAGTAGGCAACTATATCAGCTGCTGCCACTCTTGATCCTTCCTCATGTTGTCTCAAGATCCACTGGTATATTTTTTCCTGCATAAAACATGCACCCGAGCAAAAAACTTCATGCTCATAAAACACCAGATTATTTTATTGACAAGGATTCCCGGACAGCAGCCATAAAAGCTGGGAGATGAACCAGTAGCAAACAAACTGAAGTCCACGAATATAAGGGTGTCATCACAAAGTCAAAGTGGCTCAAAGCATATTGCAAATAGCCAAATAACAAGAGTGTTTCAATCAATCTTAAACACCAAGAAGCAGTACAAACAAGGGTTCTTTTAAAAATAGAACAGTTCTACCTTTTAAAAATTAAACAGTTCTATCTTTTAAAATTAAAACAGTTCTAGGGCATATATAAATAGTTCAAAACTTCAAATCCCACTACCCATCCAAGAGGTGGCTCACTGTCTACTAGTACAAAATATAAGCAAAAGAGAAATGTAAGGTAAAAAGGCATGATAGATTCTATACAGGAGATAGACAAATACAGGATGGTAAAAAAATAAAAGTTCATATAAATGTAGGAGAAAAAAGGTGAAACGACCACACAGATTAAAAGTTACAGGTCAAAGAGAAGTTCAATAACACAAGTAAAAAAAGATTGTAAGGCAAAAGCATTTTGGGAGATACTACATTTTTTTAAATCGGTGTATGAATTGGGGGATACTAGACTGCAGGAATGCAAGTACAGATTGACCGACAAATCACGGCTCAGCCGGATGCGCCTAGTCCTATGGATAAGATCAAACAATCCCAAATGGAATTCTTTAATTTTTCTCTTCTATATAGAACCCAACCATAGTCTGTAGATTTACTCTCGTGTACTCTTTCCTAATTATATCCTTCTTATTCCCCTGGAAGTTGGAACTATCTTACCACACATGTTTCAGTCAGATGCACCTAGTCCTTACACCATTTCTTCATTGCTAAAAATTAAGCTCCATACAACCATTCAAGTCTAACTAGCATCTACAGAAATGTCTGTCTAAGCACAATATCATTTGATACTGACATAAAGCTCCACTTTGCGCATCTTGCATCAATCCTACTTCCAGATACCCATTTCAAGCCCTCTGTTTTGGTCTATAGTTGATCTTGGATAGATATTGAACCGAAGTGGCACTGAGCAGCATTACTTCCTTGGGATGCACAATTTCATGTAGTCCCAAACATATGCATGCAGGATCAGTAAAATGTTGTTTGTTGAAATGATGGGCCCCAATAACAAGAGCAACACCCACAACCTCACAGTTGTGACGAAAAGAACCTCCCAATTGTGCTATGGGCTCTCAGGTTAAAAAATGCATATCATGCATCCCTTATGCCTCTTTATATAGGCCATCCATTTAGAGGCCACTATTTAAGGAGTTGGGATCTTACCACCTATAAAACCTAAGTACATCAACTGCATTAAGGCACATTGCATCAACATTATCAAGCTACATTTCCTGAGTGTATGGACTCAAGAGGCGCCTCAAAACTAAACATTCAATCGGTGAAGGAATCTCCTATACCTCCGGGATAAGGTTCCTTCCCAAGGCATTCCCTAACAGATTAAGATCATTTTTTTAGTAAATTCAATGGTTCAAGAAAGCTTTCTGCTTGTTACCATCCATCAAAGATTTCCGTGAGTTACCCTCCATCTCACCAAGATTTGGATCAAGGATGATTTTCTTATAGGGAATTGAATGATTTTAGAAAGATTCCCTCTTCTCACTGTGCATCGCACCTGTCTCAACAAATTTACCAACCAACTGCAGCCATAAACTCAAGCAGAATTCATGATCACAAGAAAAACAACAATTTCAAGGACTGATCCATAAGAAAGTATACAACTTGTAACAACTGATAAGATCACTTTGATCATAAACCTTGAGTACAACCAGTCCCCCCTTCTGGGTGCCACTGCCCCTGGTTTACTTTTAGGTTAGTGTACTTTCACTTGCTAAATCAATAGAACAGATAATCACATAATCACTAGAAGAAAAATCTATGCCTACCAAAGAGCAACCCATCAATTGGAAACTATCATATGCTTGCTTTGAGATTAAAAAAGAAATCTGAACCCCAATTCAACAACACTGAACTCACAGAACAAAGAAGGAGAAAACCAGTAACTGAATAACAATAAAATATATACACATCAGAACTAGACTAAAACCCAAAAGAAAAGAAAAGAAAAGGAAAGAACTTTTTTTTATTTGGGAAAACAACAGCAGGATCAATTCACATCTCCAAAAGAGAAAGGAAGGGAAAGAAACAAACAACACTAAATCGCAGTGATTAGAAAAGAAGAGGAAATAATAAGAGCAACCCATGTTAGATAATCCAAAACAAGGAACACCCACCAAATCAAATCGAATCAAATCTAATAAAAAAAAAAAAGATCGATCGAAGCATAGAAAGGAAAAGGAGCAAACCATTCCATGGCGCTCTCCTGCTTGGAACGCGAGCTTCTGCTGGTTCATGGCCTGCGTGTAGAGCTGCGAGAGAGAATTCGCGGCGCTGCAGAAGGTCGAATAGATGGTCCGATCGACTTCATCGAGGCGAGTTGCGTCGGATTTCCTCTTCTTCGCCATGGAATCTGCCCTCAAACACCCTAGGAAAAAAGCCTAGAAGCCTTTTCTGCCCCCAAATTCGGTGGTTGCAGAAGCTTCAAGGAATAGAAAGAAAGATGAAGAGGTGGGACAAATCGAGAGCGCTATCACGCTTCTTGTAAAGAGGGCTCCGATTAAACGCATGTGTGTAAGCCATCTTTCCTTTTCAGTAAATATATATATATATATATATATATATATATATATGGAATTACCACTTACTATGCTTGGGAGATTTTCTTTTTTATTTCTTTTTTTTTTTTTTTTTTTGTTCCAATCTGTACCGATCAAATTGTGGGGCCCATAAGGATCTATCGTGATGATCGGTTGATCTTGACCTTTGATCTAGAAAGTTTGTGGGTTGGATGGAATTGAGCTTTTCATAATGATTTTGATGAAATTAGAGCCTCCATAAGGGAGACGTTGAATTTTCAATCTCCATTGTACACAAAGGAGGGGTCCTAAATTAAAGAGAATATAAAAAATTCTTCATTGTGGCCTCTCTCCAGGAGAACAAAACCCCCGCGGGTATTAGTCTTGAGATTCATTAATTAGGCATTATAGAAAAATATTATTTTATTGAAATGCTACATATTATTTTAATTCTTAATAATATGCGTGTCTTTTGCCAACACTCTAATGGTTGAGCGACGTTAGCACATTGGCATCACATACATGCCCGATTTCTGGGTGTTTAGGTTGGTAGTAACACTCCTATCATAGGCCAATTTGGAGGGAAAAAAAATGGTGACCTACCCTTCATGAGTTGGGATAGTTGTGAGTTGTAGCTAGTATAGGCTTGCCTACGAGTTCTGATCCTTTGTTTTCGACAAAATAGGAAAATACTATTTCGACCTATCTCCGAGCGCCACCAATACAAATTACATATTTGCCTTTTTCATTCCAAGAAAGCAATTGAGAGTGTGCAATTAGCTGACATCACATTTTGTATAGGTGGCATCACATTTTGTATAGGTGGTGTTCGGGGATAGGTCGAAACAGTATATCCCTGTTTTGACTCCTTGCATAAATAGGTGATTTCGTATAAAGTACATGCACGATTGTTGTCTAGGGATCTTAGATTGCCAGTCTAATTTAGGGGGTCTTACTTTTTGTGGACAACATGGATTGGAAATCGTGCACCTTTGCGCTCATGACTCTTGTATGTCATAGATATCATAGGCCAACCTAGAAAAAAAAAAGTAGTGACCTACCCTTCATGAGTTGGGATAGTTGTGAATTGTGGCTGGCATAGGCTTGTTTAGGAGTCCGGATCCCTTGTTTCAACAAAATAGGAAAAATATTATTTCGGCCTATCCCTGAGTGCCGCCTATACAAAATTCCATATTTGCCATTTTCATTCCAAGGAAGCAATTGAGAGTGTGCAATTAGCTAACGTCATATTTTGTATAGGTGGGCTCACTATTTTCCTATTTCGTTGAAACAGGGGATCTTGACTCCCTATCTAAATAGGTGATTTCATTTATAAGACGTTCATGGGTCTGTTAACATCATATTTTGTATAGGTGGCGCTCACTATTTCCCTATTTCGTTGAGACAGGGGATCTTGACTCCTTGTCTAAATAGGTGATTTCATTTATAGGACATTCATGGGTCTTAGATTGCCTATCTAATTTAGGGTGCCTTGCTTGTTGTGGACAACATGGATTGGCAATTGTGCACCTGTGCGCTCATGACTTTTGTATGTGAAAAAAAATGCTTGTCCCAATCCATTGTGTCATTTCCAGTTGGACCTCGTGTCTACACCTAACCTAATTAATTATAAACTTGCTATTTAGGCTTAGGTCCAACCAATTTACCACTGGTGGAACTGGGGGGTTGGCAAGGGGCCATGCCCCCCAAAATTTTCAAAAAAGTTACTATATATTTTAAATTTTATATGTACTTTTTATACGTTGCCCACCCAAGATTTTTTTTTATTGTGGAAGGAAGAATTCTTAGGTCCGCCCCTACAATTTACTAACTTCTTTATTTATTTTTATCGTTCGCATTGAAATATATATATATATATATATATATTGCAATAAGTTTAGGATTCAAATGAGTGTATTTTTCTTTATTTATTGAGAATTTTATCCAAAAAAGCACCTTAGAGGTCCACTAACCAAAAGAGGTATCCATAGTTTTAATGCAAAAGAACCGGTATTCCCGCTAGAATATTCTTTTCTTTTTTTTCTTTTTTTTGGCTTTTTCCAACAAGCGACGAGGTCGTCGCTTAATATTGAGATTTAGTGTCGACGTAGTCCCCAAATTCATCAAATCTGCCTTTTCTCCGACCTTTATCATCTGCGATTGTTGGTTTCTGTACCAAAACGAACCAGAACATAACTCTCTCCCAACATTGAATATTCCTTGTGGAGGTTGTTGATCTCCATTAATGAGGTTGGCATAGCACAGTTTGACCTTCTTTCATGCGTTCTCTACCATACGGTTTGATATACAGTTTATTCATTTCATATCTTTGCTGTATGATTATTTTTAAGTAGCTAAATCATAAAGGTAATGACCTTTTGAGGAATGGGGAAAGGAAATCGCCAGAGAAAAGGGAAAAACGATGGGAGGAAGAAGAGGAAAATGGGGGAAATGGGTTTGAATGTGCCGACATTGTTGTCACACGTTTAAATCTCTAATAAAAAAAATGGAAGTGGTCCCTGCCATATTGACTAGTGACGCGTTTTACTGTTAGTGGCCATCTAGGGTCTTTTTTTTTTTTTTTTTGTAGTTTTCTCTTATTTATTTCTTTCTCTCTTTTCTTTATATCAATCTTTCTTTTTCAAACTAGCCACTGGAAATGGGAATATTTAAAGTTTTGATAATCTCTTCGATCAAAGCCAGTTTTGAAAGGCGAAAAAAATATCTCAAGTATTAATACCATGCACAACTCCGCCTATGTTGGGGTAGCCTTGACATAGCTGGTCCCAAGCCCGGACAAAGGAGGAGAGTTGTGCGTTAGCCGACAGCCGGCACAATACTCAGTCGGATTTCTTTATGGATTTGAGGCCTCATGAAATTTCGTGGGGGCGTCCCCTACTTAGCGACGTGCTATATGGTTTGAGTGTAGTGATAAGTGAGTAAAGACCGCTACATCGGCGCTCGAGTGCAGTATTAAAAGGGCAAGGGTCCTCACACTTTATTGGACGAGTGTGGGGGGTAAGGAAGCTAGTCCAAAATAGAAGGCTAAGATTAGGTACTTGGAACATTAGGAGCCTAACTGGGAAACTTATGGAAGTGGTGGATACAATAGAAAGGAGACGAATCACAATTGCTTGCTTGTAAGAGACAAGGTAGGTGGGACAGAAAGCTAAAGAGATTGAGAGGACTGAGTATAAGTTATGGTATACGGGACTTAATAAATCGATGAATGTGGTCGGCATAATGGTAAGCAATGACTTAAATGAAGATATAGTTAATGTAAAGCGCTCTAGAGATAGGATTATTGCAATTAAGTTAGTGTTAGGAGAATAGATAGTGAACGTTATTAGTATTTATGCCCCCCAGGTGTGCTTAGGAGATGGACATAAGGAGAAGTTTTGGGAAGACTTGGAAGGAGTACTACTATCGATACCCCAATGCGAGATGGTCTTCATAGGAGGAGATTTGAACGGTCATGTAGGACGCGACGTAGATGGATATATAGGAGTACACGGGGGACATGGATATGGTAATGGAAATGAAGAAGGGAAGGATATTTTGTAGTTTGCAGTGGCTTATGATCTCATGGTAACTAACACCTTTTTTAGGAAGAGAGATGAGCATTTAGTGACTTATAAGAGTGGCTCCTCAAGGACACAGATTGACTTCTTCTTAACTATGAAAAGAGACCGCTTAGCTTGTAAAGATTGCAAGGTTATACCGGGGGAGAGCTTGACTTCCCAACATAGGTTGTTGATTATAGATGTACAGCTACAAAGGTAGACTAGAATAAAGAAGTTGTATAGATGCTCAAGGACTAAATGGTGGAACTTGAAAGATGATAAGCAACTAGCATTAAGGGAAAGAGTGTTAGAGGAAGACGTTTGGGGCGGTAAATGGGAGTGCAAATATTATGTGGGATAAGGTAGCAGAGTGTATTAGGAGGGTAGGGAAAGAAGTCTTAGGAGAATCCAAAGGGGGTGCTCCGGCACAAAAAAGAGGCATGATGGTGGAGCGAGGCTGTCCAAGACAAGATAAGAGTTAAAAAATAGTGCTTTAAAACTTGGCAAAATGATCGAAATGGAGCGAACTTGGAGAAGTATAAAGAAGCAAAAAGAGAAACAAAAAAGGTAGTTAGTGAGGCCAAGGCAAAGGCGTTTGAGAAACTATATAGGCGACTTGACACTAAGGAAGGCAAAAGAGAGATATTCAAGCTTGCTAAAGCCAGAGATAGGCAGACCAAGGACTTAAACCAAGTTAAATGCCTTAAGGATGAGGATGAAAAAGCATTAGTAAAGGAAGAGGAGATAAATGAGCTTTGGAAGAGCTACTTCTACAAGTTATTCAACGAAAACAGTAGTAGTGACATACAATTGGCATAGCTTACCATTTATAGGGAAGAATCGAATCATATGTTTTATAGGAGAATCAATAGGGAAGAAGTTAAAGAAGTATTGAAAAGGATGAAAAATGGGAAAGCGGTTGGGCCAGATGGTATCCCTGTTGGAGGCTGGAGGTGCTTGGAGGAGGATGACATAAGTTGGTTGACAAAGCTTTTTAATGTAGTGCTAAAGAGCAAGAAGATGCCTGATGCATGGAGGAAAAGTATTCTTATACCCATATACAAGAACAAAGGAAATATTCAGAACTGTGCGAACTACCGCGGGATTAAATTGATGAGCCATACAATGAAATTATGGGAGATAGTTATTGAGAGAAAACTAAGAAGAACAACAAACGTTTCAAATAATCAATTTGGTTTCATGCATGGGAGATCAACCATGGATGCTATCTTTCTTCTGAGAAGGTTAATGGAACAGTATAGAGAATGTCAGAGAGATTTACATATGGTGTTCATTGACTTGAAGAAGACCTATGACCGGGTTCCTAGGGAGATTCTATGGAGAGTACTGGAAAAGAAAAGAGTGTGTGTCACATATATTAAGGCGATAAAGAATATGTATGATAGAGTCATGATATCTATAAGAACGAATGGCAGAGAGACTAAAGAGTTTCCTATCACGATTGGGCTACACCAAGGCTCAGCGTTAAGCCCATACTTGTTTGCCCTAGTTATGATTGAGATTACAAGACATATCCAAGATGATGTGCCATGGTGTATGTTATTTGTAGATGACATTATTTTAGTGGATGAGACGAGAGAAGGAGTGAATGCTAAGCTAAAATTGTGGCGGAAAACGTTAGAGACTATAGGGTTTAGGCTAAGTCGATGCAAGACGGAATATATGGAATGCAAGTTTAGTAAAAGTAGGACAACTGGTAATATAGAAGTAAGTTTGGGCACACAAAAGATTGTAGAGAAAGAAAACTTTAGATAGCTTGGATCTATGATGCAACATGATGGAGGAATTGATACTGATGCAAGTCACAAGATTCAGGCCGGGTGGACCAAATGGAGGAGTGCTTCGGGCGTCTTGTGTGATCGGAAAGTCCCCCTCAAGGTTAAAAGAAAGTATTATAAGGTGGCGATACGCCCAGCATTGTTATATGGATCAGAGTGTTGGGCAGTAAAGCATAATCATGTTAAGAATATGGAAGTTGCGGGGATGAGAATGCTAAGATGGGTATGTGGGATCACAAGGAGAGATATGATTATAAACGAGGAGATTATGGGCAAAGTAGGAATAACACCGATTGAAGATAAAATGAGAGAAAATCGACTGAGATAGTTCGGTCATGTTAGAAGGCGTCCAACGGAGGCACCTGTTAAAATGTGTGAAAGCATAAAGATTGCCAAGAGTAGGAGAGGAAGATGGAGACCCAAGAGTAGTTGGAAAGAAACTATTAAATATGACCTTGCCTACATGGATCTAACGGAGAACATGGCCCTAAATAGATTTGATTGGCGTCGTCAAATCCATATAGCCGACCCCACCTAGTGGGAAAAGGCTTGGTTTGGTTTTATCAATACCATATACATTATGGAGGTTGGAAATTCAAATTTTCAACGTAAAGAATTAAGAACGAAGAGGCAAAACCATGATTGAGTTATATAGATACCCATATTGCCAGATAAAAGATCTCCAAACTCACACAAAATAGGGGAGACTCAGAAAGGCTTCTGGTTTATATGGTGAGTTCCAAAAGATTTTTATTCATTATCATATATGAAGGTGCTGACTTTGACCTATCAAAATTCAAATTTGACACTCCCAATTTCGACTTTGACTGCATCCTTTGATCAATCGTATAATAACATATCAGAATAGAGTCGACCCTACGAACGAACCTACAACCTACATCGATTTAGAAATTAATTAAGGACTCATCTAGTCCTTCGATTATAGAGTTGCACAAGAAAAATCACAAAACAGTCAACTAAATCAAACAAATCGAGTCAAATTATAAACTAATCAAGGGCTCATCCAATATTGATTTTAAATTTGCAAAAGCATTAGATAAGGAGGGTTCTATACTGTGATCTCCTTCCCTACTCCTTAATCCAAACAATAGACTGAGACATGAAAACCAGATTTTCCTTCAGAAAGCCATTCCATTTCATCTTTCATCTATCATAGGAAGTTTAAAAGTAAGAAGATCTCTTAATAAACTCACTTGAGAATCTTTCTTTTATGGTCTTTCTTTTATTTCTTGATTTTAATTTTCAGTTTTAGGCATTGGGTTTCCATGAATTTATTTGTTTCTTTTAAGTTGTTCATATTATTGGATCGTCTATGAACTTTTATTTTCATGTTTTATTTTTGTTGTACTTTTATCATTTTTATTTTTTATTATAAATTATTCTTCTCATTTTAAAAGAACGTTTGAAATAAATTTCTCAACTAATTTTGAAATTAACCAACTATATATTTTTATTATTATTATAGATTTTAATTTTGATTGTGATTTTTACCGTCTCAATATAATTTAAACTTAATATTATTTTAAAACTATATTCTTATTAATGTTTTAAATTATATTGCTCATGCTAATTAAGCACGAGCATGTTTTGCTAGTAAACTTGACATGAAAACCAGATTCTCGTTCAAAATGTCATCCCGTTAATTTCATCTTGCATCTATATCATAGGAAGCTTGAAGTTAGAAAACCTGTAAATAAACTTTTTTGAGTATTTATCAGGTCTTTTCTCATCAATTGTACAGATTGAGATATCTTTTATTGTCGTTGTGTTCTTTTCACGGTAACATCCAATCTCCGCTCCTCCTTCCAAACTCCTTATTTTTTATATGTTTCTACACGTTAGTTTGTGTTTCCTTAATGAATTTTCTCCAATTTGATTTTTTTTAATCCTTTCATCTGTTTATTTGTGATAATTATTTATTCAGGGATGTAGATCTGATTATCTCAAATAGCTACCAATGTTCATTTAAATCGAGTGGAATTTTGTATGAAATTAGATGTACTTCTAATAGATTTTGATTGAGGAAAGAAAATTGTGAGTTAATTGATCTCTTGTGTTGGGAGATGGTTAGGTTTTATCTCAATAGATCTTAATCTAGGAAACTATTTAGATTGTATGAAAGTGAACATATATAAAGGATTGTGATAAATGATTAGATAAGATTGTAATGTACGCTGATCACGGACGTATTTTGCTAGATTTCTTCTTATTAATATGGGCTTTTTTTTTTTTTTTTGTTTTGGTAGAAAGAAAAACTATAAATTTGCATTTAATATATGAGTTTTACGTATAAAAAATAAGTCCTATTGAATTATCCTAACCCTTGATTTAACAACCTTAAATTGTAATGACATCTTAACCATAGATTCTCTTAAAATTGAATCTAGCATTGACTGAAGGTTTCGTGTGTGTAAATTTGAGCTTAAAGCCAAATCATGAAATGAAAAGGAGTATCAAGGGGCGTGCATTAATGAAAGGTAGGCCCAAATGGGCCCTACAGTGATGGACTGCATCACAATTTTTTGTAGAACATTTCCCTTCAATTGCTTACTGTTTGTTGATCTACTGGATATTATGCGCCTACGAAGGTTGGCTTCCAATATTCTTGGACGGAGGGGTGCAATCTGGTCTACGATGACCCCTTTTATTTATTGGTCCTATAACTTAGGCCTACATCCATACCATGAGCCTAAAACTAAAGTCCGGACGAAGCCCTTTATTTGTCTCATTTTTTCTGATATTGTTGGTCTAGGTAAAGCCATCTACTTGGACATTTTAAGTATGTAAAGGCTGGGGCCCAATCTTTACAATCGGGGTGGTTAGCTTTTAGGCCCAGGCCCAACCAATTAGCACAAAAGATTAATGGCCCATGCCAGCCCTAATGCAGGCATAGCTCAAGTCAGAGCTGAGCTTGTGATTTTGGGTAGGAATACCCAAGTCCAGCTTGCATCCAAACCACATTGGTTGGGTTAGGCTTCATCCCAAGGCCCTTGATCAAGCTATAGGCTACAAATTGGTAGCTCGTGGGCTCTTTCATCTGCGCGCATATTCTCTATTTGCTTTTGCAGTGAACCCGTCGTGAATGTAAGCAAACTTGTCTCTTTTCTTCTCATTTTCTAGTGTGGTGATGACTTTGTTATCTTCGTTATCCTGTCTCTAATCAGATTCACTACAGTAACATTAGAAAGATGAAATAGGAGAAGGAAATCTTGATGGTCAGCTTTTAATTTCTATATATATGTAGATCTTTAATACAGTTAGTTCTATCAAATTCATAAAGCCTCCACTTGCATGCATAAAGTTGTCATTTCATTTTCATTATCGACAGAAAGAAACCCACAAGTAGGCCCCAAGCACAACGCTAACGCGTGCATAAATTTAGTGCAGTAGCAGGGCTCCGTTACGCATAAGCTTATCATGCAAATACCACGTGTATGCGCCTGCAAACAGTACGAAAGACGCGTATCAAAAAGCCCAAACGAAGCTGCCACGAAGAGCGCATGTGTCTCGGGCCCAACAAACCCACAAAACTCCCTGTTAGGTTAAGCATGAAGTTTACTTTTAAATATCCAAGTCCTGATCTTCTAAGTTAAAATCCGCCTTAACTAAACACGTGACCTTTTAAAAAGCCTTTTAAAACTATACTATTTGAAGCCGTAATAACTTTCTAAATAGAGTTAAGCATGCTTATGCGAGAGCAATATTATGACGAAAGACCTCAAAAAGTGAATTATTTCATACTAAGTTGGGCAGGACCGTGACACCAAGTCTTAACAGAATTTAAGGATACACACTTGATTTTGCTACATAATAAATTTTCTTTCTTAATCGCCTCAACTTCACTACCCTCAGATAAGTGGAACTTTGAGCGAATGTTATTCTTGTAAAGAAGAAAGGAGACAGACGTTGAAGAAGATCAGGAAACCATGTCGAGTTCTAATGTTGAACCACATGATAAGATGAGAGCGAGAGACGTGGGGCGCGTGGCTCGGGGCGAGCAGGCCCCTCGACCTGCTCACGAGCCTGGTTCAATCTCTGAAGCCCCACCACATCCTGAGGACGACGCCCCATTCAAGGTCTCTCTCTCTCTCTCTCTCTCTCTCTCTCTCTCTACCGTTGATGTAATGGGCCTCAATGATCTGTGATATGAACAGGTGCTGGAGATACGGACGGCCCCTGCTGATATGCGTTTCCCAACCACAAACCAGACTCGTCACTGCTACACCCGCTACATCGAGTACCACAAGTAAGTATTTATGCCTCAACTTGCGACTACTGGGCCTGAATGCCTAAAGGGCCCAGATATTATATATACAGAGAGATAGGTATGCCCCCATGTGTTTGACCCGACCGGACTAATCTCATGGGTGGCGTTGGATAAACCCACACAAATGTACATTGAGCAAATCTGGAGTGCAAATATAATGTGCAAACTCATGGGACGTTATAGAGTTTGGTTGAATTTTTTCTAATCCACTTTCAGGTGTGTTAGAGCCAAAGGAGAAAATGCACCTGAGTGCGACAAGTTCGCTCGCTGCTATCGCTCGCTCTGTCCTACTGAGTGGGTGAGTACACCTCTTTTCTGCAACTTGGGCCGAGACAAGTCATAGCCCACGTGAACACAGATGTGCTGGATAGCTGGGCCTGGACCAAGGCCCCGGCCTGAATTTGAAGCCCAAGTAAAATTTGGGCAGGACTCTAGGACCTGCAGCCTCTCTGTCCCCAAATCAATCTCTCTCTCTCTCTCTCTCTCTCTCTCTCTCTCTCTCTCTCTCTCACGACTAATTGCTCTCTCTATTTTATTTTTTTTGGTGGTGTCTTTGTGCAGGTTGTGCAATGGAATGAACAAAGGGAGCTTGGAATTTTCCCAGGTCCTCTCTAAATTCTAGGTAAGTCTTCTCAAAATGATCAGGGCCTTTTGGTTTACAGAGATGCAAAATATGGGCCACTATCTTTTGTCTGATCTCCAAATGTAGCAGCATGTAGTAGCACAGAAATTAGTGGTAGGTTCATATAGAAAAGGTATGTAATAAAGTACAATGCTGAAAGATGTTAAACATTTCAAATACTAAGTAGGCTCCATAAAGGTGGTTTGATACATAGCTCAGTAAGGTGAAACAATGTGTTTTTTTTTTTTTAACTGAAAATGGATACTAATGGACGTAGGTTATGATACTTTTAAGGGAGTATGGTATAGAGACAAAATCACCAATATCATTTTTTGACCTCCTTTACCCTTACAAGGCCAGAAGTTCCAACGTCACCCATTTTTGGTTTGCCCCAACTGATGTCGATCAAACAACAATTTGGGGGATGTGCCTTCCCAGTTCCCACACAAGTTTCATAGGTATCAGTCCTGTAATTTTAACTGATTGGCTGAGTTCTGGAGACCTAAGAAGCTTTGATTCTCCAACTCATGCCTGGATCATTAACATCACTGCCTGAAGTCATTATAATACTCCTTTTGGCTCGATCATTAACTCTCCGGGCTGTTTATGTTCTGGGTTGAGCCGGGCAAGGATTGTCAGAGTCCAGCCTGTTTAAGGTACTAGGCCCTTCAATGGGCAAGGTGTTAATAGCTTCTTTTGCAAAATATATTAGGATCACTTCAGGCCTTTTAAACATACATTGCCGCAGGCACTGCTTGTTTAATAATTGGGTCAGAAAATTAGGCCTGTGTATGGCCTACAAGCCCCAAAACACAGTCCAAATATGCCCAATGCGTGCCAGGCTTGAATTGGGCCCTTGATGGCATGGCCCGTGGGCATCTTCTACACTCGCTAGAGAAATCTCTTTTCAAGTGGGCCATCACTGTTCTAGGCTGGCCCTTCATGCTTCAGGCAAAATCTGGGTTGTTATAGATTGGGCCTTGCCTGGTTTCAGGGCCAATGAAAAGCAAATTTTCTTTTAGCCTTCTACATTGATGTCTGGCCGCTAAAACCAAAGTGACTAGTGTCAAAATTACTTCATGTGGCATGTTGATTTGGCCCCTTAACCATTCAAATTCTGAGTGGAGCATTACTTGTTGTGCACCTTAGATCCAAGGGTTTAAAATAGAAGATGGCCACAACAAAATGTAGTGTTCATAATAAATATCACCTTAGATGTGATTGAAGGCTAGATACATAGTATAAAGCTTGAAGAAATTATATGGAGATGATATAGGTAGGTGGCTAACCCCTTCTTTCATTTCAGCCCCATTCCCCACTCTCTTAGTTTTGAGTGGCCAGTGGGCCTATCAACATGTGGGATTCTGATTCCAGCTCAAGCTCTAGCGGGCTAACGTTTAAAAAGGCCATACCTGTCTGTGCCTTGGCCCATCCAAAGTGCACACACCTACTGACATGCCTTAGTCTGGCAGAAAAGGAACAGTTTGACCTTTTTAGACAATTGGCTGGAAAGAAAAAAAAATTTGTGACTACCACTAATCAAGAAGATGGACCGGGTGGGCTAGGGTGGAGAAACATATGCATTAGGATGGGTGTTGGGGTTGGGCCCAACATATTTATGGCCGTGTCTAGGTCCGATAAGGATTGAACGGTCTGAATCTAGGGTTGTAAACGGGTCGGTTATGGTCCGGGTCCATGGTTGACCCGGAACCGTAAGCACTAAGGAAAATGTGGAACCAAATATGGACCCGAAATCGTTTCAGAACTAGTTTCTTGGCTCTGGAATCAGAACCATATATGAGACAGGTCCGGATCTAGGTAGATAATGCTATTAAAAAAATATGGTTTATAGGGGAGTTCTGCAAAAACTTAGGTAATATGTCGGGTCTCGGGTCCATGGGTCCGAACTAAGGTTGAACCAAATCCGGATCTATTTACTTTTCAGGGCTTAAATAAGGACCCGGATCAAGTTTTTAACGGATTGGAACCTTCGGGTAACCGGAGAATCGGGAACCCATTTACATCCCTATCTAAATCCCTCTCTCTCTCTCTTACACAAACCCAATATCTTGGTATAAGGGCACCTGATGATAAATATAGGAGGCCAAAGCCTTGCCCTATAAAGGGCCTAGTCCAAATAGCTTGAAAGACTGTTGAAGTTCCATTTTCAGTCCAGATAAACAGATTAAACAAAAATAAATAAAAGACCTGCTATTGGGTCCGCACTATAGGACCTGCATCCATTACTGAATTACAATTAATACTATCATTTAAACATAAGAAAGAACCCAAACCTGTTCTTTTAATATAAACCCACAATCTCATAGTTATAATAGTGAGCACCTTTCACTGTAGCTTTAGCTCTAGTCACTCGGACCTTCCATTTAGAAATCATCTTTCCAACAAGAACAAGAAAAAAAATGTTTGGTTGGATTGAAGAAGATAATTTCTTTCGAAATCCAAAATCCTCCATTTGGCTACAGCACGTAGAAATGAATAAAAGGGATGGAACTTGGAAATTCTAAAAGAAGAAAAGTCACTTTTGAGGAGGTTGAAATTTAGAGTTCTAACAAACAAACACAAAATTTAGGAATGTCAAGGAGACAACTATCACATCAGTCAGTCCCCAGCAATCTCCAACATCATCAATTCCCTTTAGTAAGAAAATCTACTAAGAACCTCGGATTAAAATAACTATAAATATTGCTAGTGAAAGTTAATAATGAAATGTGGAGCCGTATCTCTGTAGCATGCTTATGGGCTCCCTCTAGTGACGGTGCATCCACTACCCAAAACACTAGTGGTATAAAGAATCTTGGTTACAGCCTTTGATTTTATTTAACAATTGCATTGGGGACTGTTCAAGTTGCCATCTGGGTTGGCAATTGGCATTCATGATAATCTAAGATATCGATGATTACCAAAGTTAAATCCTTTCCATTATACTCGTATGAGAAAGAACACTCTTAATTTCGGACGACAAAATAAGCATATATAAGAAGATGGGCAAATTAATGTTACTTGTGAGGAGATGGAAACTCACATATGATGTGAGGTAATAAAACTCACATATGCAAAGAGGGAGGAAGCTGGATTTGAACCCAAAACCGCCTAATGCGAACTAGCACTTCTTACCACTAAGGTAAGAAGTCATTCTCAACCATATGTCTATTAGATATCTTACAAAGCCATATCATACAGCAGGATAATATAAGACGGACTGAAATTACCCACGTTTTTTTAGTATTTAATATTTGTATAAAGGGTTTCCCTTCTGCTTAGAGGTATCTCTCGTGTATTTTGTGGACCTCCTTCATACTCACAAATCCCATATGATATTGCACTCACCATAATTTGACGTTAATCTTGATTATATTCCATGTCGGATTCTACATTATAAAAATATAAGTTAAGAAACCATGAAACTTTGAGGCCTCTATATGAGTGGTTATGGTGGTCATATTGATTGCCTAAAGTCATATTCACAATGAAACCTTTCTTCACACTATTCTCGCGTGATTTGCTTATGTCAAAGGAGTCTCACAAGGATTTTCACATTTTTAACTCTCATGAACGTATGAGAGGTACCTCTTACTAAAAGATAACCATATTCCAGCACTCACGGTTGAGTGATGTTAGCACTTTAACATCATCACATACAAGCATAAGGATCGATCTCTAAGTCTGTAGACTAGGTCTGTCAAAATCTCACACGATCCGTTAACACGACGCGAACCCATGACGATATTAGCTCGGATGGCCTCTTAACGGGTTCGTGTCGTTATAGGTCGGATCCGTTAACCCATTAAAATAGCGGGTCGTTAACGAATAAAATCAGTACCCATTAACAACCTAATACAACCCGCCAAATGAAAAATGACAAATTATAAAATGCATGAAGGGTATTTTGGTAAGTTTGAAAAGGTTAAAGTGAAACCATAAAACTCACATATAAAAGATCATTTTCTATCTCCTTCACTCTCCTTTCATTAGTAAAAGAGTGTGTGAAAATTGACATGGTCCAAAATGGACAAAATTATTTGACGGATTAATAGGTTGTGTCGTGTAACCCGTTAAATAAACGGGTCGTGTTCGTGATTTTTTAACTCATTTATTTAATGGATCGTATACGGGTTGAGGTGATTCTAATCCGAATTTATTAATTTGCAATTCGAATTCGTAAACACGACACGATTGACAGCCCTACTTCAGACTTCAAGTCTGAAGTATCATTCTAACTTAGAAAGAAGAAAAACGAAGAAGATAACTCTGCATGCGATTTACCAAGTCTCGAAGCCAAGTCCTCTACTACTTTAAAATGTTTTAGCTGCCTAGCTGGGCTCAAAGTTGAGTCCGAAGTCCTGATCCACCATGAGCCCATACCAAACCGGACCCAACTTTTTCCAACCCCACCTACAATCATTCCTTCAAACCAAATGGATGTATGCATGTACAAGACTATCATAATTCATGGGACTTAGCTTTTTGGCAATGAAATGATGGCAGAAGAGGAACGTAGATGCGACCAACAGAAGATTGGCTCCATTCTCATCCCAAATGAAAAATGCAGTGTGAAATGAAATGATGGGGTTGAACAAAGGAAAAATATATATATAAACAAGAAGACTCGTGTGCATATTCAAATGCCCATCATTTGGACATTCTAAAGCTAAAATCCCTTGGTCTCTTTTGTACTTGATAAGACGAAAAGAACAGATGGGGGCCATCTCTCACATCCAATACAGATCAAAAAAAATTTAAGTGTTATGAGTGCTGAGTATCTTATCCTACACCCCCTGCACCCACCCTTCCATCTTAACTTGGGCCCCACACCCTTGATGGCTCTCTGTCTCTGTCTTCCGTCTCCACTACCAAATCAGTTGATATAACCACCTCACAGCTTAAAAGAGGATGGGACTCACCTTCTCTCTGTCTCTTCTCTTGGCAATAATTGTGTTAGCTGCCGCACGTGTGGGGCCTTCTCAAGCTTGGTTTAATCAATGTATCTGAGGGAAGGTGGGAAACTCGCACGAGTGCCACATAAATTGGAGGCTGCAGCTGGAAGGATGCCCCACGTGTGTCGGGCTCACTCATGTCTGGTTGGAGCCACTTATTTAGCTGGGTCCATGTTGTGGCCTACATTGCATGAATAAAGGTAATTTGTATATCTCTTTCGCATGTCAATCACTATCTCAACAAAGGGAGATAAATGTTCATGGGTGTCCAATGTAACCAGGGATTGTTCGATGAGTGACTTTATCAACGTTGGTGAGAGTTGTGTACTATTGTGGTCCTGTGGACCCTCTTTCATTCATGATGAAATTCAACAAAATGGGTTGCTTGAGAATGTTCCTAGTTTAGGGAAAGTAAGGAAGCCTGTGGGGGTGGTGTGGTTTACATTTCATATAGTTGATTATATGATTAATCATCTTGGCTCTAAAGAAGGGGGTGGGGGGGTGGGTTTACATTTCATATAGTTGATTATATGATTAATCATCTTGGCTCTAAAAGATCTTCAACACAAGAATTTTCCATCAGAAATACGTCCAAACAATGGTACATTTGTGTGGCGCTGCAAAAAATCAGATTTTCAGAGAAGTTTTTTCTGCGTTCCATGGAAAATCAAGTAAAAAAAAGGGTTTTCCATGAAATTATGAAAAAGCCCAGATAAATTTTTTCACTTTTCCATGCGTAAAAATGACCTTAATTATAGATTCTATTGCATGCAGCATGAAAAAACATTTCCACATTCCACACTTTTTCGGTGGAAAAACAATCGCACAAACAGGTCCTGGAAGGTGATTTATTTTGCTCATGCCTAAACACTAGAAGGAGCAGAATTTGATCTACTACCTATTCACGGTATTATGTCAAATATGAAGGGATAAGAACATAGTTTTAGAGTTGGCCAAAATTGACTCGTCTGGTCCAATGCATTAAGGTTTCTCTCATGACATACACTGATTTTATGGATTCAGCTTATAATATATATACATTTAAAACACCAAAAGCAATTAAAATTGAAGATTCACAATTTTTTTTTATTTTAAATATTTTTTCAAAATAATTTATGATGAGGATCCAAATAAACCAAAATATCAGTCACAAGCTAATTTATCAGCCCATGTATAAAGATTAGGGCACTGGCCATTACAATATCCCAAATCGTGCTTTTAGACCATGGACCGGAACAAGCTAAAGTGAAGATCGTGTAGGTCATTAAGTCCACAGGAGTTAGATAGTACGTTGAGACCTGAGAGGTTCCATGCTTCTTTTGTCCAAATTCCAGTAAGTCTTGGATTAGTCCTAGTGCCAACTTTCAAAGAAAGTGCATTGGACAAAAGCTCTATTGTGAGTATATAGTTCAGAATACTTGGCTCAAATCAACCTAACTCAACTGCTGCATGTCTAATCAAAAGGGCACCAATTAAACAGATTCTAGCTAAGTCTGTCAAAATGTTTGGTTACACATGCCTCATTTTAACTCATTTGGGTAACTTGAGTTTTTAAAATTTGCCGCGCTTTAAAAGAAAATTGAAGCTTCCAATAAATAAAAATGTTAAAAAGTGCATTTTTCTTTGCAGAAATGGGTGGAAAGTTATCTCTTTTTTTTTCTTTTTTTCTTTTTGCTTAAATAAAAAAAAAAGGATAACATCATATTTTAACTGAAGGGCGTGCGTGTTTCAATTAGAGGCCATTACTTAGTTTAAATGCTTGGGATTAGAGATTGAACTCTACATCAATGACAATGAGTAGCAAAATCTGTGTGGATGTTAAATTGATAATATGTGCGGAAGCACTCAATGAGCAATAAATTGGGGAGATATATATGTGAACATCATGTGTACAGTTCAAATCATGAAGGGACTTCTATGGTTACATGAGACCTTCCGTT
The DNA here is from genome assembly GCA_003546025.1 of Camphora micrantha. Lineage (NCBI taxonomy): Eukaryota > Viridiplantae > Streptophyta > Magnoliopsida > Laurales > Lauraceae > Camphora > Camphora micrantha. Next base: position 66,365,221 of record QPKB01000002.1, read on the forward strand.
TCATTGTCATTGATTGGATGATTGGAATTGCCCGATCCATGTAATCCTCAAGTGAGATGGGCAATCGATTACTGGGCAATGACAGATTGTTGAGGTGAATCATTGGAGCATTTCTAATCATAGGTTTGGATTGTCTATTTGTATTGACTATTGATTGGATGGGTTTACTGTTGGATGAAAAACAATGATTAAGAGGCACAATGTTCTAATGCAAGGATCATATTATGGATAGTCTTCCACTGGATCCTTCCTGTTGAAATCCATTAGGACCTTTTATTCCTTCTGAGTTAGGATCAATCAAACTGACTATTGAGGTACAAATTGAAATAGGGGTCTGGTGTAATCTTAACTATCTTGGAGAGGAATAGATGTGCTGTGGAAGGAAAAGAAAATAACAGAAACATAAGGGAGGAGGAAAAACCAAAAGGGGAAGAAGAGAGATATGGTCATAAAAATGGAGTTCTACGGGGGGAGAGTTGTACTAGTAAAGGAAAAAGTATAACTAACTAGTGGCACGCCATTATCATCTTCAAAGGCTCATCCCTATCCACCAGCATGCATGAATGTTTCTGTTGCAGTTTCTAGTAATCCTTATTCGGTGATACAGTAGTATAAATTAGTGTAGAGGTTTGGAAAAGTTTTACACTAGGTACCTATTTGAGATGGGCCATCATCTCTTACGTACCCTTTGGATTGACACATTACCGATGGCCAAGTTAGATGAGATCTTGATACCAGGAAACTTCATGGTAGGCAACATATCCTGTCATTAGCTTTCAGTACTTTTTTTTTTTTTTTTTGTGTAAAATCTATGTCGTTTTATATCTATCTCGTCCTTTCGATTTGGTATCTGGGCGTCATGGATCATAATGATCCTTGATAAAGACTCATAAGCAGATAAAATGTGCATATACACAGCACAAACGCATGAGGGAGAGAGAGAGAGAGAGAGAGAGAGGACAATGACTCACATTTAAGAACAATGGTCACACTCAGGCATAGTAATCTGCAATTGTCAGATCGCAATTTATGCTTTGCTGGTTTAGATTCACCTCATGTAAATGATCACAATTCTTTTACCAAAAAAAAAAAAAAGTGATCACAATTCATCAAGAGTAGGTTCAGATAATCCATAAGGTTTTATCACATGCGTAGATATATAAAACTATTCTTTATAATAACTAAAAGGAGCTGAGTTTTAGATCTAAGATCTCAAACTACTGATAATTTGGGTTTATCTTATTTTCATCATGACCTATTTGTGAATCAGATTTTCAATTTTGAAAAGACTAGCCACAATTCCAGAGGTCCAAGATTACACTAGTTGAGTGTTGAAACAAAAGCATATGGTTTGGGTATCTTTTTTCGAAGATTGGTGGAATTTCATGAGTCAGCACCACAACTATTGAATGTTGCAGGCATGTTTGGTGAGATATTTTCCAAGATCTTTATATGTGAATGAAAAGTCAGAGATAGAAAGACTAGGTATATTTGGTAGAAATCGGCACAAAAAGATCTACAGCCTTGCCCTCAATGTTACAGTAACTCTAGACAGCTGTGTTTGCATATATCAAAGAGCACGACAACTGCAGCTTACCAGTTATTCAAGCTATTCTGAACGCATGAATATTTATTTATTTACTCCTAAAACCTGAGAGCCCGTTAATTTGCATGGAATTTTAAGAAAAGTAATTTTAAAAGTGAATAAGATTTAAAACACAAAGGTGAAGATCAAAGGTGGAGGAGATCCATAAATCACCATCAAATATTTTTCCTTTAATGAAAAATAGATAAATTGGAAATGGTAAATGAAAATAGAGCGAGCCATCACACGAGTAAATAAAATTCTAGTAGTCTAGTCCATTTACGTCTCCATCTTATATTCGTCATGCTTTACCTCGTTATTAATCCCTTCTAGCAAGTCCAATGGTGGATCCAGCACTTTCCTTTGAGTAGGGCATACCCAAATAGGTGTTTGGGTTTGGGGCCAAACCCCCGATTTTCATGCTCGTTTTGGAGTGGAACTGACCCACAATTTTTTATGTGGAATTTGAAAGTGGACCCAAAATTCATACATGAGTTTTAGAAGTGGGCCCATATCCGGCGGGGCAACTGCCCCTTATTAGGTCCGCCAACGCTTGCAATGGGTTTATCAAATTAAATTCCATACAAACAAATGAACTCTAGGTGCATCCTACGTTCGTGACAGGGTATTCCACTTCATCTGGGGTTCTTGACAACTAGATGGCACTGATCATCAAATAAACCAGGCGGTTTTTTGTTTTTTGGTAAAAATGTGAATGCTAGGTCTTGGTACCACTGATATTCTCTAGTCTAGAGACTTTATCCCCACAAACTCACCAAGCACAAGAAAACTTTCAAACTGATGGGACTTTTATTTTTCATACTTAGATCAACAGGCATTCGAATTTCGAATGATGGGCCTTTCTGGTTATTATTGTTTGTAGCTTTTTCCTGAGCACCCGGTTCGTGTTACTTTTAGGGCACAACCGGCTATTGATTGTATTTTTAGATCCAGTATTATGTTCAAGATCATAATATGAAAAAGACTGTATCCTGCATGGGTGGCATTAGCAAAAGATAGTGGCCCACCTAAGAAATGATGTAGCATGATATGTTGCTTGGGCCTTATAGTGACTGCTTGTTCAGTAAGCAACGTGGCTTGCATGGTCCTAATGCATCAGGTAAGATGTAGTTCCACAAGTATCCATATATACTACGTTCCTTAAGAGTGGGGCATGGTTAGGTGTGGTAGACCCTTGATCTTGTCGACTCGGCAATAGATGGATGCCTGCAAAAGTTTTAGATTGTGGGACCTTGTGGGGCAATTTGTTGAGCCCCACAATCAGAGAAACATGAGATAAAAATAGGGATAAACCAAAAAACTTTGGGATTTCATTATCACATGAAATGAGAAGGGATTGTTGACTTGATAAGAAGAGAGACATGCAGAATAGACAACTACAAAATCAGAGTCCAGCCATCCATTTTCTACACCTTAGATTTGATGAGAGATCATGTGAGGGGAATGAAACTTGGGGATGCTCAATTCATGGTGAAAGGTTTGTGTGAGACTGAAAAATGATGTAGATCTTGATTTGATGCATGCCAAATTGAATAGACAACTACAAAATCGGAGTCCAACCATCCATTTTCTACACCGTGGATTTGACATGAGAGATCATGTGAGGGGAATGAAACTTGGGGATGCTCAATTCATGGTGAAAGGCTTGTGTGAGACTGAAAAATGATGTAGAGCTTGTTTTGATGCATGCCAAATTGATATTAAGGGGTGAATGGGACTGAGAAGGGTTTAAGTAGACTCCTCAAGATTCATCCTTCTTTAATAATGGCTTGGGTGGGGTCGGGCTCAAGTTAGGATGAGCACTAAGGGTAATATCTAAGGCTCAAGTTGAATCCCACCAATTTATTAATTGAGTTTAAAATGTTAAACCCCAATTCGACTCGAAAGTTAAAAGGTCAACCTAAACTCTTAAATACAATGTCCATGTTAAGTTAAAATTTTGATTAAGTTGATAGGTTAAATAGTAAGAATGAAGTCGTCTGTTTGTATTTTTTTTTTCTTTGTCTTTGAAAGGTAACAATGCGTGCCTAAAACGATTATGAAGATTCTCAAATGGTCATCAAAATTTATATCCCTTTTGTAAAAAACAAACAGTGAGTGATAAAAAATAAATAGCCAACAATTATTTTAGTAAATTAATTAGATCAAAGGAAAGTCAGGTCCCATCTATGTCTCCACCATTCTTTACCTACGACTTCTTTATTTATCCATATTTTAATTTTACCATGGTCCTAGGAATCCCATTCCATACCAGCAGAAGAGGCACTCGTTAATGAGTGTCAAGCTTATTATCTAAATACAATGAAGTCAACCAAAATGTTGAACTATAAGGCCGGAATTGTGTTACGTTTACCTACCTAACCTACTAATTTCAGGCACAAGCTAACTATTTCAACCTTAAGAAAACAATGGGTCAAAATAGAGTCCATTCTGGCTAATTCTCCAACCTAACTCAACCTACCTCATTGAACTTAGATCAGTAGACTTTAAATTTGAAGGACATTTTCAATCGTGTCATGCCAACTTAAATGGACTTGCCTTCTACAAATATCTATTGGACTCATAATAGAAACATCCCTACTCATTGTCAATTTTATTTCAACCTTTCAGGATCTTAGTGTGCATGTAAAGTGTGCAAAACCCTCAATACTCATTCAAGCCAACAGTGAATATGAATCTCACCCTCATCAGTTTTTAGCCTGTACCAGCAAACTTATGTGTGTAGGACAGGTGTGAAGGGTTTGAATTTTTTTCTTAGATGCTCTCGACACATCATAAAAAAAAAGGGGGACCTATTTAAGATGCCACCATGAAGAGAAGTACATATCCATGCCAAAATGAAGTGACTATACATTTCTAGATTCCACCCTTTGTTGACTCTCAGCTCATTGTAGTTTAGTAGCATTAAATATTAATTTCCCCATGAAAACAATAACCAAGAAACCTAACCTACCCCAAGAGTTTGCACCAATTAGTACCTTGGTTAAGGATAATGTCGATCCTGCACCAATTCAAGCATACAGCTATTTCCGTGCAGTGTTTTGTGTGGCTCGACGTCTAGATGCTCGTGCGCCCATGGCCCAGTCCTTGTGAATCCAACGGTGGAGATAACAGGTTGCATCCCCACAGTCAGTGCGCACGTTAGACGCGCAGGGCACATTGTAGCACCGTACCTTCGTATTTCGCATGGGCATTGATTGATTACAGTGACAGCTTGGAATCTTGTCGGTGCCAGATTGGTCAAAGAAACGCAAGACTGTACCAATGGGATCCATCTACGTGTCCAACTCGTCCACCTCAGCGCGTCAGACAGCAGCACGTGTCCATCCAGATGCGGGCCCCACGGATCCTTGTCATGTTCTCTCCTCGAATGCCCACATCATCTCCCCATCTCTTCCAAGCAAAAATAAAATGTGAAATTGAGCTGCCCACTTTAAGGTGGGTCTGTAGGATATCCTAAGGATTTAGGATATCCCACGATCACTTGAATTCGTCCGTTTTTTATTTTTATTTCTTGAATGTAGGACAATCAAACCACCATCCAAACTCGTAGGATAACCGTATGAGTGTAAGAACTAATATGCACCAAATTTGAACAGTTCAATATGACCGTTCAAATTTGGTGCGATATTAGTTCTTACACTCATACAGTTATCCTATAGTTTGAATGGTGGTTCTACAGTCAAGGAAAAAAAAAAACGGACTTTTCAAATCTTTCCACTTTTGATTGTGTGATATCCTACGTTTCCAAAAAGCTATAATATCCTACCGATCCAATAGTTATACGATAAATATATATATATATTTTTTTTTGCTGCTCTAGGACTATTGTCAACTTTAACGCCTTCCATAATGTAATTGTCCCAAAATGACCATGGATGGAGTTTGGTGAAATTTGGTGCTTTTTGGACGGGTTAGATCTTTGTCTGGACAAAAGAGGTGAGAAAGGGTTAATGGAAGTTCAGTTAATTTTATCTCTCCTGTCCTGTCTGTCGTACAGAGAGGTCACTTTACCTTGGTAGTCCTGCAGACTCATGGGTCACAACACTTCCTTCTGAAACAGTAACGGCAGTAAAACACCTGGTTTTAATGGAAACAAGAGTACCGTTTGCTTGAAAGCACCCTGTGTGAATGGCATGGTCTTGGTTGGAAGTACCAAGTAAATAAATTGAGTACATGTTTGCACTGAAATAGCTAATTTTACAGCAAGACATTAAAGCCATCTGGGTTCTTGCCTTTATTTGCTCGCTAACTTACTATTGCACTTGGTCTGTTCATATCTATGTCTCAGTTTGATGACAACTATATTGATAAGATGGTAAGATAGATGATGATGGGCAAAGTTTTGGACAACTTCTGTCAAATGCCAACAATAATCTCTTGTCCTTTTTTGAGTTTTAATAGCAACCACCCTCAGCTTTGAACAATCTAATCCTTTCACGTGCCCAACTAGATGAAATGTTGAAATTAGCTAAGGTTTAGAGACATTACCAAAGCCAATTGTTTGCCTCGAATTACGAATACATAAAAATTAAACACATAGGATTATAGTTCTAAGTGGTTAATATTGAATATTTAGGGTGAATATACAAAAATTACCATCAAAACAACCTCCCATTTAATGCAAAGTGGATAAGAATACCCATTCATCACCCTTAAAATTCAAATATACGAAAGGATAGGAAGTCAACGTCTAATCAAAATTATTATCTTCTATCCTTCAAGCCTCACCTCATATCATTCACACTTTTCCTCTTTAATAATTTATAAGTGGAACTCATTTGACTATGAATTCTTTTATACTTTGATGCAAACAAGCACACTCTTATCCATCCCTTTCTTTCTTTTCTTTTCTTTTCTTTTTTTGTCTTTTTATTGTTGTCCATCCAAGCTGGCCTATATTTGCTTGGTGTTTCCAAACAAAGAAGAATAAATCCAAGAGTGTTAGAATTATGTAGCAACAATGTTCATATGGCATGAGTGTAACTATCGGATTTTAGGAATAAAGTTCGGCCATGGGAAGTTGTCCTTCATGGTGCTAAAGCCTAGATTCGTTCAAGAGCAAATTACATCAATCTTGAGGTTTCTTCTCACATTGCAGCAGCTTGGGACCTATCTACACACTCAAACCACATACTTAATAAAACTATCCTATATGTTCTTCAAACTGAAATCTTCTTCTTTCCTGAGATATTTTTACAGTGGGCTTTTCCAGAAGAAAATAAATTCTCATTTTAACATAGAAGCTTCTATCTGGTCCTGATTTGCCTAAGAAACAACAATGGGATCATCAGTAGTCCCACCTAATGTTTTGTGGGTTTGTTGCTTTAGCCAGTTGTAAGCTTTCTATTATTTTTTTTTTCTTTGTTTTCCGGTGCTGTGGGTAGTGTTGTGCTCACATTACTTGAAAAATAAATTTCCTTTTGTGTATTTTTGTCCGTCTTTAATATATCAATCTTAACTTGAAAAATGAAACAGTGTTTATATGAAATTATTGGGTTCATAGATTGACTATTAGCTAGCTTTTGAAATTCTACAACTTTGTGTTGTTAAAGGATGTCATAAATTCATCCCAACTAAGGAATCAAATGCCCCCCTGGAACAAATGCCAAGTATGCGATGGAGACGGAGAGAGAGAGGGACGCTTAGTCCATCTATTCCCTTTCTTGGAAGTCTCTTTTTACGTTGGCTCTCCTTCGTGAAAGTGTCCCTCTCCCTTCTTTTTATCCCTGTGAGGACGAAAGGTGGATGGTGTTTCTGTGGATGGTGGTTGCCTCCTTCCAATCTAGAAAGAACATGCGACAGATAAAATGAAAATGACGAAATGCCCTTCCGTTCCAAGCGTGCACTTCGTACTGGAAACGGATCTTTCGAGATTTGAAAATTTTCGCACCGCTTGTGCGTGTTTCGTCATCATCTGCGTTTGACGTTTATGCCCCTCGGGAACGCTTAGCTCGCTATAACAAGACAAAACCAGCTTAAAGCTATCCGTTTAAAATCAGGGCCTTTTCCGTAAACTTCGTCTTAGCCGAATTTCTTTCTACTCGTGTAAGTTGCTTTTTCATCGTCCATGTTAGTCTTCTACTACATGAGTACGTCTCAATTTGTGTAGTGTCCGTAGTGTTTAGTAAAAGTCTACATGGACTGAATGTTTGGGACCGATACTTGGACCAGTCCCAAAGTTCGATCCTAATATCAGGGGTGATATTAGGACCGAACTTTGGGACCGGTCCAAGGATCAGTCCCAAATTCGGTCCATGTAGCAGGTTTCTAGTGTTTATATGCAATTATATGGCAACCCCCAGGATAGCTAAGTTGGCTTTTGGGCCACGGTACTCGAATATTGAGGGTTTGAAACTACACTATTACACCAGTATTATATGATATTTGCTCGGCTCTACTTAAGCTCATAGAAATTATTCCGACTCAAAAGGACTGAGACACCCTCCAATATAAAAAAATATATATTAATATTTAAAGATATATACAATTATATAGCAGCATAGCTTATATGATATTATTTGCATCCAGGTTAACCTAGAATAAGTGATGGGAAAGATATATATCAATGTGGTGTAAGATGAGAAAAAAACTTAGTTCTTGACTCCAGACCATCATCTAAACCTGCACTTTTGAGTGATCCTCCTTACTAAGGTCCAGTTTGAAAAAGTTTGAGTTTTTTAAAAACAAATCTCTCTTTTTGTACAGGCATTGGAGGATTTCTCTCTAATATAAAAATTAATGTGTTTTTTATATGTGTTGTTTTGTCGGTGAGCATTTCTTATATGAGTCTGGATCCTCAGTCGGAGCTATCACATGAGAACTGTATAACAAATTTCTAAAACTCCTTTGTGGTGCACACATAGGGATGATCTGAACCGATCAAGATGAATTTCACCCCCCTTGCAATGATATTTTGTCAACTTTCAGTTCAAAATAAGTAGGCCCCAGCATTCGAATGAACATTTGATGAAAGCGTGATTGGGCATTAATGTAGAATAGCTAGAGACATGGTGTTAGTCACGTTTCTATCATGTGATCAATCGTACGGTGAAACTCACACCGTTATAACTAAGATTTAATGATATTTCATTTTAAGGTATGAAATTCATATTGATCTATCCAAATCATCTCTATGCGGCCTGAAGATGAAGTTTTAGGAATTTTGTATCCGATTTCACATAATATCTACCAACATAAGAACCCAACTCTTCTTATTTTGAACCTATAAGTAAATCCAAGAGCCACCAAATTCCCCTTCATTCAAGAGCCAAGGATATGAAACTGTACTTGCTCCGAATATGTGAAATTGATGAATAGAGGCCCTACATGACAAGATCAATATGCTCCAATTTTTCTTGATTGCAAACCTACTTGGTCAAAATGCATCCCTTTCATTTCTGCCAAAGTTCTTTGTCATTTTTAGAAGAAAGACTAACATGAAGAAAAAAAAAAAGTGCCCCGCCCTTTCTCACTCCCCATTCTCACATAACAAAATGTTCAGATCCGTAATCACGTACTCCGTTTTGAGGAGAGAACGGGGGCAAGACACTAACATGGTCAGTCGTCACATGCCATGTGATCCCCAGCTATGCACCCCACCCCAGCCCATATATATATACCCCTTACTTCCTCTTCCTCACGTCTTTTGACTCTCCCTTTACCTCCTCCTCTCTTCTTCTCCCTCCTCTTTCATGGCAGCATCAAAATCATCATAAAACCATCCATTACCTAAATCCCATGTGAACTAATTCTTCCTCCATGATGGCTTTAACATCTCAGCTGCTTCTGCTTGTGCTTCTTCCTTTCTTCTTCATCTTCTCTTGTTTTACTGTTAGTTTCTCAACGGCTGCGATTGCAGGAGGAGCTTGGAATGACAGTCAGCAGCTTCTCTCCTTCAAATCTAAGCTTCAGAATCCCCAAATCCTTCAGAGCTGGAATCCAAACCAAAACCCTTGCAGTTTTCATGGCGTATCTTGCGTGGACTCTCGAGTCTCTGCTCTCGATCTCAGCTTTCTCCGGCTTAATGTCGATTTCCGCTTCGTCTCTTCTTACCTCTTGAATCTCGACAGTCTCCAGCGGCTGTCGCTCAGGTACGTCAACCTGACAGGAAGTCTGCTCTCCGCCGCCGGAGATCGCTGCGGCGAGCTGCTCTCCGAGCTCGATTTCGCCGGAAACAGCCTCTCCGGCTCGGTTTACGACATCTCGAGCTTCAGCTCTTGCACTTCCCTCAAATCGCTCAACCTCTCCGGCAACGCATTCGCATTTCCCGGCGACGGAGGGAATCCCTCCACCCCCGCGCCGCTCTGCCTGCAAGTGCTGGATCTCTCTTTCAACAAGATCACCGCCCGTGGCATCCTCCCGTGGATCTTCTCCGGCAACTGCGCCGACCTGCAGTTCTTGGACTTGGCCGGAAATAGACTCTCAGGTAGCATTCCGTCATTCGGCGGCGGAGGGAAATCCCTCTGGTATCTCAACCTCTCGTCGAACGCGCTCTCCGGCGAGATCCCGTCCCAGTTCGTGAAAGATGCCTGCGGCTCGGCTTCTCTCGTCGTTCTCGATCTCTCCTTCAACCACTTTTCCGGTATTCTGCCTCCTGATTTCGCTTCGTGTTCTTCTCTGCAATCTTTGAATGTATCGAACAACAACCTCTCTGGTGAATTCCCCGCCGAAACCCTAGCTTCCATGTCGTCGAATTTGAAGAAATTGGTCATGTCTTACAACAATCTCACTGGCATGTTGCCCGGTTCCGTTTCGAAGTTAGGGAATCTGGAGTTGTTTGATTTGAGCTCCAACAGCATTATCGGATCGATACCTAGAGAGCTCTGTCAAGATCCCAAGAACAGCTTGAAGGAGCTCTATCTTCAGAACAATCAGTTCACTGGGGCGATTCCGGCCTCTTTGAGCAACTGCTCGCAGTTGGTCTCTCTCGATCTCAGCTTCAATTACCTCTCTGGAGCCATTCCTTCCAGCTTGGGATCCCTGTCTCAGCTCCGAGATCTGATCATGTGGTTGAATCAGCTCGAGGGAGACATACCATCCGAGCTCGCCAACATAAAAAACTTGGAGAATCTCATTTTAGACAACAATGGGCTTACTGGGACGATCCCCACGGGCTTGAGAAACTGCTCCAGTCTCAATTGGATCTCCCTGTCGAGCAATCGGTTGAGCGGCGAGATCCCGGCGTGGATTGGAGAGCTTGGGAATCTTGCAATTTTGAAGCTTGGGAACAACTCGTTCTCGGGTGGGATTCCGGCGGAGCTCGGCGACTGCCGGAGCTTGATTTGGTTGGATCTCAACAGCAATCAGTTGAATGGTACAATTCCTCTTTCGCTTGCGGGGCAATCGGGTAAAATTGCGATTGGATTAGTTACAGGGAAGAGGTATGTTTATCTGAAGAATGATGGGAGCACTGATTGCCGTGGGGCTGGTAATCTGCTGGAGTTTGCAGGAATAAGGCCTGATCAGCTCAACAGAGTACCCACGCGGAGGTCTTGCAATTTCACCAGAATCTACATGGGTAATACTCAGTACACCTTCAACAATAATGGGTCAATGATTTTTCTTGATCTTTCATATAATCGGTTGGGGGGAACTATTCCAAAGGAGATTGGGAACATGTACTATCTCTCAATTTTGAATCTGGGTCACAATTCGCTCTCTGGTGAGATCCCTGGGCAGTTGGGAGGATTGAAGAGTGTTGGGGTTCTTGATCTCTCTCACAATAGCCTTGAAGGCCCAATCCCCAACTCCTTTTCTTTCCTTTCAATGCTTTCGGAGATAGATCTTTCCAACAACAGACTTAATGGATCAATTCCTGATCTGGGTCAGCTGGCCACATTTCCGGCTTACAGATATCTGAACAATTCTGGCCTTTGTGGGTTCCCTCTTCCTAAGTGTGGAGGGGATTCGGAATCAAATCCAGCAAGTCTTCAGCATCAGAAATCACACAGGAGGCAAGCCTCGCTAGCTGGGAGTGTGGCGATGGGCTTGCTGTTCTCCCTCTTCTGCATTTTCGGTTTGATAATTGTCGCTGTGGAGAGCAAGAAGAGGAAGAAGAACAAGGACAGTAGCAGTCCGGATGTGGGCATCACCAATTTCCACTGGAACCTTTCGGGTGCAAGAGAGGCTTTAAGCATCCACCTTTCAACATTCGAAACGAACTTCGAAAAGCCCCTTAAGAAGATCACACTCGGTGACCTGGTTGAAGCCACCAATGAGTTCCACAATGACAACCTCATTGGCTCGGGTGGGTTCGGTGATGTCTACAAAGCAGAGCTTAAGGATGGAAGCGTTGTGGCCATCAAGAAACTGATTCACATAAGCGGGCAAGGGGACCGAGAATTCACTGCTGAAATGGAAACCATTGGAAAGATAAAACACAGGAACCTCGTCCCTCTCCTGGGCTACTGCAAGGTGGGAGAAGAACGCCTTTTGGTTTACGAGTACATGAAGTTTGGTAGCTTGGAAGATGTTTTACACGATCGGCAGAAGAAAGGGATCAAGCTGAATTGGGCGGCGAGGAGGAAGATTGCAGTTGGTGCTGCGAGGGGACTGGCATTCCTTCACCACAACTGCAATCCTCATATAATTCACAGGGACATGAAGTCCAGCAATGTGCTGATTGATGAGAATTTGGACGCGCGAGTGTCCGATTTTGGCATGGCAAGGCTGATGAGTACCATGGACACGCATTTGAGCGTCAGCACTTTGGCCGGTACCCCTGGCTATGTCCCTCCAGAGTACTACCAGAGCTTCCGGTGCTCGACGAGAGGCGATGTCTATAGCTATGGGGTTGTTCTGCTCGAACTGCTCACCGGCAAGCAGCCGACCGACTCACCAGATTTTGGCGACAACAACTTGGTAGGGTGGGTCAAGCAGCACGCAAAGCTGAAAATAAGCGATGTGTTCGACCCCGAGCTAATGAAGGAGGACCCCAGCTTGGAAATGGAGCTGTTGCAGCATCTAAGGGTCGCATGTGCATGCTTGGACGACAAGCCATGGCGGCGCCCAACAATGATACAAGTAATGTTAATGTTCAAGGAGATCCAATCAGGAATTGGCATCGATTCATCCACCACTACCAACAGCAATTTTGGGGTGGTAGAAGTGGTGGAAGTGAGCTTGAAGGAAGGCCCTGAAGTAATCCAAGAATAGAGGAACAAGAACATTCCCAGGGATTTCAAAATTCGTTGAGGAAGGTGTGAAATGATTTGAATTGTGTTCCCCCATTTTTTTTTTTTTTTCCCCTTTCACCACTTTTGTGGCATAAACGCCTGTTGCTTAATGTATGTATTAATATTATAAATCCCACATATCTTGTTATTTATACATGCGGATTTTGTTTCTTGTCTGTGTATATATATATGTTCGTAAAGGGTTTTGATTGCTTTTCTTTATGACTTGGTTCTTTTTTGGTGGGGTTGTGATCTGTTTTGGGACCTTCTCGACCTTATGTGTTATCAATCATCTCCTCCTTAAAAGAGGTGGGGTGGGGTCTGTGTATGCGACCTGAGGATCGTGACTGGTGATGGTGTCTAAGTGGGTGATCTTTTGGCCCTTTCTCAAGCTGCTTTTGTGCTTCACTTTTTTTTTCTATTTTCTTCCCCATCTGTCTCCAAATACATCTACCCACATAAAAATCTTAGGAATCTAAGGTGGATAATCAGTTTCTCTCTCAAAGTAGCAAAGGAAACATGCTCCATGTTTCTTGCAAGAGCCCTGAGGGAAGAGGTCACCCTCACTGCCTCACATGACTCGAATGCTTCAAGCCTCGGAGTAGGAGAAACTTGTAGCGCTCTCCAGTGATGCTTGCCCTCAAATGGGCTAGACTTCACTCTTGTAAGAGCTGAGTCACATGTTGAATATGAAACTTGTGTAATATATTTGCTCACAAATTCTTCTGCCTAGTGTTTCTCAGCTGCCACTCAACTGGTTAGGGATGTCAAATGTGCCTCAGCTAAAGAGGGACATGGCCGCTTGATTTCGAATCCCTGATTTAGCACAAAAAAATAAAATAAAAAAATTCCTTCTGCCAAGTAAATCAACTTGCACAAATGAAATTCTGGATCGTTATGGGCCATGGATGGGTCACGGCCTAAAACAAAGTGAAGTGGCCTGAACGCCCATTCGGTCATCTTTACTTAACCACTTTCTACCTCATCAGACAGCTCGGGCCACCCAATCAATGAAAGACTTTCCATCCTTCCTGGGTCCCATGTATTTTTTTTCTCTTGGACTGGCTGACGTAAATGTATTATGCCACGTTAAATCAACGCGTGCGTTAGTGCAAGAATATGATATAGTTTCTCCTTTGGATTTATTTGTCGTCACTCGGCACTGGTACGATGTGTTTTTAATTTTCCTTCATAGTTCATAGTTCCTAGTTCCTACCAAATTTGCCGCAATTGAACCTTCATAGCTAGCCTGGCTCAACTGATGGGCCAAAGTTCTAATGGGACAGTTGAGTCTCATCAGAAGTAGGAGTTCCATCATCTGGGTGGTCTGGATTGATGATTAGGCTTTTTTTTTTTTTTTTTTTTTGGGTAGACAACACAAAGGGCTGTTTGCCTACTACTTACTATATTAAATCTCAATTTTCAAGTCTAATTAAGGAGTATCTAAGGGAGAGGAGAGAAAGATGATAAGGACTAGAGTTGAATCTGGCCTTTACTACCGTAATCCAAGATGGGGCCCAAGCAAATATATATATGGCCCAGACGAGCATATGTTAGGTCTCATCTAAAGATAAAATAATGTGCAATTAGATCATTTTTCCAATGAATGTGGCTAGTGATCTGTATTTAGTAGAGTGACTCAAAAAAAAAGAACATCCTGAGCAATGAAAAGGTTAAATTTCTGACACATTTGCACATGACCAGATAGGAAGAATTGCAAAGAATGGGAAGAATCCAAATCCTTTGCTCTGAACGAAGTAGGGATTTCTTCTTTAAGAAAAAAATTGGGCCACCTAACATTTCGTGGATCCGTCAGATTCAATCAAGACAAAGGGATAGTGTCAACTCATCTCAAATTTAAGACTACATACTGAGAATACCTAATTCATAAACCCTTTCATTATCTAAGGAGATAGATGAGCTGAATACAAGCGCCATCGACTTAAACAGGTAGGTGGTCATTTTCTATGGTGGACAGAGTTCCTACTTTGCTCAATACATAGCTTTTTACTCTGTTGGGAGGGGCAAAATGAGATATCCTACCATGATAATATTTTGTTATAAACTCATGCACTTTACTCATATGCCCATGTCCTTATACCCCAATCCTATATAAGGCTGCTTAATTACATTTTAAATGGACACATGCATGTCCAACTTAATAATTAATAACTCATTTAATACACGTTTAGACCTCATCTAAAATCATGTTTTAGATTAATGATACATTTCTGCATGTATGGATAGAGACTTCCATCTTGGTTAACAATTAATGTCAAAGGATTTAAGCACTGATAGATACATGGAGGACAAGGTGGCACTTGGACAAGTACGTTTATGGGGCAATCCGTAGAGTTGTGGCGAACACATGCACAGGCACACCTTTCAGCAAACCCCAGTGTTGGGCGACACATGGGCCTTTAGGCTCCTAGGTCCTAACAGTGCCTGGGGGGCCACCCTGCAAGGTCGTCTTCATCTGATGAACTATCAATTCCATCCAATTTACTGGGTCCGTCCAAAACGATATCATGCATGTCGATTTATTTTGCATGTAACTATCAATTATTGTGGGTGACAGTTCAGAGGAAACAGGGAGTGCCCAAAAGTGGGGTCCATCTATTGGTTGATACTGGACACACTGTTCATATGAAGGGCCTACCTTGGATTGTAGACACATCACTGGCTTGTTTGTTCTGATGACTCGGAAGTCTCTCTTACTTTAAATCTCTTTGAGGAATAAATGGATAGTGGGACTGGCTATGAAATCCAAATCAATGCAAACCATTGACCATCCAATCTATTGGTGCTAGACAGGGCAACATTTTACTTCAATCAGATTGGACTCACCTTTTTATCATGGCATGGTTAAAATTTAAAATAATTGAGGGAATGAAAAAGATTAGATACCTAGATTGATGATAGTACGGTAAGAGAAGGAGTAAATTAAATACGACTTGGATGGAAGTCGTACAAATAAATACGAAAAGATATAACTTATCCAAAAATTTGACAAACAACAACCAAGGTAAGGCCTCAGTATTTTATTTCATTCCTGTTTCTGGTCGCCACTCACGTCAGCATTGGCAATTACTCACTTGAATGCGACGTACTTCTAATTTCTCAATTAAGAGCAGGACCAATCAATGCGTGGCTGGCCATGCCCGCACGTGCAAACACCCCCAGCAGCCCAACTCCAAGCCAATGCCCAGCTGACCGGATAAGTTTACGGGCAGCCCCCATGTGGGTCCCCAGGGCTGGGGGTGCAAAATACAGCCCCAGCCAGCTCAGCCTCCTCTGCCCGTCCCTCCCCCACGTGCGCCCGTCAGATTCCAGGCCCACGTGCCGGACACCCTCCCCCAGATAATGACGAAACAAACCTACAAACAGATGCCAATGTGGGACCCACAATACCGTAACAAAAAAAAAAAAAAAAAAAACACTTATTTTACAACAATGCAACCGCTCGATTGCATTATCATTTTCTAAAAGGACCTTCTAAAATACGGTGTCCCTCGGTACCATTTAATTTAAACGCGTACACACACATATTAAAAAGGTAGTGGTGGTGTAATGAGATAAGGATGACCCGCATTTCGATGCTCCGTCACGCTTGTGATTTGTATAATGTTTTTTGATTGATGATGACCCTTGAAATTAGGGCATTGAATGTTCCAATCACGTGGGGCCACGTGCTAGTGGTTAAAAATATGTGATTTGATTAGTGCTTGTTTATATAAGTAGGGGAAGGGGTTTTGTATGTATATATGGGCTATGAGTAGGTGGCACGAGGGTGGGGGCACTTGGGAGGGAACTAGGAAGGATCCTGCTCTCAAGTTCATTTTGGTCAACATTAATGAAAGTGCAAGTTGATAGATTATTCAAAAGGTTTTGGGGGTGTGGGGGAGGTGCTATGGTTACCTTAATTAAATGGAGTAGACTAGTCCTTTTGGTTGGATGGGTACAAGGGCCCCCTACACATTTAAGTGTGTGGGAGGCAGTTTTTGTTTTCTTGGGGATATGTTAACAGTTCAAAGTTATAGAATTGTTAATTGCATCAATTATGTGAGGACTCTTTTGAGGTATGGTTATGTGAGGACAGTATGCAAGTTATTGTTTTTTTTTTTTTCCTTCTTTTGAAACAAAATAAATATCAATTAATTTGTGAATGTATAATAGAAATGCTCAAATTTGTAAATTTCTTGTGGATATTTTATTAGTTAAACCAGGCCTATGGTTCCTTAGAAACTAACCCCAAAAATGTTAGAATCCTCAACTATTGGACTCTTATCTCACGCGGATAAGGATGTAAATGGGTCTCCAATTCTTCAATTATCTGGAAGACCCAACCTGTAAAAATGGACTTTGAATTTCTTTTAAGTTCCGATTGATAAATAAGTGTGGTTTTAGATACATATAGGTTTTGACGACTCGTTGACCCGAGACTTTACATATTGAGTCTTTAATTTTGTAATTGTAGTTTAAAATCAACTTTCATTAGTTACTTTTATATTTAATTCAAGAAGTGATTGACTTGATGCATTATTATAAGTTGAATAATACTTATATTTAAAAAAAAAAAAAAGAATTAGAACCGATTTCGAAGCTAGAATTAGTCATTTAGTTAGAATTGAATCCAGATCCACTTTTCAATAGAACAAAAAAAAAGTATGTTTTAAAACATAATTAGATCCAAAATAAAAACCGTTATTAAAAGACAGCTTCATGTCCGAATCAAGTTTAGGTCTAACCGAAACCGACTCGTTTACATCCTACACACCGATTCCTTCTTATATATTATATATACTACAACAGAAGGAAAAGATACACTCGTTTCTCGCCAACAACAGATGCATGGCAAAGCATGCATGAGTACATGGGAGAATCTCCCTACTAGCAAATTCGGATGAATCCTAAAATGATGAAGCAAACTTAACTGTTGAATCAAGGGCTTTGTGTTGCTTGTTATAAGTGCTAACATACTATTCACAAGCTATCATATAATATTATTTATATAAACTTAAGTGTAGTTCAGTTGGCCTAAGGCCAATGTTTGTATCCGAAGGTCGGATTAGAAACTACCACATTAAAACTATAGGAGAGTTTATCCGACTTACTTTTACAAGCAAAAAAATTACTCCAACTCAAAGAACCGTGAACCTTCCGATATGGATGGCAGATATATATTATTACCTGCGTGAGACTAAAATGGGCCATACCACTCATGCCTGGGTCTGACTTAAGACCAGACAGCGTGGTCCGATTTAACCAGCTCACGCTGTCATTTCGCGTGTCATGAACAGGATCGAAGGCCCCACCAGCCAACCTCGTGTATCATCTTTCTCGAGCTATACCATATGGCCCATAAGATAAAAGGGGCCCATCATCAATGCCAAGTTAATGTGGAAGCTAGAGCCAAACAGTAAAAAGGTTATAGGAATTGTCCTGCTTCACCAAATGAAGCTCCTGCCAATTTTCCCTTTACCCCAAGTCCAGCTCTTTAATTTTGGTATTCGACCCACGTGAAGATCTGGTCACCTTCAGGCTTGTGTTGAAGTTTGATCCATCCATCTTATTCTTAACATGAGAAGGGCATGAGATGCAGTAAAATCAAATTCCAAATGTAAGATGTTACATAGAAACTTTTGGTTCTTGGTTGGTGTCGTTCTTCTTTCTCCAAAATCTTTCAATGTGACAAGATTTATGCCTTTGAATTGAAACTCCGGAGTGCCTTTCGTGGCCCACCCACCATGTTTTCTTGAAAGAACCAATCTGTTTGTCAACGGAGGAGATTAGGTTTCAACTTCCTTTGGAAAAGTGAGGGCGCACGCACGAGCAGACAAAAAAAAGAAAAAGGGCTCCTCTTTCTAATCACCCTTTAATAAGGTGCAAGTGTGTAAAGCGCTAATTTCGGAGGATCCCTCTCCTGTCCCTTCACATGATCTCATAAAAAAGTCCCTTGATGATATTCCTATCCCCTTGGGCATGGCCCACCATGATTACTTCCAATCCAAGACCAAGCGCCAGAATGGAACTCATCTATTCAAAATCGGAACAACTTAAAATAAGCGTCATTTATATGGAATATCTCCTAATTCGTTACTTCATTAGGCATAGATTCTACCGTAAAATTTATGGTTTGATAAGAAAAAATAATAACACAATCTTATGCATTATTTATTAATGACATTCTTCATCAACGTTCAATGTTGCTGTGGGACCGATTACTATTGGGTATAATTTCAGGATACCCCATACACTTAAGAGTGTTTATTTTAAAAGGAGTCGACTCAATGATTTCTTTCATTTATATATATAAATATATAAAAAAAATTTTTGTTGAGTTGGACCAGTGGCCTGGAGAGAAAACTTTATTCTCCCATCCTAACAGGGTTTATGGGAGCGGGAGTTGCTATCCTGTGATTTCTTTTATTTATACTTGCAAGGTGCTATATAGTTCTATGGCTCAAGACTTACCCAATCGACAAGAATCGGCATTGAGTTGAGTAATTCAGTGTTATTCAGGCGACTGCTTGGTTAGAAAATTTCAAATAAGGCCTTAAATCTTTGTTTTATTTTAAAAAAGAAACACAAGTTTCAATACTTTCTAAATTAGTACCAAAATTTTGTTTGAAAGTTTTCGAAACGGCAAAAACGTAAGGCCTAACTGGATGGCTTAATGAGTTGACTTCCAAGTCTGCACGAATCGAGCCAGATTTTAAACAATGGTTGTTGTATTCGTCCTGTAACAAGTGGTAAGAGAAAGTGATGAGGTTGAAAGTGCCGGTTGATTCATTCACCTGGAGCTGAAAAGCACTACAAGTAGATTAATTAGATATTTATTAATGCTAATAGTCATCATAGTCATCATCAAGTACCCTCCAAAATGGGTAAAGAAATAGAGGAGCACATGAGCATAATGGAGCATTCAGCGACTAAAATATAAATTAAACATATCTTAACCATCATAAAGCATCTAATCTTGTTCGCTACTGCAAGTGCTTGCATGCTTAATTACAACTACAAGTAGTCGGTGTCAATGTTTTTTTTTTTTTTTGGGTATTGAGGCCAAGGCAAGGCAAGGCAAGGCATCTTGATTTAGTAAAATATCTAAGTGAAAGCTTCATATAATGTGGGTGTGTCCTATGACCGTACACATGACAGAACTAGTTGGCTTGCTCTTTTCCACCATCTCATCCAATAAGTTTACTAGTAATATAATCCAAACAAACAGACAAAACAAAGGAGGGAGAATGAGAGGGAACTAGTTTTTTATTAAAAAAAAAAAAAAAAAAAAGGAAAGCAAGAAACATAAAAGCCCGAGATTTTGTTTTGTACGTGAGGTATTGATTAGAATGTGAGGGTACATTTGTGCGCCATGGATTCTGCATTTCTTTTCTAACTGCTTATTGTTTTATCTTTCTCACAAAAATAATAAAAATGAACTAATTTTTCTACGGAATCACAATTTCCTATTAAGAAACCAACATGCAAGTGTGGTAATATTATATGGAAATATATATATATATATATATATATATATATATTCTCCTGCGCACGGTGACATATGCATTGTACATTAGAAGCATGGATAATTCGATTTGTAAGGTGGCCCCAACCTGTTGGAGGCTATAGGCTTACAGTGCGCATTATACTTTTCTCTTTTTTTCTTCATATCCAGGGAGCCCTCAAGTTAGGTTGTCTGCCCAGGCTCAAGCCCTAAGCAGGTAGGTAAGAACTCGCACCTCTTACCACTAGGGTAAGAAGCCGTTCTTGCACTATACTTTTCTCTAAACTTGGTATTGTAGGACATGTAGGGCCATTGAAGGGCCGGGGACTGCCCTTATCCTAACCTAACATATGTGGGTCGGCGTAGGCCTTGCCAAAGCTTTCGGGGCGCCTTCAAATGGACATTATCAAATGGCCCATTGTTTTGCATGGAATCGCAACTTATGTATTCAAATGTGCCTATTGAGCCTATCTTTTTGCATGAGATATATATATATATATATATATATATAGGGGCTAGCTCTCCTAAGCTCAAGCTTATGATAAGGTAAGCTCAAGTATGTGGTTGGGCCCACTTGGGGACCTGCATGGGGATGGAGATGAGGGGGATTTCAAGGACTCCATAGGATCGTCCTCTCTACAAAAAATCAGCCACAACCGTGATTTCTATAATCTCCATACGGGCCCAAAAGTTTAATGGTCAATAGGTCATTCGAATCGATACATAGTCGATCCAACGGTCCAGTAAATTCGAATTTGACCGAAAGTTAGTGGACATGTGCAATTTAGGGGGGTCATATGTTTGGTTCATTTGGATGGACCAAAGGTGGGCCCTACAGGCAAAGGGCATAGGCACACATATATTTACGTAATATTATATCATATACCTTAATGGACAAAGGGCCGGACCAGGCTGGGTCTTTTCCTAGCATGTTCCTCAGGGTGATGAGCTTCTCAAAATGAGTCCCTATCCTACCTTCGGGCTTTTGGATGAGAAAAGCCATCATTTTTGCGAGCTTGTGGGCCAGGCTGGCCTGCTTGTTAGAGGGCCAGACCGACGGGCATGGCATCATTCATCTGTTGGGCCTCACTGCTCAAAAGCAGTGGTCATACGAAGGCATCCATATATACTAAGTACTTATGGGTCCACCCAGTTCACGGCATCACAGGAGGGCCACATACTCACTCACTCACAACGGAGCACAATCTTCGTTCGTTTTTGTGCTTGGCGACGTCTTTATCGTTCTTGGTTTTACTGGCTCAAAAGTGCATTATTTTTTCAGAAATCCCAAGTGAACCAGGCTCAAAGCCCAGGTTGCCAGAAGCTCTTCCCATTGCTATGCCTGCTCCCGATATCGTTCATACGTCTACAGTTGATGCCTGAATGGAATAATCACAGTTTGCTGGATAGATCCCATTCTCAATTAAATATCCATCATCTGTTCCTGTACATCTTCAGTAAATGCAATTTTGTTTTTCTTTCTACCCAAAGTGAGCAGGGGTATCAATCCTTATTTGTTACTGTGTAGAGAGGGAGAGGCTCACCACAGTACTATTGGTGCATTGGCAGTGTATTCATATTCCTTCTTTATATATTTGTATAATAACTGTGTCGATTCTGGCACATAGCAATAATGCTTTATACATGCCCAATTCGCTTGGCTTATACATAATAAAAAAAATAAAAAAAAAAAAACCCCAATTTGCTTGCATTAATGGAGTGGTTACCTTCGTTCTTCCTACAAATAACAAGCACGCATTTTCAACGAAAAAACCATTTACGATGGGTTTCTAACGAGATTTTATTGTTTTCAAACCATCCATACAAATTACAATTAAGCATCTAATAAAAGAAAAGCCCTTTCAATGAAAAAACATTTAGGCTGGATTGCTAAAAATGACTTGACGAGATCTGTTTTGACAAATGTCTCAACTATATAATAGGGGTGATACTTTGTAAAAGGCTGCCTTGACTTGGCAAAATCCAGGGTCAACCAATGAACTTGTCCAATGCTGCTAATGAGTCTCTGTATGTATGTACTGGGTTTCTTCCACATAATGACATCTAAAGTATTCATCACCCATTATGCAACTATGCACACTTCGGCAGTCCTTGTCCATTTCCATCACAAGCAATTTTGGCATTAAGCAATCGGAATCATTCCTTTTATTTTTAATAGGCAACCAAGTATAGAACCACTCATTCAATAATCTTGTAATTTTGCAACCACAGTTCACTTCCATGTTCAAGCAGCAAAAATGGAAAATTGCAATTTTCACTTAAAATCGCTATTATCCTCAAGCAGCTTTCCTAATAAAAGTAGCTCAAAATAACAATTAAAACACAAGTTAAATGGTCTCAAAACTCAAAAGAACACTCACCAATCATCTATCCATCATAAC
This sequence comes from Camphora micrantha, assembly GCA_003546025.1. Taxonomy (NCBI): domain Eukaryota; kingdom Viridiplantae; phylum Streptophyta; class Magnoliopsida; order Laurales; family Lauraceae; genus Camphora; species Camphora micrantha. Next base: position 66,387,913 of record QPKB01000002.1, read on the forward strand.
TGTCTTGAAAAGAAAAATAAGCAGAACTCAGCGTTTCTTAGAGACACCGACAGTCTTTCCTCTGCGCCCTGTTGTCTTGGTATGCTGTCCACGTACACGAAGACCCCAATAGTGCCTCAAACCACGGTGGTTCCTATACAAATATAACAGATAAGATCATCATTTCTAGAACGAAAAATATAGCAATTTCCATGAATTAACTTGGAACTAAAACCACATATACAGTGCAGGCACATAGCCAAAAGTAATGTTGGACTAAAGCATCAAATCCTTCAGAACCCACCACTAACCATCAATGTTTTAGATGGTTAACATTTTTTTTTTTTTTTGGTAGCAAAAAACATAGATTAAGAAACATAGAAAAAGACACAAGGCCACCAGCAAAAACACATGACCACCACAACCTGATTTCCCCTTGAGAATCTAGGCCCACCCCAAGATATGGATCGAACCCATAAAGGATGACAATCTGGAAGGTGAACATATGTTGGTGGCTCAAGACCTGACACTTGCACAACATCTTTACTCACTAATGCTAGAATCAGTTGAGCCACAGTGAGACCACAATGTTTACTTTTGTAAGAATAACTAACCACGATTTCTTTACTCAAGTGATCAAAAGAAAATCAATATAGTTGAGACAAGCCTTTGATGATGACAATGAAAGTGATTTATAGAACACCAAAGTGTGCAATCCATACGCTACAACTTATCACGGCTGGAGCATCTTATAGTAATAAAATAAATTGAAGAAATCACTACAAATAGAATATTTATGATCTGCTGGTTTACCAAATAAACAGGGCCTAAGCCCTAACTGAGATCTACATAATAAAAAAGTATATTATCTAATTCGTGTGCCCCAAATGTCTCCAAGTCGCGAACCATCTTCTGAACATGAGAGAGAGACAGAGAGACAGAGAGAGAGAGAGAGAATAACAGGAGCCCTGTGGAATCGTTAGAGGACATCAGGATACAGCCCCACAAGATCATTAGAGAACCTAAGGATACAAGCTGGCACACACAATAGACTAGGGATGGAAATCTAATTCATATGCCCCAATTGTCTCCAAGGCGCGAACCATCTTCTGAACATGAGAGAGAGAGAGAGAGAGAGAGAGAGAGAGAGAGAGCAGAGAATAACAGAAAAGCCCTGTGGAATCGTTAGAGGACAGCAGGATGCAGCCCCACAAGATCCTTAGAGAACCTCAGGATACAAGCTGGCACACACAATAGACTAGGGATGGAAACAGGGTGGGTTTAATACGGGTTGTGGTAAACCCAAACCCACCCCATTTTAATTTAAAACTAATCCAAACCCGGCCCACCCCATGACAGGTCACTGGTATGTGATACCAAACCCGCCCCATTTGGGTTGGGATCAAGTTGAATTTAAAGGTTAAAAATTTTAAAATATATAAATGCATGGGAATGAATGTGGAAGAGACCAAACACACCACCTTTTCTTCCTACATGTGTTACGTTAATGCCCAACACCACTTTGCACCACATTTGTTTTGTTTACAACTTTAATAAGAAATAAATATGTACTATCTATACAGGAAGGGGTGGGAATAGCAACAAAACCCAAACCTGCCCCAAATAGGAGTGGGGTAGGGCAGGTCCCCGTTCAAACCTGACCCATTGTCATCCCCAAAATAGACAAACTATGACAGCATCAAGTCTACAAATGTGCAGGTTCCTATAAGCTCAGCTCAGCGACCAGCTTACGTGGCTCTAAAAGAGGGCCACTACACTGGTTCATTGATCAATGGGCCATATCAACAGCCCAAAATCTATTTAAAGGATTTATATTTGAGCATTCTTAAAATGTACCACACATATTACAATGGACGTTGGAGTGCAAAAATGGCAGCTATTTGACAGAAGCAATTCCATGACAAAAAAAACATGCTATGGACTTCACTCCTCCATTATCACCGCATGACCGCAAGATAGGCAATAGTGATGTAAGGAGAAAGAAAGCTAGGTGCCTGGATTAACAATATATATTAAACGGACAGAAAGAAAGAAATGAGAAAGAATGAGAAGTGGGGGAAAGAAAGAGGAAATTAAGAAAATACTTGGAGAGAACAGTGGCGTGTGATTTTTTATTTTTATTTTTTTGTAAAAGGACCAGCAAGTGAAGTGATAAAACCGAAAATAGAAGACTAAAGAGAGATTTGGATTCAATTGAGTGATCCCCCCGTGTGGTATGATCCTCTATTTATATTCAATTCTTCCTCACTTACAAGACGACCGCAATCAATCTAATACTACGCACAATCAATTAGACATTTAGACATCCTAATTACACTTTATTTGGATGATTAACAATCAGAAAACCATATATCATACCTATTATACAGAAAGAGATAAGTCCTCTATGAATCTGGGCCTGTTTCTTTACTGGAATTCAAAGAACTCTTGCCTGGATAATTTATAAATTCTCCAACATGTGGAATTTCTGAATCCTCCTCTGTACTTGAGCATTGAGAAATTCCAGCAAAAAGCAAATAAGTTGGAATTCGAGGAAATACCAAAGGTCATTTGGAATTCTATGAAAGAAATACGACGTTTGCAAATGCCTAGGGGACAAGCCATCACATCATGTCCATGAATTCCCAACATACCAAATTCTTGTAAAAACTTTCTAATGAGAAAACAGGCCCTTAATAGCATCCCCAACTACACTAATTGAAAGGGGGAAAACGAAAAGCATGATTCTATAAATCATTCTCAATCTTGCAATGACACTAATCAATAGTGCCATTCTAGAAGCAAGGGTAGTCAACCAAAGCTACTTGTCAGTCATCTCACTCGACCATAAAGAACACATTAGTCATGCACCAGACAACATTTTATAAAATTAAGACGTGTGGTGGGGCATTCCAGTAGTCCACAGTTGTGGGGGTGTAAACTGTAAGGCCTCAAAACATGGAGCTTAAGCCTTATAAACATGTCTGTTTAATAAATAAATGAGTACATTAAAAAAATTAATATTAAAATATAAAATAGTAGTAGCTTGGTTGATTTTAAGTCTTTTAAGGGGTTAACTAGTGTTGAATCAAAATAATCTAGTTACAGCAATCTTATATTTAGAAAAGAAAGATAAATTCTTAAAATTACAAACCACCCCCCCTTCCTCAAAAAGAGGATATATTGGGGCACATGCCCCTGATGTGGAGCATGATTGAAATGCACACTTCATTTGGGACATATACCTCAATATGTCTCATCAGGTACGACATTTGCCCTAAATGCAAGCCGCACCTCAAACTTGAGGCACAAGACATGAAGTGTGGGGTGCTTTTGGAAGCCTCACCAAACCTCAATAAGGCCCAACCACTTCTAAGAACACTGGCCAAACTCCCATGAAAATCCCATTAGAAAATTGTGTTCAAAAGGTGTCAAATGTCATTTAGTTTTAGCTGGAGAAAAGAACTATCAAATCTGTACCTGAATGTAGCTTGATGTTGCGTACACTACTTGGAGACCCTCACTTTTAACACAAGGTCAACAATTGTTTGCAAGGTGCCCGAACTAAACTTTGACCTCATCCAAATGATGAGGAAAAGATGATAGTGACCGGAAAAATTACCATAAATGCATCGGTGGGCCTTTTTTTTGGAAGTTTTTCCCTAAGATAAGAACACTCTGAACTCCCAAAGAAATGTCATTAGAGAGCGTGCAAAGGTTCCAGAAGGAATTTAATTTAAGCAGGAGAAGAGAACTATCAAACAAGTACCTGGATAGATGTTGATGTTGCCCAGGCTACTTAGAGACCTAACTTAAAAATCAAGTCATGTTTGCAATGCATTATTTATCAGATATTTGGATTACTTGACCACGCACCTCTCCGGGGATGAGAACAAAATTCATTAAACCTCATTCAAGGGTCGAGTAAAAGATGATTGTAACTGGAAAAATTAATCTCCATCGGTACATCAATACTGTGTGAAGAGCAAGCTTGCTCACAGTATTTATGAAAGCTGTCTCACTCATTTTACATCTAATTTATTATTGAACCTACTTATGCTCCCAGTTTGTGTTGCTTAGAAAACCAATTCAATGCGTGGTTTAAAAAAAAAAAAAAAACAAGGCTTCCAACAAATCCATCAATATCACATAATTCCTTTCACAACTGATGAATCCAGAACTAGATCAACAATATAATCCCAAAAACGTTTAGAAACAACAAATGAATGGATTAGTATTTGATGGTACTGACTAATAGTTGGAACTATAAATAAAACAACTTAGGAGAACAATAAAAAAAAAAAAACCTGATTTTCTTCAACCGTTCCAAATCATCCCTCAGCTTCATATCCAGTGCATTGGAAACCACCTGAGAATACCTGCCATCCTTGTAATCCTTCTTCCTGTTCAAGAACCAATCTGGGATCTTGAATTGGCGAGGATTGGCCACAATGGTCATCAGACTCTCCAGTTCCGCTGCAGATAATTCACCAGCCCTAGAAGAAGGAAGAAAAACAACCCCAAAAACATGTTTATCAAAAGAATCAACTCGAACAGGCGAATCAAATAAAAAAAAGAAGAAGAAGAAGAACCCTAGAACATAAAAAGGCAATAGAATCAAACCCAACTACGAAAACCCTCCTACACGTACCTCTTGTTCATGTCGACATCTGCCTTCTTGCAGACGAGGTTTGCAAAACGCCTCCCAATACCTTTAATGGAGGTCAGAGCAAACATGATCTTCTGCTTGCCATCAACATTCGTGTTCAGAACACGAAGAATGTGCTGAAATTCCTCGTTCGCTATCAGAGACTGTGAAGAATCAATCAAACACTAAATCAGATCAAAACTGCTGCAAAAAGAAATTACGTTATCTTGTAAGGTTTGTAACATAGAGTGTTGGAAGAAAATAGAAAGGAATACCATCTTCTCTTCTCTCTTTCTCTTCCTCTTCCTCTTCTCGCAGCAGCAGATGAAGCAACAGATGCGGCTCGAAAATGCTTGCACAGAGCAAAGAGGGGAAACTGGAGAGGACCAAGGACTAGGGTTTTGAAGTTCATTTATAAAGGGCCAGGGCCAGGAGTGACCCTTTGGTGAAATTAGGGTTGAGGGTGGAGCAATGGGCCCCACCTGTTAAAATTTCTTAAACTGGTCCTATTTCACTCAAACTTAGACTGAACTATTATTTAATCATTATTATTATTATTATTATTTGTACTTAGACTTGGGGCCCACCTAGGGTGGGTGTGGGTGGAAGGGGTTGATGAAAAAATCTTGATAAGCCCTACCTCTATAAAAAAAATTTTTAAAGACCGTTAGGTCATCAGAATCTCTTGATCCATGGTACGCAACTTCAATGCTTTTATTTATATATAAAGCATCAGTCAACCGAATGGTCCAATCCATTCGAGTCGGAGAATTTGGTGACCAATGGGTATGTGAACCACTCATATGAATGATCAAGTGAGGCCCCCCTTAGGAGGTGCACAAGGTGGCTCCTTCCTCAACATGAAGTTGAATTCATATGAATCCACTGTCGAATGGACTCCAGCATAGGATAATTAAAGAGATAAGCGGTAAAAAAGATATAATAAGGTGGAGATCCTTTTACTGTCTTGACATTTGAAGAACTAGGATGATATGGCTAAGTATTCATCTTTCGTATCTTTCCTTTAATTCATTTTCATCTTGATTGTCAATTTTTGAATATTCACCATTCTTTTTTATTTTTTTCCTTTTTTTCAATTTTAACCACTTTTACAAATACTAATCTTAAATTCCTAGGAATTCATAGGCACTGGCTTAAAACAAACGCTACAAAAGCAAGTGATTTACAGCTTTGGTATCTGAGAATCCATTGGTGGAAATCTCCCCGGTTGGAGTCAATTTTGGGCTAGTTCCTATTCAAAAGTCGGGACTTTTAGGTGCCATGCCATTGGATTGGATCATATATATGTCAATCATATATTTCATCATCAGGAAACCAAAAATTATTCCAAGATCAAGATGATGTATATTCTGTAGGCTAGGCAGTGGCTTGAAGGGCCTGCCTCCAGGATACTAAAATCAAAACCTCAATAGATGTAATGTTGAAAAATGACACGAAAGCAACTATACAAAGTGTTGTTTAAAGGTATTGCAACGGACACATGCAAACATTAAAAGAAATAATGTAATGTATATATGCTGCATGATGATCATTTGCTTGAGAACGATCTGTTCTCATTGACGCATGTATAGGCCAACATGCCAAATAAGTCTTCATTTATCATGCTCATACCCAGGTAGCATTCCTCACTGTTGAGGGATTCATACAAGCGTATTACAGAAACAGAGCAGAGTGAAGAAAAAAATCAGAATTATTATAATAAACAAACAAAAGCAGATTCTCATACAGCCACATCTCCAGTCTCTGCCCGCATTCCTTCCATCCCCCAGGGTGAAGGGCTAGAACAATGGGAATGAGTGCTTCATCATATCTACAAGAACAGAATTACTCCTTCCCAGCATTCTTCAAGCTATTTGTGTTAAATCCATAACAGTTTACAAGTTCCACTACAACAAAAATATAGTACTAGAGACCTAACTTGGGTGTCAAATGCGGACGATCTAGTGACCCATGTGATGAGATCAGCAACAGAGTTGGTGGGAGTGAAAAATGTAAAAATGATTTCTCACAAGGAAACCTTGCAGCTTAAATCTCTAGCAGCAGCGTCAAGAAATGCCAGCGTCATTCCGGTTGCACGCCTGCTGTGAGCTTCCCATGCTAAGCACTTCTCAATGTCTGCATGCCAGTCAATGATGCCGGCATTCAAGTGCCGGTCTGAAGGGCCATCGATTCTCTTAACATCCTCTTGTTTATCATTGGACTTGATTGACCCAATATGCAAGATGTCCCTAAGAAGTGACGTGCTGAGAGCACGCACGTGTGCACTTGGATGAGAAACGCAACGGACAGTAGCTGGTAGGCGACACTGCATGTGGGAGGTGGTAAAATCATGTGAATATATTGGTTCAGGAGGAAGTAATGTTTGAGAAATTACAAGGCAAGTGATAATGCGTAGTTAACCTTCAACAAGTTTAAAAGGCCGTCAGCGACAACTGAACTGGATTCTCCCCAATCAAGCACGAGCTGAACTGCTCTCGCTGTTGCGTCCAAGAGCTGCTCATTTTTGTATAGAGGGGAAAAGAATCTCAGAGATATCAATCAAACAACATGTAGTCAGCAAGGAATAGAACCACATGATGCAGAATGTAAACTATATTTAATTTAGTTGACTAGTGAACACTGGAAAGTAAGACAACACCTTGTCATTAATTGAAAAATGGAACTGCTTGTATGCACAGAATCATAGATATCCAAATATCAGTAGGCACCTAGGCCTATTTGTATATTGGGGAAAAAAGGGGTACCCAAGGCTTATGCCTCGGAATTTTCTTTGCCCCTGTTTTCTTGCATTTTCTTTATCCTAGAAATGTGGGCAACACCTTCCACCAAGTTTTTCCTGGTTGTTAGAGAAAGAAAAACCCACTTAAAGGTAGGTTAATATTCTCTATCTACACATTTTTGCAATGCCGAGGATTCCTCGGTAGCATGGAAAAGTCTATGATTTTCTACACTCGCCATTTTTCTACTGTTTGGCATACCACTTCTCTCTGTAGGAGGAAAAAACCTGAACTACTTTTCCTCAAGTCGGCTGAAAAACATTTTTTCATGGGAGTCGCTTCTCCGCAGACTGGCATGGCGGCACCGCAGATTCTAATTCCAGCACTGCACAAATGGATCGCACTCCACTTTTCAATATGAGGATCTCTCTTATGCATGCAACTTATTCTTTTTTGCACATTTGGCAGTAGATAGACTAATACTTTCACTTCAAATCCACTGCCCTCTTTAAGAGCACTGTGAAGTGGCAGTTTTCTCCACTGCCAAGTTTTTCTTTGATTATTCACCTAGTGAGGAATCCTCATATTCACTTACCGCATCCAAACTTCCCAATAAAGAAGGCTGAAGACTTGAAGCCACCAATAAAAGTGGTAGCGTACGACCAAATAAGAAAAACAGAGTAAGTTGAAATCACTTGCATATGAGAGATCCACACATTAAATCACTGTGAGGCATAATACATCGCGGTTTAAGCAAATAGCCCAACTATGTAATAACGATGAAGGCCACGGCATTACCAACTTTTGCTGGTCGTGTTTGGAACTAAGGCTCAAATTTTCCTCCCTTATATCTAGTATGCTGATATTACATGTCTGGTCTAACACACTATAGAAACCCTTAAGAATGAAGCATTCTCAGCTTTGAAGTGGTTACGCAACTGCACTTCGCTTCCAAGTTTAAAAGGGGGAAAACTATTGCATCTCATCTCACTTTTTAGTTTCTTTTTTTCTTTTATTGGTTATCCCATCACACTGTTATGACCTAAGTATTGCTTGCAATACGATATTGGTCAACTGTTAATAACACAAGAACCGTAACTTAAAACCATGCATGTATAAGAAACTTGACTTCTTAATGCAAAGAACTAAGGTGAAATTCTTTACCTCTAGCTGCGGTAAAGTGCATGCTTCTCCATCAACAAGCATTCCATCTGTGGCACGGAGGAGAAGATCTGAAGCACTTGACAAAATTATCAAGGCTTCAGGTCTGTCATGATTCCTCATCATCTCAACCATCAATTTTACTATTCTCTGGTTGATTCTCCACATCTTTTGACCTTGCTCATCATCTCTAGCGATCCAGGGCTGCAAATCCTTCTCTGCCTGTCCAAGGACAGATGCCACAAAAGTGGCTGAAGAAAATGAAGTGGAAGAAACGGTAGCATAAAAAAAAAATTTGTCATTTATGATGAAGATTAACTAGTCAAATGGAGATTGGACCTGAAGAACAACTGCAGTTGATGCTTTGGCTGGTGATGCGAACACAACATTGCAAAGGGCATCAACTACCTGGACATATAAAGTTGGAAATTACATTATCAGTATCTTGAATAGGCTAGGCATACACACAGATAGATATCTTCACTTTCTATGTGAAAAAAGCTGATCTAAACAATGTAAAATTTCTTTAAATTATGGACAATACTCCTGAAGATCATTATCATCATCATAGAAACATTGTTTCTTCTATTTGGCTTAGCTCTGTGAATACTACCTAAACACATCCCTAATTATTTACGTTCTCTATCATTCAATCATCTAAAATGTCAAATTTGAATACAGAAATTCTTTATTCGTCTCTCCCTTCTCTTAGCTCTTTGTACTCGAATAAGTAATCAAATCAGAGGAGGATTCCAAAGGTGTAGTTAAAATTGAAATTAAATATTGGAAGCTTAGTTTTGCTGTACTGAGATGAAGGCCTTGGCTTCAAGTCTTTTTTTTTTTTTTGGTCGCCTTCTCTCGTGTGCTTAGATCAGGAAATGGGCTGGTGGATATGTTGGCGAAATAGGGGTCACAAGGCTTTCTCCTTGGGGAGGTGTCTTTTACGTAATCTTATTGTTTTCTTTCTGTTTTTAGTTCTGTAGGGTTTATGTCTTTTATACCCAGATTGTCTTTTGGGCTGCTGTTTGTTTGCCTTCATTGTTGGGTGTATGTTGATATCCATTATTTATAGACTCATTAACTTCCAAAAAAAAAAAAAAATTTGAATATTAGATGAAAAGGAAATAAAATTTAGAAAAGTAGAAAAAAAGAGATGAAGAGAAATCTCCTCCTAAGTGGGACGGCAAGCATGTTATTGCTTTTATGCTAAAAAATGATAATAATCTGCATATTTACAAAGAACCCTAATACTTTGCAATCTTTACAAATCAGTCCCTATAACGGAAATTTTCAAAACAGTCCCCTAATTTCATTTCCAACACTCCCTCACAAGCTGGGTGCATATATATTTAGCTTACTCCATTTGGATAGAACAAAAGATAACTGTTGCGTTGTGATGGCTCTTGTGAGAAAATCTGCCACATATCAAATTTTAAGTCAATCTCACGCCCCTAACCCATTCATCTATGGCCCACAAGTTTAAATAATAGCTTTATATAGAAAAAAATCGACCCTCGATCCAACAGTCCAATCCATTTCGGTGGAAACCGATGGGATCCAATGCATAGCTCTATGCAAGGTGAATGCATACCCATATATATAGTGTTGATCAGGTGTGCAGTTTGATGATGCGCCCTATGCGCACTTCGCTGTGAGGCCCACCTGGGGATGGGGACCATCAGATGGAGAAGTCTTGATGAGCCCTACCTCACTAAAAAGTTTGAGAGCCTATCATTCTTCCCCCTGATCCATGGCCCACAAGTTCAATGACTTTAATATAAAAAAAAAAGACTTGAATCGATCCAACAATCTAGTCCATTCGGAGTTGTGCAAAACTGAGGGATCCAATGTGGGGGGTTTGTGGAAAGTGGGGGAGAGAAGGGGGAATTTCCCTTTGTGTGGTCCACTCGGATGGACCATCAGGTGGGCCCCACTAGGGGGTTCACAAGTGAGTGACTCACGCACCTGATCACTTTTATATATTTATTTATGTATGTATAGGTGAGTTATCCTCTGCACACATGTTTTTTGTGCACCCCTGTGCACATTTCATAGTGGGGCCTACCTAATGATCCATCTGAATGGACCACACATAGGGACACCATTAATAGTCACCGAACTAATGGGCTTAAACCCACCTAAATGGATTGGACCGTCGGATCAATTGTGCGCCAATTTCTAACAGTAAAATTTATGGGTTATTGATCAAGGGGTCAAGATGATCAGGTGAGCTCCATATTTTGAACCTAAGTAGGCCCCAACCAGATCTTTCAATTCCCCGAGCCCCAACCCCATGTGGGCCCCATAGAGAGGTGCACATGGAAGTTCTATGCACACCTTGCTTACCTAATAACCCCTGTGCGTGTCTACATACATACATACAAACATATAGATTTCCTTGGCTCGGGATAGATCGCAATGGAGAAACAAAATTCATGTAGCCAACCCCAACATAGTTGGAACAAGGCTTTGATGATGATGATTGGTTTCATTGTGATGACATTATCATTTTTATGTTATTATATACCCCATTGAGTTATTTTTTTAAAAGATGTAAATTAAGTTTAATGTGTTACATTTTAAATATGTTTAGAAGTACACAAAATTGTTTTGCGAACAGCATAATCAAGTAACTTTGACTTGAACATTTATTGTCAACTCACTCATGCAATGCTATGGGGTACTTGACAATAGAAATTCAAGATGGAATTACTTGGTTATGTCAACTTGTCATAGAGCATTCCAGAGATTTTGATATTTATCATGTTTCACTTCTCTGAAGGAAGAGGACCTTAATGGCTGAGGAAACTATTGAACCATGAGTCATGCACTCAAAAGATTTTTAATTATTACACTACCAGATCACCGAAGGCACCTGTAGAACTCCTGTGTCCGGGGAGGTTGTTGTAAATATAGCAATTCTCGTCCACGTGTAACAGGACACGTGTGTTATCCTGAGGATTTGCTTGATTAATTAGATTGATCGCTACACATCATATTTCTGTAATTAGACTGCAAATGTCCTGTAAATTACCTTAATTATAGGTGATTGGATTCCAAAGGCTATATATTTCACAGTCAAACCACTCATTGGGTACACTATCTTCTCCAAATTATCTCTGTTTATTCATTTTTTTCAAGTCAAACAATTGTTTAGCTAGATGAAATTTCAATTAAAGCATAAAGGCAGTAACTAAAAAAAAATTGTATAAAAAAAAGACAATCTAAGAGAAAAAATACTAACAAAACAATAGCATGAGAAAGAATCGCAAGACTACCCGATCTTTGGCAGTATATATTATATAAGCATAGAAAATGTACCTGTCTCCATCCCTGTTGGGCCGATGTACTTTCTTCACTCATTTGTGTTTCCGGGGCAGCAATCAACTTGTGCCAAAGTAATGAAACAACAGAAAAACACAATTCTTGTTTCTCGGCAAGTACAGATCTCAGAAGAGCTTGTGCGCTGCAGTTAAATCCAATGTGTCTGTCCATTGTAAGAAAATTGGCCAAGTCTAATGCATCCACCGGCAAACTAGAAATACCTCTCCCCGTATCATTTTGCACATCTTCTAAAAGTAATGTTCTCTCACATTTTAAGTATCTTCCAGAAGTTGCACTACCACTATCACAATCACGCTGTTGATTTGGAGGTTCTGATTCAAAGCTGCCACTGTTTGAAGAATTGTTTTGTTTTCTACCATTAATACATACGTGGGTATCCTTCCATAGTGGCGCACGTACCAAGTGTGCTTCTAGTGGTTCTGCCTTGTCAACAATGGATGCAACAGCTTTGCCATGAATATCAATGAGGTGATAAAGGGAAGATGCTCTGGTGTGGATCTCATTATCCCATTTGCACCTCATCAGGATAGAGAGAGCATGCATACATGCTTTTGATCGGCCAAATAGTTCGGACACATGAGCAGCAACCATTGCTGCCGCAACTATCTCATTGGAACTGTAACTCCAAGAGGTACCAACAGAAGATGGTTTCAACGAAAATAGTGCTTCTATAATACCTAAAATCCTACGAGTATGACAAACTGCAGAGGAAATTCCATTTTGCAACTCCTTGGAAGCTCCATTGAGTTTTGCAGCCTTTGCTGTGCTCAGTGAGTTGTTAGCATCTGAACTTTTACTGGTCTTTCCAATTAAAGGGAATAGTTGAAGTTCACAAGCTAAAGCACAGAAAGCTGCAAGAACATAAGAATCAAAAGCAGCCACAGGACCTTGCTTTTTCTTCTTTCCAGTGGTCATGCCTGCTTGGTTTGCATTTACTATCTGCTGGTCATCATCAGGAGTATGTGTGTCAACACCAGTCGGTCTCTTGCTTCCATTGGGAAGAGCTTCATGACTCACACAAACAGTTAGAACAACAAACAAAAGTCGGGAGGCAAGTTCCATGGAGGCACATGATTCCAGAAATAGTGAATGAACCATTGTACGAAGCTCAGCAACAGCAAGGTTCTTAGATGTAGACCACAAACTGCCATGATATCTTGATCTTCTGGTTTGCTCTCTGGAGGAATGCAGTGGGAACGTTCTTCGCAGAATCGCTTCCACAGTAGCCACAAAGATCCTCATCAGGCACGCTTCAGATGGGCTTCCTCTAGGAAGATACTCAAGGACTTTGAGGAGAGGCAGATACAAATTCCACGATAAGACAGGAGGTTGGAGCGGGGTTGCAACAATAATTTCAGGCAAATCAACAGCTGATGAACTGAGAGGAATCAGGCCATAGGCAGCTTCCCAGATGGTGCAAATTCTCCATTCAACCTCAGGGCCATGGGCACATAACAGTGAAGCAATCCCTTGGGCAGTGGCCTCAATGGTGGCTTCATCAGGAGGGACTTCAGTCTGGTCAAATGTTCATTAGCACAGATTGCAGTGAGTAACGAACCAAAATGTCAAGCTTTCAAACAGAGCCAGCAAATATAAGCAGCAGACTGCAGGTATGATCTTCTAGCCACTAATATAAATAGCATACAGCCAACTCAATCAGCGATATTGTTACTATGAACAAAATGGAAGAGACAATCAGGTCTGAATGCAAACATCAGATTACCTGCTTTCTATAGAATGATATATAGCCTCCTAAAGGCTCATGCTGGACGTCAACTCCTTCAGCATGCCGTAGAGGAGGGAAAAGTAATGTAGGCTGTGAAAGGATACGGAAAAGTAGAGCTGCAGCGGCATCAGCAGCAATTCCTGCCCTCATAGACATTGCAGTCCCAATCGCACGTAAGAAATGTAAATGCATCCAGTTTTTTGGAAGCTATAGTGGTAATTAAGAAATCAAAGAGGTACACGTCAGAAATGTGATGCAATAACAATTTCAACTTGCCAACCTACTTCAAAGCAAAGATTTTAGATGCGGATGTCAATTATGCAAATCGCAGAAAATAAAAGAAATCGAAGCAAAGAAAGTGAAATTAAAAACTGAAACAGCTGCAAGGCTTTTCATAACAGAAGACAATCTTACAACATTTGCATAAAAAGGTTTTATCAGAATGCGACATTTACTAGGGGACGATTACCATGTGAGACAAGTTTCATTCAGAGTCATTAAGAAAATATACAAATCATGTATTCAAGCAATACTTTAGCACCCGAAAGAAATGGTTTTGAAAGGACTTACAAGCTTTCATCACCATCATCATTGTCATTATCATCAATGCCTTATCCCATCTGGGTTTGGCTTTGCAAGTTCAGCTTTTCCGATGAACCCTCTTTGCAGCCATGTTTTCAGTAACTCCCATCCATCAGGTCTTTTCTCACTAATTACTTGTTGCTCACCATCTTTTCCTAGTTCCTTGAACATTTAACACTTCAATATGTCCAACAGGGCTATTTTGGGTCTTCTATATATGTGTCCATACCATTTTGAAAGACATTCCTTCATTTTTCTCCTTTGGAGCTACATGCAAGTTCCTTTGATGTGCTCACTGTTAAATGGGTCACAGCCCATGTCAAATAAAGCCCATCTTCTTGGTCAAAACACCTGTATATTTATTCTTTGCCGTTTTAGGAGATATGATTAGATTAGATTATGGCTACAATCACTGTAATTGAGATGATTAAATTAGATTTTGCTACAATCACTGTAAATTGTATAGCAACAATACATCTATATAAAGGAGGATCGAGACCCTCAAAGGGATCATCGAATTCACAACACAATTCATCTTTCTTCTTGCTGTCTTTGACATGGTATCAAAGCCTTGAGCAAACACAGCTCTATACAAAGTTTTCTGTGTGAATCTTCTCTATCTTCCAAGTATTGGAAGTCGTCGGTATCCTCTCTGCTCAAAATTCTTCCATTCGCAGGTCTGATCAAGTTGTGATCATACACAGCCCACTTCAGATCAGCATCACTGTACCTGGAGACTGCAACCATCTTGGTTGACTGGATATTCTGGTGTTTATGGATATTTTTTGAGAATTTTTGGCATCTCAGAGGTAGGCTTTCTACCCTTTCTCGAGAAATTCCAGTTTTTTCAGTACATTTTCATCACAGCCGTCCAAGTTTCTGGATCTGGCTCTTATTGGTGAGCAATCTGGTTTGATTAGTGGCATTTTGATCCTTCATCTATCTATGATGTCTAATTGATCATTCATTGCAACATATTTCTGCTGTTTTCAATTTTCTCTAAAAATAAAGCTCGCCTGGGACAAGTTTTTTCTCAAACTTTCTGTTTGAGCAGAACACTGCTATTTTGTCATCTCTGATTGCTCAGTTGGGAGTTTTCTAGTCTCTGATTAACACTTTTTTGGTGTACTACACTTGCTTTCTTCAGTTGGAATTTACGACAGATTGTAACAGATCTACTGTAATGGAAAAGACTGAAATTGCCTTGATAAAATTTAATGGCAAGAACTACACTTCCTGGTCATATCAATTTCAAGTATAACTTGAAGGTAAGGAAATGTGGGGACTTGTTTCAGGATTGGATCCAAGACCTAAAGAAGATGAGAAAAAAATATTATCTTGGAATACAAAGGATACCAAGATCAAAACCTGGATTCTTGGTTCTATTGAACCACAATATATCTTGAATCTCAAACCCTACAAGACCTCTAAGGAGATGAGGGGATATCTAAAACAAGTATATCACCAAGGGAACACTGCTCGACAATACCAACTTGAACTAGAGATTGCTCGATATTTTCATGGCACCTCTTCAATCAAGGACTATAATACATGTTTTCTCAATTTATGGGCTGAACAAGCAGCCCTTTCTGAGATTCAAAAATTATAAGAAACTTGTCACATGGACCAGTTTCTCATAAAATTGAGACCTGAATATGAGATTGTTCGTTCCAACCTGATGAGCAGGGTTCCATCTCCATCCCTGAATAAGTGCCTTAGTGAACTCTTGCGCGAGGAACAAAGTAAGATCACTCAGCATGTTCTTAAACAACAGTCTTCAGGAAACTCTCATGACGTAGCATATGTTGCCACTGCAAATTACACCCCTGGTATATCTCAAGGTCCGGGAGGGATGGTCCATCACACCACTTCTGCTGCTAAAGGACAATATGCTACAAGGGATCTTAGTAAAATGCAATGTTTTGGTTGCAAGAATTATGGACACTATGCCTCACAATGTAAGAACAAGTTTTGTAATTATTGCAAATCTAATGGTCATGTCCTTACCGACTGCAAAAAGCAGCCACAAAATCGCACTCCTCGAGCTTATCATGTCAACACTGCAGCTGCTACTACTTCTAGCGATATCCCTTTAGCTTCGGTCATGTCTTCACCACCTCCTACCTCCAACTCTGCTCCTTTAATCACCCTTGAGCTTGTTCAACAAATGAATGCCTTCTCTGCACTTGGCATTTCAGGTAACCACCAACCCCTTTCGTCAATATGGTTTCTTGATTCTGGAGCTTCAAATCACATGACCTCCTCCTCCTGTCATCTCTCTAATATGCAACCATACAATGGAAATTTCCAAGTTCATACTGTTGATGGTCAAAAGCTTCCCATTACAGCTCTTGGTGATGTTATTCATTCATTACCTTTGAAAAATGTTTTTTTATCTCCTCATCTAGCCACAAATCTTTTGTCTGTCGGACAACTAATTGATGATAATTGCAATGTCTCGTTTTCTCTGTCTGGTTGTGTTGTGCAGGATCAAGTGTCGGGGACAGTCATAGATGAAAATATCGGCCGATACGAAGCGTATCGGCCGATATATCGGCCGTATCGGCCAAGGCCGATACGATAATTTGAATTTATCGGCCGTATATACCGTATCGCACCCGTATCGGCCGATACGGGACCGTATCGGCCGATACGGGCCGATACGGTATGTATCGGCCCATACACGTGGGGGGGGGGGGTTATAAAACCCCCCTTTGGGACTTTTTAGGGTTTTTTACCCTTCCCTTTCTTCTCTTCCCCTCTAAAGTTTCCATTTTCACTTCCTTGTGGTCCCAAATGTCTCCCAAATCCCTCTCTTCAAGATATTTTGCCACCAAATCACCAACAAACCATTATTGAAAGAGATCTAGAGATTCAAAAGTCAAAACAAGATTCTTCATTAAGGTATGTTCAAGTACAAGTACAACAAGGAGAAGAACAGTCTTCAACTTCGGGGTCCTACTCATATGGTGACTATGGTGAAACACAATATGGTAGATATCCACCTGGACCACCTCCACCTCCTCCAAGTTCCTATGATGTGGGTGCGGCTGGCTTCTTTGGATTTGTGGATCCCAATACTCATCAATATCAAATTCAATATGGTGCCAATACAAATGATAACACTGATGGGAATGAGGATAACCATAGCCCCTTGAATCTTGGTAGACATTCCTTTTGGTGGTGATCAAGGTATTTCTAATTCCTATTTCTTTCACTAACTCTCTACTCTCTTTGTCATTTCTAAATTGGTGTGGAATGTTGATTGTTGATCACTTTATAGTTCATTCACTTGATTGAATTTAAACCTTGAATGCTGAAGGTAGTGAAGTATTGATATTTGATTGTTCAATGTTCAGTTGTTCACTAATGAGTAATGAGTATTGAGTAATGAGTAATGACCTAACTCTTAAGAATTTCTTATGCCTTTATTTCATGTTCTAATTTTTTTTAATGAGCTTTTCATTACTTTTTAAGTTAACATGACTAAGAAACATGAATACATGTGAAAAAACTAATCATTACTATTATTTTCTATTTATACAGCGATACAGGACCTCATATATTGAGGGCACCGATACGCCCCCTTTTCTTACTTACTTTTGCAAAAGAACCACATTTTCTTTCATTTTACAATTTTCTGGATTTTCTGGAATTTTTTCAGATTTTTTTGGCGATTTTTTAAAATCGCACCGCTACGCCGATACGTATCCCCGATACGCTACGTATCGCCCGCTTCGTATCGGTTTGGCGGCGGGCCGCTACGCCCGCCGATACCGATATTTTCATCTATGGGGACAGTGATCGCGAAAGGGCCTAAGTGTGGACACCTATTTCCTCTTCTTGTGCCTCCCTCTCAAAATAAAAAGGCCTATGTGTTCTCTTGTTATTCTTCTCAAGATGTTTGGAGGCTCTTGTATAAAAGATTAGGCCATCCTCATTCAAAATTGTTGTCTTTGATGTTGAACAAGGTGATGTTATTCATTCATTACCTTTGAAAAATGTTTTTTTATCTCCTCATCTAGCCACAAATCTTTTGTCTGTCGGACAACTAATTGATGATAATTGCAATGTCTCATTTTCTCTGTCTGGTTGTGTTGTGCAAGATCAAGTGTCGGGGACAGTGATCGCAAAAGGGCCTAAGTGTGGACACCTATTTCCTCTTCTTGGGCCTCCCTCTCAAAATAAAAAGGCCTCTGTGTTCTCTTGTCATTCTTCTCAAGATGTTTGGAGGCTCTTGTATAAAAGATTAGGCCATCCTCATTCAAAATTGTTGTCTTTGATGTTGAACAATGGTAGTATTAATGAAAATAAAACTTCTTTTAGTCACATTTCTGATGAGTGTTCTGCTTGCAAACTTGGAAAAAGCAAAGTTCTTCCTTTTTATTCCAAAACTACCATGGCTTCAACCTGTTTTGACATTATTCATAGTGACGTCTGGGGGATTACTCTTGTAATTTCTCATACAAATTTCAACTATTTTGTCACATTTATTGATGATCATTGTAGATTCACATGGGTATATTTCTTGCATTCTAAATCTAAAGTCTTTGACGCTTTCCAAAAATTTATGGCTTATGTTGAAAATCAGTTTTCCACTCGCATAAAAGTCTTTGATCGAGGCCCTCAAAGGGATCATCAAATTCACAACACAATTCATCTTTCTTCTTGCTGTCTTTGACACTCGCCTCATCCTAGTTCTCCTTTTTTTGTAACTTCACATATCCCTCTTAGCATGTTCATGTCCACAACTTGTGCTTTCACATCTTGATTTTTCATTGCCCAACATTCAGTTCTATAGCATAGCAAGTCTTAACTGCCGTTTTGTAAACATGCCACTTTAATCTAAGAGGCACTCTCTTGTCTTTACTCTCAACCAGAACCAATCATACTTGCACTTCAATATACCTCTTTGATTTGCTAATTCTCAACCCATTTAACTTTTAAGTCCTTCTCCAAAGCTTATCATCATCTTGCTTTCTTATCTCACTAGTGAGCACCACATCATTTGTAAACAACATAGACCAAAAAGTGTCGTGGATATCTGTTGTTAAGGTGTGTAAAACTAAGTTGAACAAATTGAGGTGTAAAACTAGGTTGAACAAATTGAGGCTCAAAGTGTACACTTGGTGTAATCCAAGTCCAACTCCAACTGGGAACTCAGGCATCTCCCTAAACAATTCTCGCAATTGTTATGGACCTATCATACATGTTTTGTATAAGTTCTATGTAACTATTAGGGATTCATTATTTATCAATTATTCCAAATAAATTGTCTCATCACCCTGTCATCAGCTTTCTCTAAATCAATAGAACTCATAGGTAAATTTCTCTTACTCTAAACTTTTCCAAGAGTCATCTTACTATGAAAATGGCTTTTGTAGTAGATGTACTTGCACAAACCTAAATTGGCTCTATGTAACATGAAATGGAAAGAAAACAGAGAGTAAATAACAGGGAAGGAGAGAGTTCTTATTGATGTGTTTGAATCTGGGGTCAATATGGCACTAGACTTTTAGTGGATATCCTTGATTGAGAGATAGGCATCCTCAATATGCCTTGTACACTCCATTTCTACTTCCTCAAGTTCCTTTAGTTTCGGATGCTTGTAGGTGTGTGTATCTGAAAATTACTGGCTGTTCAAATGCAAATTGGCTCGGTTCTCCAGATGATTGACACTATGTTTGGATACTGCTCATTTATTAGAGACAACCTAGCTAACTAAAAGAAAAAAGCAGTTAGTTTTGCTCACTCAAATGCTAAGGCTGAGTTGTGGGCTGTGGCTCATTACATGAGTTGTTGTGGTTGAAGCAATTTATGGAACTGACTATTCCAATTGCCTATCTGATGCATGGTGATAACTTAGCCACAACTAACATTGCATCAAACCCAGTGTTCCGTGTGAGGACCAAAGTCCAGGCACAAAGAAGTAGATTGCCACTTCATCCATGAAAAAGTCACAGCTGGTATCATTCGTACATTGCTCACATGAGGCCTTCAAGTCAATTGGCAAAAGATATTTACAAAGGCTCTTCTAAGGGATCAGATGGAAAATATCCTAATCCATTCGAGCATGATAGATATCTATACTCCAACTTAAGGAATGTTGGAAGAGAAGGATTCTTTGTAATTTTCCCAATTATCTTTCCTTGAGCCCCTTCACGTAGTTTTCTAATTTATAGGGGTCCAATTATAATTACATAAAATTTAGGTTTCCAATAATACAGGGTTGAACAGCAGTTGATAAAGTGCTTACATGTAGTATGCTCAAGTGATGCTGACTTGTGCTTGCTTATATTCTAATTTGGCACAAGGAGGAATTCATATAATTAAACAATTTTAAGGATGAAAGACTCATGATTATGAATACTTCTAATCCTTCATCATATTGCTTTACTCTCAAGTGAATTTTATCATTATAATAAAGAAGATTCTATATGCAACTCGGCTTGGATCAAAGACCGGGCCCTTGGTCACATAAGGGAATCGACTTTTCATGCACGGCAATTGGAGAATTGATAAAGTCACTCCTCAAGTGTTGTTTGAAATAGCAGAGGTGATGTGGTGGTTATGTTTTATAAATTTGTGGGAGTGAGATTCAAACAAAGCTAAGGCATGGCGATTATAGAAGCCTTCCGGATCTTTTCTGACTCTTCTCAAGGTACGTCATGGTGGAGAGTGATTATTTGAATGTCTATTTCTATGCCGAATGAAGCCTTAAAAGTTACAATTTTCTTTTAAAAAGATCAAGCTTTTGCCTTCCCAGTTACAAGTCGAGCTCCATCATATTGATAGTTGGCTAAAAGTTTAGCAAATGAGGGGTGGGATAGACTTTCTCCTTGGGTGGTGTTTTCCTTGTAATGTGGGCTTGGGTATAATGCTCTTATACTTGGATACCTCTTTCTTTTGGTGTTCCTTTTTAATAGTATGATTTCAGCTTCTTCTAATAAAGTTTTTCATTATAAAAATGCATGACAACTCTAAGAGATTTTTCCACATCAATCAATCAATCATCAAAGCCTTGTCCCAACTATGTTGAAGTCAGCTACATGAATTATGTTTCGCTATTCTAATCTATCATGGGCAAATCCTCGGATAGGTTGCACTTCTTCAAATCTATCCTTACTACTTTCATCCATTTCCTTTGGCCTACTCATTTTCCTTGAGTGACCATAAACTTGTGTAGAGACACTTTTCCTCACCATCGCCATTGTTGGCGCACATTGGACATTCTCCAAACCATCTCAAATAAGTCTCTTTTAATTTATCACCTACTTATGCTACTCTAAATGCTCCCGAATGTGCTCATTTGTGATTCTAACTTTCTTGGTTTTACCATGCTTCCATCTGAACACTCTCATCTTTGTTACACTCATTTTTTTACATATGTTGTTTCTAATTGGAGGACATTCTGCTCCATAGGTCATAGCCGGTCTAATATCTATGTCTTGTATAACTTTCTCTTCAATCTTGTTGATATGTGTTGATCACGAAGCTCTCTAGAAAAACATCTCCTCGTCAACCATCCATCTCTCATCCTATGTTCGACATCCTCCTTAATCTCCCCATCCTTATTAATTATAAAGCCGAAGTATTAAAAGGTATCTCTTTATGGTAGCTCTTGAACTTCAATTCTTACAGGAGTTGCATCTCTTTGCACATGCCCACTGAAGTTGCAATCATTTTTAGGTATCTACAACTAAGGTTCTTAATGTCGTTATGGTTATTGGCTATTAAAAATAGCAATAATCATCGTCATCCCAAATTAGTTAGTTTATAATGAAATCCCTCTAATGTCTAATTATGCGTATAAAAATTGTAAACTGTCTAATTATATAAATTATCAAAATGTTCTCTAAAAACCCTTTCTACAGGATTTTTTTTTTTTTTTCTTCTTTTTGTTGGTGTACAAAATTTACTGTTTGTTTCATTGGCAGTGAAAAAGAAGGTTACAAGTTGGCTATTCATTGCATGTCAAGTCAACTGAGTTCCACGCACAATATATTCTAAGATATATAAACATATATAACATTTTTCATACATGGGAAATTGGCAAAACCAAATATCCAATTTTTCCAACATAAGTCAAATGCTATTGGAACTCTACTAGTTAAAATCTTGATGAAACAAATCTACATATGCCTTTTAAATTTGGTAATTATAAGGTTTTATTAGAAAGTAAGAAAATGATAGATAAAACATTATAGACTGGTACAGTAGAATCATACAAACAAAAGCGAGAAGCCGGCAAAAAGAAAAAAAACTTAAAATTTTCATCATGGGACCCATATGCATAAACTTTCTATCAGTACCCTGTTTTGCTAACGAATCTTTTATTATATTAGCATCCCTTAAACATGATGAAATTCCACCACCATAGAATTGTAGATCTCCTTAATCTCATCCAAATAAAATTGAACCTCCTAGGACTATGCTTCTATTGCACCAACTTCCGGAACTAAAATGGTAGAATAAACGGAAACTGAACAAAAACTAGAAGAAACAATATGTTACCAAAACAAGTGAGCGAAGGCATTAAATGACTGCCAATATTGAAAGCTTTCTTACCCTCATGCCAGATGCATAATCCTCAGCTGCCCTAAGGAGTTCCACAAGTTGCACAGCAGCATCAAGTGCATCTGGAGCCCATGATGGAGGTGCTTCGAGAAGCCCAAGAAGCAACCTTTGTGTAGCACTTGGAGTAGCAATTGCATAGTAGCTGAAAAAAAGAAGAATAAAACTAATATACTTCAAAAAAGAGCTCAAATAATCTATAAGTATCTCAAACAAAACTAAAGATAACCCTAAAATGTTTTTAAAAAAAGGAATTGATGTTCACCGATGAAACAAACGAGCATATGGTTCAAGAGCTGGCAACCCAGCTACTAGATGCTCATCTAATGCAGTCGTTGGAGGAGGAAGTAGAAGTGCAGGAACTGCTGCTGCTGTTAAATTAGCAGTTTCATAGCGAGCAACTTCTTCATCACAAACACTTAATATGACACCAGCTCCATTTGCCACAGCCCATCTGGGAGTCGATGGCATGAGCTGTGGATGCTTGCCAGATCCACGACCACAAGCTGACAAAAAGACAGATCATGTTAGTAATTCTTAGAATTTTAATCACACGTCCACCACTCTAAACTAATTTGAATTTTAGGGTTTACAACCCCTAAAATTCATGTTCCAATCGAACCCTCCCCTTGATATAAATTCCATTGACAATTCTCAACATGGGTAAAACACTTTCGTGATAAAATTAGCCCTTCAAAAACAATCAATACTCTCAACAAATCACCAATTTGGATGAACACTCATCCAATAAAAAAATACCACCAATAGAAAGAATACTCATCCAGCAAACGCAACTAGTACTGATTTTACCACAATTTTCAACTACAACTACCCTTTCTATGCATTAGCCTTTCTCCAAGGTGCTTACATCAGCTCTAAGTACTTTATACCAAACAAAAAGGTTGAAAAAAAAAAAAAAAAAAAAAAAAACATTTCTCCTACTTCTTAGTGAAACTTCCAGGTTTGATGAGGCTTTGAACCAAATTAGAAGAATTGAAGTGAAAAATCTAGCGTTTTCTTTCAATGAGGGAAGAATAAGAATATAGGAGGAGGGGGTTTGGGAGGGACAAGCCCTATATTTTACTCAACTTGTTCAGGTGAGGATGTCTCGCACAGAAGAAAACGGTCCCCCCCTATATTTTACTCAACTTGTTCAGGTGAGGATGTCTCGCACAAAAGAAAACAGTCCCCACCCCTATATTTCACTCGTTCAGATGAGGATGTCTCGCACAGAAGAAAACAGCCCATGGGGACCACCTGAACAAATCCCCCCCCCCCCCCCCCCCCCCCACACACACACACACACAAAAAAAAAACCCTTTTTCCCCAACCCGCTCTAAAAACAAAAAGAAAGAGACAGCAAATCCCAAATGTTTACACCAATCAAAATGGACGGACTGGACCGTTGGATCAAGTGTCAAAAAAGCAATTTGATATAGAACTGTTAAATTTGTGGGCCACAAAATTCAAGGGCTCAGGATGCAGGATGATGGGATTGACCGAAAATTTCATATATGGACCCAGCCCACTTGGAACTTTCAATCCCCCACATCATTCATGATTGGTGGGGCCCACCATGCAAGCCGGCCACATCTGAATATAGCACCATTTTATTAACTTAAAATACCGATTATTTCGAAAACCCTTCTGCAGTTTCTGAAAGTTACAAAGAAGCAGTAATATAAAATTACAATCTAGTCCTTGTACAGCAGAAATAAATTATAAAAACAGCCTTACATTAATATTCAACAGGTACATGACATCTAATGTCTATAATAATTAAGGGCAATAGAAATTAAAATAAAGAGTGAAGAAAGACTATGAAAGTGAGCTCAACTTAGAATATAATACAATTTGCAAGTCTATTACAAAATATTTATGATGGAATGCATTCAATTACCAGTTGTTGGCGGCTTGAGCTCTCCACCAGCTGCATATTTACCCATAACCCCACCACACCTAACAAACAAACATAAAGCTCAATGATTATGCTGAATCAAACCTTTTTCCACAAAATGCTTTCCAACTAATAAAAATCCATAAAGAAAACATAATGATATAACATACTTAATGCTAAAAAACAATTTCCAATAAAAAAATACAAACATAATGGTATAACATACTTCTCACTAAAAACAAATTCCAATAAAGATTACTCACTTATTTACAAATGTGTCGTATATCCCAAATATGGGAGAGCATCACCAAAGGAAAATTGATACACATTTGAAGGATGAATTACATAAAAATTCAAAAGACAATAAAAGGTCGCCATGTACATTTATGGTATTTTTCTTAGCTTTTCAGTATATCCCTTTTGTACTGCTAAGACTATGATTAACACAAATTACCATTCACACACACACACACACACACACACACACACAGAGAGAGAGAGAGAGAGAGAGAGAGAGAGTTGTGGGAAAGAATGCCTCAAAAATGAGGAAACAGAAAATATCACCACCTTAGTGAAAA
The DNA here is from genome assembly GCA_003546025.1 of Camphora micrantha. Classification (NCBI taxonomy): domain Eukaryota; kingdom Viridiplantae; phylum Streptophyta; class Magnoliopsida; order Laurales; family Lauraceae; genus Camphora; species Camphora micrantha. The sequence goes on from QPKB01000002.1 coordinate 66,413,141, forward strand.
GGCATGTGGTCTTAGAAAATATAGAACATAGAACCAGCTCTGAATCATAATTCGTAGTTGTTGTGTAATTATATATCATATATGTCTTGTTGAAAGTATAAGCTTTGATTTTATATGACAATAAAGAAGTGTCTGGGCAATGGAGTGTGAATGAAATTGGCAGATGCTTAAGAAAAAAATTGTATATAGGGAGATCATGTATATAGAAAACTTCTTACCATCCTTTTTTTTTTTTTTTTTTTGAATGATAAAAATTTATTATCATCTTAATTATGTTTATGTAGAAGGCATGGGATATACATGTACATATCAAAAGTATGAAGTGTAATTCTACAATCCTATCATCTACTTTTTTTCTGTAATTTTGTTATATTTTTAGTCACCAATCAGGAAAAACACAGTTAATTTTATAACTCTTATTTTCCACCTTTTTTCACTCTACTTGCCTATCTATAAGCCCTAGATGCTTCTTTTCAAATCTCAAACTGGCATCACCCAACATCCCTTGGATCTTACTTAATCTGTGACTTCAACCCTTTCATGGGAACCCCTTATTGTGATCACGGATAAGCATTATGCCTAATGCAACAAGGGAGGCCTTAATGGCCAGCCACACATAAAAACAACAACAACAACAAAAAAAAAAAAAAAAAAATTAAAAGCACACACACAAAGCACCCCATTGACAGCCTTTTTCATATGACATGTCATTAGACTCATTAGAAATTTAGAATCATATCCCAATTCCAAGACCTCAGCGCTTTTTCTTTGAATGTTGTCAAATCACAAATGTTTCTCCTTTTAAATTCCATCACCTTATTATCAAGCAATTCCATTCTTTATCTCCTTACTGGTTAATGCTTTTCTTAAATCTTAACAACAATATCTAAGACTAAAATCAATAGCATATGCTGTCTTGTTAGACTCTCCTGAAATGACTTTAAAACCCATATATGCCTGACTCCTTGTCACTTAAGGATATGCATACAAGCCTATAGAAAGATCCTGTTCAAGTAAGTCATCTTGTATATTAATCATTCTCTCCATCTAAATAGAAGCTAATCCAAATGTCCTATTCGGCCACTCTTGAACGTCATAATTTACTTTTCCTTTTTCTCAAAATATATATTAGCTACTACAAGATCAAAGGCCACAATGTTATGAGAACAGCTATAAAATGTAGGTAGGAGTCAAGTATGCTTATCGACCTATGATATTAAGACTAAATCCAACTGCAACAACAATAATTAAAGAATAATAATGGATATATTCACCCACACTGCCACACACACTATTCTCACTAACTTTTTTTCATTTACACTAGTTTTCTTTTTTTATTTTTCAAGAACCCTTACATGGATCAATCCAGGGACCTGGAGAATAACTTAACCATGTGCATTTTTTTACTAGTTCTTAAATTAATATTTATGGTTGAGCCACGTCAAAATTATTACAATATACACACATTATATTTTATAACTGTTGAATCAATTATGTAGGACAAGTGTCAGAATTAGGATGCTGATACAGCAGGCATGCCCAATAAAAATGCATCAGGGAAGTTCCAGAGTGTATATGATCTGGGCCAAAAAGCTCAATAGGTGACCCAACCATGTACACTGAGTACTGAATTTTTTCCAAACCTAACGTTTTTTCATACATGTGGCAACATAAACAATGGGCAACCCTGATTTTTGCCAGCAAGGGCCCATAAGATGCACCACAGCTTGAATGTGACAACATCTGCATATCTGGCTGCGTGACTTAGATATGAAGACAATGATACATGCCATATGGGTTACAAGTAATAATAACGCTCCATAAGTTAAATCAAATCATCAGATATTTTCTACAAATTTATAAAACTTACCAGCGGAAATAGTCACTCCTAATACCCAGGGGTGCAGCAAGCAATATATCAGTTATCCAGGGAGATAAAGGCCTTAACGGTTTCTTCTCATGTTCCTGCATAGGTGATTGGTGATCTTTCCCCCCCATGGAGTCGCTCGTTGTAGCATGGCTACCACTGCTGCTCCTCTCTATCTCGCTGCTTTGATGCTCAATTTTGAAAATTGGGCGATTGTAGTGAGTTAATATTCTTAAAATCTCACCACATGCCAAAGCCCATTGCTCAGAATATTCTTTCTGCAATGAAACATGACTCATCTCTTTAAATTCATGAGTTTTGTGAAGAATAATTCATACAAAAGCAAACTACTGACCCTACCAAATAACTCGCATTAATAATAATAATAATAATAATAATAATAATAATAATCAAGATCTGAACTATGTAGTGCTAAGAGAGAGCCGGAAGCCTCATACCTCGCTCCTTGGGCTGACTAAAGATACAAAAGAACTAAACGGAGGGTCATTTTTATCATAAACCAATGTCCCATCAATTATACATGAAAGAATCGGGTGAACAACGGCATGCCCATGCTCTGGATGATGAAGAACAAAGGTCGCTGGAATTAAAAAACCAATATGGATGGTCACTATATGCAGTCTCAAAAATCAAAACAAAGAAAACAAATAAATGATAGGAAAAGAATTTCAAATATAAGTTGTTAGCATATTAAGATTTACAAATGATTCAATTACCCAAGACGTCATCTAAAAGGCGCTTTACTTTTGATGGATAACAACTCTGGATAAGCTGCATAAAAAAGGTACAGATATCAACATGAGAAATCATCCAAATCAAGCGTTTCTTCATCTGGATTTGAATTTATTCATGTTTAGGAATCAATTTGTCATTGTTCCACTTCAAGCATTATGCACTATAAATAAGTCTCAATATAAATGACTTACCTCAGCTATATCTTCTGGGAAACGATCTGAAGTGAATTGACCAAAGTATTCAACATAGGCCGTAGTTTGTGCCTTGAAAGAAAGGGTAAAAAATAAGCATCAATTATGTTAAAGAGTTTTGTAGGAAAGGATTAAATATATTATGTTAGAAAATGTGGGAAACTGTTTTTTTTTTTTTTTTAATGTTAAGTATGTCAAGAAACTCACAATAACTTACACAACTGGATAATTATGCTTTCATTTAGAACGAAAGTCTAAATGCAATATAGATATCGGGGAGAGAGAGAGAGGGAGTATTAAAGGAAGCCATTAAACTTCAATAGAAGGGACATGTCATAGGCATCAAAATAAACTTTCAATCGTTGGGAAAAATGAAACTATCAGTACTTTCTACATCTGTTACATGTGAAGTAATTACAAGATGAAGATTAAGAACAAGTACGGGAAAAGTATTATCAACATTAAAAAAGAAAAAGTAAATTATGGAAACCACCAGCTTTTTGTGTTCGAATCATGATACAGATCAATAAAGAAACTATAGAAAGTTAATTCACTGAATAATAGAATGTTCCCCAGATAACATGTGTTGCAACTGAACCGGTCATAGTGTCGAGTAAGCAGCAGTTAGCTAGTGCATCCACTAGAATCAAGAAACGCATTTTGCGGTGGAACATAAGAGAGGGTCCCATAGACTAAGGCGGCGAAATAAAGAAGTTAGCCCTAAACTACAATTAGGCTGTTGGAATTGCTTACTCTGACAAAGAAGAGCATCAAATTGGTAGATTTCATGGAAAAGAAAAGGGACCAACAATAGCTTCCTGACAAGAGATTAGGTGGTGGGGGAAGAAGGCTATGGATCTTGGAGAAGGGTTTCAGATTTTCTAACATGAGAAATAGAAATTCAAGAAAATAGGGTAGCCATTCTAGTTGATAAAAAAATCAGCGGAGTTATAGGGCTACTTCACCCATTGCACACGCCAGCCTAAATTCTAGCATATGCATATCAGCACACGCAGTGGCTGCCTTTTAATCCGATGGAAAACATCGATATCGATACCATACACAACAGATATGTGAAGATTGTGCACAAAAAGAAAGATCATCAGCTTCAACGCATCTTTCTCAATCATCAAACATCAAACTTCATCACATTTTACATCAAACATTTTGATAAGGAAAAAACTAAGCAATTCCCATGTTCCCACATACCTGTCGCTGCTGAGCATCCTGCGGTGGCGGCCAGAACAATGACGTGAATTGCAGGCCATCAATCCACCTTTCACATGAAGCCGACATGGGAATCTAACTGTATGGAATTGGAATTGGAATTGGAATTGGAATCCTCTTCCCAACTGAAACTGAAAAATCTACAAAACCAAACCAATCAAGAATGCTTCAGCATCCCCAGTCAACATGCAGAGTGGCCTAAATTCAACATCCAAACCACCTCTTTGTTGGATTTCAGTATCTTCCCTTTACTAAATCTACTCAAGATCATCTTCCTAATAACAACAACACCAACATAAAAAATCCTCACTAACAGTAATTTTGGTTCCCACCTTCAAATCAAAAACATTTTAACAAAGATTTTCAACAGAAGTAGCCCAAAATAATTTTTTTTTTTTTTAAATCCATCACGGATATTTTTGCAAAAATCTATAGAGTCTTATTTAACAACCAGAGAAAAAAAAATCTAAAAACTAACTTCACTCCAACAACCACAAAGAAAAAGGAAATTAGGGAGAGACAAAGGAAGTTTCTTTTTTTTTTTTTTTTTTTTTGTTTGCTGACACAAATCAAATCATCAAAGGAAGAATATGAAACAGATATCAATCGAATCGATCGGAGACTTTGAGCAGAAATCACAAGATGAAGATTAAGAAAAAGAAAAAATCAGTTTGTGGAGAAGGTACCAGATTTCGTTTCAGCTAGGGTTTTGAAGCGCTGTTGTGCAAATGAAAATCCAAGACCTGTTTGTGGTGTTGTTCGTTTGGGCAAAAGAAAGATTTTAGTGAGTTGGAAGTGGGCATATAAATGTATATAAGAAGGTTTTCTTTCTTCTTCTTCTTCTTTCTTGTTTCTTATTTCTATTTCCAGATGGAGTGAGTGAATATTAGAGAAAGAGAATGAGATATGAGAGATCCTTCGCCCAAGCTGGCATGCTCCATTCGCCCTGAGGTCTGCCTACGTGGCGATGATATTTTCGAGCTATCATGATGTGCATCTATCTCCCTTGGTGTATGTGCATGTGAATGTATGGATATATATATATATATATATATATTTACATGCATGGCTTGCTTTCGCACGCATGTGGGGAAAAATATTAGAAAAAACCAACTCTGCCTCACAGTCTGGGCTGTGTAAAGACGGTAATGTCCTTTGCTGCACCGCACCATTTTGGAAGCTGCGAGCCTCCCATTAGACTAGACGACACGAATTGCAGTCTCAACAAAATAAAATCTCTTTGGCGCTGATTGGTTTTTTTTTTTTTTTTTTTTTTCTCACTGACCGAGGGTTCCAAGTATACGTGCTGGACTAATTCTTCAAGCTAAAAGAGAAGCCGATAAAATTCAAGTGGTCCCCATATTATTGCAGTATGGAAGAAATTTAGGATCAATACTAAAACGTTTAGCTCCGAAAGAGAGAGACTACTCGACTGCCAAATAAAATATCTTTACAACTACCACAGTTTGAAAGGACTTCAGGTTATTGAAAATTTTTTACAACATACGAACAACCATCTGAATGAGTTTTAAGACTTTACAAGCATTTGTAATTCTAACTAGAATGTTATCTCTCGGACAAGAATTATCATTTCATGAATTGGAACGAGTCTAGGTTTGACACTAATGCAATTGTTACTCATTAAAGTTTAAGACAATGATCTGCTCTTAAATCATTAAGCTTGAGGGTAAAGGATGGAGAGATGGGCATGGTCTAATAAAATTGAGATTTTGCACACGCGTGGAGGTTTTATTGAGATATTTTGATCCCCACCTACCTCGTGAATTAGCGTGGCTCGGATGAGCCCCATAAGGGGTACCCCATTGTAGGGAATCCACATGAGTGGGTGGTCTATTCACGTACATATAGTTACATTTTTTTCTAAAAGATATATCTCACAAATATAATTGAGCATCTTGTGAGATCTCTCATCATCAATCCAACCCCATCGTACTCACTAATGACCCCTCGTGAATTGGTGTTTGCCCTAATTTAACAATAATATTTGTTACGAGGGGGTGTATGCGCTTGTGCATGTATATGAGAGGGTGGGATTAAGACCCAATGCTTGCAATTCATTTCTCTTTATTTTTTATGAGGATTTATGATTTTGCTTTATCAGATTTATGGATGTAAACAAGACACCAAATCACTCAGATTATGGGTGTTTTTTGTTTTTTGTTTTTTTTTCCTTCTCCTTTCTATTTATTTTCCTCTCTATCATTTCTGCTTCATCAGTGTAGGTGATTGTCGTGAAATTAGCCAATGCTAAATCCGCACCATTTCAAGAAACCAATATAAAGTATCGGTGTAACATATAATCCACACGTGGATTGCATGACTATCACACATATAGTCCGTATTGGCCGATGCATATTTTTGATATGCCTGATATACACCAATACAAGCGAATACATTTGTAAAGGTGAAAATTGGATCGTACCGGGGTCCGGCCGTGCCGTTCCGTGCTCAGGCCAACTGAAGCTCAGCCCAGCATAGCCTAAGGCACAGATTTTATGTGTCATGCTGGGCCATGTTGCCCACGGGCTGTCCTACATGTCTTTTCTAATTTCTTTTAATTTTTTAAATTATATATATATTGAAAGAGACTTTATGAATTTTTAGGGATTATAAAATTAAAATAAAGCTGAAACAATTAAAATAAATGCACAAATATTAATGTTAATTTACAAATCAATAAGAAGTCTTTAATTATTTTAAGTTTATATTAAATATATAATTAAATTATATATATATAAGTCGTGCCATACCGTGCCTCGGCCCGGGGCGCCCGACCCTAGCACGGCCCATCTTTTGAGTCGTGTCGTGGGGGGCCAGCCCAGTCAAACGGTCAATGAGCCGGACACGACCCACTTTTCACCTCTAGATTCAAGCCGACACAAGTTGTTTTTATAGTTGCATTAAAATTTAAATCGCACTAAAGGGTATATGTACATGCATCACTAATATGGACCAGCTTTTCACACATAGCATGTTTATTTGTATTGGAATACATGGAAATTCATAATTAAATGAGCTCCACAAAAGGATTATTGAAGAAGTGTGAATGATACGAGAGGAGAGTCAAATGATACAAAATAATATTAATGTTGATGAGACATTGACTTTCTTAATATTTGAATTACTAAGGGGGTGATTGAATACTCATTTTATATCTTCCCGTGATCCACTGTCCAAGTGTCCATCAAAAGTTAGGTTATTTAATGTTGGTTTCATACATCCACATTGGATTTCATTTTTAACCACTCATTACATGAATTCTTATATATTTAATTTTTATACATGCAAACAATCAGGCCCAAGCATGATACCGTTATTTAAACCTATAATCGATTGTCGGTGTACAATTTTGTGATTTATGAAGATGGAGTGCGCACAACAAATAAAACCAATTTTATAACAAAGTCAAAATAATCTTTCAACGATTAATTCAGTGGACATCTCACCTTGATGGTGTTGACAAAAATCATTTCTTTCGCCGTTGACCATGACATCATCATTTTCCACTTTCAACCAAGTTGTAAGTGCACCAATAATCTTACACGAGAAAGCTATAAGAAAAAAAAAAAAAAAATAAATAAAGAACATGCACCATTTCCTTCGACCTTCCACTTGTACTTCTGATGATGATGTGAAAGTTGTCTCATTACACCCCCACACTCCACTACCATCTCTCTCCCACTTGTCTTCGTTCTTATCTCTTCATTTGATTCATATCCCTCTCATTTTAGGATAAATACGCAGGAGAATGATAACTTTGGTTTAATAGTTTCTCTCATAATTAGAAATAAGAAAGGGGAATGGAACAGCAAAAATCATATATGTAGTCACAATCAATTGATTGGGATTATATAAAAATTATCAAATATAATTTTAAATTATTTTGGTAGGAAAATCACATTTTGAATCCCATGGCTAAGATAGTGCTATTTACCCCTGCTCGGTACGCCTCTATTGTTTATAAATTTATATGCTTATTAACTATGGTGGTTATTTTTTCGAAACAATAGACTTTGTGATGCCAATTAGCCTATTTAGCTCCTACTCTATCAACTAAGGTTATAAAATGTGTTAATCATATAATCGGTAGCATTTAATGGAGATTGGCCAAACTTCATGGCCTCTTGCATTTAGCACGTAACCGGGGCCATACAAATTCTATCATGTGTTATATTTTATGAAGTAATAAAGAGCTAGTGTATTTAAAGTTGTTGTAGGGGATCTAGGCCGTTTATTTATGTATAGCTTACTTAGTTCTTGTTGGTTACGCTGCTATGCCTTTGGGCATTATCATCTCTCTGACTGCTAAAGTGATGTTTGCTTATGTTGTGTTGCTTTCTACGATAGTCATGACTTCGAACCTTGTCCTGTGATGACTACTAAGCTTATATCTGCCAGCCAGCTCCCAAGTAAAAGGTCTGTGAGGAGGTTGGAACATCAACAGTCACCTAATTCAAGCCTATGAAACCAATGGCCAATATATGAAATGAAAGTTTATATTTTGAATGTCGGTTGATGAACTTAGATTGAAAGCTAAGAGCGACCATCTATTTCAACTTTTGCCCTTTTTTTTATGCTGCGGGTAGCTTAGAGGTATTTGACCCAACGTAATTAGTCTTCAAGGTGGTACCCACATAAACGCACACCAAATAAATTTGAGGCAATTTCAAACACAAGACGTGTAAACCACTCCGATGTGGGGAGACTAATCTACAATTTTTTGCAAGTGGATTTAAGGAATTTTATTTCTCTGAACCATGTCCTTACTGTTCTGGTTAACCAACTGTACATGTCGAAGTGCTGACACGTCTGTTGACATGTTTCTTCGTTGATGCCCATTTTGCTAACATGTCATTGGCCCACCTGATGTGTCTGGGTTCAGCAGCTCTTACACTGCATTTGGACAAGGGAGCTTTTGGGGCTTTCTCCTTCCAAATTAGAAGATTTTGGTAACCCAGGTAAAAGAACTATTTGATAGTACTATAGAGCATGTCTCTTGATACTCATATAGAACATGAAAATCAGTAGATAATAGATATGCGGCAAAACTACACTGTAAAACACAATTATTCCAACATAAATATTATAAACAGTGGGGCCTTAAATGTAAAAAAAGGGAGAGGAAATGGGCATTAATGCTTAAAACACGCACTAAGCAAAATGGTCAAAAGTGAAATAATCATTAGTCTAAAATTTAAGCACTGTGGACCATAGTTTCCAATTGATTTTTCATGGATTTTGAAAACAAATCCCAAGAATAAAGAATTTAAAGTCATCACAGCTTTTACAATACTTCCCTATCTATTTAACTCTAGTATTTTCACTGATGTTCTAATATGCCAACAAAGGATCAATAAGTATTAAAGGTTAAATTTAGCGGTTAAAAGCGATAAATTTTTTTGTATTTCTATTATTTTTTTAGTGTTTTTAAGGTTCATTGTGCAAGCCTGTTTGTTTGCATTAGATTACAGGGATCCATGTTCAAATGAGCTTCGTTTTTTTTTTTTTTTTTTTTTTGAACGATTATTAAGGAGATGAAACGTGAAGGATTCGAGATGAGGATGAAATGAATTAAATAAGGTGAAGATGTATATGAGACATTGACTTCCCTAGATATTGAATTACTATGCTCATTGGTGTGTGCCCATTTTTTCATCTTCACTAGCTTCTATTTTCATTGAATGAAAGGTTATTTGGTAATCATTATTGCATATTCACTTTTTCATCTTTATTTTAACAACTTAATTAAGACATGAATTACTTAGTATTCAATTACTATGTACTTTATGCAATTAAACAAGCCAATGCATTTTATCAAATGAGTATTAATGTGGTGAGGAGTACATGGTACAATACTTTCTTTTTTCTAAAATTTAATTATAAAGGGTGATGATGTTGGGATAATTACTTTTTTAATCCATATATAAGATAATTTGATGGTCTCTTATAAATTTTACTTTCAATCTATTTACTTACACTCAGTGGGCTACATCTGTATTTTAAATGTGTGCATTGTTGAAAAAGAATCAAGATCTTTTGAGTGGGTATACATGCATGGTGATCATGGTCCGTCCGTCGCTACAAGACAACTCTACTTTGGACACGCGCGGCTATCCGCATATATGACAGGCTGTCCTACGGTGATGTGACAATGGACCATAATTTATCCACTCGAGATTACTATTAGGATATGAAATTACCTAACCCAGACTTGGAGGTTGGTTATCTTGGTCGAGTAGGGGAGGAGTTGGGAATTGGGATTCCCATCGAGCGGAGCCGCGATGAGGGAAATAGAATAGATTTTGGGTAAGGACCGGGCCGGTGCCGTGTTCAAAATGGATAACACGTGGCAGGAACGTGTGGTAGCGATGGCAATGGCAGGTTCCAGGAAGATAGATAGAGAAATATCTGGTGGGAGTCGCACCACTCAGCATCCAGATATTTTCCTTTTCCTCTTAAAAGAGATGACTAGTACGCGTGTGTACTGTGTATGTAACTATGTATGTAACATCTACCATGGTAAATATTTCAAAAAAGTAAAATAAGGAGATTTTACAATGAGAAGCAGAGAATACAAAAACTAATATGGTAATAATTACCCTATCTTCTTTGGAGTTTGACCAAAAAAAACCCAAAACATAAAATATTCTCTGGAGTTTAATAAGTATATCTCCTAGGTAGGGGCCACTTATTAAAATATATGATGTAGAAACTAAATGTCAGCCCTATTATTTGGATGTCTTTAAATGTCACTGACATCGAGTTGCCACCTCTGAAATTTAATCACTTGTAAAGAATGTTTTTATTTTGACCAATCTAACAATGTTTTTATTGATCCATCAGATAAGCCCAACTTCTACTAGAGTTAAATCAGACAGGAGACAATGCAAGCTGAGACTATTTTTAGCATTTTAGATTTTGGATAAGTGTACCCCTACTAAACGTACAGATGAGATTAAGGGCCAAAGGTCTAAAATCAATGGTGTGTTGTTTTAAGATGGGCATTGTATATACACCCCAAAAGAAAAAAAAAAGGATGGGGGCATTGTATTGATTTAATGAGGAGATGATTTTAGAGAGTGAGAGGTTTTGTTTGCTAATTTTAAGGATCTCACTTTGCCTATGATCACGAATTAGGAAAAGAAAAGTGAGAATAAAATAAAATCCTCAATGAAAAACTCTATTGACTTTTAATAAAAGAAAGTTTGGAAAACTTGGTCACAAGTTGACAATCACACTTAGACAACATCATCAAATTCAAATAGTACAAAAGCAAAGTATAGATTAGAGAATCATCTCATGGAGATAAAAATGGAGAATATAGCATTAAAAAAAAACCGTAGAAAAAGAGAAACGAAAAGGAGCAGTGAGGATGTAAACTTCGTATATCGTATCATGGAGAAAAGAGTTCAGATTTTAAAGCGTGTATTCAAAGAAATGTTCGAGGCTTCTCATTAATTAGTAAGAAAAATCTAAGCTCCCAAATAAAAGCCCTTTTTAGCTAAATCTTGTCTCAACATAAGTTAGGCATACCATTAAATTGATCACACCCAAAACACATAAAAAATATTATAAATTTAAAATATATATTAGTGATTAATTTATGATTTATTTGAGTAAACAAGACAAAATTTGCGGTCCTAATCAAGAATCGAGTCCTCACATTAGTTCAAAATACAAATCAAAGATGGAGTCCTCACATTTGGAAGCCCCACTTCCTTTTGGACCAATAAAAAATTAGAAAAAAAAATAAAATAAAAAGCCTTCAATAAATACATAGATGGTCAGGAAAATTTCTTAAATTGTATATCTTACCTTTTTTTTTTTAATGAGCGGCCGAGATTGAAGATTTCACACCGTCCCCTTCTATACAATCGCAAGTACACGACGAGTCACTTTATGGTATAAAAACTAGAAAGCCCCACCTTGCAATAATAGCTTTGGACCGTGCCCTTGCATAGATGATAGATATATAGAAAGCTTTATGGAAGAGAAATACGTAGCGAGCGACCTCAATAAACAAGCCGATGTGACATGGCAACCAATCAGATTTCAGCTCCGGATATATGCCGCCTCAATCTCAAAGACGGATACGTGGCACTACCACTTGCGAGGAATATATCTTGCTCCTCTTGCTTCCTCGGTCCTGATTTTCCCACATGCATCCACAACCTCCCAAAGTCCTAACCTATACATGAAAGATTGGCATCAGCCATGTATCAATGTCATCATGCATGTATGCATGACATGTGTGAAGAGCGGTAAAGTCGGTGGTGCGTGGTCCCCACCAGTTCGTAAATTTCAAGACTTTCGTGTCACGCGCATTACCCTCCCCGTTCCGCCTCTCGGGTCAACGTCGACCTTAATGACCAACAGGTTTAGGAACTACATATTTAACCTGGGGTTGCCTAATCGCCCGAGATATTTTTTTGTAAAATACTCTGCTACTTTTGGATTTTATCAAGTGGGGGAATTTTTATTATATTTCTTAATTCTATTTTTGTTATTCATTTCATTGTCTTGCTAGTTGCTACTTGGCCCCCGGAAGTAGTGTGCTTAGACACATTTGCTTGGTAGAGCATCCAAGGCTCCTCAAAATCAATTTCTTTAAAGTAAATTTACAAATACGTCTGGATTTTATTTAAAAGGATCAGCTCTTGTAAGTTGAAGCCTATCTTATCATAAACTAAAACAGTATTAATTTCATAAATCAAAGTTAATTATCGTTGTCTTTTACATGATAATCGTCTCCAAAATCAAAATAAATCCAATTAGAATTGGATTTTTCAGTTCCATCATACAAATAACAGATATAATCAATTTTGATATATAGAACCAGCATCATTCCAGCTTACAATAAGGTAAGCTTCAGCTTAAGAGAGCTTTGCTCTTACTTAAATATGAGGTGGTCTTATCTAATAATTTGATTACGAACAAAACTTTTGTTGAAGTGAAAATGTGAAAGGGAGGCATTTCTTATTGTGTGGTTTAGGTTTTTGAAAGTGGGCTCCAATGAAGAGCCTTGCCAATTTCCAATAAGCATAATCAAGCCAAAATTGCATGTGGGTAGCCCTGCCCAAGCCGTAATGAAAACAAAGATTGCCAACTCTGAGCTTGAACCCAAATTTAGAATCCGTAGTTTGACATTCGGCTGTAGATGTAAATATTTTTTTTTTTAAATAAAGTATTTATACACCCACTAGCACACTCATCCAAGTTTCTCACCATTGTGCTACAGTTAGTGACTAATTTCTGATTATTATTTTTATTTATTTCTCAAAGTAAAAGTGAGTGGACTACTCAAAAAAATTTATCTGCTCGAGTGATTTAATGCTGTTGATGGCAAGATTTGGGCCAAATACACCTGTCCAGTTTATAACTTGAGAAGTCTAGATTCGGGTCTGAGTCCTGTAAAACTTGGTTTGGAGTTCAACAATTTGATAAATGGCTAGGACCAAGTTTACCTGTTTAGTGCCCATTAGTACATCCAGATTCACATCTATGCTTAAGCCTTAACGCCCAGGAATGAATTTATAAAAAAAGAAAATCGTAATAATCCAATATTTTTACATAGCATATATATCTACATAGCATGTTACTTATCGGTTATACGCATATGTTATATGCACAACATATACATGTAAAATCATGATGATTTGACCGTAAATTCTTATCTATTTTATGCAAACAATCTTAGAGTTATAGACTTGGACGCTAAGGGCCTGTGTGTTTGCTAGAGGATATAATAGAAGATGAATAAAAAAGGTCGTCATGGTTGAAATTTTTATCTCGAAACTTGTTTGGATGGAGCACATGGGATAAGGGAAATAAAGCGGTCTTTCAGTAAGAATGGAAATTCAAGGTAAGAAGGTGGGACGTCCTACAATAGGATCTGATATGTTTACCTATACATGATTAAAGGCTCTAATCCAGAGTGCAATAGTTCTCTAAGTACACATGAGCAGTTAAACAAAAATCTTAGTTACATGGAGACTTTGAAATTATTCCCTATGAAAGAATGAAACAAGGGTAATTAATTAGGTGGAATCAAGGGCAGTTTGGTAATCTGTGCAACCCTTTGACAAATGATGAAAACAAGAGGGATTACGTGTCTAATGGAGGTGAATGTCGGCAAAGCACTCGGCTTAAAAGAATGGCAGATATTGGAAGGTCGGTGACAACCGTCACCGTTGGTAGTTTATTTATCAAACCGCATCATCTTATTATAATGTTTTAGGGACTTTTCTAATTTATACATCTTGAGAGTAACTTGTCTTTTAACTTAAAAGTAGAAGGACAAAATATCATACGCTGTTTCACGATAGAAAGTACCGATATAACCCTCTTCATGGTCGGAAATTTACAAAGATACCATTTCATCAATCATGATCGAAGCTTCTGGAAATTAGGTCACAACCACCAAAATATTATGCAATCTATTCTCAACGTTTTTACATGTGAAATCAGTTGATCAAGCCACCACAACACATTTAAAGTTGAGTGGTGCTGATGCCTTGATTTCACATGCATGTTTAAAAATCATTTCCTGTATTTCTAGACTAACAGTGACATTCTTGGCTAATAAGCTAATTAAAAAAAAAAAAAAACAACAAAAAAATTGTCTGGATGATTTTCGAAAATAAGAAGAAAACAACAAAAAAATTATCTTAGGGGGTGTTTGGAAATCATATATTAATAAAGATTTTACTATATTATCTTCTAATTTATAATAACTTATATATTTTAAAATTAGGTATTTAGATAACTTAGAAGGTATCCTACAGTATCGTATTTTCTCACAAAAATCTTTATATCAAAATATTCAGATATATGGTGTATAAAATAATCTTTCATGAAGAAAACTATAAAAAACGAGTGAGACTGCTAGTTAGCGTGACCAACATAAATTTATTAACACTAAACGGGTTTTAACATTTAGTCCAATGATTTTATAATTAGATACGCGCTACTATGGTTACTAATATTAAATCACTCTAGTGCGACTGACTAGGATCAATCATCCCTATTTCTTTCTTCTTTTCTTGTTTCGGTGCATCGTCTAGTAAAGATTTTATAAATTGCTAAACTCTTTAAATGCATATCGAAATTTGTAGGAATTGCCAAACACCATAATTGACATAATATTATTTTTTTATGTGATAATGAAATTTTACATTATTCAAATTTGACGATGTTATGTTCTGTCCTTCTCCAAACACCCCCTTAGATAGATTTTTGTTACCAACCAATTACCTATGTGTAACATGTTCTACACATGATTTACTATCCTAGAGCATTTTATAGCCTTAAATACAGGAAGGCATGTGGGTATTCAAGTACGGATTTTGTGTTGGACATCGTAACTAATTAGATTATAGAAGAAGATTTTGGAAGTTGGAGTTGCAAAGTTTTGTTCAGGACACATGTATCTTTTAGCTGTAAGCTGGAATTTAAGCCTTCCATTCGGAATGTTTTGTATCTATTTTGACCTACCTCAAGTTTGGCCTGAATTGTGTGTGGATTAGTTGGGCTTATCCAACTCTGGATGAAACCAAAATTGCAAAACCTAATCACATGCAATGATAATAATCAAGCTAGAACTGATACCCTTTTTTGTATTTTGAAAAGGTACTTGGCTCACATGTGATGTCCAAAAATTCAAGATACCTAACCCTCGTGTGTACTGGCCACCCTTAATTTTACACTCATCAGTTTCTAAAGTATAAGCTGTTGGATTCAAAAGGCTAAGAAATCAGTTCATCTAAGGTTGGACCTTTTAAGGCCCTTAAATTGAGGACAAGGGATAATTGATTGGAACTATTTGTTATCTATTCCTGATCCACGCATTGATCCCCTATCCTCCCATGATTGATATAAATCCATATAGACCTCATAAAAATGTCTTTATTTTTCTTAAGTAATTATTTTCTCTGCTGTAGCCCAATATGTGTACTCAAGCCCAAATCTAGCCTGAATTTTAATCAAGCTACTAAATCAGACCTAAGCCCTAGCCCAAGCCCAGGCAAGCCCACCCAAATTACATTTCCTGCATGCCTTAACATTCATGTTAGGCATTATATCTATTCCTCTCGAGGGGGAATATTGAAAAGTATTTCCGCTGTCTCTACTAACGCTTTAAGGTTTTGGTAGCAATGGTTAGTTAAAGAAATTCAAGATGGTATCAGAGCCAACTGGTCGTAAATTCGAATTTCAAGTGGAACGTCTTGGCTCAAAAAAAAAAAAAAAGTGCTCCCCAAAAAGTGGGGGGAGTATTGAGGAGTGGGCTCCACCCGATGGGGGATATTGAAAAGTATTTTCGCTACCTCTACTAACACCTTAAGGTTTTTGTAACAATGGTTAGCTAAAGAAATTCAAAAATATCCTTTGATGTCAGGTTTATGTCTCGTATTCCTTGTATTCTTGGTTAAGTGGATTGGTTGGTTCGGTTAGCAAGGACCAGGCTTTGTGTTAGGGGTATTTTGATAGCAATACAAAGCTTTCTTAGGGACTAAGAAATGGTATGTTATAAATAATGATGTAATTTGTAATTCTAAACTAAATATAGTGAAGAGATTAAGTGCTCTCTTTGGCTATAGAAGTGGGCGCATCAATCAATCATGTAAATCTTCTTGTGTGATTGTTTTGTACTTCTACACGTACATTCACACCACTTAGGCAATTGCCTTTTATCTCCTGACATTTAAACTGCTTATCAAAATTCTAAATTTCAGCCATCTAAAATGTCTTAAATGATTTTTTGAAGTTTTTTGAATTCCATCTTCAATACATTTGGTTGGAAATTCAAACGCTCTACAAAAAAGAGGGACTTGGAATTCCATCTTATGGGAACAACTTTTGAAAATTTTAAAATTCCTCTGGGCATGAATTATGGGAATACTGGTAAAGAAACAAGCCCAAAACCTCTCATTAGAAGTCTATCGTTTTTTGTTCCATATCTGAATAGTTGTTAGATAGGAAAGAAGAGAAGCTCACGGGACCAAAACAAGCAACAGCTCTCACATGGGTCCCATAATAGTGTGGTGCACCGTCAAGGCTGCATATTGATTTGAATGTTTCAAAAGAAAGGTTAAACTTACTTTCTTGTTCATTATTCTTATCAATTGATTATGATTTCACTGGCTTAATCTCTTTTGGAAGGATCAATAATCAAATAACCACTGGCACATACATCAATATTAAATTTAAGAACCAGAGGGCACTTGTACCCAACTCAATTTTTTATCCTTCCGAATCCTTTACTTCTTCAGTAGTAAGGATGACATCTGGTGGCAGGGTTTGGTTTTGGCATGTAATCATGGCAAACCTGAACTCAGCCTGACTCACAACTTTCGTGGGCAACCTGACTCAAGATGGGTTTATAATATGTCATGATTTCCGAATCCTTTATTTATTTTATTTTTTGGTACAAACCTGACTCAATTTTTGGGATAGTTGGGCCTTATGTATTCCTTACCGCATACCCACTCTAAAAACCTACCAAAACCACTACCAGGATTATCCCTGGCCCGTTTATCACTTTACTAAAATAGTAAAAGTCAAGTAAACCGCCCCTCCCCCTCCCCCTCCCCCTCCCCCCAATGTTTCATATAAGATAAAGTGAAGAAAAAAAAAAAAAAAACCCACCTTTTATCCACTAAAAGATTAAAAAAAATCTATTTTTTTATACAAGAAGTCAAAAACATTCCATACCAAATAACTAAATACAAAATACTATCATAACCCACTTATATTTTATTCTCTCTTGATTTGATGTTTTACTTCACTTCATTTCACTTAATTTTAAAAGTAGAATTACCAAACGGGCACAGTGAATTGGAGTGGGTTACCCATTCACCCGACTCAATTGCAGTCTTCTTTTTTTTTTTGGCTAACGGAGGGTTTCCAACCATTTGGGCTGGATTAATCCCTTCGGATATAAAGATAAGCTAAGTAAAACCCTTGTAGCCCCCAAGTGGTAGCACTAGTGGACTCGACCTTCAATTCTTGAAAATGGAGAAATTGGAGATCGATAGCAGGAACTTTAGCTCTGGTTATTCAACAGTGTGCTGATTTCTACAACTCTTTCAAACATGACATATGGTAGAGTTTTGTGGAGATTGCTACCCTACTATATACAATAGGAATTTGAAATATATCCAAACACCGAAAAAACCGCATCAGGACATAAAACGTAGGGTCAGCAGATAAAAGAGAATTTTGCTTTAAAATGTTTAGATCAGATGCCAATTGAATCTGAAATTTCTCATATAACAGATCCCAAGTCTCTCTTTTATTGGGTAGGCCAATGGGCCCCATAAATTATGCCACTTATCCAATATAAAAAAGTTGTAAAGAGCAGCAAATATTGAAATGACAAAGAATTTGATTCATTGTGTGTTATCATTTTCACCCAACAATTAAATTAAATTGAAGAAAGAACGACAATACAACAATACAATGAGATCTGCAACATAAAAGCACAAACAAAAGAAGGAATTGGTACAAAACAAATCTATTTTCTTTGGAACTTTCCGTTTTCATGTATGATCCTTGATCAATAATGTTGGAGAAATGGAGAAAAAAGAAAATTTCCTGCTATATGACTTTTGGAGTGTTGTAAGAGAAAAAAAAAAGGCAAAAACCAAAAAGCTTTTGTTGGTGTAGTGCTTAACCTTTTCACTATTGGGTCAAATTCTCATTTCTAAAAAGAGGAGGGTGTTTTATTTATTTATTTTTTTTCAGCCCAACCTAACCGGCTGGGACCCAAGAGAGCCCACACAAGTGGGAAGGGGAAGCTCACAATGTGAGAAGATATATAGCCCGCACACATAAGAAGAGTGACACATATCAATTCTAGGGCAGCCGGGGGTGGTATGCTGGGTTGCCAATCTAGTAACACTTTGGTGATTGATGAGAAATTTATTTGGTAACTTATGTTTTATAACTTGGTCATTTTTGTATAATGCTCTTGTATCCTTGTTTTCTTCTTGTTTTTCTTTTTAATGTGTGATGTCTTTAATTTACTCTCAATTATCATTAATATATTTTTCAGTTACTGATAAAAAAAAAAAAACTAAGTAAGCCCTTGTTGTCTTCTAAGAAGAGGAGTTGGAAAACTAATAGAGGGTGTAGTGTAACTCACTTCACTTCAATTCACTTGTCATCCCATTGATAAGACATGGATAGTAATGAAAAGTAGAATAGAGTTATGAATCCCTTGTGGAGAACAACTTAATGTGATGTGAACAAGTGATCTAAGGATGGAATCAAGTATCATTTATATTTAATTTGATTTCATGTTATTCAGATCTCCTATGATAGTCCATCCTAGCATGATTTATTTAGTTGAATCTAAAATGCAGCACACACATATACATAAGATTGATTATCATCAAACCTTTCTTCTTCTTTTTTGTGGTAAAAAGCACCAAACCATGCTTGGTAAAAGTTTAATACACCTCTGTCTGAGGCTCACCTGGATGTAATATAATCTGATGTGAATTAGGCATGGGCAACATTTCACCTGATTAGATAATCTTACTGTGAGGGCCTTAAAGTTCAATACATGGGTTTAACTCGGGTGGGTTGGAACAAGTATTAGCTGAAGCAAAATCCAATTAAAATTGTATGTAGGTAAATCACAACCTGAATAAAACCAGAACATATTTGACCAGAACTATAAATTCTCTAACCATGTGGACTTCTGGCTAACCGAAGTTGACCTGAGTTTGGTCTGGTATCCAAGATTCATTTTGGCATTTTTGCTTGACTAGATGGGGCCAAATCGGGCCGCACGGATCATGAGACAATGGGGGATGAAAATATCCAAATACGACCACCCTAGATATAATGTTTGAAGCCAATCCCATGCCTATAACACCTTAATCCATGGCCCACAAATTTAACCGAAGGTGTGCCGTGATAGGCATGTGAAGGTTTGAATTGATAACAGGTGACCAGAGACCTACCGTGTGAGGCCCTTGTGCACTTCCTAAATAGGACACCTAAGATTGTTGTCGTTTTGGCCACATGCACTCCATTATCATTATAGGGGTGCTCAAGGCCGGGCCAGCCCGGGCAGGATCTGGGTTCAGCCCAATTTGGGCCAGGTTCTGCCCTTGGGCTTTAAGTACTTGAGCTTGGCCTGGATCTAAACTTTTGGCCAGTTGAACATAATGGTCCAGGGCTGGATTAGTGATAGAAACCTAGAAGCTGGGGGATTTATTTACCCAAACAAGTGATTAGAATCCCCAAAAGAGTGATAATAAGCCTGTCTCGGCCTGACCCAGTTGACTAAATGGGCAGGGTGGGCTAGCCTCAGGCTTAAGGCTCATTTTGAGCGTGGGCTGGTACAGTCTGAATATGCCTAAGCCTAGCCCTCCAGGTCCATGAACACCCTAACTGTGGACCCTCTAATATTCGAACTATGAGGGCTCTATAGTGAGCCCACCAACAAAATGTAAACTCCTCAAAAATTAAATACCAGCTCTTATATATGGAGATTTGGCCAATCCCAAATTGGATTTGGCACAACTGACCTGGATCTGCCTATTTTTTTGACTCTGTCTTCCTTCTTATGTTCACTTCCCGTCTCATCCTCTGGGCTATTGATCCAGGGCTTCATACATAGGTAAATTGGGGTCCAGTTGTCAACTATGTACATCCAAACTTGGGCATTTATGTTGATATAGGACTGGAATCAGTTCGAATAAAGTGGATATGGATTTTACTAGAATCTAGCCCATAGCCATAGTCAACACAGCAATAATTTTGTGGCACTTCCTCACCTTAATCTCAATAATTGACAAATATGTGTGACAATCCCATACCATCCAAATTCATGGGCCACATTGTCCATGAGTTCGTCATCATTGATATCGATTGAAGTATTTCTTCAAACTTTATACCAATTTTTTGCTTCTTAATGTTTGATTTTGGTTTCTAATGTTCATTTGAAAACAACAGATCCAAGGTTAGAACTATCTTGTCAAGTATTATCAACATAATTTTGGCACATAATCAAGAGCAAGATTCAAACTCAGCATAATTAGATTGATATGAATGAAGACCAAGATTACAACCCAAAGAGAACAATGACTCACTCACGCTAATGACGTACACGTTTCGTGTAATTGAACTCCTAAGATTACATTTTCATAAATAGTTAGCAAACAATAATTATGGACAAAGGGTGGATATGAAAAAATGGCCATCAAGTGATTTTCCCTTTAAGCCTAGGTTGTTTGCCCATAATGCATAACCATTGAATACATGTGTACTCATGGTTTAATAAGCTCGGCAAAAGCGTTGAGTTCAAGGTAAAAGGTGAAAGATATATAAAGACAACGACTCACCATGAAGATGGATGTGATTTATTTTCGTATATTTCTTTATTCAATTCTCATTAAAACCCCAAGGAGTTGGCCGAAGGGTCAGGACCACGGTTCCTCTCTATTCCGGAGTTAAGGTTTGGTGTCGATCTACGATTTCCTACTCTTCACGAACCGAACCATAGTTCCTTTCTCTTTCGGAGCAGCCGATGTTCTGGTATCGATCATTAATGCCCCCCTCTTCACGAACTAAACCACAACTACTCTTTCTTCCGAAGTTGAGGTTCGTATCGATCCCCGATTCCCTATTTTTCAGAAATCGAATGTTGAGTCTACCAGTACTACCACATGGATTTTATCTTGCTTCTCTTTGGGCCCAAAGGGATTAGTTCAGCTCAAAGGACTGTGAATCATCCGTTAGCAAAAAATAAAAATAAAAATTCTCATTAAGCATGTTTGACTATTTTATTGAGAAAACAAAATAAATATCAAATTAGTAGAAATTTGCATAAAAGAGAAATATACCTTTTGATTTAATTGCGTAAAAGAGTAATATGTTTTTTTTTTCACCCTAAAAAAAAAAAAAAAGAAGTGGTTGCGCGACCACAATTAAAAGGGGTATAGGGTGCATCTAAAGTAAAAGTAAATTTTTTTAATAAAATTCTTGAAAAACCAATTTTATTTCCAACTATATTTATTTTCACCACCTTCGACCCTTGTTTGTAATTTTTTCTTAAGTCTCGAAGTTTCTGATATTTTCTCCTCGCTTCCATGATTAAAACTTCTCAAAATCCCAAGCCTCTCGATCCAAACTACAAATGATTCATCCTCCTTTTCATCTTTCTCGATTCCATCGACAATTAGGGTTTCCACCAAAATAAAAACGATTCATTTCCCTTTTTCGCTCCCTCGATTCCATCGAGAATGAATTAGGGTTCTTCATCCAGAAATCCCATACCCTTCGAGCAAGATCCAATTTTTACCTCTTTCTAGGGTTTCGACATGGATAAAGAAATCCAGCATAGAGAAGCGGAAGCCCCAAACGAACCGATCCTCTGCTCGAATAACTGCGGATTCTTCGGAAGCTCCGCCACGAACAATCTCTGCTCCAAGTGCTACCGAGACTTCGTTCTCAAGCAATCACAGTCTTCCTCTTCTGCTTCTTCTTCGGTATCTGAGAAGGAGAAGAAGGAGGTAGAAGAACCCGTCAAGGTGGGAGGAATTTTAGACGCGAGCGCCTCAGCTGAAGAACCCGTCAAACAGCCAGCAAGCCGCTGCAATTTCTGCAGGAAGCGCGTCGGCCTCACCGGCTTCAATTGCCGCTGTGGGGAGACTTTCTGCTCTCTCCATCGCTACTCCGACAGGCACAATTGCCCTTTTGACTATAAGAAAGCCGGCCGGGATGAAATCGCCCGGGCGAATCCTGCCTTGAAGGCGGAGAAGATTGATCAGATTTGATGCAGATGGAATGTGCAAGTAGTAAGTGTATTGCTATGAATTATGCTGCCTCTTATGTACAGTTTCATTCTTATAGGTGCTTAAGTTGGTTAGTTACTATTGTGACATTCAGTTGGTTGGTTTGTTGAATAGGAAGTGAATTGTTGGGTTGTATCAATCATAGTTCAAATGAAATATTGGTATATCTGGATATTTGGATTGGATATCTTGTCCTATATCTTTGATGTTGTTTTACTTGCAAGCTTCTTGAGAATGAGTAGTGTGTATTTGTGTTTCCTTTGAAGCTTCTTGATGATGCATTTATGAATTACTTCTGCCATTGTTTCCAATCTCATGAGTGGTTGTTGAATAGAGGGGGAAAGGTTCATTATTTAAGCAGAAAGTGATTGGATAAAAGTCGTGTAGCTTTGTTCTCAATTGTTTAGTGTCACTACTCAAAAGTCCCACATACCAAAACCATACATTTTTTTAATTTTTTTCCCCTTCTTCTTCTACCTATAAGATGTAAACTTGCAATATCTGGCACAAGTGCATTGCTTCTTCGGTCTTCCATGTAAAGTAGTTTGGTGCTACATAATTAGAACTCAAAGTTCATAATTTTACATCTTAAAGTTCATCCTTAATATTCTATAAATGCTTGGAAAGTGAACCTTATTAGCCAAGGAAAGCTATTGGGTCTTCATTGGTTAAATATAAGATATTCTATTATTAAATTTTATCAAAGTCGAATGTGCTGAAATTCGATTGGCAGCCAAATTTTATCCAACTCAGAGCATTTTATTTGAATGTGAATGAGGCAGCGGAGCAATACTTGGTGATCCAAGGGCTTTAATTTTGAGTATTTGGCTCTGGTCCAGTGCTGGTGGAGGTTTAGGGGAAGAAAACTTCCTCATGTTCATATGCCAAAGTTGGATATGGATTGTTGTTGTTGTTGTTATTATTATTTTCTGTTTTCAGATGGATGGTTGCGACAATTTTCACTTGGATTTTAAGTTAAAGACTGTTCATGAAGTACAAAATAGGGGAAAGTATAGAGCGAGTCAAGGCATTTCTCACTTCCTAGTTCCTAGTGCAAATAAAGAGATGCCACACACCATGACTTTGTAGACGTTATAAATCGTGTGAAGCAATAATGTCTCACCATCACTGTAACAATCAGGATCATACTTCAATGGACGATACTGCATGTTGGTGATCCTTCTCCTGAAATGATGGTAGGGTTTGTAACTGAATGGCAGTTGTTTTAACAGCTTGATAGCTTTGGTTCTGTTATTTGTCCATGAATCTTTGTTCACATCTTATAGTATCAATAACAATTAACAACATGAGTCACCGAAATAAAGCAATTCTGTGGCTAACTGGAGAGGCACAATGGTAGTAATCAAAGAGGTAAATGTGGCGTGTGTTGTGGATAGGAGATCTCAATGAGGGTTGTCGAGAGGCAAGAGTAATGAGCCGTCTTGAGAAACTCTTTTTTTTGCAATTTTGGCAATATATGTGATAAAGACAGTGGCATGCAAGTTTTTGGCTATGAGTTGGTGTAGTAACTTCTTCTGTGTATTGGGTTGCTCATGCAAGAAAGGGTCTATTTATTCTTACATTGCAAGGGGGACTGGGGTTGGTATCTTATTACTTTTGGATTTAGCATGACAAGGAAAAGGTCTCTCTCTGAATTGTTTAAACATATGAGAAATGGAGTAGTTTGCACTGGAGAATGGTCCACTTGCCCATTGACATCAACCACATGACGTGGGAGGGACAGGGAGATTGAGGCTATCATCTGCACATGATGAGAAATCCTCTTTTTTTATCCCCTTGCTTTCCTTTGTTAGAAATCAGAGAGCATTTGTAAATCTGATGCAGGAAGGAGCCTTGGCATGCACACCTGGTATTTTGTTCCAGGAGATTATTATCTTCACGAGTTGTCACACTATTGTCCATGAAGGAGATGACATCACACAGCTTGCAATTCAGGCAGCTTGGGCTGGTATTGACCTAACCCACACAAGCCCTGCTCTAAACGCATGTGTAAACTGGAGCAAAGTCTGGGTTTCGGGTTGAGTTCAATTCTGCCTCAGATCTTTCTCCCTGCAAGTCTCCTTCTCTTCCCTGCGATTATTTCCATCTTTCTTGCTGGAAAGGTTCCCTAGGCTACTGCAAAATCCTGCAAGGACAAAACATTCTCGTCAGTGATTTTGAGCTTTTAATCCCACCACCACCCCCCCAACACTCAGCGGCTAATATGTTTTGAGCTGAAGTATTAATCCACGGTGAGGCCCTCACTTAATTTTATATAGTAAAACAAATAGACTTTTATAATATCTTATTCTTTATTATTATTATTATTATTATTATATTTTTTTTTTACTAAAGGAGGGTTCTCAACCTTTTGGGCTGGACTAATCCCTCTGGACCCGTAGAAAAGCCAGATAAAATCTTTGTGGCCCCAAGGTGGTAGCACTAGTGGACTCAACCTTCGGTTCCTGAAGAGGGGGGAACCGAGAATCGATACTAGGACCTTTAGCTCAAGAAGAGAGGAAACCGTGGTCCTGACCACTCGGCCAACCCTTTGGGGTTTATAATATCTAATTCAAGTGTGTTATTCTTAATAAATCTTATCACATGCCAAACTTATTATATTGAAATTTAAGAAAAATAAATTTCTTTATAGCCATTCAAATTTAAGTAGGTAGAGCTGATGTGAAGGTTAAGGAGAAATTGTGAAGCTAAACCTTATTAAAAGGAAAATAAAAATGAATTTTACAGGATCGCACAAATTGTAGTGTAGAGTTGAATGCAAGTCGCAGCGGCAATGCCACAACCCACAAGCTGTGTTGTTTGAGCCCGGATCCACATAGTGGGGCGGGCTACCAGTTGAAAATCTGAAGTGTCTGGATCTGATGAGTTGAAACTCCATGGTGATACGGTGGACCAAGGTTACATGGCCGACCATTGTTGGTCCGCCAACGTTCACCATGCATATACCCATTCAGAGGGTCCCGCTTCAAATCTGAAATACCTTCTCGTAATATTCCTAGATTTTGCTCCAATTAAGATGAGATTGACCATTTGATTGAAAATATAATTAACAAAAATATTATTTATTATTAATCAATGACTAATTTTATAGCAGGACTAACACCTATTTAAATAAAAGGATGGATAGGTTTAAAAAAGGTTTAAAAGTGCTTTTGGCTCAATTTTCATAAAAG
Source organism: Camphora micrantha (assembly GCA_003546025.1). Taxonomy (NCBI): domain Eukaryota; kingdom Viridiplantae; phylum Streptophyta; class Magnoliopsida; order Laurales; family Lauraceae; genus Camphora; species Camphora micrantha. The sequence goes on from QPKB01000002.1 coordinate 66,439,203, forward strand.
TACATAACGATTTAAATATTTAAAAGAAAATATATAAAAGTTTTCTACAATTCTTTCAATTAAGTCATTTTTATAATTATTTTGAGAAATGAAAAAAATGCCCTTATGTGATTTTTCAAAATTTTATTTAATAAATCATTTAATAAAAATGATTCAGTTTAATCCAAATGACCTTGTGGGGCCCACTTCTGCATGGATGGTTAGAAAAGGGTAATTTTAAATAAGTAAATAACCAGCTTCATTAAATGGTCAATCAAATTGGCTAGTTTTAGGGTGGAAAAATATTAAGAAAAGATAAATACATGACATAAGTACTTTCAAAAGGAGATGATAAAAATCTCGAAATGAAAAGGGGTCCACAAATATATAGGGAGATGTTCTTATGACAAGAGCATCATCTCCTCCACTTCATACTATTTACCATAGTGATAAAAGTGACAGTGGGATAGCATCTTCACACTATGAGAAATAAAAACCCCTTTACATTTAAATTGTTGGTACGATAATGCTATTGTTGTTCAGAGAAAAAAATAAAAAAAAATTGATGGAGGACTTTTTTTGTATTAATCATATTTGGAGACCTTTTTCGAGGAATGTCAAATTTTGGATTTTTTTTTTTGGGTAAAATCCTCTTAAATCTTCATGTATTTTTTGAAAAATGAGAAAAAAGAGTAAAATTTAGGACTATCACGTGTACTCAGATTTTCGTCGTTGGCCCTCAGACATAGTTACAAACTAGGATTCGCAGGATCCCGATTCATATCCCATCTCAGTTGCATCAAATCTAAAGAGACGAAGAGCTTAGAAATCGCTTACAAAAAGTGACCCAAGATTGGTTATTTATCGAATGGAGCTCCATTTCTCCTCCGTCTCCTTTCTTCTCTTCGCCTTCTTTTCGTTTGCGTTTCGCTCAAATCCAGCAATCGCAAGAGGCGGTGAAGAAAGCTCCAACCTTTTCAACGGTTTGCACTTCTATTCTTCTCTTTCTTTCATACTAATACAAATATCTCCTTTTGTTTTCATCTTTTGCTTTGGGTTATTGTTCTTTTTGAAGAATCAATATTGTCTATTAAGATCTGGTTTGTTTCTCAATTAATCTGAGCACTTGATGTATCAGATTCATTTCTTGCAAAACCCAATCGATATTTTTCAATAATTTTGCTTCGTTGACTTCAACAAATATTTTTTGTTTCCACTTGAAAAATATAAATTCGAGATAGTTCGGATGTGGGTTTTGTATCAGTGTATTCTTCAGCTTCTCCAGGAACTGAATTTCACTTTCGTTTTTTTTTTCTTTGAAAGAAGAGATTGATTACTCTGCGAGCTCAGATTGTTAGTTTGCATTTAATGAAATGTTGTTGGTAGGAAGCATTTACATCTGAGAAGTGTAGTAGTTGTAAGTTGTAATTCTGCTTGTTGGGTCTTGTTTGCGAGTGCAGACTCTATGGATTATAATCATTGGATTCTCACCCGACGCCTGTTTCAGAAGAATGATGCTACTATAGTTGGGTATGTATGGTGGAGTCTGTTTCATTAGGATAATGCATTTTGTTATGCTTCTTTCCTTGGGAGATGATATTATTGGTTGAGCTTAGCACATGCCCGCCCGATTGTATTACAGAGGAGATTTTGCTCGTGGATACATGACTAATTCTGAGCTTGAGAATGCTGTAAAGGATTTTGGTCGAAGATGCAATCATATTTCTAAGATCTACAGGTGATTTCTGAGGAGATTGAGGTGCCCATATTGCATTTCCATTTTTCTGTGTTGTCTTATATTAGTTTGGAAAAGTTACAAAGTTTTGACGTGCTATTGGGGCCTCTATTGAATTATAATGTGCAGATTGGGAAGATTCAGTGTTGGAGACTTGAAAACAAAAAAAAAAAAAAAAAAACACCCCAAATTTATGTCAGCCAGTTCTCAAATGCCAATCCCCCCATGATCAATCCAAATCCTGGAATTTATAAATTCTGAAAGCCAGAAGGCCACTTTTATGTAGCTATAGAAATTTACTTTTGGAATTCTTCCTATCAAGGACTTGTTTCATCCAATGACTTATCCCCGTATCTGCTGTACCTAACAGTCCTAATTCCCTTCAGAAATGCTTGTAACCAAACGGGCTCTTAGGAACCGTTTAATGTATTATGCTTAGTTATATGCAAGATGTTGACTTATCAAATTATATGCAGAAATGGCATCTAACATGACCAAATTATGCATTTTGTGTCCTTGCTTGTACTTTGCATCCCACTTACTATAGTTACTAAACTGACTTATCTTTCATTTCTCTCTTTGAGGGATCATTGAATTCAATGACCAGTATTGGGAAGAGTGTTAAAGGAATTCCACTGGTAAATGCTATATTCAGTTTGAACCTGATTTCTTGTTAGAATTGGATGCCCATGCCTAGATGCTTGGAGTGTCTTATTTTGGCTGAAAAGTTACCTTTTTTTATACACGCAGTGGGTCATTGAGATTTCCGACAAGCCAGGGAAGGAAGAACCTGAACCTGCATTCAAGGTAAAGAATCTGCTAATAAACCTCGTCTTATGACTTGGATTGCGTCTTTTAGTGTTTGCTCCGTGAAACCACCATGGGCAAGGGGTGCTGTTTCTAAAGATATCACTCATAATGCTTCTGGAGGTGGTTTGAAAATTATCTACAGCAGCAAAATAACTTAGGATACGGTAGGGTGAGTCATCTGAGTGTTTTTGACTTAGAGCTTGGGATTCCATTTGGGAAAGTTTCCAGGATTACCCTTTCTCCCACTTTGGGTTTTGGTTACATTCACTAAAAGCACAATGATGATCCTCTTGCATGAGCTCCTTTGGTAGCTCTTTCCAAGTAGAATTATCTCATAGTCAAAGTGGGCTGAAAGTTGGAAGATGATTAGTTGGATATTGATGCAGTTCATTGGAAATGTGCATGGGGACGAACCTGTTGGCCGCGAGCTTCTCATGCGTCTTGCAAATTGGTTATGTGATAATTATATGAAAGATCCTTTGGTAATGTGTTTTTCTCCCTTTCTACTGTATTCTTCGATCTTTTTTATTTTGTAATTTAGGAGAGTGTTATGAATATATAATTTTTGAATATATAGTGATGAATTATATATATATATATATTTGTATCTTATTTCATATTTGCATGCTGAGAACGTAATGTGCATGGGGAATGACTGTCATCATCTTTCAAAGAATCTGGAGCAGCAATTTTTATTTTTTATTTTTTATTTTTTGAAATCAGTAAAATCTTATTTCACCAGCAGAACCACACTGGAGCAGCAGTTTTTATTCAAGCAACTGATAAGTTGATTTTGATTTCTATTGCACTTAGGTCTTGTGTAACTAAGGTTTACTCTTTCTGGTCTCTATAGGCAACACTGATCATCAAACGCACGCATCTTCATATACTTCCAACAATGAATCCTGATGGGTTTTCTCTTAGGAGACGTGGTAATGCAAATAATGTTGACCTAAATCGAGATTTTCCGGACCAAGTGAGTATTTATATATGCTTCATCTATTACCTTGAATAAACTCATGTATTTGATCATTAAGGGATTAGCTTTTTATTATCTGTAGCTTAGTTTGTTTAATTCTTCCATTTTTCTTGATGGCATCCATGAAAATTTTAGCTGACATAATATTCCATAGTTTTTTCTTAACAATGGAGATCTACAATTGCGTCAACCTGAAACAAAAGCAATCATGAGTTGGCTGGAAGGAAGACATTTCACAGCCTCTGCCAGTTTGCATGGGGTAATACTCATTCTTTTGTATTTCTTTTTGTACTATATATTTTTGTGGTAAACCTCATGCTATTATCATCTACTGAAAAAATACCTTTATATATACTGAAAATATGCCTTTATATATATTTGCATATATACGCACTTCAGAGCTTTGCAAGAAATTGTTATATAGTCTATAAACTTAGATTTTCTTTTTCTCAATAATTAGCTGCACCTGATAAGATTCCACAAAATTGTTTTGGAGTTGATGACTTTGGCTATGGTACAATAATTTGCAAATGGTAAAGGATCCAAGTACATGTTTGGGGTTTACATTGCTACATGACAATCTTTTGATAAAGAATAGGCCAAACCACTGCTTCTAAGTTCCAAGTAAGATGATTAGAGTTTACCTCTCACCAGAAAAAAAATGATAAGATTTCCCCCCTGTTCACTCTCCATTGCTTCTGGACGAAGTAGTGCCAGGCTGCCAGCTATGCCTGTTCATCCTCAATCAGATGGTCAACTTTGATGGGCTGATTATAGCCAACTTATTGAGGATCCTGATTAAGGCTAGTAGTGCTTTTAGAGTATCAAAAGATTCTTTTATGACCTTGATTGGCATGCCAAGGTAAATGGTGAATTAGGGACATAAAGGTAGGATTTAGGATGAGATGCTGGATACTGGAAATGTGTTCGGTATCTCCAATGGAAATTGATAGTGATCTGTGTTTTTTATATGGAGCGGTTTTTTGACAAGGATCGTGAGTTTTCATTACCAGGGGAAGATGACAAATGAAAAAGAAGTTTAGAGGAATGGGGAAGTAAGAACTTCATTATCTTCAAAACTCAATTAAATTATGGTCGTGCTGTGGCTTTGAGGGGAAACGTACTCTAAAATTTCTTAAGCATAAAGGTTGTTTCAGATGAAAGAAATAGGTTTATAGATGGTCTGTCAGAAAATGATAGTTGTTTCAGGCAGGTGGTTTTTGTTTTCCTTTTATTGGTACTTCTGTGGCACAGCCTTTTTCATTCTCTCTCCCCTTTTTTAAAGGCATTTTCTTTACCCCAAAAAAAAAAAAAGGCATTTGGTGTGTGATTATCTGCCCCCATTTTGTTGGTTTCTTTCTCATTTCCAGTTGTTCTTTTGGGTTGCGAAAAAGGAAAAAAAAAAAAAGAAAAGAAAGAAGAGAAAGCCCTGGTGCTGTGGTGCATGTGTATACCCATTCTTAAATCCTGGGTATACCTAGATCTCAGGTGGCCAATTAATATATGTAAAAGCCAAATAAACTGCTTAGTGAGATTCCTCAACTAAAAACCTCATCTCTTTTGTTTGTCTTAAGAAAAATTTCTACCACTGTATGGATGATCCTAACCATCCAATTTTGCATTTTAAATTTGGATATTACCATCCTGTTGTTCACTGTTAAGTGATAAACTCTGTGTCACCAGTTAGATGGTTACAATCATTGATATGCTTGATTCTTGGGTGACAATTTAGCCACAATGTAATCTACATGTTGAATGATACGGCAGATATGGACATTTGTTGTGAATGAATTGCTGCTACAAGGTTTGCTACAAGGTTAAGCGTGTGGACATGAGTATCTCACTGAACCAGTTAAGCTTGTGCCTAAAACTGGATATGGAAACATTTGCAGCAGAGTAGCACGAAACTTGCTTCGCTTAGGATCTGCTTAGAGCATAATGCACAAAACTTGCTTAGCATATTGGGTACAGAGCTTTTGTAGAGTGAGATTTATGAGGTCACTGCTTACTGTCCAATAATTTTTAAATCGTTATCATCGTCAAAGCCTTGTCCCGACTTGCATTGGGGTGTGCAATAATTTTTAATTATCTTACAAAAATAGGGGTAACTGGTATCAATCTGACCTGGTCTGTACCAATCGCGGGGTTGGTTTGGTATCTCATATTATAAACTTTTCATTAGTCAGGTTTGGTACAAAGTGGGAAAGGTGTGAATCGGAGCGGGTTTGGGTTTACCCTGATCTATATCAAGCCTGCTCTATTGCCAACCCTAATATAGAGGTGGAGGCAGTGGCCGGTGAGACCCAGCACTTTGCACATCTATTAAGAAATATTTGAACAAGGACCTTTAGGTTTTACTTTGCAAAGTTAATGAAATGATATAAAGAGAATTTCCTTTGGTTGATTTCCTGATTTATCTTCAGCGTGAAACTCAAAACTTCATCCACTCTGTTATATACATATTTAGTGTCCTCATGACTTCAACTCTTATGCTGACCTTCTAACCTCCATTTTTCAAACATTTTGGAAGTTTTCCTATTATCATTATTGTTTTTGATGATGATGTTTTTGTTGTTATTTTTTATTAATTAATGCCATAAATAAAAGCATCCAATTTATATGTGTTAAAACTGCGTTCTAGAGGTGCTTGAATCTGCCTGAAGGTATCTACTTTCTATGCTGAATTGATTTTTATTAGGACACAAACAGGCCCCTACTTAACTATTCTCCTATTGCTTGTTTGCAGGGTGCACTTGTTGCAAATTATCCCTGGGATGGCACCTCTGACCGAAGGTAGTGGTTTTTCTTGTCCATTATGTTCCCTCTTGGGATTTATGGCAGTTAAACTCTTCAACTGCCAATTTTCTCTTCAACATATGTTTTCTACATAGGTGGAGACTGTAAGTTGCACTTGTTTTCATTCATTAATGGGAATAACTGTATTTATGGTGGATGAGTAAGTTTTGAGACTACCAATTTTCCTATCGTTGAAGCATGGAGCATGCGCATTAGTCTTTTTAAAGTTAAATAAGTGGTTGATATTTTGAATGATTTCATGTATTTATGCTGATAAAAATTTGTTTCAGCATTCCCTACATCTGATGCTGATTTTTTTGTCTTCATTTTTGAAATTTTAGGAAATATTACTATGCATGCCCTGATGACAAATCGTTTCGGTACATGGCGAGTGTGTATAGTCACTCCCACTTTAACATGTCTCTGAGTAAGAAGTTTGAAGAAGGAATTACAAATGGAGCATCTTGGTACGATATGCACTAAAACTACAATCACTGTAAACTTTGTTAATGGACATACATATTTTAGAGATTTTCATAGTCTTTCTTTTTGATGCACTTAAGGGTCTGCTTGGCTGGGCTGAAACGAGAACGATAAACAAATAGAGAAAGGGGGTATTGTTTTTGTTGTGGGGGTGGGGGGGTAACCACTTGACAAATAACTTATGTTTTACCTTTCTAGTTCACTGAAATATATTACATTTGAGACCAATTAAAAAAATTAAATTTACAGCATTCAATTCAGAATGGCCAAGCAGGTCCCAATTTTGATTTTACTGAAATCTCATAGTTTTTCATATAAAAATAGAAAATGATGAAGCACTAGTTTCTTGCAGGTATCCTATATATGGTGGCATGCAAGATTGGAACTACATACATCGAGGATGTTTTGAATTGACCTTGGAAATTAGTGATGTCAAATGGCCCAATGCAAGCGAGGTTTGGTCTTAACCTGAGTTTTTTTTTTTGGAAATTACTAGTAATTAATTAAACTTCCTAAGTTGTTTTTGGGAATCATTTTATTTAACAAAAAATAGTAATTAAACCTCCTAAATCATTTTTGGGAATCATTTAATTTAACAAAATTTAAAAGGTCGGGAAACCACAAGCAACAGCTATCATAATGTGAAAAATAACTATGGAATATGGAGAATTTTACCAAAAATGCTATGAGATGATGGCTGATATTAACAGAATGATCTATTTCTTTTCTTTTGGTCCTACACTGTAGGGATCTCCTTAGAACTGTTTATGTCGTGAGTAAAAAGTAGAAAATATATGTAGAATCAAATCTCTTAATGAGAGAATTAGTTCTGGCATCAGGAATATCTAGGCCTAAGTGGGTAGAATACTAAGGATGTATTTGATGTAGGAAAACATAGATCTTCAAGAAGAGACCTGAATACGCCTTAAGGTTTTACTTGTAGATGAAATTCTTCCTTGTAGAGTAGAGGAATGGGAGTAAAAATAATTTAATGTTAAATGCCTTCTCCAACCCCTTATTGATGGCAAGTGAATGAGATTTGCTACTTGTCAGAGACATGACATGAATATTGTATTATTTTTCAGTGTGCTAAATGTATTGTATTTACTGGTGAGCACATATAGAAGCCAACAGAGCTTCAGTTTTTTCCCCTTCTGCAGTCAGATTAACTTGATATACCAGCACTCTCCAAAGGGTTAAACTGTGGCGTTATTGCATTGGATGTAATGGTCAATTATGTCAAGTTCAACCATGTTTCCTTATCTTACAATAACCCTTTTTATTGGTTTAAAATTTACAATGCTACAGTTCATTCTGCCTTGTTATTAATTTTCTGGTAACAAATGGATTTATTTGTCCTGTTTGTTTGACCGCACTTATGTATCCTGTTTTAGTTCTTTACTATTTTGCAACAGTGACTTTATGTTTAGTATTATTGCAATCCCATTCATTTGATTCTCTTTTCTTCTCTCTTTGTCAATGTGCAGCTTCTGGTCCTCTGGGATTTCAACAGAATGAGCATGTTGAATCTTGTTGCAAACCTTGTAAAGGTAAGTTGTACAGCAGCCTCTTATATCATGTAGTTTTATACATTCCTATCATAGAAGCATTTATGTAAAAGTTTGGGAATGGGCAAAGACATTCTTTATCATACTGAGTTTTTAAGAATCATAAGCATCATTCTGAATTAGATAGATGGCACAAGTCTTTGATAACATGATATGTAGTTATTGTATTCCGTCATTTCACCTTGGTTAATGGCACTCACCCCAAGCTGACACCTGTGATGCCTACATACCTGGCACACCATGGATATGGTGGGGCCCGTGGGGGTACAGATTTTTCACATAAAATTGTTAAGTATTGGATATAATACAAGAAGAATAAACGGCATATTTTAAGAAATCTAGTTGTCATAGACTGATAGCTCTAATCTGATTGGTGGACTGAAGCACCTTTTTTTCATATGTTTTCTCCAATGGCATTTGGCACCTTAATATGGGTACCTGTGATGATCAGGTCGGTTGATTTTGGGAAATTCCGAATCACGTGTGGACCTTCCCATCCCTCTACTAGTGATTTGCTTGCTTGCAGGTGGACCCCAGAAAGTGGTCAACATAAATGATGAAAATTATCAAATGAGAATCATGTGTATGTAGGGTGTGTTGGGGGGGGGGCGGGGAGGTAACAATGAAAAGAAAAAGGCTGTCCCCAAGTGTGTGCGCGTTTCTCTCTGCAATATTTATCATCAGGGAAAATCTTAAAAGAGTAAACTTCGTAGAGCTGTATAAAAGCATTGAAGTTCAGAGCATAATAAAACATGTTTTTATCACTTGTGTAATCAATTACCTTGTTCCATTTCTCTTGTTTCTGGTTTTTGCATTGGATTATGTAAACATTCATATGAATAACAGCAGTTATATAGACAGGAGTACATGGAAGGATCATATCAGCCAACACTGGAGAACCCTTGCCTGCTTCTATCATGATTAAGGGTATCAACTACACGGTATGCACCCCAAACTTGAATAATTTATGAAGCTTCAGATATAGTTACCTCACACCAACTTGAATTCAACATCTTCAATACTCATAAGTTTCAGTGGAACTAGTCTCGATGATTCAGTTTATATATTTACTTTGGAAGGTAACTAGGTACATTTGGATCAGTTAACTGTGCACATAGTTGCCGGTTGAAACGCATAGAGAATCTTGCCCATGTATACAAGTTCAATCTTCAGATCCTTTTTTCTCTTGAACCTTGGGTTAAAAAATGCCGGCATCGAAAGACGTATTGACCAGTCTGGAGAATGATATGTGAGAGCAGTACTTTAGGACAAAGAAAATGAAAAAAATCCATAAATAAAAAATGTTAAAACCTGATGTTTATTTGACTGATCTGGTGGTATATAGATATGTCCAAACCCCTGAATGTCACGCAGGTCTTGTATCGCATTTGACTCTACAGTCTACAGGAACTAACTGTTGAATATGTTGAGGTTGAATTATATGGTTCAATCTACCATGGTTCAAAACAGTGGCCGCTACGTCGGCCGTAGCGGTTGAGGCCGCTACACTATTTTGAATATAGTGGCGCTACGGTCTAAAACCTAATTATGCCAAGCAATTTTAATTTAAAACACTATTTTTTCCTATGGCCTTTTCTAAAGTTGTCTTTACCCTTATATGGTTCCAAATCACTGAAAAAACCACAAAGTTGTTTGTTACATAAGATTCAAAAATTTTTTACGACTTAAAAAATTCACATTGTTACGCCACTACGTATTGCTGCAACCGCTATGTCTGCTGCAACCGCTATTTTGATCATTGACAATAGAAAGTGAAGTAAAATATTTGCACAGTATCCAACACAAGCACTAGTATTATATCCTGTTACTATGAGTGTACCCAACACTTGAAGTAAGTAGACAGCGTCAAGCTGAAAAATAAACAAAAAGAGTTGCCACATCACATAGATAACTAATTGAAAAGTAGACAAATTGAGTTCTTTGAGGTGTCTATACGAGTACACTAGTTATTTAGATTCAACAAGTATAGATTAAATATAGTTCTGAAGAAGATTTCCAACACAATTTTGGAGCTTTTTTTTTTTTTTTTTGTGTTGTTGTTGTCGCTGTATTGGCAAATTATTGATTATATTGGGTGATATGACAAAATTTGTCAGTTGATGCACCTAAAGTATCAAAACAGGCTTGGCCAACTCCTAATATGTAGTGGCAGATACATTATGCACTGCCAATATTTTGAACCTTGCTTGAACTTGCTGATTTTAATTTCTTTCAGAATTATGGAACTTATTTTTCATCCCAATAAGTAACAAACAGAAAATGTAGTAAAAATGAAAATCCTACATATTCTAAGATGACGGCATAAAAAGGGACTCATGTAACTACTAGTTATCGGTGGCAAAATTTTTTTAGCCTAATTCCAAGGTGATAACTTTGTTTATTTCAAGTTTGGGTATTTATTTAGCCTTAAGGTAGCACTTGGCTAAAACCTAGTACTTCCTTTGACAGTTTGTTGTTTAGGTTGCTCTTATGAGTCTGTCTCTTTGTGTTTTCAAAGGTGAAAGCCAGTAGATCATTTGGTGACTACCACCGAATACTTGCCCCTGGTGAGAGCTATGAAGGTATATTTTTATCCATCTATGTCTTCCCTTTACTTTGTGTCATGTTTTTTTAAATACACACCCCCACACACTCAGACTACCCAAGTCTCTATCCGACAGACTCAGGGATTGATCTTTTGTTGCAATCTATACCTTCCCTTTACCTTATGTCATTTTCAATAATTATTTATGCACCGGTCTTCTAGTATTATAAACTGGCAATTTTTGTCGGCATTTACATAGATTTAAGGATAACAATTGATGTTCTTAATGATGAATTCTAAAATATGTTTATACACTAAACGATTTAAACCTGGCAGCTATTATTATTAATATTAGCCCCTTTCATGTGTACCTGTGAAGACAAATTTTCCATAGACATGTGGTGGTCTTTGATATGTACCACCATTTTTTTCCTTTTTCGTTATAAAAGGTAAGCTGAATCAAATCGTCATCCTTGTAGTCATAATGCCATTTTCCCATATTGGTTCATGGATACACAAACTAGCATATGTTACTGAGAAAGTTGTGCCGTGTGTTGGCAAATGAGCTGAAGGAGATAAGCTAGAACTTTGGAGAAAAGCTTTGGAGCTGAAGGAGTTGAAAGTTGGCAAATGAGCCGAAGGAGTTGACACTTGACAGTTGGCAAATGAAAGACGAAATATATTTCAGTGCAAGTTTAGTGGACCCTGTGGTAAGATGAATTGATTAAAATTATCGATAACTTATTGCCATTTTGCTATGTTAAATCAACAGTGGAATATGTGGAGGCACTGGTGGACTCCGTATCTTGGTTGATGGGGCAGACAATGGCCTTAATGTTAATTTCTTCATTATTTTGTCATTTGAGGGGTGCAAGGGCTTGTTTCTGACAGGGACATTGGCCTTTTCTCCATGTTTGGGCTCGCATGTTTTGTTTTTGTTTTTTTTTTTTTTTTTTCAGGTCTGGCAGTGCTAAGTGCCTCCAAAACAGAATACCTAGGTCCACCCTTGTGCAGAAGGTTTGATTTGGATATTGCAAATAGGATAAACACTTGGTGGGCAAATTGGAGACAAGTTAGTGGAGTGATGTCATCGTTGAGTGCTAAGACAAAAGTTAGACTTGTTTTATTGTACGCAGTTGAGTGTTGAGCATTGAAACGAGCAGAAACTAATCGCATGTGGTTGAGATGCACATTCTAAGATGGATGTGTGGAATTAAAAGCAGGATAAAATTAAGAACGGCAACAAAAGGAATCTTATGGGCAGATCCTGATAGAAGAGTAAATTAAAGAATGTCATTTGAGGAAGTTTGGACAGGCGTGCAGAACATCAAAACAACCCTTGTATTTGTATTGAAATATTACAAGTTCGAGGAACTTGCAGAAGAGGGAGACTAACAAAAACTTAGGACAAAGCTGAGAAAAGGCATTATGATTGTTGTTACTAAGAACATAGCTATAAAAGGGGTTGCCTGTAGAAGTACTTACAAAGGCGAACCCAAATAGATGGGATAAGGCTACAATGATGTTGATGATTCAGGTATCAAGATTAGAGGGCTTCACACCATAAGAGGTGCATTGGTTTGACAATGGATTATTCAACTAATTGAATTTATTACATATGTCAAGCAATTGAAAATGCGGGTACTGTATGAGACATTGGTTTCATGTTATGACTGGTACTGTTTGCAGGATCCCAATCTTGGAAATTGTAGTTATCAAGCTCTAATTTCTTCTCAATTGTCATTTCATTTGTGGGAGTGCTTCAACCATTTGTCCTTGAGCCAATCTTAGACTATTCTTTACAACCCTCCTCACGTTTTCTAGAGAACCTGGCCTGAATTTGCAAATTTGGCCACTAAACATTCAAGGACTAGTGATTTAGGAGTTTTTGAAAAGTTTCAGACGCTTACAAGTAAATTAGAAACTGGAATATGCTTCTTTATTTGAGGTATTGACCAAAAAAACAAGGAAGAAATCTTCTATGAGATTTTGCATCCCTTTGAATAGGAAGTGGAGAGGGCTCCGCTCCTCAAAGAGGAGGACATGCAACTCCATTAAAAGGTTTTTGCGACGAGTCAGTGGAGGAGGTTTTTTTGGAAACTAAGTGTACCCTTGTGCTCATAAAGGAGATAAAAGAGCTTCTCAATAGTTAGACAAGAATAATTATATGCCAGAACTTAGTGTGAACTTACTGAGGATAAGAGATATATTAAAAGCTGGTAGCATTCTTAAGCCTTCTACAAGGAAGATATCTATATAGATTTTTGAGGAGGGCATGTTAGAGAGAGATTTAACCAATTAAAATAGTGGCTAGGGGATTTTAAGGAGGAATTAAAAGAAAGGCTAGGATGAATTTTAAGGAAGAAAAAAATAGATTGGTAGTTTGCAAGTTGGAAAAAGATGCATCACCATCTATGGTAGGTGGAAGTAAGGTTAAGAGACCAAACATGAAGTGAGTTTTTCTTCTAATCAGTATTCTTATATTAAACTTTGACAAATTTCTGTGGATATTCATGGACCAGCTGATATAGGGTACTAACTGTTAAGCGATGGTGAAGAGAACCAAAAGTGAAAAGGCAAAGACGGCTGATTAATCTTCAAAGATTTATGAACTTCTCCCATTTGATGAAGGAGATTGATGCCAACAAAGTGGGATGACTGTAAGCAGAGGCCGAACTAGGATATTCTCCTTGGGGGGGATTTATGTAAAAAAATAATGGGGAAAGGGGCAAATGTTAAAAAAAAAAAAAACATATTAATTTTTATAATTTGCAGGGGGTTATTAAGAATTTTGAACTGTTTTCAGTTTTGGGCGGGGGCTTCAGCCCCCATAGCCTTGTACTTGGGTCCGCCCCCGACTCTTAAGGGTTTAAGAATAATTCTTTAACTATGCTTATAGTTGGATGGGAATCCACTGATACAATTAAATTGACACCCTCACTGAAATGGGAACCATGGATTAGGGATTTGGTCTTTTAAGATAGGTGTATCCTCCCATTTTTGGGGAGATGCAAATTATCTTGTTGCCTTATTTGTTGAAGAGGGTGTTTGAGCAGTGCCTCTTTGTGCACTCTTCCTGTTTTCTCAAAGCTAATTTACATTATTGATAAGTGGTAAAAGCAGTTTGGAGGTGTTCCTTTCCCCAACCACCAGGTTGGGTGTTTGGGTCATGTTTGCTACAAAAGAAAAGGAAACTGTCTCGTTACAATATCTCGTACCCAAAAAAAAAAAAAAACCCCAGATAATTTTCAGGGTTATAATCAATATTTTCAACACTATATGCTGCAGCTTGTAGAATGCAGGGTTGCAGGTCACTATTACTTATCCAGAGGATTTATTTATTTATTTTTTAATATTATTTCCATTTCTCTGATTCATTTAAAAAAAAAATTCTACAGAAAGGGGTGTCCCAAGTCCCAAGTTGAAGGACCATGAACATTGGAGTCGTATAATGTTATCTATCATTTTTAAGGCACAGCAGCTCACCTTGGTGCTTTTCTCCAGTGTATAAGGAATAGTGCCTTGTGACACTTAAGTAGTTGTGTTTCCTGTACAGTATTTGCACAAGATGGGTTGTGGTTATGTAAGCATGCTCCTGAAAATTGTCTTTTTGTTCTTCCCGCCAGCATTGCCCTCCCACTTCCACTTGAATGTCTTTATTCTCTCTCTTATTCAATGTAGGATTCCCCTTTCTGCAGTTTTTAAGTCCTGATTCATAACTTTGCACCCATGCCTTGCAGTTATGGCTGCCTTCCCCGGTTATCGACCAAAAAGGACACGCATCTTGCTTGAAGACGAGGCCATGAATGTAGATTTTGTGCTGGATCTGGATGAAGAAGATCAGAAATCCAGACATGGTTTTCGCTGTACTTGTGGCAATCAGAGCAGCCTCCAACTGATAGAGATTTTAAGCGGGATACACATGCAGATAAGTCTTGCTGTGCTGGTCATCTTGGTACTTCTTTGTCTTCTATTGAGAAGAAAAATGGTATTGAAGTTCCCCAAACACAGAAAGCCAACTACTTTAGGACACAGAAGACAAATTGAAGCTTGAGGGTCTCAAGGTTTTTATCAAAGTTGTTTTAATTTAAAATGCCAGTAGATTACATGCACATGTCATGTAGTTGGCACCTATGACCCATCCAAGCCTTCCACATACGCCTAATTCCTATGAAATGGCACTCAGATTCAACACTGATCTGATCATTATCCGCCGTTCAATGTAATCCCATGACCATTAAACTTCGATGATTTTAAATTAAGGGTTAAGTTTATTTCACTAGTGTAGTATTTGGCCCAGCATTTATCTTAAAGGAACACCATGCATCCCACCCATCCACATAATTGGACAAGCACCTGAGTGGGCTCCACAATTGGGTTTACTGCTGTGTGAAGGAGCTGAACATTTTTCTTGAGATTGAGAGTCCTGTTTTAAAGTGAGTATTTTTTGTATGGCTTAGCTGTTGATTTGTGGGCGTCTCATTTATAATTGTGACCTTCAGCAAAGTGGCAACTTTATTCTTTCCCACTGATGTGAATCTGGGATGCTTGCTGATTCATAGAGGCTGTCATTAGTGTGTAAATGGTTTGAGTTGATTGTATGGAGAATCTACATTGGTACCCTAACTTTTAAATTTGTGGCTGGTACTCACAAGTAAATTTGGCCTTATTTTAGCAGTGGATAGGCTACGGATACTTTTTTTTTTTTTTTTTTTATTGGAAAAGGACTTAAGCAGGTTAATCTCAAGGCCGTTTGGAAACTCTGGTCTAATTAATAAGAGCTAATTAGTAAAAGGTCGAAAACCAAATCTCTAATTTTTAAGTTCTAATTTAAAATTAATTTATTTGGTAGAATTATAAAACAAGATCTTATTTGTTGAGCTAATTGGGGGCAATTGTGGTAAGTGGGGCCCACCTTTAGGAATTGTGGTAATTGGGGCCCACCAAAACAACATTTGCGTCAATTTGAAAATCTTATGTGGTCATTTACATTCAAAACATTTGTAAATTTTGCATTGTTCTTCTCTGTCCACTTTAGCTAAAAAAGTTCTAAAAAAAAAGTGGCCATTTTTAGCTTTTCTTTTTAGAGACAGAAGCTCTAATTTCTAAATAATACAAACCCTAGTATGTAAATAAGGTGTAAATAATAAAGTTTTAACTTCTTACATACTGCAATTTATTTCAAATACTCAACATAATGGTTAGTTCTTCTTTGTCATTATCTTGAACTTCGTCAATCTAAACTCCTCTCTGTTTGTGATTCACCTTGTCCCTAGCCAGCCGAGGAACAATCGGGGACTTCTGGTTCTTCTACCTTGTTCTCTTTTCGCTTCCCCTTAATATTTGTTTTGCTAATCCAGCACAAACTTGTGCGCATACATGGGTCGAGTTTTATTTGAACTAAATTTACTAAGAGTACATTACCATGACATGATCTTCTCAAGAGGTTCAAGTAATGCTAGATTACATGGAAAATCATATCATTTCACAACCAGAGATTACTTATAATCACCAAATGGTTGCATGTAAATCTTCAAAAAATACTTTTGACACCCTCCTGGTCAACCAAGGCATTAATTCGCTGCAGAAGCAAATCAAAGTCATCTTGAGTCTTGATCAAACTAAGGCGTATGTAGCGGCTGGAAGCCCCGAATTCTTTGCCCGGGCGCCCCATGATTCCTGCAGCTCTCAGGACCCTCTCGCAATCTGCGTCCATTTCACACTTCAACCAAGCATAAGCTGTCCAAGAACCCCCCAAAAAGCTTAGGACATGGTGTCTTGTTCGGATTACACAAATATTTATACAAACTGTCACTCTCCATATACATGCATACATAAATAAACATGGCTACCTGCGTCTGAGTGGTTAAACAGAATTTACCTGGAGAAGGTTCTCTAATCCTCTGAAGGTAATTGCAGTACTGAGCAGAGATCTTTTGGAGGGAGAAACGCGTAGAGAGAGACAAGCTGGTGCTCAACTTTCGCCATCGATCGCTCAAAGTGGTGTATCCAAATTGGAACATGTCTCTTCCTCCTCCTTGTAAGACCACCTTGAGAAGCTTCAAAGCTCTCAATTGGGATTCATGGGAGAATCCTAGGGTGTTGGTCTCAGTATAACTTGCCATTCTGTGGTACACTTCCTCATCTTTTATTAGAGCCCACCTGTGAATCAATATCACTTGGTTACATATATTAGCAGGCATATATGCCACCTCTGTGCAATGAGTAAAATTTGTACGTTACTAAATGGCAAGTAACCTGTGTTGGAGTGCCCTCTATGGGCCAGGTCAGGCCTGGAAAACTTAAATTTCACATAGGCCCAACTGGAGAACTGGTTCCAATCAATGTGAGATCCAGGGCCTACACCATAGCCGACCTCATCCATTGATAGATATGGATCTTGTCGGGAGGCTAGTGATCTCCATATTGATTGTTTTCACTCTCTATTCAAGGTATAGAAGGTCGAGCATGGGATGGTATTTGTTAAGCTTTCCACAACAATTGAACAGAGAGGAAAGCAAGTGAAATGATACTCCAGAAATCGCCGAAAGTCCATGGATCACTGGCTTCTAGCAATTAACCTATTGATCCAAGTCAATAGAGCCATTAACGATTTGTTGGGCCACTTGTACTGGGTCCCATTCTAATGTATATGCCGAAGAGGCCTCTTTCTATACCAAATTTATGACAAGAATTTGAGATGCTGGATTTTTTTTTGAACATAATGTAATGACTTATGTCTGGAATTTAGAAATGCCATATTTCTTACACCAGAATTTCAAATTCCAAACCATTTAAAAAGGTCTCAAATGACCTTTTAGAATTCCACTCTCTAAACATTTTATAGTGGGAATTTTAAATCCTCGACCAAGAGGGAATTAGAGAATTTGAAATTCTTTCGGACATGAATTCTTAAAATTCTGGTAAAGAAATGGGCCCATATTAGTCTTGGGAGGGTGAAGTTGCAGGAAGCATGTAAATATTACCCGAGTCGGCTGCCGGCATGGCCAGTAAGCTTGGACATTGAAAACAGCATGATGTCGTCGTCCACCATAGTTGGGATTGCAGTGAAATGAGGCCAGTAGTAAGCATAATCGTAAATTGCCTTTGTAGAGGGGCCTTGAAGAAGAGGGCGTCGACGCAGATTACCATCAGGATTGTTTGGCGAAGTGACAAACTCAATGAATTTTCCAGAGGAACCTGATACATTGTTCCAGTGGGATGCATCTCCTTTCCACTCATAGTTCTCAGACTTGAAAAGGAGGGTCTGGTCTTTAAATAGCTGTACGTTAAAATATTTGATTTATTAACAAAGACTATACTTTTGGATATCAATTTCATCATGTTCAGACAGTTCTGGCCGCTTAGATGTGGCCACACAATCTGGTCACCTTTTTTACATGCAATAAAAACATATATTGGAGAACAAGGAAATCTCATGTTTGGGATGATTTCTGTACAAGATCCGGCTTGTAGGACCACCTAGATGCATGCCTAATGGTGGGTATTGGAAAGGTTTCACCGTAATTAAAAAAGAAAGGTAAAAAATGACCCATCAAAATTATCATAACCGTTGATTTAATAGCCTCAAAGTTAGCTAGGCTGGCCTGTTTGTTTCAAGTAATTAATAAATAGGAGTTGTAAGATTTCCAGACATCAAAGTAGTTAAAATTTAAGAAACAAAAGTGAATTTCCATAAAAGACCATCAAATTATCTTCGCTTTAATAAAAAATGAATCAAGAGGAGACTTGAAATAAATGTTCAGCCATCACCCTAGTGATTCAGGTACTAGAAAAATGAGAGTTGCATCCTCTGCGTCTGTACTTTATATCCTTCATATCTCACCTCATCACGTTCACCCATTACCACTTTAATAAATATTGGGTGGAGCTCATTTGACCATAAATGCTTGTGTATATTATTTAAAAAAAAAAAATGCCCCGCAAGATTTGTTTGATTTTAATGATGGATTATGCACCAAAGAAAAAATCAATTAGTTGAATTACTAACCGCATAATAAGGAACGGCAGCTACAACACTCGCAGGTGATGAAGAATTATGAGAAAGGGCATGTACTGCTGCATTGAGTAGTTGTGAGGATCCATCTCCGAATAGAATGAATTTTCTCTTTGCATTTGCATTTCCAACTGTTGAATGCAGCTGTCTGATGACCCTCTCAAGCTCCACAGACATTAAACTAGTCCCAGTCATCTCATAACTCATCCGGTGCCACCCAGAAACCACAACTGCACTACTCTCAGCCTTCTGCTTCCAATAAGTCTCGAATAACAGCAGACTTCCACTGCAAAAATAATAGCAATTGTTAGATCACCAACTGAAACATGATCATATGAAACCAGAGAATGACAAATCACATTCAACTTCAGAAAGAAAAACCCAAATCCCTGAGCATCTTTATTTTACAACATTTCTACATCTATAATAATTGGCTATTCTACTCTCAATGAAAAAAAATATATATATATATATATATATATATATATATAGAGAGAGAGAGAGAGAGAGAGAGAGAGAGAGAGAGAGAGAGAGAGAGAGAGAGAGAGAGAATTCTACAACATTTATGAAGCCCCATTTATTCCTAGCCGTCCATCTCTTTACCAAAGTTTAAATTTCACAAGACGTCTAAAACCAGTTCCCCATTAGTATTATACAGATGTCCCACTTGTTCTGAATCTGAACCGACCATCGATCTTAACCAAATCCACCCAAGTCTAAGACCTCACCTTGATGGTCCAAGCCATTGATTTTCAAGAGTTCCAATCAACTGCAAGGATCAACCGAGACCCAGTTGACTTTTCTTGAGTGGGTTGGTCCCTTGCGGAAAGGAAGATCAGAAGATGGACGGTGAGTATCTCTTACAAAAATTAATGATGATTGATGGAACATAATGGTCACCTATCAGCGTCCAGAAGACAATCGGGCAGGAGTTGGGAGCAGTCGGAGCCCCCATAACAGGCATAGCATTCGCAGGTGGGCTTTCCTTGTGAGGATCCGATGCCATCTAAGAAGGCCCGGCCGTGGCCCGAGCAGGAAAGAGATGCTACTGCTTCTGCCTCCAACGCAGCTGTTCGGGTCCAAGTGAGGCGATCCGATGGGCGGCCGAAGGAAAGGTAGAGAAAGAAGAGATTGAGAGAGAAGGAGAAGGAGAGAAAGAGGAGAAGACACTTGATGATCATTCCACTTCCAGCGGCCATTCCTTCCTTTTTTTTTCTCTTGTTTCCATGTTGTTGTTGCACTCATTTATGTATGTTTTAGTTGCAGGAGGAACCTTAAATTATTATTATTGTCAGATTTCTTCTCACGTGGGAAAGTCAAACCTGCACATGTCAATATTTTATATGTGCATCCATGTGATTTGGAGTGTGAACTCCAATGCATTTGTCCTTTTTTCTCAAAGGAATACGAATTTGATAAAAAAGAGCTTCTGCTAATTCAGAGATGTCCAACAAAAATCCTCCCAAACTCATTAGTTGAGTGGTGTTGCACCTTATTAACACGAGAATGTTAGTATTTGTTGATAGGCCTACATGTGCTAAATGTGGTGGGCCTTAAGTAGCAATAGATGGACTTCCTTACATATAATTGACTTGCGGTTAGGGTTGTAAATGAGCATTCGATTTTCCGATTATTCGGAGATTCTGATTCGGAAAAAACGGGGCCTGGAACTTATTTTAGGTTCCGATTCATAAACGGGTCCGGGTCCGGAACCTAATTTAGGTTCTGATTGATAAATGGCTCCGGGTCCGGGTTCATATAGGTTTCGACCGTGGGGCCGGCATATGAACCTTTGATATTGCAAATTATACCTCAAAATTAACTTTTTTGGACATTTTTATGTATAATATTAGAGGTGGTAGACTTGATGCACTATTATAAGCTGAATGATATGCTTATTTTAAGAAAAATAAAGAATAAAAAGAAATTAGAATTGATTTTGGAACTAGATTCCAGTCCTTTAAGTGGACCCAGTTCCAGAACCGGATCCAGGTCCGAAACCAACAAAACAGGTTTCGAATCAAAACCGGATTTAGAATCGGAACCGTTTTTTAGAAATGAGCCCGTGTCTTGATCCACTATGGTTTCAATCCGGAACCGTTCTCTTTGCAGCCCTACTTGCGGTGTCGTCCAGCTAAAAAAGAAAAAAACCTGCAAGTAGGGTTGTTTTTTACTTGAATGAAGCGGTAGTGTTGCCTATTTTGGAGGCTCTTCATTTATTTCCATGGGATTATTCTAAGGTTCTCATTGTTGAAATCGATTCTTCTAATGCAGTCACTTGGGTGTCTAATAGGAAGGTCTTCCCATGAAAGTTTCAATTTCATTTTAATGAAATTAAGGAGCTTTCTTCTTCTCTTAATGTTGAGTTCCACCATGAGGTTAGGTCGACCGATTCAATGGCTGATTTTTTAACTAAGCATAGGGTTGACAGGTTGTCTTCTTGGGTCGGTATAATTACATAAGGGTTAGGGATGAGTTCAATGCGCCTGTTCCCTCTTGTTTCTCTTCCTTTGCTTGTTTTTCTTCTTTTAATGATTATTCTTGTTACTGAAAACAAAAGGAAAAAAGAAAAAGAGATGCCAATTCTTTTCGTCAATCGCGAGGAGCAAAACAAAGGGATACATCTCCAGTAGACGATCTTGAATCTCTATATTGGTTGCTTGATTCTTCCACGGTCAATGCTTCAACTTCACCAGGCAGTAACACATGTAACTCGAATCCTAAATGATTTTAATAGTTGTTCTAAAAGGTTGTAAATTTTGAAAGAACTTGTTTCACTTTTGTACTCTATAATTCATTGGGCCCACAAATCAGATGGTGGATGTGGTATCCAAAATTCTAAGAACTTCTTATTTCTTTAATTTGTGTTTGCTAGATCTGTTATATTATTACTCCGAACTCATGGATTAGTTTTTTTTTACTTCATTTGAAACATCACATAAAGACTTTAAAACGCATTATAATATATTAAGTCAGAAGGGTTTTGCATCTAATATTGATTGGCAAGTTATTTTTAATTTTTACAACAATAACATACTCTCTCTCGACTTTTCTCTAATATACTTTCTCTACTTACTCATTCTTTTCCATAATTTCTAACATATATAAAATCGTATCTCTTCATGCATACCAGTGATTAGTACGGATTTATGTGTTAATGGGTTGTTTTGTGAGGTGTATGTGGCACATCACATGTCTCATGGTCATATGAAGAGTGAAGACACAACTTGCCAATTTATCTAAAACAAGTATACGGGTACGAAAGAGAATTGATGCTCTTCTTCTCTTTCCGGTTTCCACACCATGTTCCAGATCAACAGCTCATGGCAATTTCTGCACTTTATTCTAAGAGACAAGAGAAAAAGAAGAGAAAGTTTCAATTTTATATAAATGGGTGTTACACCCCGACCCGAATTAATTGTGATTAATGCTAATTAAGCATGGATAATTGGATTAACTAAGGTTAATGACCAAAGAGGGACAAATCAGTCTCTAATGGCACATTAAGCCTAATGGAATGGAATTGAATTGATTGAAATGAGTTTTGACTCAAACAAGGTGAGTTGAGGACTTTTTCGTAAATACGGATTTATACGTATTTCGTCAAATACGGAAATTCTTGATACCAACGTGTGTATCTCGAAGAGTACGTCAACTTTCATAATAAACGCGATTCCATTTGACATCAAATGGGCCAAGTGAGGAGTCATTTGACTCAAAATGAAAATAAAAGAAATGAGAGGGGGTTTTGTTGTGAAGACTCTTATATTAGAATCAAATGAGTGAAGGGTTCATTTCTCCTTCATTTCCAAGCAACAAGCCCTAGAGCTCTCCATTTTCTCCCTTCCTCTTCCATTTTCTCTCCATTGAGTGTGAGGCTAGGAGTGATTGAAGTGGGTTTTGAGGAGTCCCTCTTCATCTTCATCTTCTCCATCAAGCAATCCACCATTGTTGAGGAGTATAGAGCTTGAGTGAAAGCTTGAGGACCTTTCCCCTTTGAACTACAAGTAAGTAATGGCATCCTCTTGTGATTTCCAAGTTCTCTTAGTGATTAAGTAGTGGTTTTTAGCACCAATGACTCATGGGAGTCCATTTGGTTGTTTTTATGACTTAGGGTTTGAAGTTTGGGGGTTTAATCTCAAGCCAAACTAATTAAAGGAGGGTTTTGGCTAATAGCTTTCAAAAAGGCAAGTATAAACCTTGCTTGTAATCCATATTGACCATTGTAATTGTTTATAGAAATGTATGATAGATTTGCCATGGAGTATATGCGTTTTTACATGGATTTTGGGTTTATTAAGAATGCTTAATGATGTGATTAATGGATGTTTAGAAGTGTTAAGAAGTATTATTGTGAATGAATGATGTATGAGGGGAGGAACAGGAGGTTCCATTTGCATTGCAGGTTGTAGAAATGTGGTTAAGAAAGGAGAGTAGAAGAAGAGTGAACTGCACAGAATTTCGGAGTGAAATTCTGCACGGTTGGCTCGAGCGAACTGGAGGTTCGCTCGAGCGATCAAGGCTCTGTTTGGGGCGAAATGGGTTTTTGCGCAGTTCGCTCGAGCGAACATTTTGTTCGCTCGAGCGAACAGGTTTCTGTGGGAGTTCTCTCGAGCGAACAACAAGTTGGCTCGAGCGAACAGCGTTCTGCCTGGGGTCCGCTCGAGCGAACAGTGGGGTCCGCTCGAGCCAACCTGTTGCTGGCCCAGGTACATTATTTAGTGAAAATTTTGGCTAATCGATCGGACCTAACGGTCCGACCGATTAGGGGACTCTGTTAGAGTCCGGTGAATTTCGAGTTTTGGATTTTTACGAGAATTTGGAGTGCGACTCTTAAGGAAGAATGCGTTCCGATTAATTTCAAAGACTAATCGTGGTTAAACTAGATTATTGAGAATTAGTAAGGTTTCAAAGGGGTTCATTGAGCGAACCATAATTGGACATTGCCTAAGCTCCATGGGTGTTAATTAAGGGGACTTGAAATGCACATATTAAATGTAAACGTGATGTCCATCGTAAATAACACGTGCATTTGGAAACCAACGGTTACACCCGAATGGTTGTTTAGGATTGAGATAGAATTGAAATGGGGTTGAGTAAAACCACGTATGGTTAATGTTACTCTCATTGTGTCATTGTGAGCAATCTAATGAGATTGATATCATTGTCATTCCTTTCCTTTGTCGTGAAAGGAAGCATTGAGTTGAATTGGATCCACGAAGAGGATTTCGCACTGAATGTTATTGGTCATTGAGTCTGGCACTACCTAGCGATTGTATTAGAACTCCAAGTGAGTTCAATGCATAATGAATGACTAATCCTGCTGCAGCAGATGGTATTGGGGTGTTCCGGAGCTCCGTGGTGATGCTAGTGTCCCTGGCCCGGACACTGGTAAGTCCCACTTATATATATATATATATATATCCGATCATACCTTCGGGTAGTGATTGAAGCCTCCCTTTGAGGGGAGATGGTAAATGAATAAATCCCGATCATATCCTAGGATATTGATTGAAACCTTCCTTTTAGGAAAGATGGTAATGAATTGAATGAAATACAATTTAAGAATGCTATGGTAGTTGCCAATTGGTACACGTATACTGACTGTCACTGTCTATTACTGTCATAGTCTATTATTGTCATTGTAGAATTGTCTAGATTACTCTAGCATTGAAATTGTCATTATTGCAATATGGATGTATTGATATACTTTATTGCAAGAATTGTTTATACATTGTTGAACCGTCGTGTTCATTAGTGTTATTGATGGCATTACAGGCCAGGTTGCCCCTGCCGGCACTGCAGCGCCCCCGGCGCCAGCGGAGGAGACCGCTCCGGTTCCTCCAGGAGGATTGATAGAATGGAACCGGCAGGATACCATCTGATGTGGTATCCGAGTGCGATCGAGCTTTTGATAAATGTTTTGGGATGATGTTTTGAGAAAATGTTCATATATTCATTTTGGAAATGTAGTTAACATTTGGGAATGTAATTAATGATTTGGAAATGTAATCAATGGTTTGCTGCATAGTATTTTGTATATGCAGCATTGTTAAATGTATATGGAAAACGATACATGTATAAGGACTTTCTTTTGATACATGTAAAGGTTAACTTATTATTGTCAAATATATATTGTTTCCG
Organism: Camphora micrantha; assembly: GCA_003546025.1. NCBI lineage: Eukaryota > Viridiplantae > Streptophyta > Magnoliopsida > Laurales > Lauraceae > Camphora > Camphora micrantha. Next base: position 66,464,259 of record QPKB01000002.1, read on the forward strand.
CAAAAGTTTTATATTTGGCAGGTTCTTGTGATTGATATCCCTTGTGGATCTCGTTTTAACTTCGGTTAATTCGGGGTTTACGGGAGTAAGTATGGTTATCACGGCTCGGCTCGGGCCCGGGTCGTGACAATGGGACATGCATTTTATTGACTAGATCGGGCAATATTAACTGTTGAAACTTATTTTGATGATTATGGGCTCATCTGAACTCGTAATCTGGATCCCCTTTTGCCTATGTGCTCCTTAAATTCATATTAATCTTTTCACACGGTTGGATCGCTTAACCATCAATTCATAATTTTGGCTTATGTAGGATCCTTCCATTTGCAACCATGGATCATAAAATTAATGAATAAGCCGTTTAGCATCAATGGATGGCATTATCATATCTAATTAGATTAAGGTCTAATGGCACAGGTAGGGCCTGTTTTAGACCAGTATTTTGGTCTGTTATGGACTAAATGTGGGACTATTTTTTTTAGTTTTTTGGAAATTTAGGACCCATATGAGTTGCCAACATTTTACATCGAATTATCACAAGCATCATATTCTTACTATATTTTGTTAGTAATTAGCTTGTGGAATTGCAGGATATGTATGACTTCTTCCAAATTCCAGTACATTTTCATTTATACAACTACATTTTACAGCTTTACACAGCATCATTGATTATACAAAGGGTGGATTGACTAATAATCAACCATTAAATGATTAGAAGTCTCAGATACTTTTGGCACTCTCCTCAGCAACAAAAGCAGTGATCCTCTCTAACAGCCAATTGAAGTCATCTTTGCTCTTGATGAGGCTTAAACGTACAAAGCGGCTTTCAAATCCAAACTTGCTACCACTGCGACCAATGATTCCTGCTGCTTTTAGAATGGCATGACAGTCTGTTTCTTCCTCCATCTCACATCTCAACCAAGCATAAGCTGTTGTGTGCAATGACAACATAGTTTGGCAAATAATGAAAAGCGAATATTAGTGAATTATTATTGTTTAGTAGATTTAAGAATAGAAATATGCGATAAGATGATTTCAAGTTGATATTAGTTTTCGTTTGGACACAAGACAGGAAATAAAGGGATTGGGAGCGCATTTGTTTGAAGCTATTTCTGATGGAAATTCCCTATGTCGGGCATTTTTGATGGCAAAGAAAGTAGTTGTCTCATGAAAATTTCGAATTTTTTATTTGAATGGTGATAATTCATGCAATGAGCCTTATGAAATGTCCCTTTCTGCTAATAGAATTCTCAGAGTTTCAATTTCTAAAATGTTACATTATACTTGAGCGATTGTGAAATCCGGTGGGGTACAACATTAGGGAATTCATAAAACCCCCAAACAACCAATAGGAATTCTCAGAAATCTTGTTTTGGGAGAATCTGGTATTCTACAAATGTTGTCCCCAAGTGAAAATCCAAATACCCAAGTATAGTCCAAGTTATCAAAAAGCTGATTTTTCGAGAATTCAAAAGGGTAAATGTGACTTTGGAGGTGGATAATTAGAATTCTCGCCACCAGAGTTAGAAATTCCCAACATCCACTATTCTTGTCAAAAATATCTTTAAAGAGATAGATTTGTGATATGAATTTTTTTTTTATAGGAACTCTTCTTGCCGGGAATTCAAGAAAACCCTTGGCCAATCTTCCCCCACAATACCCCCCCAGAAAATTGCAAATTCCACCAGCTTTTATGGGTGAGAAATGGCTTTTAGCCCTCCAAATTATAAAAAATGCTGGATTTTCAAATGTTGCTTGCACAAAAGCGTTTAAGAATTTTGGAGATAGAAGTTGGATATATAATTTGGATTTCCCCAAACATAAATTCTCTGAATTCCAACAAATTCACTCAATCAAGAAAAATTTACCTGGAGAAGGTCCCCTTATCTTTCTAAAGTAAATGCAGTATTGAGGAGCTAGCTTTTGAAGTGAGATGCGTTTCGATGTAGACAAGACCTTGCTCAGCTTCATCCATCGATCCCTCATCACTTGATACCCATATCCAAAGATTTCTTCTCCTCCTCCTTGTAAGACTACCTTCAGAACCTTTAATGCTCTGAGTTGGGTATCATGGGAAACTCCCATGGTGTTCAAGCTCACATACCTTGAAACTCTCTCATATAGGCTTTCATCCTTTATCAAGGCCCACCTGCAAGAAGTTCAACAACATCTAGACGAGGCTCTTGTTTGGTGGAAAGAGAAGAAATTAGTTGTTTGCATTAGAATAAATAGAAATTGAATACATAGGATTTTGTGTCATGAGCGGTTAAAAATGAAGACCAAAGTTGAATTTCCAAAAATATGCATTGAATAACCTTTCCTTTCATAGAAATAAAAGGGAGGGAATATAAGAAATAAACACCAGCCATTACACTAGCAATTCAATACTTAGGAAAATGAAGATCTCATCTACGTCTTCTCACCTATATCGATCACCCCACCTCATGTCCTTCACTGCACACCTCTTTAGTAATACTTTAAGAGTTCATCTCTCCATAAATTCCTATGTATTCAATTTCAATGTATCTTAATGCAAATAAACAATGCCCCTAGAAAATAGTACCCGAATCTACTGCCTGCATGGCCAGTAAGCTTAGACATGGTGAAAAGCATGGTATCTTCATCTACTGGAGCCGGGATTGCAGTGTAATGAGGCCAGTAATAAGCATGATCATGAATTGTCTTGACAAATGGACCTCCAAGAACGGCTTCTCTTAGACGACCATCGGGATTGTTTGGTGAAGTTACAAATTCAATGAATTTCATCGACGAATTGGATGCGTTCATCCACTGGTAGGAGTCTCCTTGCCATTTATAGTTTGTGGATTTGAAGAATGTCGTCTGCTCTCTATAATCCTGTAATGCATTAAGATTTAAGAGTAATAATCCAAATGTAAACTGTATAACCCAACAGGAGTTGAATCAACATTTTCAACCAAATTACGCAATAAGTCGGGTTTGGGTTGATCCTATAATTGCTATTTGGCCCATCAACCTCGCCCAACCCAGCTGATTGAACTCTGACCTGAACCAGATCTAGTAGTTTCGGGTTAGAGCTGACCCTTCCAGCTTTTGGGTTGGGTTTGAGTTGACATATACAATTGATTGATGAATGGATTGATTCAACTTAGGCGAATATATGTTTCCTTTAATGGTCCATCCTACTATTCCCTTTTCCAACCCTTCTAATGAGCCAAGGACTTAAGAGTGAGCTGCCACCACCAATTTAAGAATGGGCCCAGCACTCATTTAAAAAGGCGTATACTCTCGAACATTTGAAACACAACAGCACGTATTACAGGGGTGCAACTTGGGTAGGTCAGTGCAGACTCAGGATGTTGGCTCAACCCAAACTAAACCTGTAGCATATATGTAGGTACACCAATACCCAAAGCATATCCAACCCAAACCTCACCCAAATTGCGAATTTTCTGCCTATGTGCAATTCGAATTCAGCAGGGTTGACTACCAAAATCTGTGGTCTGACTTGTTTTCCAAAGGATATAAAATTTACACAATTTACATGAGCCGTGCTACAGAGCCCGGATTTTGTCCCAGGCTCTGTAGACTTTTTGAATTTACATAGGGTCATGTTATGCTAGGAGGCAGCTAAAACTTTAAACCCCTAGTGGGACCCACTTCAATGCATGCTAATCATGCGAGGATAATGTGATTTGGAAAGGTCTCACTTGTGAATATGATTTTGGGAAAAAAATCATTTCAATTATATCATCACAACCCTTCATGTAGGGAGCCTTAAGATTAAAGGGTTTTCTAAGTTACAATATTGTTTATGAAGCAACAGTGAGTATCACTAAGATTGGTGTCAAATTAGTTCACTTTCTTTTCTTTTTTTTTGGGCATGAAGTCAAATTAGTTCACTTGGGGTTAATTAGTAAGACACCCGTTGATGAACACTGGTATATGCAAATACATGTGGCTGTCCAAATTGACAAATATAAGAGAGCAAAAGTAGATAATGATCACATAAGGTGTTGAAATCTCAGTGATAACGAAAAAGAGTTACAGCCATGAAAGACTAACCGAGTAATAAGGAGCCGATGCTACAACGCTTACTGGTGTTGATGAAGAGGAAGTATCTAGGGAAAGGCCATGGACTGCTGCATTAAGCAACTGTATGGATCCAGTACCAAAAACAATGAATTTCCCCTCTGCAACTGCATTACCGACGACTGCATGTACCCTTCGTATGTGCCACTCGAGCTCTGATGAGATCGAAGAGCCATCGGCCATGCTATAACTCATCCGATGCCACCCCGCCACCAACACAGCGCTCCGAGTTGCTTCTTGGGTCCAAAATGGTTCCAAGAACAATGGATCCCCACTGATGAAATACAGTCATTAATTAGCTTACTATCAACGCTTTCTTATAACCATCCATGACTCCATTGAGATCCATTGATTTAACTAGAGCAGCCTTTTCTTTTATAAGGTTACTTCCACTAATTAGGTTGTTGTTTCTCTACTTTTCATCCCCCAATTATAACTGAACTGTAGTAACAAGAAATATATGTTGTAGTCAAATTAATGGGTCTGAGAATGTAGGCCTATATATTATATGGTGAGGTGCAAGGGGCATTTCTCTGGTCGATCGAATTGCCAATAGAGCCAATTTGACATCCTTTTAAGCTTTGCTAACGTTTGGATTCAAGGTTCGACTATCATCTTTTGTTGTTTATTATTTAAGATTTGGATAATGAGTATTTTATTTTTGAATATGAAGGGTGTCCCAGACCTTTGGGCTGGATTAATCCCTACATTGAGAGCCGGGTAAATCCGGGTGGAGGGTCCAGCATGATAGTGCAGTTTCAAACCCGCGACTTCTAGGCTCAGCATGATATTGCAGTTTCAAATCCGCAATTTCTTAGAACAAACCATAGTCCTGTACCAACTAAGCTATCCCTCTATGCCAACTAAGCTATCCCTCTAACTGAATTGGATAATGACATTTGCTGGCACTTTCTTTCTTCGGTGCATTGCCTTTTCAAGGCCCACACTGGGTTATTGTTCATAGAGTCTCCCCAGTCAGTGATTTTTCATTTAAAATTGTAATCAATATGAGGATTTGGCATAAGATAGACCTAAAATGGGCAAACAATATTCACATGGCTGACTCCCTGCAGTTGAGACAATGATGATGAATGGTGTTAAACAAGCTCAAAGTGATGTTCCAAGTAGGAAGTAGCTCAACCCGGCCAGATATTTGGCATGACTCAGCATCTCACCCGAGTCAACCAGGTCTGCTGGGCAGTGTCACATGGGGCGACTGATGTAACTCGGTCCTAGAAAAAGAAATGTACGGCCGGCAGAAACCTGGTTGATTTTTCCTCAAGAGTCCATTTATTTTTCTTAAGCCAAAATTAATGAATGGTTAGGATTGTCCCACCAACTTATTTTAGGATTAGCAAATCAAAACAGAAAGGTAAGATGGATACACCGAGGCCTACTAAAATCGATGGCCCAGATCGTCTTAGTTTCAAGTTTGTACCATGGTTGGTCTCTCACCTTCACTCATAAACAAGAACATGGCAAGAAAACATAAAATGGGAAAGAGAGGAGATAGAAAACCTTGCTGCATCTGCTGGACAGTGAGGCGAGAACTGGGAGCAATCAGAGCCCCCGTAACAAGAAAAGCATTCGCAGGTGGGCTTTTTTCCTCCTCTAGAGACGTTGCCATCTATAAAAGCTCGGCCATGGCCAGAGCATAAGATAGATGCTGCTGCTTCTGCTTCAAAGGCAGCTTTTTTGGTCCATGTGAGCTCTATTTGTCCATCTACTATAAGATAGAGGAAGAAGAGATTCAGAGAAAGGGAGGAAGAGAGACAGATGAGATATTTGAAACCAGGGAACCCAGTCATGCTCCTCCATTTGTTTCCACTCATTCTCCCAAGGAATAATGGAATGGGGTGGGTCACAGATCGCCTTTAAATTGCTACATGATTGGTATCTGTTTTTGACATTTTACATGTTAACACCTGTAAGTCATTGACATTACAAAAAATCCACATGTATCTTTTTTCTTTTCCACGTTTTTAACTAAAAATTACATCTCAAGATTGATAGGATAAATACTATAAGACGAGGATAAATACTATAAGACGAGGATCGATGTATCTCGGTATATATAAGTGGGAGGTGCTCTTAGGTGAGATATTTTTAATTTATTATGAGAGATAAAGGTGGGGCCCTCACATTTAAGAGTCCCGACATTTATCTTTCATAGAAAGGTGAAAGAGCCTCCTACAAGAACACCTCTTTATATAATTTCTATAATTCTCTCTATAAAATAAGGCATGTGATATTAATGGGTTGGATTAACCTAAGACATCTACGCAACTAATTGTAAGGTCTTAATCTAAAGAATTGATGATCATTTCTTTATTTACATTTTGGTAAAATGAAATTGCTGTAACAAAATGCACGAGTTTAATAGGCAAAAAATTAAGTTGTGGCTCACTTCAATAAAAGGCGTTTACTGTTGCAGCTTTAAGGTTGTAGGTTGAAGTCATATTATCACAAATAAATATTTAAAAAAATATCAACTTGGGTTTTTATATCAATTTCATTGTAGAAATTCGAGATAATTTTAATTTTTACTATAAATTAGACACATCATTATATATATATATATATATATATATATTATTTGAATGGTAAGTCATATCATTATATTGCAGTGATAAAACACTTAATGTTAGAAAAACGAATCTCTTTAGGGTTCTTTCATAAAGTGACTAAATGGAGATGAATTTCCATTGGACCATTGGCAGGAAATAATGTTGCAATATCATATGTCCCAATAACAAATATTTTAATTTTAAATTTATGTTCTTTAATAAAGATAATATCAGAAAAATACCTTGTGAAATAGAATAATTTTCAAATATTTTAAAATAAAAATAAAAATAAAAATAAAATCAAAGCATTAAATATGTATGTTTTCAAAAATACCAACTTAGACCTCAACATCGATTTCATCACAGTAACATCAAAATAGATTATCCACTTATAGGAGTTGGTAGAGTGGCGTGAGGCATGGTTTTACTTTTCATATCTTGTATTCGATATCTATTCCGACTCGATGTACGTTTGTGTGGATTTAGACGTCATAAAAAAAAAAAAAAATTTGTAAGAAATTCATTTGTTTGCTATAAATTAAATTTATTATGAAAATATAGTGATTAAATAATTTGAACAACACAATGAGATATTATGACGACAAACTCAAAAATATCTAAGGTATTTATCACAAGGGTTTGGTGGTCCGTGCACTAGTTCTGACTGTGCGCTTCTTATGCAGACCAGTCCCATCCATGTATAGTCCATAGTACAAATGACCCACTCCAGGTGTACCCTTTCAAATACAACTCCAGGTGTACGCTTTCAGAGAATGTACTGGTAATAAAATGAGGGTGCACGGAGTTTCGGTGCAGACGAATTCACCTAATAACTTGCGTTCTTTTGAAACTCATTTACTCGTATACAGACGAGAAGGACAAGTTGGATATTCTCAGGTCACTCTCAATGTTTGAATCTGGATCTCTCATGGACAACAGTCAAAGGCCCAAATTACAAGCTGGATCTCTTAATTGGACTTGATTTGGCCCTCAGGCCTTCAACCCCACGTTGTATTATTAAATGGTCAATCAACGGTGGCAATCTTACTGTATTGAATAATAATTTATATGTTAGATCATGTTAGGACTCTTAAGAGGCTTGAATTTGCAAAAGATAGGGCCCACCATGTTTTGGCAAAGAAGATGTACTATATTATAATGGAGCGACACTAAATTTATAATTTTGCCCCAAGTATCATTCTCAGTATAACATTGGCTGGAAAAACATGATGAATATTTAAAGTTAGTGTTTTTTTTTATAAAGATAATATAAAATATATATAGTGAGAAATTAAAAAAATAACTGAAAATAAAAATAAAATCAAGACATTAAATATGCATGTTTTCAAAGATATCAACTTGGGTTTTTACTTCGTTTCATTACAGGGAGATAAATTCATTTTTTACTATAGAGTTTATCGTGATAATATATTTTGAACAACAAATTGAGATTATCAATGTGAGTGGATATTATCACTTGCGTGCTTTTGAAGGCATTTACTCATACACAGAGGAAAAACTGATGTTTCCACATGCCAAAACACCCGAAAAGGACAATAAAGATATTCTCACGGCTCACACTTTCAAAGATTCCAAGGTTCTAATGGACAATAGTCAAACCCAAGATCAAGATTAGAATCAGTACGTCTTATCGGACTAGATTTGGCCCTCTGTATCTCTCCAATAATTGACACTACCTGTTTTGGCACTCATTGGATTTATATTCATAGTTGAATTGGAGACCCAAAAGATAATTAGGATGTTAAAAGCTGTGTGCCTTAGATTGGAGATTAGGATAATTTCATAGGACTGTTTTTTTTTTTTTTTTTTAAATCCATGATGAAAGCTTTCCATCTATCTACTCCAGTTGATTCTGTTTGTTTGTTTGTTTTTTTTTTTTCTTTTTTTTTTTTTTTTTTTCAATCCATGATGAAAACTTTCCATCTTTTTTACTGTGTTATTTTTTTATATCTACACAAGACAAGTTTATACTGTTATATGCATAAATGGCCAATTTCATTTAAAATGAAGGGTCCCAAACCAGAGTCAATGGCAACATTTCAATATACAAGCCAATGGGTCAATAGACGTGACCCATATGAAAAAGTTTACATAATAGTGGGCTACAGTGAACATACAAATCATTTCTCAAACAGGGTGTGAGTCATAATCAACAGATAGTTGATTATAAATTTATAATATTCAAAGGAGTAGGTATTAACTTATAATTGATACATTCCATTTCCAAACAGGGCTTGAGTTATAATCAACTATATAGTTGATTATAATCTACAAACAAGGAGAAATAACTTCTAATAAACATGTATTTGATTATAAGCTTCAAATACTTTTGATAGCCTCCTGTGCTACTAAAGCTTTAATTCGGTGCAAAAGCCAATCAAAGTCGTCTTGACTCTTGAGTAAGCTTAGGCGTACATAGCGCTTAGAGGCTCCAAAAATACTACCTGTGCGACCAATGATGCCTGCACCACTCAGGACCCTCTCACAATCTTCATCTTCCTCCATCTCACACTTCAACCAAGCATAACCTGTCAAAAATTGCATAAGCTTTCAGCAATTTACATACAGAAAGTTGATCTTCACAAGAATAAAAACGTACACACACTCACATATGTGCATATCTAAGATGCTGAGTCATTAATAGAATTTACCTGGTGAAGGTTCTCTAATCCCCAGAAAAAAAGTGCAGTACTGTGGAGCAATTTTTTGCAGGGAGAAACGTTTAGAGAGAGACAAGCTGGTGCTCAACTTTCGCCATCGGTCGCTCAGAGTTTTGTATCCAAATTGGAACATGTCTTTTCCTCCTCCTTGTAAGACCACTTTGAGAAGCTTCAAGGCTCTCAACTGGGATTCATGGGAAAATCCTATGGTGTTGATTGAGATGTACTTTAACATTCTGTTGTACACTTCCTCATCTTTGATTAGTGCCCACCTGTGGATCAATATGAATTCTCTACAAATATTAGCAGGCACATGTGCCACCTTTTTCTGTAAAAAATGAATAATTCTAGTCCCATGCTAAAAGTTAACCAACACGTATTGGTGTAGGGCTGTCCACGAGTCGAGCCAACGCCTCACAAAATCCCAGCCCAATTAGACTCAATCGATACAAAATGCCAGCCCCATCGTCCTTTTGAACCACCCCACAAAGAACCCGGTCCCATCCATCTTAAGCAGAATGATTATCTTGAAGAGAGTTGCCTTGAGGCTGGTAATGTTTAGCTTTTGATGATTACTCATAAGCCATCTATAATTGTTGGCGTGTAAAACCTCAATCATTGGGTTGCATTTAAAGAGTTTTCCATAACAACAGTTCTGTTGAAGCTCTGTTTGTTCACCACATGCAGGGTGGCATGTATTATTAGTACTAAAACAACAAACAGTATCAGTTCAGGGGATGAAAGTTAGCATGAGTGTTACCCAAATCGGGTGCCAGCATGGCCAGTGATCTTAGAAAGTGTAAAGAGCATGATTTCTTCATCCACCATAGATGGGATTGCCGTGAAATGAGGCCAGTAGTAAGCATGATCGTGAATTGCTTTGGCAAATGGGCCTTGAATAACAGGATGCCGTAGTAGACCATCAGGATTGTTTGGGGAAGTCACAAACTCAATGAAGTTGACAGAAGAATCAGATGTATTCTTCCATTGGAATGCATCTCCCTCCCACTCATAGTCCTCACATTTGAAAAAGTTGGTCTGGGCTTCATATGCCTGTACAAAAACAATAACAGAGTGTGCAGTCCAAGACTCCAACACATATAATGGACAAAGATATTTGTAAAAAAAGATCTCTCATGTTAATCATCCAAAACACTGCAAGTGTCCGATGTAAGTTTGTTACTAAAATGTTTTATAATGTGTTTATATGTAGCTAGCTTTTAGCTATTCATTGATCAATAAACGCATGAATTCGTATGTGAAGCGCATATTGATTTTAGTACACAAGTGGTGCAAGTTACCTAGTCAAGACTGAATTGGGTAAAACTACTTGTAAATTAGTTCTTTTTTTTTTTCACCCTTCGTATATATTCTCTCTTTGAAAGGATTTAGGGTATTCATGCAATCGTACATTGTGAACATTAATATAAATATAGGGCACTCTCTCAAATAGGGTACAACGTTTTTCATGGGGATTATGAGATTGTCATAATATACTAGGGTGGAAAAAATGTATATCCATTTGGTGGCCCCACGAGAACAATGGGCCCCACTTGATTTAAATGACGTATTAGATTTTTTTTTTTTTGTCTTAAAAACTAACTTAAAGTAAGTTTCTTATTAAGCCTAAAATACATTGCAAATAAAGAATCTATAGATTTGATAATAGTAATTGGTTAGGCTACACATCAAAGAATTTCCTAAGCTTAATCATAAAACTAGCCCAATGACCTGTGCTAAGCATGGTGTCTCCTTACACTGCAAAATAAATAATCACATATTAAAAAAAAAATCACCTCTTTCTATAGGACAAGTTGGATAAAATAGAAATAGAGAAATTTGAGCAAAAATGGTATAGTTACATAAGAACAACTGAAACATGAATTGTTTGATGGAAAATGAATGGGTAGTTTCGGTCAAAATTACAACCGACGGTCAAAATCGAAGCCAAAGCTTCCTAGCTTAATATATTATAATAGTCAATTGTCCCATTTTTCAGTCCTCTCAACTAAGCCCCTTGACGAAACCAGGAAAACTTCTTTTTGGGGCCATTATGTAATAAAGAAACTTTTAGGAGGGACCATATGTTCAAAAGCATAACAATTTCACAAACTATAAAGGTTTTGTTTTCTTTGATTTATTTATTTATTTATTTATTTATTTGAAATTTTTGGGGCCTCTAGTTCTGCCTCCAACCAGCCCATAGTAAGCCGTTGCTTTGCTACAGGTGAGATGCCCAAAAGAAGATTAGGCCACCACTTTGCAATTTCAAGCATGGATACAAGTATAACTCTCTTTTCTCTAGTTTTTTTTTTGTGATTACTCTGTCCATTCAACCTTTTCAATCATGAGATAACTAACATAAACTTGAAACAAGCTTTAGTATTGGACTAATGCACCAAATTAAAAGCAATCAGTTGCATTACTAACCCCATAATAAGGAGCTGCAGCTACGACATGTGCTGGTGATGAAGTATTATAAGAAAGGGCATGTACTGCTGCATTGAGTAGTTGTGTGGATCCATCTCCAAATAGCATGAATTTTCCTGTTTCATTTGCGTTTCTAATGACCGAATGCAGCTTTCTGATGTGCTTCTCCAGCTCAATAGAGAGCATAGTACCCTTAGTTATCTGATAACTCATCCGGTGCCATCCACTCACCATAACTGCACTGCTCTCTGCTCTTTGCATCCAGAAAGGCTCCAAGAACAAGGGATCTCCACTGCAATTGCATTAAAAGTGAGATAAATGCAAGATGCACATTTAGCATAAAAAACATTTCAATTACAGTAAAACAAGGGACTTCAAACTTTGGTATTTTTTTGGGCACCCTTTTAAAGCACAACATTCCATTCAATCTACGTTCTGTAAAGAAAAGAAGATCTAAGATGACACTGATCCAAGCAACTTAAAAAAATAAAAAACAAAAACGACCATCAAAACTAGAATGAAGAAAAAATAAAGAGCCAATCCTTTTAAAGATGATGTAGCACTCAAAATCATGTTAGATTTGATTATGTCTGTTCTCTAAATAGCCTGGGCCACTTTCTAGCTGGCCTTGAACTTAACCAAACAAATTAAGCCAAGCCTCATCTATCATGAAACAGGCTTATCCCGTCCTGCACTTCCATTGGTGATGTTCCACGACGGGCCGCACTTGTTATCAACTGCCCATCACTTGATCAAAGTCGTCTAGTTTTACAGTAAACAAGACCGTAGTTACCAAGTTTGCTAATAAGGCCTTCAAACTAGGAAGCGATCATTCGAACAGTTTGCAGTACAATTCACAAACTACTCGCTAACTATTCTCATAAAAGTTGAATAAGTATAAATCCATCCGCGAGCTTATCTAACAATTCAAACCACTCAAAAGCACTGCACGCCCATGCATTTAAAATTGTCCATGTCTAACTATAATAAGAGTCGGCTAAAACATTAATTGTATTTCGGTTTGTATTTCAACCACATGTTTTACACATGATCAATCAGATGGAATTTAACTTCGGATGTAGTAAATTTTGAACCAACAATTATTTCGAGTGGATTGGTTTTAGATGTGTACTCAAGTGATGAACTTATTATAACTTGGATACCATATCAATTAGTTCATCAGTGTGATACCCCGGAATCCACATCGACTATAGAGAGGAAAGTGAATGTGTTTGTATGTAGAGCTTACACCCTTATCTTACATGAGACCTTCTGATGGGTTAAAGTCCATTAGAAACAAAATCATGAGGCCCGTAGGTCCAAAGCGGACAATAGGGTCATGAGGCGTTTGGAGACTCTAGTCTCTTTGATAAGAGCTAATTAATTTAAGATCCAAAATTAAAAGGCTCAGGAGTCCACCACCTTTAGACTGGGGCCCACCTTTTAAAAATCACATTGTAAAACCCCCACTAAAATTCTTGTAAATTCTACGTTGTCCATCAACTTTAGCCTAAAATCTATAAGAAAGAAAAGCACCCCTAAACTTTATTTCTTTCCGAGACAAAAGCTTTAATTTGTAAATGAGCTCTAAAATTAAAAGTTCTAACGCAAAAATATGTTTTTTTTTTTTTTTGGTAAAAATGCAAAAATATGTTAATAAGCTCTAAGTCATACCCCATAGTCATGAAATTACAAATTGTAAACTCTAACAAAAATTGACCCTACAAACCAGGCAAGTAATAACAACACTAAAGCCAGTCAGTCTTTTTTTTAACCATAAGCCCCAATCGTTCTGAATTTAAACCGTCCATCTCTCAACCACACCCCTCCACTCCCACCACAAATACGACCCCATACTTTCAAGCGTTCCAATCTGCGGCTCGGATCATCCAACCACAAGAAGGCCCAGAAGAAGAACGCTCATGATCTCTCGCACGTGAACAAGAGAACGTACCTGTCAGCATCTGCGGGACAATCGGGCAATAATTCGGAGCAGTCGGAGCCACCATAACAGGCATAGCATTCGCAGGCGGGCTCTCCTTGTGAGGATCCGGATCCGATGCCATCTAAGAAGGCCCGGCCGTGACGCGAGCAGGAAAGAGATGCTACTGCTTCTGCCTCCAACGCAGCTGTTCGGGTCCAAGTGAGGCGATCCGATTGGCGGCCGAAGGAAAGGTAGAGAAGGGAGAGATTGAGAGAGAGGGAGCAAGAGAAAAAGAAGAAAAGACACTTAGAGGAGCCTTGAATCTTATTACCCATTTCTTTTCTCTCCTGGTGTCTGATACTCTTTGATTCTCTCCACTACAATTTATTCTGTACCTCCTTTTCACCCTGTCTGATTCTCTTCACTCTTATTAATTGGTGACCCTGAGCTATGCCTATGACTTCCAAATCTCATTTCATTTCTTTTCTTTCTTGTTTTATCACAAGACTTTTGCTGGTAAAGTGGGTGTCTGGAGGAGTACCCAAAATGGGAGGAAGCAACGTTTTCATCATGGTCACTGATGGTGCCTTTTCTTTCCAACAGAACCACCATGATGTTCTTGCCCAAGAAATTTCCAATAAATGAAAGATAAGTTACTGGACAAGTGGCCTGAGGCCTGGCCAATGGTCTTTCATTTAGCTTGAAATGGAAACAGTGAAAAAGAAAGTTTTGTAGGATTGTACTAGCTGTATATAGAAGATGCATTGCATTTTCAATCTTCTACCATTTTTTCTAAACTGATTCTTGGTTCACTTGTCTAATCATTTGAAAAAACACGAGACTATAAGCTTTACTCTTTGTTTGCTACCATAGATTTCACAATCCCAGAGCAGTTGATAATATATGACAAACTTTATTCATCTCGAAGATGCATAAATATTGAAGTCATCTACCATCTAATAGGACGTGAGGTGAGTTGAAGTATGATGAGGTGAAACATCAAATCAAGAAAGGATAAAATATAAGGTGTTATGATGATGTTTTATTTTTAATTGTTTGGTATAAATTCTTTTTTACTTTATATATATAAAAGTGGATTGTTTTTTTTTTTTTTTTTTTTTTAAAGAATGGAGGTTGTTTTTTTGAAAAAATTTGAGAAAATTTTAAAATTGTGTACTTTTGATATGATCCCTTGTAATTTCTTGTCTGAACTCACTTTACTTTACTTTGACTAGTTAATTGTCAAACACATCTTAAGAATTAAAATATGGCTCACCTTAATGAATTCTTGTAAATGGGGCCCAATCCCTTTAGAAACAAAACCATGGGGTTCACTATTAAGAAATAGAACGTGGGGCCACCGTTAGGAATTATAACAGGCCCACCTATAGAGATTTGACTTGCATAGGAGTTATTACACATGGAACCCATTTTTAGGAATTAGAAAACAAACCCTGACCCACCTTTCAAAGCTTGTCACATTCAAACAACTGTTCAGAGCTGATGAACTGATTTCTTTGCATCGTTCATGTATTTAGACTAATGACCTTTTCTAGATGCCCAAAAGTCTTCCAAAATTTCAATGCTTTTGTCATTGACAATTTGGGTAAGAATTTTCGCAAGTAGAAACACCTAAGATCTGGGCCCTGTGTTATACCAGTGGTTTTACATTCAGGGGCATACTTTCAAGTTGAGGGGAATCACTTGCACTTGCACCCCTGTTACCACACCTGCATTCCTTCAACTCATGAATTTTCTAAGTGAGAAACTAAGAGGTCTCAAACTCCAAATTTATCTTCTTCTTGTATTTTGGGGAGCCATAGAACCATAATAACCTGCCACGTTACTATTTTATGTTCTGACGAATTTATCAGTCAGCAGGAAACTTGAGGAATGAGATTTCTTGCACGCATACATATAACGTAGCGTTTTTGAATCAAGATGCTCATTTCTTCTAACCATATAAACAATTTTCATTAGAGAATGCTACATGATATCATGGATGATGTACTTTAGTTGAATGTAAGATCCATAGCTTTTGACCGGTAAGGTTCAAAGATTGTATCGTGTTGCTTCTGTCCTCTGACTATGAACACCAAAAAACCGCCCAGTTAGAATTTTTATTAACATATAAATCTCCCTCGCAGGCATCATCATCAGGGGTTTAGTTTTATTTTTCTTCTTAACCGCAGTACATTTAATTTGAAATTTATTCAAAAGGTTAAGATAAAAATGTGAGACATTCTCTCATAGGAGAATCTTTATATATATATATATATATATATATATATTCATGTGCATCCATCCCTTACCTTCCATAATTGAAAATTTTTATATCCAAAAAGAGGAAAAGTCATAAATGGTCATATGCATAAAAAAGAATATTCATGTGCAAAAAAGAAAAGTTTCCTCACCCTGTGGTGAGGGATTGATGCACATGAATGTCCCTCATATATATATATAAGCAGAGCTCTTCTAAGTTGCAGCTTATATTATCCTAAGCTGAAGCAATACTAGTTCCATAAATCAAAGTTGATAGAACAAAAAAATTAAATTATGATTGGATTTATCTTGATTTTTGACACGGTGATTTGAGACAGTTTGTAATAGAGATGATTTTGAAGACTGCTAATTAAGAGTTAAAATATCATAAGCCGCAGCTTAAGAGAACTCCTATATATATATATATATATATATATATATTGCCGAAATTGCGAGAATCTGTTCAACATATATATATATATATATATATATATATATATTGCGAAATTGCGAGAATCTGTTCACCAGTTATATGTGGCGTGTTAGCGAGGTTCAGTAGAGGACCATAAATCAGCTGATTCTGAGAGGGTTATTGACTTCTACTTTCTCTGTCCATTTGCTTCTCTTTGATTGCATGGCTAGCAACAGTTTTTATGTTTATTCTCACTTATGATATTTTTTCACCATATATAAAATGGGTGTAAACAAATATATAAAAGGAATAGCCCACACTACGGAAAGGAGAAAACACACAAGTGTGAAGAGGACGCCCACTAGGAAGAGAAGCCCACTCAAATAAAGAAAGTGGCATACTCAAAGAATGATCCATGGACAGCAATTAAGCAATCTCTCGCTGTCTTTTGATTGCCAAATTAGTGCAACATTTGGGTAATGACCCACAACATTGCGGCACTCATATGGAAAGCCTTAATAAACTTCTTATATGCTAAAGGTACCACCACACTAGCTGGCAATTAAGGGGCGCACTGGAAGAGAAATATAGCTTGTAGGTGTACATGGACCGGTAATTTTTCAAAATAAGATAAAAAATTGGTTGATTAGCTATCCTCCATTGCTAGTTTTTTTATATTTAAAATGATCCAAATATTCTTTGATGCACCCCCTCCCCCACTATCCAAAACCCGCTAAGCACTGGTGCGCACGGTAAAGTGGGCACCCCCACTTGGAGATGGGACAATCCAAATATTCTTTAATGCTCCCTCATCCGTTGAGCACCGGTGCTTACAATATGGTGAGCAGCCCACTTGGGGATGGGATTGGGGAGATCGAAAGAGGGCACCTCAGCTATGTATTGTGATGAGGTTCGAATCATTGTTCTAACTACTTGATTAATGACTGACAAGTTTCCAATGTCGAAAATGAGTACACAGTTGATCCAACAATCCAATCCATTTGAATGTGTGCCAAACCCAGGATCAGAGGCAATGCCGGGGGGTCATGTTTTATGGTCCACTCGGATGGATCATAATGTGCCCCCCCACTAAGTATTTAGGCACACGGTACTCACATTATCGTGAGCACGTACGGGTGCTCAATGGAGGTTTCTTCTTCTTCGAGAACAATATTTACAATATATATTAAAACAAGTTAATAATGTTTGAAATGCCACTTAATATCAACTTGACCACTGACTTTTATTACTTTAATTGGTTGTCAAATTCTTACTATAGCGTGGATGGTTTGATTCATATCAAACCAACCAAGTAGCTTGAAAGTTCAATGAGGACTTCAAGCTAGTCAGTCATATGGTTGATTTAAATATTTTATATCAATAAAAGTTATTTTTTAGAAAAATAAAAAAGTGATTTCTGTGTTTGCTAAAAGAGGATTTCATCAAAAAAAACCCCTTAAATGGCTTGCGCACGAACAAGACATCATAATTCCAATTGTACAGAAAATGCCCTCCCACAAAATTTAGCTTCCTTTTTATCCTTTTTGACTAAGCAAGGATATAGTCGCCCGTGTCAATGGTAGGTTGGGCAAGAAAATGGAGTGGAAAAAATGGAGAAAGAGGAGGAAGAAGAGGAAATAAGAAGAGAACGAAGAAGACACAAGCGACAAGATTATTATTTAACTCTGGAACGAGTGACGATATCGGTGCTTAGTAAAAAAGGCTAAAAAGAAAATTAAAATTTGCAAGAAGGCTTTTTCTGTGCAGTCGAAACTATGAAGTCTTTTTTCGTATAATGAATATCTAATAGGTTTTTTTTTCTATAAAATCCTCTTGTCAAAAATATGGGTAGTTATCTGCGAGTCTCTTGCTGGCAGCAATTATCAACAGCAACGTTTTACAGACTATATGAGATGTCAACTCAGATTTAGTTCAATCCCATCAACATCTTGTGCCTTGGATGATGTTCCAAATTACATCCTCCTATGCAAAAACATTGAGACTAGTATAAAATAGTCTGAATCAGCTAGGGGAGTGGAACTCCGCCATGAATCATGAACGGACTACTCACTTATGCTGCATCTAATGGTGGGATGAACTTCTATCTGAATAAAATGTGGGGGCATCCCACAAAAGGAGAGGGCGACATTCAAATACAGCCCGGGATGGGTCCCTTGCGTTTCTACAGAGAGGGAGATGCATAACTAACTAGGGAGCTTTAAGTGGCCTGGCAACTAAAATCTTTCCTCATATAGTCATTTGATTATATGCGGTGAAATCAATTTTGCATTGTTTTAGCTTTTATATTATAAACAAAAGTTAATCTCTGCTCGAATTCTTCAATTAGTTTTTTTTTTTTTTTAAATCTACAACCTTAAGGTTGCAATAGTAGGCGCCTTCCATTGCACCATCTCTTGCCGAATTTATCAATTTTTTAAGCGAGTAATTTTAGAATATACGCTTTTACCCAACACTAGATTGATAAGATGAATATAGTGATGATGATCAATGTAGATTAATGTTAAGAGTATCATTTCTGTGACTCTATTCAAAATAAGGCATGCAATATTAATGGCTTAGATCAACCACGGACACACCACACCGGACAAACAATTAAACATAAGTCCTCATACTCAAAGAGTGATGATCAAATCTCTATTTTTATTTTAGTTAAATGAAATCAGAGCATCAAACTCACAAAATGACTACGCAAAAATACTCACCATTGCAATCTTGATGTTATACATTCTAAACAAATTAATTATAATCAACAGATAGTTGATTATAGTCTTAGTTAACCTATAATCAACACCAAGTTGATTATAGTACTCTTCAAATGCTTTTGATTGCCTCCTGTGCAACCAATGCATTAATTCGGTGCAAAAGCCAATCGAAGTCGTCTTGACTCTTGATTAAGCTTAACCGTGTATAGCGGTTAGTAGCTCCAAAAAAACTACCTGGACGACTAATGATGCCTGCACCTCTCAGGACGCTCTCACAGTCTTCATCTTCCTCCATCTCACACTTCAACCAAGCATAGCCTGACAAAAATTGTATAAGCAATTTCAACATTTTACCTTACTGATCTGTGCTTATTGAAACTTGGGGTTCATCTCTCTCTCTCTCTCTCTCTCCATGCACATAAATAAAAACATACACACATACATATGCGCGTAACTAAGATGTTGAGTATTTAAAAGAATTTACCTGGAGAAGGTTCTCTAATCCTCTGATAATATGTGCAGTACTGAGGAGCAATTTTTTGGAGAGAGAAACGTTTGGAGAGAGAGAAGCTGCTGCTCAACTTTCGCCATCGATCACTCAATGTTGTGAATCCAAATTCGAACATGTCACTTCCTCTTCCTTGTAAGACCACTTTGAGAAGCTTCAAGGCTCTCAATTGGGATTCATGGGAGAATCCTAGGGTGTTGAGTGTGGCATAATATATCATGCTGTTGTACACTTCCTCATCTTTTATTAGTGCCCACCTAGGGATCAATTTGAATTATCTACATATGTTAGTGTCAAATAAAACCTTAATCATTGGATTGTATTTATATAGCTTTCCTTATCAATGATTCAGTTGAAGCTCTGTTTGCTCACCGCATGGTAGCATGCATTAGCAGAGTAATAAAACAATCAAGAGTATAAGCTTAGGCAATGAAGGTAGAGCATGAGCATTTACCCAAATCGAGTGCCGGCATGGCCAGTAATCTTAGAAAGTGTGAAGAGCATGATATCTTCATCCACCATAGATGGGATCGCCGTGAAATGTGGCCAGTAGTAAGCATGATCATGAATTACTTTGGTGAACCGGCCTTGAATAACAGGGCGTCGTAGTTGACCATCAGGATTGTTTGGGGAAGTCACAAACTCGATGGTGTTAACAGAGGAATCAGATGTATTCTTCCACTGGAATGCATCTCCCTTCCACTCATAGTCCTCAGAATTGAAAAGGTGGGTCTGGGCTTCATACGCCTGTACATAAAGACATAAACACCAACACATGGTGTCATTAACTAAACACTATTTCCATACATAAATCTGATGATGTTCAGACATGACTAGCCTACTTATTGGGACACACATCTAATCGTCTCGTCTTACAGAACAGAGATATTTGTAAACAATAAACATCCAAAACACATCAAGTGTTCTATGTTACTTTATTACTAAAAAGTTTTATTGTGCTTGTGGGCAGTTGGATTTTAGCTTATGTATTGATGAAACTATGGAGAGTTCATGTGTTAAGAGAGTACCAACTTGCACATAAAGAACAGAGATATAATAATTGGTTAGGAAAGGTTAGGGCTTCATTTTGAAGAGATGAACTGCCAAGTTTAAGCATGGATGCATGTATATGTGAACTCTTTTGTAGTTTTCTTCTTCGGCTATTACTGACTCAATTCAGCCATATCACTTAAGATTAAGATCATGGGAGAACTAACATTATAAACATGAGGCAAGCTTTAGGATTGGATTAGGCACCAAACTAAAAAGCAATTAGTTGCATCACCAACCCCATAATAAGGAACGGCAGCTACGACACTTGTAGGCGATGAAGAATGTTTATGAGAAAGGGCATGTACTGCTGCATTGAGTAGTTGTGTGGATCCATCTCCAAATAGAATGAATTTTCCTGTTGCATTTGCATTTCCAATGACAGAATGTAGCTTTCTGATGAGCTTCTCAAGCTCAATTGAGAGTAGAGTACCCTTGGTAATCACATAACTCATGCGGTGCCATCCACTCACCACAACTGCACTCCTCTCTGCTCTTTGCATCCAAAAAGGCTCCAAGAACAAGGGATCTCCACTGAAATAGCAGCAAAAATGAGATGAATAAAAGATACATATTTAGCATGAAAATATTTCAATCACAATGTTATTGTGCTAATCCAGTGAACCAAATGGAGCCTTGCCGTGGTGTTAACCATTTATCATAGCCATCGTTGTCTACATATAAAGGGACATTGGCCATCTTTCTGAGGTTTATGTGGGATAGTGGGCCCTTTACCTAAAAAAAATTAAAAAAATCACGTGATGCAGTTAAGGCTCATGGGCCCGCTTAGATGCCTATCTATGAAAGGGAAAGGATAGATGAGAAGCATCTTATAGACATGGTGTCGGCAGATAAAATAGTCCCTCAGCTTATCTAAGCCCAATTGCCTTTACCAAAATAAAACAAAACAAAACAAAACAAAAGCCCAATTGCCTTAAAAGTTGAATAGTACTTTACCCATGGATTGTTTTTCAGATTCGGCCTTGTATAAGATCATCAGATGAGAAGAGTTTGTAAGGGGCTCCTCTTATTAAAGGTGGGCCCAAGTGAGCTCCCACAGAGAGTTGGCACTTTACTAGCATAGTAAAAATCAAATAAAGTCTTTTATTTTTCAGAAAAAATGTCACTTTAATTTTTTCATATAAAAAGTAACAAATTTTATAATAAATAATTAAAAGTAAAATATCATCGTAACCTACTTATATTTTATTCTTCCTTTAAAATTAACTTTACTTCACTTAAACGCTATCTAATAGAGTTGCCAATAGAGTTGCCAAATTGACCAGGAGAATATAATTCTCGCCCTGACCTACCCACTCACCAATCAGCATCATATATATTCTTAGCCCTTTTATTCTCCCTCTTCTTGTAATTGGCAAACCCACCCCAGATTTTTACAAGCATTCCATTTTACTTTACATTTTGTCAACAAAGTGAGCAAAATTATTCTCCCTTTGCAAGACCACCCATTATCAACCGTCCCAAAAAGGGCCCCACTTATTATCAACCGTCAATCCCTTGATCAAACTTGTGCAGTTTTACCGTAAACAAGACAAAAAGCCAAACAGTCCTTTTGATTTCCACACATCGAGATGTCCCAATTGTTCTGAATCTGAACCGTCCATCTCCTAATCATCACCACCTCCAACCCCGCCAAGGAAGGCCCAGAAGATGAACATTCAGGACCTCTCGGACGTGAATAAGAGTTTCATTACGTACCTTTCAGCGTCTGCAGGACAATCGGGCAATAATTCGGAGCAGTCGGAGCCCGCATAACATGCATAGCATTCGCAGGCGGGTTCTCCTTGGGAGGATCCGATGCCATCTAAGAAGGCCCGGCCGTGACCCGAGCAGGAGAGAGATGCTACAGCTTCTGCCTCCAACGCAGCCTGTCGGGTCCAAGTGAGGCGATCCGATTGGCGACCGAAGAAGAAAAGGTAGAGAAGGAAGAGATTGAGAGAGAGGGAGGAGCTGAGAAAGAAGAAAAACCACTTGGAGGAGGAGGAGGAGCCATGGATACTATCACCCATGGTCATGTTTCTTCTCTCTCAGTTTTGGTCAGTGGTCACTTGAGTCCATTTTGTTTTGGAGGGGTATGATTTATCACGTTAATGCTCTATTTCTTTAATTTAGAAATGATCGTGCTCTATTTCTTTAATAATTGAGAAATGCTCGTGTTCAGGGTACCACCAGGGATGGAAAGAGCCATTTTGGATGGCCAACATTTCAAGTCTTGACTTTATTCCATACCCACTACAACTCCTTTATCCGTGTTTTATAAATTTAACGATTTTATATTAAAATAAAAAATTAAAAATCCTTCTAATGGTCCTATTCATTTAATTAGGTGCGAACCAAATGGTTAAGGATCTAATGTAATTTAGTGGGTCCAGTGTATGTGGACCATTTTGATTGGTGATAGGTGGGCCCGGCAAACCTGAGAGGCCCTCTCCCGCTAGTCATCTGTTTATTTTTGTTTAATGGTACTAAGCAAAGTCTGCAACATGGTGCCTTTTCTTTTTTCGCCACGCCCACCATATGCGCCGCACTGCTGCTCAATAGCCTTTTGAGTTACAAAAACTTATGAAGGGAATTAGAGGACAACTGTCAGTTGTCTAATCACAAAATTCGGACATCATATGGGAATCTATCAATTAGCGGGAATCTTGAGGCAATTGGACATTTCGACGAGTCATGGAGTAGCGTTTTGAACAAAGATACTCATTTCATCTTCCAATTTTCATTGGAGAATAATAGATGATGTCATTGATGATGTAGATATACATGAGTATAAGATTTAAAAAGAAAAATTCATCAAAATCTATAAGGGCCGTAATTTAAATAGAATCGCTTGACTCTGATCAATATTTTTTTAAATTTTTTTCATCATATTCCATGATATCATGGGATTTACGAGGTTTCATATCATACACTCTTTATAACCACTAAGAGAATTTATCTTTTAATGTGACACAAGAAAATGACATTTTGTAAAAAGTAGGTATACATTTGACTACCATTTCTAAGTCCATGTTTGGCATCTCTATTTCAAGCCTCTATTTCTCTAAATGTCTAAATTAGGCAGAGGTTTGCCTAAGTATATATTTGACTACCACTTCTCATATTCTATTTTCGAAAAAATCTACCTTTAATATATTGGAGAAAAGTCATGACATCATGAAACAGTCAAGTGGTATCATGGATTTATCAGTTTCTGTGCCATATACCATTTTCATAGTATCATGGAATATAGGGCGAAAAAAGTTATAAAAGAAAAATCGCTGACTAAAGTCAAGTGACTCTAATGATATTATTTGAATTTTAGCCATAAAATTGAGAAAATCAGCTTTAAGGAGGACTAATATGTCAAAACCCCATCTAGAAGTAATGTTTAAAAATTATATAGTATTCCCCCATAATGTAAACACGGCAACTTTGTATAGTTCGAATTTGTATTATGCGCAAAGCATGATTAGTTGGTTCTCAAGTAGGGATGACAATGGGTTGTATTTAAATGGACCCACCTCGACCTGCTATTATTAGTGGGGCAGGTTTGATAGTGGGTTTTCTTGGTTTGGGGAGGGGTTTAATTTTTTTATTTTTGACCTGGCCCACCCTATATATAAATATATATTTTCTTATCACATATATATTTTCTTATCACTAAGATATAAACAAAACTCATGTGGTGCATGTGGTGTTGGACATTATTCGTAGCTCCCAGATATTTTATTATCACTAAGATATAAACAAAACTCATGTGGTGCATGTGGTGTTGGGCATTATTCATAGCTCCCTCTGGAAACTGAAGATTTAAATTCAATCTGATCCAAATCCAAATGGTGCGGGTTTGGTATCACACATCATAGACGTATTACTGAGCGGGTCATATTTGGAGGAGATAAATTTTACACTGTCAGAATTAGATTCACCCCCACCCAAGCAAACCCGCTCTGTTGGCCTCCTTATCCTCGGCCAGAGATGGTAGGGCGTTAGTTTATGATTGCCTAGTTAGGCCCATTCAATTATACGGCTACTAAATAGGGATGCCAATAGACCTTTAATTACCTAGTTGCTTAAAGGACCCCGGCACCCAAAACAAAATATATGGAGCCAATTTTGGGACCCAATTAAGTTTAGATCTGGTCGGGTCATAACCTGAATACTCAATTACCTTAATTTATAATTATTCAATGTATAACAATATATAATAACATACTTCAGCTCGAGTAGGATACATAAACCAAGTAGGCCCATCAAAGCAAGGTCCAGGTCCCATACACTAGACTACTTTCTCTTGTTCAATTATCAAATCATATTGGACTGATGATAATCATTATCAGTGTGCTAGCCAAAATCTTCTTTTAAGAGAAGAATAAATTAACTCTATATTTTTAATCAAAATGAACCACCGTTTGAACCTAGCTGCTTTTTTTTTTTTTTAACAGAGGGTTCAAATCCTTTTGGGCTGGACTAATCCCTTCGGGCCCAGAGAGAAGTCGGGTAAAACCCCTGTGGCCCCCAAGTTGTAGCACAAGTGGACTCAAACTTTGGTTTCTGAAGAGGGGGGAACTGGGGTCGATACTAAGACCTCTAGCTCTGAAAATGAAAGGAACTGTGGTCTTGACCACTCGGTTAACCTCTTATGGTTGATTGAACCTAGCTAAACCTTTAGCTTTCACCGACTTGCCGGCCAGTCCGATTTTTTAAAATTTGCTAGTTCAACTCAAATTTGGGCAAATTGGGCAGTCTAATCCAGTTTTTAGATATTGATTATCCAAACTGCACCAAATTTTTAGCCACCAAACAATTTCACAGTAGGGTCCTTCGAAGGCCTATCCAGGCACGTGCGCAGAATAAAGAATAGGGGTGGTGCTTGTGGGTAGGGCCAGGATAGGCCCGACAATGCCCATTCTAAATTGGCTCGGATTTGAGCTAGGCCTATATATCTTAAAGGCCCATCTTGGCTCACATATAAAGGCACAAGGAGCTGTACACATATTGTATATGGTCTGGGCTTGGGCCTTAACTTGAGGGTATGCTGGGTTTCTGCTTAAATAGTAGGGCCTTTAACTAAACAGGCTGGGCTTTTGCAGGCATCACCTTGGCTAGCCCTGCCCATGAACACTCCTAACCACTAAACAGCCTGGGCTTTGGGATCTTTGCATCTTTTTTAAGCAATGAGTCTAACCTTTTAATTGTTCTTTAGCTTGATATAAAAATCACTTTTCAATTTTTTACCTTTTCATTTTTATTGGTAAAATCACTTGTCATTTGCCACAATCCTTACATACCCATTTTCACTTTAAAGCCTCAAAGTTTATTTCTTCAGTCTTTGTTAAGATCCATTATTTTGGTCAATAATTAAGATAAGAGCCCACTTATTGTATATACAAATCAGAACCATTGATCAAGTCGCCACAAAATGAAACCATACTATTGTGAACAATTAGAGTTAAAGACAACAATGATAAAAAAAAATAAAAAAAATGGATCTTTTGAGTAGGACATCACCCATTAAGATCATGAAAGGTAAGCAATTTGGACTAGCCAGTGCAATTTTGTGTGATCATGGGCTACATTTTGATAGAAGGAGCATGTTGATTTGATCGCAAAAAAATTGCAACCTGTTTTTATTGGATTTAAGCAAAGAAGTTTAGTGGAAAGAATCTCTTATCGATTGTCATGGAAATCAGATTAATGTTGTGATTAAAGCCTCTCCTCCAACAGAGATGATGAATTTCAAATGGATCTTCCTCAGGCTAATGGAAGCCCAATACTGAAGGTGGCTCTCTGGGTAGGCCCAGCCCATCTGGACTTGGAAGCACCATGAAAAATGATAAATGGAATCTATTTTTGGCTTTTTTAAAGACCAAGTGGTCCAGGGCATTCATACATAGCTGAGAGTTTAGCCCTTTTAAAAGCTAAAGAAGATATTTGTTCTATTTGGGCCCCTTGATGCTGAAACCAATTAACCTAATGCCATGAGATGGGTACAAGAAAACGTCCACTCCCATTGGAGATAGCTTCAAAGACAAATTAAGTCGACAGAAGATGTGTGTTTTGATGAATGTATCAATTGCATATAATTCCAAAAAAAAAAAGGGAAATGATGAAGTGGATGCTTTGGCAAAGGAAGGAGTAACTAATTAAACTTCAGTTGAAAATTGGAAGACCTCAATTCTAAGGTTGTGATTGGACAGCCAACTGGACAGCCTTCACTGGAGTTGATGAGATCTAGAACTACACGCCCACTACTAGCTACAGCTGCCAGACATTTTGGGTTCATTGCTTAACTGAAATTGAATTCCTAAGAATTCATAGTAAAATCAGTTCTAAACAAGGACTAAAGAGGTGGAGAGGGAAGGATATAACTTGGAGATGTGGATGGGGCCCTTTAGTTTCCTGGGATTTGATTTAGGGTGCTTCTTGGGTTAGTCATTTCCTAACAAATGGAAGAACAAACGGGAAGAATGCTTGATATCGATGTTGATGGCCTTCCCCAATTTGAAGGCATTCCCTAGAACTCCTAAGATCCCAATATCCACCAAACTCTAAATGACAGATGTCACATTTCGATCCCGAATTGCCCTAGCCTAAGATAATCTTCGAGATACTACACGCGTACTCCTGTGATATTGTACCTGTCTTGAGTCAAATATAACACACGAAGGAGAAAAGTAATCATTTTCCACTTGTGAGTCTAGCTCACTAAAGCTTGTCAATAACATTTACATCAGAGTAAATTACAAAACCTCCAGTACCCTCAGATAAATATAAGATTAGGGCAGTTGTCAATTTCTCCTTTAAAGTTTGAAAACTAGCTTCACATTCGTTAATCCATATGAATGGTACATCTTTCTGACTCAACTTTGTCAATGAAGCTGAGATTTTTGAAAAATCTTTTACAAACCTATGGTACCCTGCAAGACTTAGAAACTCCGAATATCTGCTACTGTCCTCGGACTTTGCCAATTTATCACTGCTTCTATCTTAACTGGATCCACCCTTAGGCCATCTTGAGTAATAATATGGCCCAAAAACGCTACTTGCTCAAGCTAAAAATCACATTTCTCAAGTTTAGCATAAAACTGATGGATTCTCAATAGCTAAAGTGATGATTTGAAATAATCTGTATGTTCTTCCCTTGACTTTGAGTATACCAAAATATCATCAATAAAAATCACAATGAACTGGTCTAGAAAAGGAGCAAAAATCATATTCATCAAAGCTATAAACACAGCTGGGGCATTGGTTAGACCAAATGGCATCACAAGAAATTCATAGTGGTCATACCTTATTCTAAAAGCTAATTTCTGAATATCCGGCTCACAGACTTTCAACTGGTGATATCTGGATCTGAGATCAATCTTTGAAAAGTCCTTAACTCAACTAACCAAGTCAAATCGGTTACAACCTGCCTTCTTATGACTCATGATCTAACCCAAAGGCTGCTACAAGGCTAAATTACTTTAAAAAGACTTAATTAGCACCTAGACATAATAAAGTTAAATAAAAAATAATTAATTAATAATAAACATCATGAATTTGGGTCGGGGTGTTACAACAGATGTAAGTTACCAAATTTTTTTTGGATTTGGTTAGGTTAGTCAAGGATGGTTTTGCACAAAAAAGTCTCTATCACCATCTATACTTGATCCGTTATTAGTTAAACGGCCTTTATATTTCCATAGAATAATTACCTATTTTGAAGTTTGATTAACCGGAATTAAAGTCACAATGCGAGATTTAGCTTGATCATAAAACTCAATGGAGTAGGCTCATTTGAGTTGCTTCTCAATTTGTTTGTGCAGGAGCTTAAGTTGGACAAATTTGATGAACTAATTAATTACCTATGCCCATGATATAAGTCCATCTCTAGGTCCTACATCATCATCAACTGATATTAAAGTCACAATTCGAGATTTAGCTTGATCATAAAACTCGATGGATTAGGTTCATTTGATTTGCTTGTCAATTCATTTGAACAGGAGTTTGAATTGGACAAGTTCGATGAACTAATTAACATATGCCCATGATATTATAAGTCCATCTCTAGGGCCTACATCATCATTATCGCCGCCATCATCATCATCAAAGTATTGCCCCAACTATGTTAGGGTTAGCGATATGAATTCTTTGTCTTCGTTTTGGTCTATCCTAAGTTAAATCCTCAAAAAGCTTGCACGTTTAAAATAAAAACAAAGTGAAATCCCATGTTTTATTGGTAATCCGTATTTAGGTGGGGCCAACTCTTATTGGAGTTAGATATGGAGTAGTGCTAAGGCATAGGTGTATTGCTCTTGATTGGCTAGGATTTTTAAGTAGGCACCGCTAATGAATCTATGGACTCAAGTTACAGAACTACTAGATACTAGATATGAATTAGTGCTAATGCATTAATGCATAGGTGTGTTGCTCTTGAGTGGCTTTGATCTTTAAGTAGGCACCACTAATCAAATTATGGACTCAATTTACAGAGCTACATGAGCCTAATTCACAAATAGTTCAGAATCGAACTATGAATTGTTCAAAATAAACTATTTCTAGTTCAAAGGCCTTCCAAGAGAACGGGGTAACTATGACCATAATCAGGACCCTATTTAGCTGTCGAAAGGTTGGAGCATCAAAACAAGCTACAATTCTAAACTATGAAAGAGTACTATCAATAAGAGTCGAAGAGGATTCACATAGCTGTCATCCGGTGGTATCGAGATTTCTCTCACAGAATATGATGTCAGTCCTACAACTTCTTGTCGGACAAGAAGCCTCAAAGGATCTTGCAGTTTTATCAGAATCTCATTTTCAAGCCCTCTTTAGTTATTTTGTGTCAAACCTATTCGAGTCAAACAAAAATACAATCTACAATGATGTGTAGTAATTAACATGCTTATCATCAGATAAGATAGCCATTGCCTAATTGATGCAATAGATGAGACTTCTTATCGTTCAAAGGAAAATATGATGTGCAATTTCCACAAACTTCTAATGAATTTCTAGACCTAGGCACTTATCATTTACTAATGGTAATCAAGACATAAGTGAATTGATCATTTGCAGCAATGTACAGCTGCATGACAAGAACACAGATCTTGTTAAATATCTTGATTAGGCCTTTATTAGAGTGTTAAGGAGTTTTTTTTTTTTTTTTTTGTTATATTATAGAATATGGTTGGAAATTTTCTCTCCTTAATCTTAATCGATGTTAATAAACTCTATAAATATGGTGCTTGTATAAAAATCAAGATGCACAAGAATTCGAGAGACGATTATGAAATCGCAAAGGTCATTTTGTGCAATCAAAGCTGATCGATTGAATTATCTCCCAACCATCAACGACCAGCTACGCCAATCACTTGCCCCTTTCATTCCTATTAAACATTCATTTTCCCACAAAATCCAGTCTACAGAACTACAAGAATCTCCTAACCACCCTATTCAAGATCTAATCAAGAAGTTTAACAAGATTTGTGTACTACTATGCCGAAGTTGAGAAAGTTTTAGACGATAGTATGGAGATTAATTATACAAGATGGTCAGAGTTTAATTCTCTGAATAGAAGATCAACTCAAAAATGCAATCACAATCTTTGTAGGTTTTGTTATTGTTGCCACTGATCTGTATAGAATAGATGCACATTTGTGAAAAACAAGGTTCAAACTGGAAAGAAAGAAAGAAAGAAAGAAAGAAACTACCCAAGAAGGCATTATTCAAACCATATTTCAATAAATCAAAACTAACCAATGACCAAACTTCAATGCACTTCATTTCACAAACCTGAAACAACAGCTTGAACTTTTAACTACAGAATGTCAAAGTGAAGCCTAATGAGAGGATGTTTGTCTCCCTATCTCATACTACTGTTAAGTGAGCATTACTGATAAAGCATTCTCATGATTTCCTGCATGCCTTCGTATAACTATTAGGTTCAGTCATGACAAGTGAACATTAAGATTGATCTACGGTAGATTTATGTAAGTCATCGAACTCAACTTCAGTTAAACAACATAAAAGATGAGCTGATCATGGATTGCCTTAAGAGGTTAAATGACAACGCAGATCGGAGGGAGATCAAGAGAGCCCCAAAGAGACAATTCACCCTCATTGCTTGAAGTAGTAGTAGTAGTTGAATCGGCAGGATCAGCAGTAGTCGTGGTGGGAGCAGTGACAGTATCATCAGTAGTAGCAGTAGTGCCAGCAGTAACAGTACTAACAGAAGAAGATGGTGGAGTTTCTTTCTGTGTCCACGCCTGTGAATTCTCCATGGTTACACGAACATCTTTCTCTTGCTCTTTCTCCTCTTCCTCTTGTTTCTTAGACCCTCTTGCATTCCATCCACTGGAATCAAGCCTCAACTTCAAGTACTCAGAGATCCCATTGATAGCATAAAGAGATGCAGATATCTTCCTCTCATATTTCATTCTCTTCATGGCTTCTCTAAGCATTGATGGCTCATCGCCCATGTTCTCCTCCTCCATTGGCTCGACAATCTCCTCCGCGATCTCAAATGGGGAGTAGAAACAAGAGGACCCAACATCTCCCAATTGGAAATCCATAGCACCAAGATCGATACCCACTTCTTCATCTTCTCCTCCTCCTTCCTCTTCTTCCTCTTCTCCATATTCTCCACTGATGGGACCACAACTTGAGATCTGTTCTACATCACCCCAATCATATTTCAAATCCAAATCTTTCACACTACTCTCTTCTTGCTCAATAAAACCAGGATCGATGCTCGCACTCAAATACTCGTTATTGCTATAAGTACCATTGGAAATAGTACTAATAGCAGAGAAATTGTTGGTGTAATTCAGGAATTCATGAAACTGGCTATTTTGCTCTTCCATCACTTCATCTTTATATGCTTTCTGGTGTTGTGTTTGTGGCTGTTGCTGATGGTTTATGGGCAAAGTAGTACTAGAAGAAGAAGAAGCAGCAGTAGAAGCATTATTCCTGGCTTTGAGCCTGTGGAGTAAGAGGTTGGTGATTTTTGAGGGAAGGGCCGGCGAAGAGGTTGAGGATTGCGAGCTTGGCCAGAAGTTGGTGCGGGTGTTGGCTCCACGAAGAAGGCAGGCGGCCTCATCGTAGGCTCTCGCCGCGTCCTCAGCTGTGTCAAAGGTGCCCAGCCACACCCTGATCTTCTGTATGGTGTCCTTGATCTCTGCCACCCATCGCCCCGATGGCCTCTGCCGCACCCCCACAAAGCGCTTCCGGGCACGCTGCACCCCACCAAATGTTGCCGCCGCCTCCTTCACCACCTCGGTCCACCCGGCATCGCCACTGTCGGATGAATCCTTCTCATCTCCCTTTCTCTTCCTCCCCATGTGTTCCAACCTACTCTTCTTACTCTTCTTTCCTTCTTATCTTTCTTTTATGTCTATGGATGAACCATATATGGACTAATAACTGGTTTTGTTATTGCACTTAGTAGATGCATATATAGGAAGGCAAGAGAAGTCAAGACAAATGAAATTGGAGGGTTGAAGGGGTCCTTACTCTTTGTTGCTGCCTTCTTGTCCGTTCTACTTTTCGGCTTCTGATCTGACCATCTGGAGGCTTCAAAACGATTGTGTGAGAGATATAAATATATGCTATGTGTACAGTCGATCTCTCTATAGATATAAGAAAATCTAATCTACTTAGAAAGAATTTACACTTTTTTGTTGACCACTTCTTTTCAAATATTTGAATGTAGTCGTGAGTCATTCATTCATATAGGAAATATGAACCAAAAATTAAATACAAAGCTAGCTTGTGAACGACACATGCATGGATCAACCAGCTACCACATTAGATGATCCTGTCCATTAGATTTCTTTGTTCATAGATTCATATCATTGTGGGGACATGGGTCCCATATGCATCTTGGGTTTTGTTGGATTGAGGAAGTCTTGTGAGTCTTAATTTTGTATGATATATCCATACACTTTATTAGAGATTTAAAGCAACTAATCACTGTAAAGCCTTTTGTCTTTAGAGATGGATGAAACCTACGATTTCCCCAAAGCCCCACAATCCACTGATGCTGATGTCAATTGGTATCTATATTTTTATTTTGTCTATGTTCCATTTGAATACCCTACTTTACTCTAGTTTTGCATAAACTTTATCCCCATAATAGTATGGTCAGTGGACCCAAAAAATTGTGCGTGTGTGTGCACGCGTGTGGGGGTAAATTTAATAATCACATCTTAGGCGCCGAATCACATAAGCTATATTTAGTAAAATATAGTCTAAATTGAACACAAACTCATCCTCATCACAAGATATCCAACCCTCTTTATAATGTTTTCTATTAACCTTGAGATGATAAGTAGTAGAAACTAGAGACACATATGCCATGCTCTTATTGTTTGCTATATATAGTTCATGATGTAGGTTGTTCAACATCATCATTAAGTCGGAAGTATGAAGAGTTCTACTAATTTAGTTTGAAAATGATATATATTATTTTTGGAACAATATTCTCTCTCTATCTTCGTGTGCTAAAAGTGAGCAAGTTGTGTATATTTCCTTATTTTATTAGTATCATCTGCTTAAAAGATTGCAACATACTTGTTTATGGAACAGGACTGGCTCGTTCTTTCTCTCACACACACTCTGCAACCAATTTTTGTATTAAATGCAAAGCTGTTTTACTACCTTATGCTCTTGAGCAAAAAAAACTCTTGTACTATTTTAGTAATTCTAGTGTGTAAGATGGGATGAAGCATGAACTATGGGCTTTGTGGCATAATTGAGGTAGAGACTTGAGCCTATTTTATACAGAAAGGGTTGTTGCTATCGTATGCTCTTGGTTTTTTTTTTTTTTTTTTTTTTGCTTTGTGACTTTTTTGTCATAGACTATAGGATAGATACCATAGAGTTTCAATGAATCCTCTATATCATATGCCATAGCCCACTATATAGTATAATATAGAAAAAAAGAATTGTTATGCACCATGCACCATGTAGTGCCATACCCAATAAATTATATATCTTCTTGTGCATCCGCTGTGTATCATGCATCATCTAATGTATGAAATAGCATGCTCAACTATTTTGAACATTAAATACGGCTCACAACAACTATAGCATATTTATTTGTTTCTTTGAGTTTATATTATTACTATAAAAACAGATGACACTAAAAAAAATATATTTAATATCTACCTAAACTACACCTTATTTATTCCTTTTTTCAATTTTGACTTGATACTCAGAGTAGCTTCCAAAATTACCCATTACCAGCAAAGGTAGGAGGTTTTGATCTAACCATTTGCTATCATATAAGGTGGGCCTCACTTGGCATCTCAAACCGGCTGCATGGTGTATCCTTAATTTCCTTCGTTTTTTTTTTTACAAGGTTATATCTGTAGAGACCACAGTCCACAATACACAAGCATCAAGTAAATCCAGTGGGGTTGTAGTACATTGTACGATTTTGGGAGCAAACCCATGCCTTTATGCTAGCAAACCAATGCCACATAATGTATCAAGAATTGAAAGTTACTATATATAAGTTGTCACCTCCAAGCATTAGTTATTTTTTTATATTCCATTCAAGAGAGAGTCCGCATATATACGGGAAAGCAGTATACTTAAGTGGGAAGGAAGCCCGTACACGTAGGAAGAAAGTACACACAAGTGGGAAGGAGCCCGTACAAGCGGGAAGGGGTGATGTATTCGGTTTCAAACTCCAAGAAGCCGGGTAAAGAGCCGTTCTTACCTTCCAAGCATTAGTTACTGTAGCAGAAGAGATTTTGTTCATTTATGCTACCAGTTCTTCTTATTTAATCTCAACTGGTAATTTCCCCTTTTAAGGCCTAATCAGTTGCTTTAGAAGATACATGTTCCGTTTTTTCTGCTGTTTTGAACTCCTTGAAAATAACACCCATGGAGCATATATCAAAGTCAATACCACCACCACCAAATACAAGGGCCAGCTTGTCTTATGGGATCTATTGGTGCCGTGACAAACGAGAGACATCGTGGCCATCGATCTCAACGTTTCAAAAACGAAAAGTTTGAAAAAGGAAGGCATAAGAAATAAACGGGTCAATTTCATATGTGAATGCGAGCGAACCTACTGTCGAATCTGTCGTGACCTTGAAAGAATGTACCATTACCATTAATAAATGAGGAATCATATGATTCTGATCCATCCAGGGCCTACAGATTACTTTGATGAACCCATTATTTTATATTGTGGGCCCATGCTAGCTCTTTAGCAATACAGACCTTTTATTACAAAATAATGCAAAATATCCATGGATGATATTTTGAGTCTATCATAATAATATTGCAATTAGTTTTTCAAAGTTTTACATTGCAATACCTTTAGCAGAAATTCAATTAATCATTAAATTCATTTTTACCGCTATATATATATATATATATATATAACTTGGATATAAGGGCTCCTATATAATCTCTCATTTAAGATGAGAAATATCTCTCATAGGAGCATCTCCCTATATATAATAATATTTGATGATATTTTCAGCTGAAAAATAGCAACACAAAGTTGACAAACCTTACTAAGTAAGCAAGTGAGCAATTTCTGATATGATCTTATGATAAATTAAAATATAAAAAACAATTACATTTTACTTGTCCAAAGACGTTTCTTATAGGCCTAGATGAATTAGTCCATCCTAAAGGGTTAGAAACCCTCTGATAACGGAAAAAAAAAAACATTTACTAGCCCTAGAGTGATACTGTAGAACAAAGTGGAAAGTTTAAAAATCTTCAAATTACAAGACTTCTGGTCACCAACAAATGGTGGCATTGCCAAAACAATGCTTATGCTACACGTACAGATGCTTCTTCCCAGCATCTTCGTATTATTCTATGCTTACAAAGTAATGGCGACCCAAATCTTCCATTTGGCACCATTACTTTTACTAGTAATGGGCCCCACTCCCACCATCCTGTTTGACTTGGTAAACCTAACCCAAACAGTACAGCAATCTGGTCTGTAAAATATAGAGAACAAGACCCCTTTCCCATGCCTCCACGTGGACGTTGCTAGAGGAATTACGTTACGTTTCTTGCTGAAACAGCTTATAAAAAAATGATGATAAGTATTCATTTTTTACATAATTTTATGTGACCCGGACATGGCACTAGTCTACGCTGATAGGGACCATAATTGGGTGGGTCCCAGGTTTTGATAGCTAGGGAACGAATAAAACTGAAATGGATGCGTTGGTTTTACATTTGGAGATTGTGGATTGGAAGGTTAGGTTAGTTTGTGAGAGTGATATTTTAATTTGGTTTGTGTAACATGACTGGCATGTTGATTGATTTGAGTGGCCCTAAGAAGAATTATATTAAACATGCCCTTTGATTACGCTGGTTTCTGTTTCTATTAAGGGGCCAGACATTGATGAATTTGATCTTGTTTATGAATAATTAGAAATGTCAAACCAACCCCCACCTTTTATTAAAAGATTTGGACTGTCCAGTTTTAATCTCATTTGAATATTGTTATCTTCTATTGATTTAATCACAAAATATAAGAACCCATGAAGTCATTAAACTTTGAGAAATTGAAATTAAGGGTTAGAATCATTCGATCCAACTAATATCGAGCCCACCTTAATCCATATATCCAAATCTGATCGTTCTTACTATCCTTGATTGTCAACCGTAAGCACGCATGACCCAAAGGAGAACATCTCTTACTATCCTAAATTCAACCCAACTTATGTACCCTAAATTGTATTTCGGGCTATTTTACAATTGGATTATAATTCAGTGAACACAAACCCACAAGAGTTTAAACGGGCAAAATTAAGTGTACAACCCTTATTTCTAAAATGATTCCAAAATAAGTATCCAAACGCTCTTAATTTCAGAGATACCTCAACCCTAATTTTGTGGGTTAGGTTTGGATCTAGATCAACGGGTTTTGACCATTTTCGTAAATTTCAGAGAAAATGAAAGTACATAAACACCGTTGAGAGATTTTCACCTGCGAGAGTCTGCATGCATAGAGTTGGACCCTTGCAATAACCTAAGGTGTGATTTTAAGCACCGGACATGAGAAAATCTCACATGCACCATTTACATGGAACTTGAAATTTATCCTACTAGTACTGTTTGCAAGACAGTTAGATGTCATTTTGGAATTGATTTTGATTCAAATGAATAGGGTTTAACAAATTGATAAGACACATCCTGCAAACCACAGGGACCTCAAAAGAAAAAAAAATGTTATCAAAAGCCAGGGATTATAGAAATTTAGTAGAGTTGGCTTTCAGTATTTAAGAGGAAAATTTGGCTGCTAACTAGGCTAATTTCGAAGTTGCAAACTCTGTTGTAGCTTGTAGGGTCTGTCTGCTTTCAATGCCTTGTAAATCCACATTTCATCCGATGGTGAGTATTATTTTGATCGATGTGTTATCAAGGCCCTAATATCACCATTACGTGGGAGTTGCTGTTATGATTTTCCTGCTAATTAATCCACAATCAACAAATCTACATTTAACTTAAAGGCAATGGAGAACAGCTAATTACCCTAGTGCTAATGAGCAGTAGTTCTCATTGGGAGGCCCGAGCTTTAAATTTGCCTACCCCCTCGTTGCATGTGTGAGTCCCTGTCACCTCGCATGTGCAATCGAGTCTCATAGGCCCAGCTGCTTAGCTAGGATGCTTAAAAGGAAAAAAACACTAAAAGGCAATGCTACTCTTGTACTTAGCATATATAAAATAATTTTAAAAAAAAAATGTGTATGAGAATTCAATTGAAAGGTAAGTTTTGCAGCAATATTTTCACAAAAAATGAAAGGTAAAAATGAAAGCATTTTGTGGATATGTGCTAATATGATGTTTAGTGTAAAAATTTTGTATGAAAAATCTTGATACACAATTATTAGGATTTTAAGATCCGAAAGGGTCAAGATGACTTTTTATTTGAGGAAACATGCACTCTTTTCCTCCTCTCTCAATCACTGTGTTAAGGAAAAGAATTATGAATTCCATAAATGTAGATTTTGTCCTGAACATGTTCATGGAAAAAGTACAGCCCAAATTCTGCGGACCATGGATTGACAAGCGTATGCAATTACATGCTCAAAGTGTTTAGCCAACGGAGAAAATTCAGTCTCAAACCTTGACCAGACTCGGCGAACTTGACTGATACCATTCAAATCAACCACGCAACTGAGAAAATATATTCAGTCCTTCATAGTTTTTTACTCGATTTAGTTGACTCATGGTCAAGAATCAATGACAAGTCAATAAAAATTATTAGGAATTAGGAACTAACTTTCAGAAGCTATTAGAGTTTTTTTTTTTTTTTATTGATATCAATCTTCCAGCAAAAAATATATTGTTGTTACTTTTTTTTATATCTCATTATGTTTTAAAACCAAAGCTAATTTAAAATAGAGGATTTTAAACTATGAAGGGCTAAGTTTTTCAATTATGGAGGATTTTAAATTATGAAAACCTGAAATTTTCAGTCAGGTCCTTAGGCTTCGATTAACCCGCTTAATCTAAGGTCAATTAACAATCCTTCCAGTTTTTTCTTGGTACCCCAGCCAAAGGAGTTGGGATCCAAGAGAGAGCTAACCTGCAAACACATGAAAAAGGAACCCACATTAGTGGGAAGAAGTGACGAACCTGGGGTTTAAACCCCAGGCAACTAAGTTAGAATCGATCCTCCTTACCACTCGCGTAAAGAGCCGTTCTTAACAATCCTTCCAATTGGATGGAGACTTCAAATTTATGAAATTTAGTCAAATATGTATCGAAAAGCAAGTATCTGATGCCAATCTCCATCCAAATTTTCAGAGCATGTTTTGTGTGACGTAAGATTCAACACCTCAAGGAAATCTTGTTCGATGTGGTTATGATAAAACAGATTCCAACACAATGAAGTGATTTTTCAGTGCCAAGGGGAATCAAATTAAAACTTTCTCCTTTTCATATGAAATGCACTGCACAGGATGTCGCAGACAAGAAACACAGGCCCATATGCGGCCCAAGCCCAACATGCACCCATGTAGTCATTCGGGCCAAACCGGGCTTTCTTACGATTGTTTGGACAAATTACACTTACATTACAAGCATTCCTTATTCAAGCCCGGCTGGGCTTAGGGTTTTCTACCACTTAATTCAAGCCCAGCCCAAAGCAAGATGTGCCCGGATCGGTCATGGGCTGGCCCGGCACATGAACACCCCTACTTTGGAGGCGAGAGCGCTTAAGTTCATGTCCTGCCCAGCGGAAAAAAAAAAGAGAAAGAAATTAGAAAAAAATGATGGAACACATACCGCATGGCAAAAATCAATTATATGACCTTTAACATTATTTAGGGTAAAACCATACACTTGGCCTTGACCCAATTAAACCCTAAGTGCGATATGGTTTAGACCCAAACACAAGTGGCCTTATCTTTCATTTTCGCCTGGGTTTGTCACAATATATCTTGAACAAGAACAACACACTACAAATGAATGTGTACAGCGAACAGAAAGCCAGAAATCAAAGTATTACCCAAATAATCTTTCCCTAATTGCAGGTCCCAGTGACCTGAACCCACGATCCTACCATTGTGGGACCGATATATTAATGACAATGGTTGGAATGAAAAGAAGCACCATTCTCTTTTTGAGCCATTGTTGTGCTCAGTTCTGCAAGAATTTTCAGGTGGCATGCACCAATTCTTAAGTTATGTAGCATGCCAATCACTAGCGGGAGAGATTGACATATCTCAATTATAATATATTAAGATAGAAGGTTTTGGATTCAATTTTAACTGTACTTTATATTTTGACTGTAAGTTATTTTCGGTTTTATCACTATATATGATGACAAAAGTCTTCATCACGTGAACCAGTACAGATAACAACCACACAGATATACCTTTCCCAAGTCAGATTTCTTTTTGGTAATGGAGTTATTTATTAGTGAGTAATAATTTACATTTAAAAAGCCATATCATATTTTAATTCACTTATTTTAGCCCATGTGGGAGCTTTTACGTGCATGAATATGGGTCGTAGTCAAGCTTTCCAAATGTGTCAGTTACGTTGGGTTAATTTGTTATGGATTTTTTGGTTGTATCATTGAATAAAATGTGGACTGAAAACTGAATTGGATGGCGAGTTATCTTCATGTGCTAAATTTATTTACTTTTTAATACTATGTATCTGATAGAAATGGTTACTAGAGTTTTCTCTTCTGAGCAGAGTCTCATTTATCAAGCAACGGTTCATTGCCCTCAATATTAATTACTGAAACTGAGATGATTGTTGGCCAAGATCTTGTTGAGTGGCAGATCCGTGTAGCATATGGAGAACCACTTCTCTTGACACAATCAGAGGTCCCTTTATCAGGTAGTTTCTATCTGCAGAGTGCCATCTCAAATAGGATGTGCACAGTTTCTTGTGCAGGTCCGTGGAGTTCGAAATAATCTAAAAGTCATGAGGATAGGAAGTTTCTATGTCAAACACGGCAGTTGTCAATTAATTATATTAAGAGAGAAACTAAGAGTTAATAGTCACACTTTAGTCCAAAGTATTGTTCAAAAAAAAAAAAGAAGGACAAGGAAAAAAGAAGAAAAAAATTGTTCCCCACTTCTCCTGGTGGATCTTCCCAATCCGTCGGGACAGGATGAGCATGATGCATTGAATTTTCTTTGATGATCCTTTACAACTAAGGTGTAAAATGATGACCCATTACAACTAAGGTGCGGCTATTTCATCTCTCAGTTGCTAAGTTCGACCATTTTCTTAATAAAATGTGAACTGAAAACTGGGTTGAATGGTGAGTTTTTTTTTACATGGTTATCTTACTCAACAACATCATATAGTTTACAAAGAGTTTTTGAGAAGAGGCCTTATTACCATTAGGTTCAAATCATGTGAGAAAAAGACCCACACAGACCTACAAAAGATGTTTCTCATTGTGACATTTTGTCAAACAACATTTGCACATAGAACCGACAGAAAAAACCAATAAATGCAAGAATGCTATGTCTTTTTGGGGACTATGTAGCATGTTTGTAAATCTCAATTTGTTTGTGATTCATAATTTAAGAGAAAAGGTCGAATGAGGATTCATTAGTTTCATGATGCTTGTAATGATTATAAAATTAAAACTGTTACAGAGAGATGATGAAAATAATCAAGCTATTTGTTCTGATTTCATTGCGGCATTCTGTCAAACATCATAACAGGCAATAGTGTCACTTCCTTTCTCACAATTATTGGGTCATTTTCCACTGCATACCATTTTTTTATAAGAAAGGGATTGTGATACAACATTGAATAAAATGTAAACTAATCCCATCCTCC
Source organism: Camphora micrantha (assembly GCA_003546025.1). NCBI lineage: Eukaryota > Viridiplantae > Streptophyta > Magnoliopsida > Laurales > Lauraceae > Camphora > Camphora micrantha. Next base: position 66,505,173 of record QPKB01000002.1, read on the forward strand.
CTATTTCTAACATACATATAATTCTACCTCTTCCTGCATATCCGTGATTAGCACGGGTTTCTTTGCTAGTCCATGAGTTGCTTGGGCCCCAGACAGGCGCACAAAAATAAAAGCATCATAAACACTTTCACTTCTTTCTGTTTTTTTTTTTAAATATAGTTTGTTTTCATGATAATATTGGTAGTCAAATTCTCCATAACAGTGAGATTAGAGTCAAATTGGGGTGACGAGGTAGGGATCATGATCTAAATCAGATCATGCCAAAAGCTTGTCCAAGCCTAGCTATGTAATTAATGAGACAAATATTCAGACCCAAACCTAATCTCCAGGAGTGAAATTTAGACCCAGGTTTAACCTGATTTTCAATATATATATTCCCCATATTGTGATAAATATGTTGGTTTGATTTTGCCCTTTAAGCGTATAGGCCCAGGCCTGATCCAATTAACATTCCGGCCAGAAAAAATAGGCCTGAAACACAAAGCCCACATACCCATTTCAACTAAATTATTTTCTCCTCCTTTTCTATGTATACATACAAATGACACCGCTTGTCTGATGGAGTTGGATACACGAGAGTTCATTGTAAAATGGGCCAATTTATTTGTATATGTAAATCATTTTATAAGGGTGAGGTTTGAAATTTTAATAGTACACATTAAAATTTATATATGTGAATCATTTATACATATAAATCAATATAAACCAAGATATACACGTGTAAAACGTTAAACATGAGTACAGATGTTAAACATTTGTGATAACATGTGTTACACTTTCATGGGCCCAGGGTTTTGAATCTACTATTATTACTTCTAAAATGAGATCACTTTCATTTAGCAACTATAACTTGTTTCTACCACTTGCTCTTGAAATATTCTTACACTAGGATTCAACTTTGATTAGATTCTTTTCAATTTTGACTTTTTCTAAATTGAGCTCCGTTACAAAGCTAAAAAATTAAAGGTTAAATGGTATTTAAACTCCAGACCTTTTGCCCTTTTAAATGACTAACCTCCACTGTACCACACAATATCAATATGGAATTTTTTTAACATAAAAAAGTTAAAAGTAGTTAGAGCCTAGTTAGAGCGGGGACCCTATCCATGTGGGTTGTGCCCGTGCTTAGCACCATAAAGTTGGCATTTACTCACCCTACTGTTCAGAATTCGAATATTGAATATGCCGCATTTTTTCACTTAGATAAGCCTTCTTTCCGCTTGCGTGGATTGTCACTTAAAATTGATAATTACTACCCATAAAGGCAGTTTGCAGGTGGAATCTTTCCTTGGGTTGATCCAGACCATTCAATGATTGGCCCACCAGAATGAGCAATCTTGGCCATCATTTTTGTCCCTCCCACAAACTGATCCATCTGGGGACTCAAAAGGACATGTTCTGTCAGCAAAGCATGCAAATCATGTGCAGCGGAAAGTAGTTTTTTAAACAAGAAATTCCTATGTGAGCTGGAGTGCGAACATGGAGAAGCAGAAGTCGATGGAGATGGGAAAGCAGCAGCAGCAGCAGCAGCCGGAGGAGGAGGAGAGCTCCCACTACAATCGCGGCGGCCTCAACAACCTTCCTCCACTTCGCTGCATCGTCAAACTCGGTCTGTCTCTTCTTCTTCTTCTTCTTCTTCTTCTTCTTCTTGTGAACAATAAGTTGTATGTTTGGATCTGTGTGTGTTTTTTAATCCTGTCATTATTAATGCCTGCCATCTGTTTGATGAAATTACTTTACATACTCTTTCTCTGTTTCTGCTTTTCATGAAAACGGAAGGATTTCACATGACGGTTATTGATGAATTGCACTGAAAACCATATGGGTTAAATCCTTCCTTGGGATCTTGTTGGGTTTTTGTTGTTTATGGAGTTTGACTATTTGTTAATATTTTTCTCTGATGACTATGCATTAATAAGGGGAAAAGATATTTTCCATCCATCGGCAGAAGTCATGTTCATCATCATCATAGCCTTAGTCTCAACCCCATTGATCTGGGTGGTCAGCTATATAAGTGATACTTTTCCACTAGAGCCTATATAAAACCATCTTCATAGATTAGAAATGGTCAATAATACTATACATTGCATGAAGCAACAAGTGGACAAAATCCGAGTTGAAAGGGTTTTTTTAGTTGATGGCATGGTCTGTCATATGTCCAATTGCTAACAAGTATTAATGGCTCTTCGTGGGCCAAAGAAGTAGTCTTAAAAGGTACTCATTCCATTGGAAGGGTTGCCAAAAAACTTGAAACATAGAGTTGGTGATGATATACCTGATGTTTTACAACTCTTGCTAGGAGAAGCGAGTTCAGGAAGTGTGTAATTTGAGCTCTTAAATATCATCTGAATATTTTTGTGGAGGTGAAAAGATCTGGGCAATGATTCTGATACGATTTTGTTTGTCTCTTTTATTTCTTCTGTTTTAAGTGTAGTGTTGGTTGTTGATTGCCATTTACAGTCATTGACACAACACAATGGAGAATGGGAAATAGAAAGGGGGCGAGTGGGCGTGTTGGGAAAGAATGATCTCCTTGGGTTTTTCACATGTTGATGCTTGTTCCAATGTTTTGACCTAGGTGGTGCTGCAATCACTTGCAAACATGAAATAGAAAAGACAAATGAAGAAAATCTTAGAACGGTGTCTTCACAGCTGAGACAAGCGATGATGACAGAGAGCTCTTCTGCAAAGGTTTCTGGAATGGATTGGAGCAAGGGGCTTGGAAATTTAGAAGTTCCGACAGCAGATGACTTTGAAAAGAACCCTATGTTAAACGCAGGCAACTTTGTTATTGTCCATGGAGCAGGTTGGCTGCAGTTCTATCTGTATTTTTCTGTGTTATAGAACTCTTATATTTTTCTTTTCTCTCTTTTCATCATTAGGGTTTTCTTGAGCAATGTCTCCTTGAATGAGAAATGGTAAAAAAAAAAAAAAAAAGCAGAACGTTGAGGCTTTAGGTAGATGAACTACAACAAAGAGTTGAAGCTTAAAATTTAATTGAGCACTAGTGAAGTCCTTGTGTTCACATTGCTTCTGAACAGGTTATTCGGGGTTACTCCACAGTCCATGGTACAGAGTGTGCATGTGTCCACTTTTATGGTTATCATTATTCTCATTTCTGTGCAACTTCACAAGTAATTGTGAGCTGCATGATATTTTGGTCCCCTCATCTCAAGTTTTCCAGACTGACACACCTATGTCATGGCATTTCAAACTCAAAATACATATGTATTAGCTACTTCCAAGTTGAAGTTGTTTCGTATTTGTATATAAATAAGGCTCAAGGTCTAGGATGATGATGATGATATTGTCAAACTTTTCTTTTACAAGGATAAGGCTCCAAGAGGTTGGTGAGACCAATGGTATGATTAGTGAAGTATGCTTGATCATCTGAGGAGATCTCACCTCAGAATGGTTGTTACAGCTACTAGTTTTTTGAACCTTTTATATGGGTAGTTGACACTCATGTCATGTTAGGTTCTTTTGGGCACTTCCAAGCAAGTAGATCTGGGGTCCACAAAGGAGGGTTGCAGTTGCCTTTTGTTAAGGCTGGCTTTGTGGCTACTCGTATTTCTGTAAGTCTCTTATAAAATCTTATGCTTGCTATTGTTGTTAGGCTTTCCTTTCGCTTCCTGGTATTCTTTGGGGTTTCTTACTTTGCCTGTAGCAAGTCTGAATGTATTTTATTGAGATTCTTGTTGTGCACTCTTAATGAGTTCATTAATAGCAGTTGCAACATAATTATGTAACTTCTTTTGGTTGGCTAAGTCTAATATATTGATGAAAAGTGGATAACATGGTAAACCATTCGGTAGCATGTTCCCTTGTTTCCTTTGTCAATTTTGCGGCTCGATGGCTTATATTTGAATTATTGCAACTTTGCTACTACAATTGTTTTTATTATTATTCAATAGCTATAGAAACTTCTATTTAATGTAGAATCTTTTAGTTTGTGAAAGCCTCTCCAGATGTGGTGATGTTGGTGATGTTGAATAACATATATAAATATGATTGAAACCCAGTGATGGGCATTTACTCTCCTTGTTTCCTTGATTTGACAAAAGTTTGACTTTCTTTTGGCTGACAATAAAATTTTCATTGTTAAAAAGAAAATTAAAACCAGACAAGAAGGAAAAAAAAAAAAAGAAAGAACAATTAGACAACATGAAGGGATCCCTCAAAACTTCTCTGGCAATAGAATTAGCATGTTCATTTGCCTTTACAAGTAATGAGAAAATATCTCCTCCAACAGAAGAAAGGATTTGTTAGTCCCTTTAATTGCTTAGCCAATACACCGAATTGATTTCAGACTTATTGTTCTACATTGTCTTATTGCCTAAATCCATAGATCTTCCTACGACAACGAGTGACTGATATTTTTTAATTTGTGTTTTTATTAGTTGGTGAGAGATTATATGTTGGATCTTTATTGCTAGTTTGCTACTATTTCAGGTAACATCACTCAATCTTGAGATCGTGAGGGCACTTGCACGAGGTATGGATTGAAGCATGTACCTTTTCCTCTTATTTATTAAGATGTAGTTCAATCTATTTAGACATTCATTATTTAGATTTCCCTAGTATATCTGATTTAGGTTTTCAGTTCTTCTTCTTTTAGATTGTCTATTGCTCTTCTAATCAGATGCTTTACATTGTCCAAGTATATTCATGTATGAGTATGTGCATCCATATAAAGTATGTTATTACATATTTACATATAACATACCCATCTAGTTTTTAAATGGTATTACATATTTACATATAACATATCCATCTAGTTTATTGTAAAAGAAACATTGGATGCCTTCCATCCTACAATTTGTCCAGGTCTAAGTATAAACCACAGGCTAACACAACTTTCCTCCTTTTCCCGGCTTGGGATTTGCACACGATGGAGTACTAACTTGTGTTGCGAGGATAAGGTAGTAGACAGAATGGGGTGACAATATGGAAGTAGAAGCAACATGTTAGTTTGTGAGGAAGCAGAGAACTCAGCCTTAAGAAGGGATGAGTAGAGAAATAGAACTCACAAAGGCAATTGCAGATACATGGGATAAAATTTTTATGATGATGATGATGTTCGAATTTAGAAAATCAAGCTGTGACTGAGTTGTTTCTCTGGTTATATAAACCATATGCAGCAGATAGTTCATCTAATGGGACTTGCATCTATGAAAACTTATATCCATCTAATGGGACTTGCATCTATGAAAACTTATATCCTGCTATGAGCATTTCAGGGATAACTTTTTGGGTGATAGATAGCTTTATGGAACTGGTTAAAATTAAAAATAAGTACACCATACAAATTTTCCGCTTTAAATATGGTTTTCATTAGCACCTCTCCCAGGACTACCACTTCTCAGGCAAACTCTCCAAATTCATCTTGTGTTTCTTTTGTTAAATAATCTTAATATGAGCCTCATTTCCCTATCCATTTGTTTAAAGTTTTGTTCTGCTCTTTAGACTGCATTCTATAGTAATTCTTTTAAATTTTTCTTAACTGGGACAACTTGATGTTTGGGGGAGGGAGACAAGAAAATTACCTGAATCTGCCACAGAATGGTTTCTTTGGCAGAAACTTTATAATTGAAATTGAATAAACTCTAGCAGGGAATGGTGTTGCAGATCTAATCGCGCCAATCTCCAGACCGTGGACACCTCTCTTGGTGGAAGAATTATTATTCTATGAAGAAAATGACTGAGATGGTTGGGCATGTAACCCTAGAAGCTTTTATTCCTCATTTTATATAAAATATTAGTATTGGAGTGTGTTTCAGTGGCTAAAACTAATTTGCATCAGTTTGTTCTATTCTACACACTGCCAGTATCTCTTGTTTATGAACCAATAAATGATGGTTATTATGCTAGGGGTTGGATGGTATTTTGAACATGCTTTTAAATCTTGATTCCTCAAGAGAACTCAACATGTTATGAGCTATGTTTGTGGATTCTATAAACATTGTGCTCTAATTTTGAATCAAGGGTATGATATGGATGCCCCTGTTAATGAGCTTCATAAACAAAGACCAGTTTGACCGTATCATATTTCATATTATTTGAGGACCTTTATTAACCGTATCACATTTCATGTCATGTGCCGATACTGATGTGTTATTTTAGATTTCTTTTCTTTCCTTCTTTTTTCTTTTTCTTTTTTTCAAGTGGCTGTTCTTTTGAAACATTAAACCTTGCTGAGAAAATTAATTCTTTTGAATATACTTTCTGCATGTGTATAAATGGTTTTATTGTACAATTCCCAGAATTGATGCCTGTTTACTTATCCATTTGTTTAATGCTTACCATGATCAATGTAACTTACGTTAAAATGTTATAGCTGTAGACAGTATATGCAAGCCCAATTCAGCAAGTCCAGCCTGATACAGTTTTCTGTTATTATGCAGAAGGAATACCATCTGTTGGAATGTCACCATTTGCTTGTGGATGGTCAACTTGGGAAAGAAATGTTAGAAGCATCCAGAAAGCCTAATTTATTATGTTATTTGCAACATTAATTTTTTTCTCATCTGCATAACATTAATTTGATCAGTGTATGTATATATGAATTCATTCAAAAAAAAAGTATATATATATATATATATATGTGAATTCATGTACAGTCTATTAATTTGTTTTTCTGGCATTTACTTTTATATGAGATATGTCTATGATCCAGGAAGACCGAGTTTATGACAACGTCTTCGATCCATAGCAAAGAGATTATGAGTCTTGAAACTATGACACTTTTTTTTTTCTTTTATTTTGCAGATAGCTCATGCTGATATTTCTCAGCTGTCCAAAACTATTGACTGTGGTTTTGTCCCTGTAAGTTTGATTTCGTGTGTCTAAAATCAATTTGCTAGTCCATTTCAGTCATTTACTTTTGATTTGATGTTCTAGGCAACTTTGATTTCTTTAATTTTTTTTTTTTTTCTTTTGTTTTTGTGTTACATGGTGGCTTTTCTGTTGAATAATCCATTTTTAAGAAGAGGCCTCTTTAGTCCAACATCAATGTCCATTTTACACCTCTTGGTATTATATTTCCACTCCATTGCTTTTGAGGTTTCAAAACTGTAGCTGATTTATGAAAGTCTTGGACTCAATTCTTCTCAATGCATTTTGAACAATGAATATATAGAAGGGATCATATGTAGAATTATACTCATGATTAATTCTTGCTATTTTTTGGCAATGTCATACCTCAGCTTGAGGTGATTGGCATCTTGCACAATGCCATATGACTTTTGTACCATTCCTTCTGTCAAGCAAGCACAGGGAAAGAAAGGAATTTGACAATATTAATAATCAAATCTCACTTAAGATGCACCGCATCTAGCCAATAAAACAATTCTCATTTCAGCCTAACAAATTTAACAGCTCTAGTGTGATTAATACTACATGAACTGTTTGCTCCATGGCTACTGCATACTCAATAGATTCAGATAAATTTGTAACAACATTAATAAAAATTGCATAATCATACTTATTAGAAAGACAGAGTTAATGATTTTGTATTTGTAAATACCAAAACCCAATGGTTATACTAATACTAATGCTACTAATGCTAATTATTGGATTTTACAAATCATAATTAGTTATAAAATAATTAGTACTAATAATAGTGAAATACTAGTTACCAATAAAAAAAAGTATGCAGTGGAAAATGACCCAATAATTGTGAGAAAGGAAGTGACACTATTGCCTGTTAGTACAAACTTTTAGCTGTTTTTCTGACACTCGAGCGTTTCAGCCAATGTTAAAGAAAAAAAAAAAAGAAAAACACTTGCCTCAGAGTTGCAGATTCTTTATCCTGAATTTTACTATTTAAAGAAAAATAGCAAACAAAGTTTTCATCACTCATTCAAGTTCAGTGCAGAACCCAGAAGACTAAATGTGTCCAGCCTGAGCTTTTTATTGTTGATTTTAATCTTAGAAACTTGGTAGCTTAGCACGGTGAAAGAGACATCTTGATAACTCTTTGCTTTTCTAGGTTTTGCATGGAGATGCAGTGTTTGACGACCTACAGGTTCATTCTATTTAACTTGATAAGTTCCTGAGTATATTTTTACTTGTTTGAAGGAGATTAGGTCGTATTGTGGTAATTTACAGCAGTGCAAGTTACCCAAATGGTCACTTAATAATTTTTTACCAAGTGATTGCTGCTATATTTTGTTATCTGTTACTGACAGTACACTGGGTTAAGTGAGCAGGGTTGCACCATTTTGAGTGGCGATGTGATTATACGCCATCTTGCTCAGCTGCTTCACCCCAAATATGTTGTCTTCCTTGTATCCACAGTTTTGGTCATGATATATGTTTTTGACAGTAATTGTTGATATTATTTTCTTTGTATTTGACAATCACTTGGTTTAATCATTGTGCTGGTCTGAATGTGCTGAACCATTTTTTCATACTTTCCTTTATATTGAACAATATAGACTGATGTTTTAGGAGTATACGATCGGCCCCCACAAGACTCTAATGCAGTGCTGCTAAAAGAGATTGGTGAGCATTGACATGCACAGCAATTTAAGTCACATGCTTCTCCATTTTTTTCGTACTTAAATTTTCCTTTTCACCTTGCCATTTCACATAGGCACTGGCTTTTCAATTGGCCTATCTTGTTATGATTTTACTTTTTAGGAGTTGGGATTACAATGGTCCTGGTAGAACTGATTTCAAGTTTCAAACTGTCACAGCTGTAGATGAAGATGGGAGCTGGTCAATTGTGAAACCCATACTCGAGACTAATAAAGGTGGAGCTTTACTTTCATTTGCACATTGTCCTTTTTCTATGATTTTTCTATGGAAAAATTCCACTGACAAGTGACACTAAGAGCATGGTCCAGTCTATCTCCACCTTTTGTGCATTACATATGGCATGTCTGTACAGTGATGCAAGCCATATATCGAATGGGTGCCACCTATGATTAGCCAATAACTAAAACCTTGCATCAGTTGAGTTTCCTTTTAATCAATTCATTAATGGGATGTCAAACCATTCCTATTTTTGTCTTTCTAGGGGACATGTTCTCCTATGACTACTGCATATACAGTCCAGCACTGTAGGGCCCACTTGGGCCACCTTTCTGTGCAGCCCCTTTGATACTCTTTCCATCCCATGATCCAGCATCAGGCCCAATTTGACACTCATTGAACCGTCACTCACCAATGGATCGAATCTCAAAAAAATCAAGGTTAAGATGCCATTAAACTAGTAAAGCCAATTTCAGTGTCTTTTGGCTATTTCAGCAAAGCATTCTCATCCATCTCGATGGTGTCTCAACAGTTGAAATCAGAGTGGCATCTCACGATACAACTGGAGGGATGGCAACCAAAATATCAGAAGCAGCAATGATAGCAAAACTTGGAATCGATGTCTACATAGTGAAGGTAAGAATAGTTCGAGTTACCCAATTATGGCTTGGGTAGGTCTCATACACCTTTTTACTTAAAATTGGAGTGTCACACTTTCTTGTGACACCCATTTTGAAGTGTCTTGGGTAACAGATGGAATATCTGCAATTTGATGATACCAACTCTCAATCAACATATAGGTAGTAAGCTCACTCCCTTTTTTATACAGGCAGGTACCAGTCACTCTTTGAGAGCTCTTACAGGGGAGATAACCAGGTCCATTCCTGATGACTGGCTTGGAACAGTTATCCGATTCTCCAAACAGACCAATGCAACTGATTAACCCTTTGGAATGGAAAGATAGAATTGGTTTCTTAACCAACCTCTACAAGTGACCTGATTAATAATTGCAAAACTGAATCATGATATGAATGTATGATTGGTGAATTTATAGTACAATAAAAAAAAAAATTAAAAACAGTGAATGGTATTATTTTCTCACCGACCACACCATATAATTTATCTCCCCTATTTTTAGGTAAGCTGTATGAGCATGTGCAAGCAAAGCTTTGGTTGTTTAGGAGGTCTGCTTATGTGATTGTGTACTCATCATGATATATATTTTTGCATGTAGATTTTTTGCGTAATGATGAATTTTTTTTTTTCCATGCTTCTACATCTTACTAAGGGTTCCATGGCTTTTTTCATCCCCTTGTTACAACTTCCTTGCCTTATCCTAAATGTCAGCCTCGGAAGGAGTATGGTTTCGTATTCATCAACCTACATAAAAATCTTGATGTGCCCATTCCATCAATGTGGGCCCACTGGTTGATTGTTGAGGTCATTGATTGATGAAGCTCTTCTGAAATGCCACAGAAGATATTCAAAATAAAAAATCAAGCTTTCTCGTATTTATGCTTAACTTGGTAGAGGTGTTAGGAAATGGGTTTAAATTTTGAGTATGATAGTGATCTCATGATACGGCAGGCTATGGTCGTGCCATTTTTGCTTCGGTAAAACAATCAAACATCCCCTCTCCACACATTCATCCAAGCATCAGGATCTTAACATTTTTAGTCGTTACGATCATATGCTATGCTTTCGAAAGAGATCATGATAGTTTTGATCTAGTGGGTCATTAACATTGATAGAATAAAAAAGAGTGGGATATTTTGGCGATGATCATTAGTAAAGCACGAATGGCATTTTGGCAGGATATCAATCAAGATCAAGAGGTTTAATTCGATAGGACAAATTGCTCCCTCATTTCTTAAAAGTCTGAGGTAAATGTAAAATATGTATAACATCTTAGTCTACCATTTGAGAAATATATAGTCTGGATCACTTGCCCATGGACTCCCCTTCAAATTGAACGCATCTTAATGAATGAAGGCAAAGTATTTCTTGACTATTTGATTTGCTTCTCCAAATCCATCAACATAGTCAACAAACACTAGAGGCCTCAAAGCCGATACAGATGAAAAGCACTAGTCTCCAAATGAAGATCTCTTTTTAGCGGAAAGTGGGACTAGTGCCTTTGAAATTAGGTGGTACATCTGTCTCTCAACTAATTCCGTGTCATGTGGACCATAATCAAATACTAAACTCAGCGAGGGTTACCTGAACAAGATGCTACATGGGGACGTAATTCATCCATGGTTGATCCTTCCTAATAGCCCTCATGAATGGAGTGGATCATTCTTAAAAGCGTGCTATGTTTCTGCTAATGGGTACTGTTGGAATAATAATCATTGTCAAAATAAAATTTATAAAAAAAAATATAGCTTAAAGAAACGATTCGAATTTAGTTCAAATGATGATTATTATTCATATTTGTATCCATTAGTGAGTGTAAAAGGGAGTTGAATTTGTCATGGGGTGTCTTAAAGCGGTGGAAAGCCTCTTATGCAAATCTGTACAACTATTATGTATTTTACTTCGTTTATAAGCCTTATTTAGAACAATAACCATTTTGAAACAAACTGCTCTTTTGAAATTGCATCAGTGTTTTTTTTTTTTTTTTAAGATTTCCTACTGATGCCTTCACATCATTATGGCAGCCAGGAAGATTTTCTTCCTAGTATTTTAGGATGGTAGAATTTCTCTTGATTTGCCCCCATTTTTTATGGGATTTTTTGCCCCTTGCCTTGAACGTGACAATGACAAGGTGCCAAATAAAATTGACATTGTCTTTTGTTGACTGTAATGAGAGCTGAGAGAGAGAGAGGGGGTAGGGCGTCAAAAAGAATGGTAGGGTGTCAAGAAATTTCTCCATTGAACTAGCATAGATGTCAACGTAAGCTCTTCTCATATGGCGTCAGTGACTCTTTATAGAGCTAGCCTTTCAAGTTTTGAGACTAACTTGCCTAACATAGACCAACTATTGATCAATCGTTGCTCAATCTTTCCCTATTCATTATTGATCTTCTGGGTGTCAAAATTTTTTATATTTTGTACATACCCTTTTTACATGCACCATTTTTTTTTTTAACACACGTCCAGCCCTTTGGACTAGAATAATCCCTATGAGCACAGGTGAGAAAGTCGGATAAAATTTTTCTATGGCCTCAGTGTAATAATACAGTATAGAACCCACAACCTCTGAATACAAATCATATTCCTAAACCAACTGAACTACTCCACAAAAATTTCACATTTTAGCATATCTTCTATTCCTTACTTCCAAGATTTGTATGCAGTTAGGTTTGTACCACAAACATGCTTGTCATATAAAGTAGTAAGAAATATGAGACTCCTACATGTGCCGTGCACTTTGTGAAGTTCCAAATTGTTTCAAATATTTTGGCCAATCACATTAATTATTTTTGTAACAAATAAAAAAGTAGTTTTTCATACAATGGAGACCACATAACATGTACCAGTCAATTAGTACAAGATTTACTATTGGATTGGACATGTGAAAAATAAAGTTAAATTGTGTTTAACCAATTCGGTAATGAATGTAACTGTAGTTGTACTGGAAATTCATACTGCTACACGAGAGCAAACTGCTCAACTAAGAGATTTTAATCACCCAAACTTGGGCTTCATTGCACAAAAATTCAATTTATTGATGGATATTGCTAATTAATGTTTTAATATTTATTTCTTTTTTAATCTGATGCTTGATAATGCTTCATCTGGAGAAAAGAGCTCAAGCCTTCTGTGGGTAAAAAGGGCATGCCATTTTTTCACTCGGATCGGATGATTGAAAGATAGATCTATATATATCATGTGGTTAATCTTATATAATCACTTTTTTGCGCGCACGGACATCGTCACGAAGTTTTGTACAATATAACATTTGGGGTCTACTTGAGTATATGCTAATTAGAGTGGGCTTTGCAAATGAAAGCTATCGCCATTGATGAGCTTACAAAAATGCATGCCCATTGCCATTGGACATTACCGACTATTAATTTAAGGGCTTTAAAGTTTAACATTAACTCCTTAGCATACTTTGCTACTTTTGATCACTCCATTAGTGGATTCACAATAGACAAGCATTTAATCGACTCATAGAGTGCGGCGTTTAGGGTTTGGATTGATCATAGGTGCGCCCTATGATGGACATTCCTTTCCAAAAAAGAAAGAAGAAATTGTCCACTTACATATAATCAAAAGGATTTTATCGAAAAAATCCCCTTAGACTAATTGAGAGCTGCATCTGTCATGAGCGGGGATATCGCCGCTCACCTGCGATTGTCCTCACTCATTTTTCTTCTTCTTCCTCCTCCTCCTCTTCCTTCCTCCTCCACTCATTTTTCATCTTCTTCCTCATCCTCTTCCTTCATCAGCGCTACTCGTTTTTCATCTTCCTCCTCCTTCCTCCAACTCCAACTCAAACTCAAGTTCAAACACAAACCTCACATATTAAACGTCACAATAGAGGAATAGGGTAGGGTTTCGTGTTCTACACTCCTTGAGATTTGATGAATTGTGGGTCACGAAGACAAAAAATGCAACTAGGATCTCCACGTGCTTGCTAGAAGGTGAAAAGAGGTGGAGGAGGAAGTATTGCAATCGATGGGGAGCGCCTAAGACCAGTTGCGTTGATATCGATAGAGGAGGTGAGGGAAAAGAGGAAGATGAAAATTGGGAAAAATGAGTTTTGATTGATTGTAAGAAGGCAAGATGGACGGAGGTATCTCCTATCGGAAAAATTGAAAAAAACTAAATCAAATCAGGCCTGTCTGACTACTACACTGCATGGAGACTTTCTAGGCCCCTTTTGAAATGAGTCCATGGAGATTTTTTTCGATAAAATCTTCTTGAATCAATATATTTTATAATAAAATCAGATGACTATTCAGATGGAGGCATGCCATACGGTTGACCCGGTGTGCGGTTGACCAGAACCTGACCTGTAAACCAGTCTAACATTTGGAATGGTCTTATACCATGATCTGCGTGGTATCTCAATGGTGGGCCAGAGTGGCACAACAGTTCAAAGATCTTGCCTTTAATTGTGGGCCCAGTTAAAATATTCTTTAATGGTGTGGATATCCCTTGAGTCTTTCACCCAACAGGACTATCCCCCGTGTTGTGCCCGCTAAATTCATACAAATGGACACCAATCTAATTTGAGGCGGTTTCAAACACAAGACGTGAGCCACGCCCTATGCTTTTGGAGATAAAGTCGTTCATTATTCTTCCCTTTGGCTTAAGAATCCTGTTGGGAAAGTATCGAATTTTATGAGGTTCATGCGTCTGGGATTCTAGTTGAATTGTGCCAACAAAAGGTAAAAAAAAAAAGAAAAAAAAAAGGTGGAGATACTGATGTTATTATCGTACGGTGAGATATTTAAATTTTTTGGAATATTAGTGGAAATAGTTACATGAAATAAAACAATTTTTTTTTTATTTTTTTTTTTGCTACCTGAAGGTTCCCCATCCTTTGGAAAGGACTAATCCCTCCGGGCCCAAAGGGAAGTCGGGTAAACTCCCCTCTAGTGCAAGTGTGGTAGTGCAATTTCAAACCTACAACCTCTATGTGCAAACCTTGGTCCTAGGTCAACTAAGTTACCCCTTAGGATTTAATTTAAATTAAAATAAAAAACAATGTGACTTTATGTTAAAAAATGGGTTTCATGTATATTTTATAATTTTATTTTAAAAGTATTGTTGTTTTTATTGAGATGTTCTCGTGATTATTTTTATAATTTATGAGACAATCGAAATGTTAGAGGAAGTTATTGGTTTATGATAGTATTATTGTGATATTTTCAAAAGCCCACGCTTGTTTAGGACATTGCTCTTTATTTATTTTTTTTAATGAAAAATAATCTCACAATATCAAAAAATGTCAATTCATTTGCAACATATATGGCCTTTAAATCCTCAAGCGAGCATTCATTGTTTGGTTGCAAGCATTAGGAGATGCGTCTTTCGGAGCATTTGAAGAATTTCAAATGCTGTAAATTAAAGTAAATTCTTAAAAGGGTATTTAACCGGAAAAAACAGATTAGGTGACCACCATACGAAAAAGGTAATTTTAAGTGCCCTTACACCAAATCAGTCATTTTACTTAAATTTTTTTTTTTTTAAACATTCTCTACTAGGGTCCCTATTGACCTTCATTTACAATGTTAATGGTCGATTGAAACACTGCGGTCTATCATAACATTCACAGAACTCTCATTTACTTTGTTTGTAGCGTTTCAATCGACCTTTATTTGTAATGTTATGCGATGTACGCTTATAAATGCATCCCTCATTTCCTATTTTTGGAAAAAACGACTATGTTCGACTTGCTTCCCCTCTGTAGGATATTCCCACCTTTTGAAGACCATTAAACCCAAATGTCGTTGTTTGGTGGAGAACATTAAAATGCATATGCTACTGTTTAGGGCAAATAAATGGAAATATGGAGTTTGTACTTTGCCATAAGACATGATTTTTTTTACTTTTTAAAAACTCTTTTCATAATTCCTAATTGCACATCACCATGGCTTGATGGATGACTGCTAGGAACTACTGTAAATACGCCTGGCAGTTGATGTGGTGTTATAGTCAATGCCGATGAAGAAAAAAGAAACAAATAAAAGAGAAAATCGAGCTTCTAAGTCCTAAAATATATTAACAGGTCAAACACAAGGTCACTAGGGACCCTTAACATAACAAATAAAAAAAAAATTTTTTGATAGGGACGTTAGTAGAGAATATTAAAAAAATTATGTTTTTCCGTAGAATCCTCATCTCAAAATGGTCATGGCAAAAAAGCATTTTAAAATCCACAATTATGAGAATCTTGATAGCAAAAGAAAGGCTAAACCCCAATGAAAAAGAAAATAGAGAATCTCCAAGTGCAACAACTCCATTTATATCAAAGACTTCCAACAAGAGGCATTCCTATTTAAAAAAAAAGAAAAAAAAATCCTCTCAACCTAACCGAATCTCACGTGAGCACCATCAATTCAAGCCCCTTTACCTTTATAGTCTCTCCTTCAAGCCTCTTTACCTTTATAGTCTCTCCTTCCATCTCCTACAATGTATCAACATATGCCCAAAACACTCAATCAACTATTATTCACCCTCGGATTGAAATCTTAATAAAATAATATATTTAAAATTATTAATTTTGACACACGCTTAAAACCCAAAAAAAATAAGCCATTAATAGCATCATGGGAAAATGATGCCATTTGAATAAGATTTTTTATATATATACTACCAATAATAATTAGCCATAACTGAAGACATGAATGAATGGAAAATAATAAAAGTATCTACAATCAAAGAAGACATTATACAACTTAATTTAATGAATCACCGTTATTAACCCTTGATTAATTAAACTCCTAAAGAAGGATGTCACAGTCACCTCATTACATATGCATTTATAGAGCACCCAAAAGACACACATGAATGAATGGAAAATTTTGGTCAAAGTAGGAATCAGTATGCATCCATCGCCATCCCAATCCCAATCCCACAACCAAGATTTCCATTAACTTTTTTATTAATATGCATATATAATCACAATCTGACCGAGGACTAGTAGAATCCACATGTCTTCAATCCTAGCCATCCAATCACATCCCATTCTTCCATGTTTTCGGCCTGTATCATCACATCCGTCCATCGCTTCAAGGACATAAAATTCCAGTCCAACGACTTCATGGATTATTCCAATGACCACCGGTGGGGGTTGAGTAATGACTTGACTATGTATGGTAAATATCTGTTTTCTAATCCGTCCATTTGATACCCCACCAATTGAATGGTCCAGATCACCCGATGTGCTGCCACGTGGTAGATAAAAGATAGAGGTGAAAGAAGACAACCTGACCATGACGAACCAGAGAGACTAAATATGCACTCAATTCGAAGTCAATGGCCGCTGCTATTGTGCTCCTCCCTCCGCTAACGTGCACCTCTCAGGATCCGATCAAACAGATATTCTCTTCTTCTCTTCTTCTTCTTCTTTTCTTCTTCTTTCTTCCTTTAATCCAACGAGAAGAAACCCGAGCTTTTCTTCTACTTCTTCTTCTTCTTCTTCGTGTTCTTCTTTCAATTCAACGAGCAAAAAACCCTAGCTTTTCTTCTTCTTCTTCCAATTCAACAAGTAGAAACCCTAGTTCTTCTTCTAGTCTTCCTTTTTTACTTCCAGTTCGACGAGGAGAAACACTAGCGCAGCGATGGCGAGAGGAAGAACACGGCAAAGCGAGAAGAAGGGGATCTGCAACCAGATCTACGCAATCATCTTCTTCTGCAGCATCGCAGCTGCCGTTGTCGCGGAAGACGACGTCCGCTGCCTCCAAGGAGTGAAATCATCTCTAACAGATTCGCAGAACAAGCTTGACTCCTGGAATTTCTCGAACAGCACCGTCGGATTTATCTGCCGCTTCGTCGGCATCACCTGCTGGAACGAGAAGGAGAACCGGCTGATCGATCTCCGCCTCCCGGGAATGGGACTCTCCGGTAAGATCCCGAACTCCTTGCAGTACTGCGAGAGCATGAACACGCTCGATCTCTCCAACAACGCCTTGACCGGAGCGATCCCCGCCGAGATCTGTGATTGGCTGCCGTATCTCGTCAATCTGGATTTATCCAGTAACCGCCTCTCCGGGCAGATCCCGCTGGAGCTCTTCAACTGCAAGTTCCTCAACTCGCTCCGTCTCAACGACAACGAGCTTTCTGGCAATATCCCCTACCAGCTCTCCCGCCTCAACCGCCTCAAGAAGCTCTCCGTCGCCAACAACCGCCTCTCCGGCTCGATACCGGCCTTCCTCTCCGGATTCGAACCGGCGGACTTTGAGGGCAACAACCTCTGCGGTGGTCCGCTCGGATCGAACTGCGGCGGCGGGCTACGCAAGACCAGCCTCATCATCATCATCGCCGCCGGGGTCTTCGGCGCCGCGGTGTCGCTGCTGCTGGGATTCGCTCTCTGGTGGTGGTGCTTCTTCCGATCCAGCCGCAAGGGGCGGGCGGCTTGGGCCGAGGGAGACAGCAGCTGGGCGGAGAAGCTTAGAGCTTACAAGCTCATCCAGGTTACTTTGTTCCAGAAGCCGATTGTAAAGATCAAGCTGGCTGATTTAATGGCGGCTACGAATAATTTCGACCCTGATAACATCATCTTCTCCAGTAGGACGGGGACTTCCTACCGGGCAAATCTGGCGGATGGGTCTGCTCTCGCGATCAAGCGGCTCCACACCTGTAAGATCTCAGAGAAACAATTCTGCTCCGAGATGAACAGATTGGGGCAGCAGCTTCGGCACCCCAATTTGGTGCCTTTGTTGGGTTACTGTGTTGCTGGGGAGGAGAAGCTGTTGGTTTACAAGCACATGCCCAATGGGACTCTGTCTTCTGTATTGCACAAGGGCGATCCTGTCACGGGTTCCAAGGAATGTGATCAATTGGATTGGCAGACAAGGCTTAAGATTGGCATTGGTGCTGCCCGTGGGTTTGCTTGGCTGCATCATAGCTTCCAGCTGCCGTACCTTCACCAAAACATAAGCTCCAATGCCATTCTCCTTGATGAAGACTATGAATCCCGAATCACGGATTTTGGCCTGGCAAGGCTCATGAACTCAGCAGATACCAATGGTGGAAGTACTCTCATAAATGGGGACTTCGGAGATTTTGGATATGTCGCGCC
Source organism: Camphora micrantha (assembly GCA_003546025.1). Taxonomy (NCBI): domain Eukaryota; kingdom Viridiplantae; phylum Streptophyta; class Magnoliopsida; order Laurales; family Lauraceae; genus Camphora; species Camphora micrantha. The sequence continues at coordinate 66,523,630 of QPKB01000002.1, forward strand.
AGAGTATTCGAGCACTCTGGTTGCATCCCTGAAAGGAGATGTTTATGGGTTTGGGGTGGTTCTGCTGGAATTGGCTACTGGGCAGAAGCCTCTTGAAGTTAACATCGGCGAGGAAGGTTTTAAGGGGAACTTGGTGGAATGGGTCGGTCAGCTCTCTGGTGCTGGTCGGATGAAGGATGCCATTGATAAGTCTCTTTGTGGAAGGGGACATGATGATGATATTCTAGTATTTCTGCGAGTGGCCTGTGGGTGCGTGGTTGCTAGGCCAAAAGACAGACCTTCTATGCACCAGGTTTATCAGTCGTTGAGGGATCTCGGCATGGACTATGATTTCTCTGAACAGTTTGATGAACTTCCTATGGTTTTTGGCAAACATGGTTTGGATCAGCTAGAGTAGCTTTTTCACGAGGAGCCTATGAGAGAAGTATGTTGATTGGTACATTTCACATTGGAGAAACTGATGTCGTAAATCATCACTGTATCTTATTCTTGGTTGTGACAGGTTTGTTAAGTAACTGGTATGATTTTCTCATCACTATATTGTTGTTGCTGCAACCTCCTTCTGTTTATCTGATAAATCTGTATAATACACTCAGTATCCTTCACCGTAGCTTATGCCATTCCTCTCTTTCTTTCTATCAAGAGTGATCTTTGAAGCTCCTTTGATGCTTGTAACATGATCCTTTCACCTTTGGGCAGAAGGTGACTATGCAAGGAAACTAAAATGCAATATTAGATGGATGTGCAACTGAATGGTTGCTCTTCTGTCCTGATTGATTTTGTAAAATTAACACTTATTTTCTCTTGAACTTGTTACCTTTGCCCAAAAATGTGCTGAGTTCCTCATTTCTCTTGTTGCCTAATGATTCATTCCAGTTCTTTTTGGGTGCCATAATATTCTCTCTTGGTTAACACATTAACTTTTTTACTGCCCCGTCTGCATCTGGACGTGTAGTGCATTTGCCTACTTGTATAATGTTTGTGAGTTTGTCATTATTTTTTATAAGGAAACTAGATCTGGTTGTCTACTGATCCAATACGGACCAGGCCCAAAAAGTCAACTGGTTCAACCCATTGACCCTTAGGTCGACCGGTCCATTGAGTTCAGTCCATAAGCCCAATTGTGACTAAGAGCTACTATGGGATTCTAATTTTATCCCAATTTCTACTGTTAGTTGACTAGGATTGCTAATTCCTATTTAGATTTTTTATTTTATTTAGACTTCTTCAAAATTAGAAAGACTTAGTGTCCAAGTAATTGAAGGGAACGATCCTACTCCTCTGTATAAGGGTTGACAGGCTTCATTGTAATTCATGTGTATTTCAATTAATCAAAGATCTCTCCGACTTTTTCTTCAATAGTGGTGTTTCCCATTGTTATGAGTGCACCCTAGTGCTAGGATCCATCTTTCGATTCGATCAATACTTTCAGAGATTGGTCTGTTTTTCGATCGAGGATGCGTGCTTGCACCACATGCTTATATAATGCACTTGTTGCATAGTTTCACACCCATTACTGAGTCTTCATACATATCCTTTATAATTTCGATATACACATTTGGGATGTCTTTTTTTCAACTTATGCTAGATTAAGTGTATATGCATTTGATTGTAAGCCTTCTCCAAATTATATGATGACGTGTAGATTTTTCTTCTTTTCTTTGCACTTTTCCTTGTGCTGTCTTAATAGACAGATAGCTTTTTTTGGTAGCCCTTCCTGGCAAAAACTCAAATTGGTTCTCTGAAATATTTGATTCTTGTTGTATATGTTGCTCAATTTTTCTACCAAAGTTATATTGTATGGCTCATAAGTTTAATAGCTCGTTAGTTTGCACAATTTAGATTGCTCCTTCATTGTTATATAGAGGAACCATAGTGCTCTTTCTCCATTTATTAAGTATTTTTCTTTTAATCAAGGCTTTTTAAGCCAGTAATTTCTGTGTCTGCACCATGAGTTTATACAACCATAAGTACACCATCAGGGCCTAGTGCTCTATTTTTATTCTCACCAAGGCAATCCAGAACTCTTACTCAATTTATCTATTTGCTTAGCATTATGAATTGCAATTTTGGATTAGTTATTGGCATCATCTGTGGTTTAGATTAAGTTATTGGTTAACATTAATGAGAATAATTTGAAATAACCTCTCTTTTTTAACATTACTCTTTTAAGCTAATCAAATGCATCATTATCTAATTAGCGTCGCATGATGCAGCGCAAGGGCTTATTACCTACAAAAGGCACAATAGCCTTGGTTGACTAGCCTAGTGGAGGGTCCCACCTAGACTTAAGTGATAATTCAGTCATCAGTTAAAAAGTTTTAGAAGCTTTTTCCTTGTTATGTTTTTTTATGTGGAATAATTAGGACAGCGTCTTGGTTGGAGTCAGAGTTAGTAATTTGAGTTGTCTTTGAACTTGGGAAGCGGAGTCTCAATTTTAGCACAATAGGTGGGGAGTGTCTGAGGCCGCTGTATGACGGAACGTCCATGGCTGCTGTATGCATTGGTGTACTTCCTTCAATTTTAATACAATGCTTACCCTGATTTGGTTGTTTCCTACTATTCAGTGTGTGCATTCCATTGGTGATGACTCCATTGGAAGTGTCAAGAGCCTGAAGCTTTGCCTTTGCAATTGAATCTTTGATCATCTCCCTTGCCACCCTGGGTTACTAGTTACTACCTTAGGATAACCTCTCCTAAAATAACTTCATAACCTTTCTTGGTTAGTCTCTTTTGATGACCCCTTTCTCTATGCTAACATTTTGTGGTTTTTGATTGTCTCGCTTTGGATAGTTTCATCCTCCACATGATGCACCTTCTCATGTGCCAGTCCCATGGACAAATAAGGAAGGTTAGTGTCCGAAAGGCAGTTGGCCTTAAAAAACTTGCTAGACTAAAAATAGAGTCTATTTTTCAACTGAAGTAGCACCGACCTGCCCTCATTTCTGGGAATTGGTTATAGCACATGGAGATTTCCTATTTAAGAGCATTAAAAGGCTGCACAGCCATCTTTTTTGGAATTGAAGGATGTTCAACTGGTTTGTCTTAGAAAGGCAAACCTTTGCGGTTTTTCTATGTGACTACTTGATTGTAAGGCGGCCGCCTTTTCCCTTAGTGTGATACCAGAATACAGGCACAAGGCTTGCATTATCTACATGTTCCTGGGTTTCCCTGGCTTGGATTTGTGTCTTTTCTGGAAGTAAGGCTTCATTTGAGGTGTTGTATGCATCTGCTCACTAGTGTGTGTTTTTAGGGTACTGATTTCCTGAGTGCCAGTTATACTGGGAAAGAGCCCTGTGTGGCCCACTTGGCAGATTAGCAATGTGCAGGGGCTGGGGTTGGTGATTGGAAGGTTTATGCATGGATAAGGGTTGGTCCAAAAATCAGCTTGATTGGAGATCAAACGGCAGAGTATCAGACCAGGGTGGGAAAGGGCTTAAAATCTTTCAAGGTCAAAATCCAACAGCAGAGTAGGTCCAGATGTTTGTCAAATTAAGATTGGTGCCGATTATTTTTGGTGGGGTGGAGTATGCCAGTATGGTTTAGTTACTAGTAAGTACTTTTGCAGCAACATCTGCTTAATTCCTTTTTCAGCTTTTTCGCCCTTTTACCCTTATTTTTCCTTTTCAATTTGATTCCCAATAGTGCACGACACCTCCAAATTTTCATATACAATAACTCCAATCCAAAAACTTAGGTGCCCCTATAAACAAGCCCTCATTTTGCTGAATTTCCGACCAGCAAAGCCATTCTGCCCAAATCCTGCATCTAATCGGCCCTCTAAATCCCTGTGAAATCCAGCCAGTCGATCTACAAATCCAACCCAAATCTCTGGTTCAAAATGCCTAACCCTCTGCCTTCAATCGAGCCATTAAAAATTTATTAAACACCAATCAAGATTCCTAAAATAGTGGGTCTTAAATTCAGCCATCAAATCAAATCCCATTCAATTGCCCCTTATCCAAAAACCAGCACCAGCAGAAGTCCCTCTAAACTCAGATAACAAACCAACCTCAGAGCACTTCCTTTCATGGCCTGATCAACTCTTGTTGCTCCTTGACCCAGTTTGTAAACCACCTCAACTCCTGCCTGAAAATTCTCACCACTGGACAGACCCTAACAAATCCTAAATGATCCCGATTCAAGGGTCTCCAGACAGCCCTAAACAGTGCCCAGTTAAAATCTATTCAACAGCCAATTACAGCCTTTTTTCCCACTTCCATCCCCTTAAAACCTTTATAGTCAGCCTGTTGTTCAGCCACATCTCACAGTCCTCAAATGGCCACTCGACAGCCATGGAATATAGCCTCCAAACTGCTTGTGTGACCATTCGAACCAACCATACTTCCTCCAGTACCTTTTCCAACCCGTCCCCCAACAGCCATCGCGAGTGGACTGCCTTTCAACTGAAATTCCTGCAGGCTTTCTGGACCCTGACCTTCAAGAAACTTCAGCCATCTCAACAATGATTTTGCAAACGTTCAGAGTAATATTGATGGAAGGACAGCAGTTTGAATCCTGACCTTTTAGAAACTTCAGCCATCTCATTCTGGTTCGAACCATCTCCCTCATGACACCACTACCCCTGTCAATTGGCATCAAACCCAATTTGACCCTCATCCAGACTCCATGTTGAATTTTACATATGAAACTTTGCATCGTTTTCCACCTTTGCTCTTAGGGCCTTGATATCTACACAATTTCATTGCCAATGAGGTGGACCAGACTATTGGTCCACACCCCTTATCCAAGTATAGAGCTTTCCATTGGGGTGATTGGCATCTGGTCAAGTGGGGAACCAACAAGGGCTGTCGCTTACAATAGCGTATCTCTCAGCAGATCATTGGCTTGTGTATATGTGTTGAAGCCAATGAATGAGTGTAGGATTCCTTTAAGCAAGAAGACCCTAGTAATACTAGACATGAAAGTACGTCTATCTTCTCCTACACTTGCAATCTAGCCCTAGGAATTTCTTATTGGAATTCAGTTTTGTAATCTTTGATGTGGGGAGCTAGGATTGCAATCTGAGTTCAGGGAACATATCACTTGGATATGGAAATCTGAAAATGGTCTGGGTTCATTTTCGAGAAAAAGGGGTTAGATTCCAGTTTCATTTAGAAATCAAAAGGCTCCCATTTGGATTTGCCCCTTTAGGAGAAAAGTATTTTGCATTTGACATGCAGAAGAAATTCCTTTCTCATTAAAGGGATGGGAAAGCACCAATTTTTTATTACTATTATTATTTACAAAGAAGTGTCATTTAACCATTAAAATTTTGATTTTTGTTTAAAGAAAGGCATTGCTATCATTTTTTCCAGTAAACTGCAGAGACTGGAGATTTTTTTATTGGTAGCATGTCTCAATCCTGCAACTTTGTGATCGCGACAATAAGTACCTTTCACATGAGGATTCTCCAACTCTGTGTTTCACATTGCTCCATCTAGGGACACCCTACTTGTCACTTTCTCCTTATCCAAACAATCCTTGGGGCCTGTTTGGATGTGGGGAATTTGGGACCACTTTTAGGTTCTCTCGCTTGTTGGTAAAATGCAAAATGCCACCAAGTGGTATGGAAAGCATGATTTTCCCCACATGATTGAATACCCGCTCTAACTTTAGTTATCTCTAGTGAACACAAAATAAGAGGAATGAAGCCCACCTCAAATTTCTCGTATGATTCTCCACCTTGTAAGGAATCCCCACCTTTTCTCATATCGAATGCCACCTTTATGTTTGAATGTGACTATGAAGGCTGCAAGTTGGCAGTGTTGCAGTATCTAAAGAAAAACAGCGGCTATAAGACTCTGATTTAGATAGCTCCTAAATTATAGCAAAGCCCTCATATAAGTGAAGCGTGGATTTGAGTCATGACTTGAGAAGTCTCCAATTCTATGACCATCCGAAGTTATAAATTGAAAGGGGGATATATTATATCACATGAATACCATATTGACATGAAATGCTTCGTATCAAGGTTAAAGCTCCTTGGCATGTATGTATGCACTTATCCCTAAGCTCCATATTTGTCTGAAGTGCACAAGCTTGTACTATTAGCATGTGAGAGGTTGTTGGTTGTTCATATAATTATTATTGTTCTTATTTTGAATGATGGGAGAGATTGTTTTTTGATGTTGTGCTGCACTTTTTGGCCCAGAATCAGGTTATGCATGTGTTTGTAACTGCTTTGCCAGTACCAGTTATATGCCCCTTTTTTTAATGTGAAGAGGAAATCCTTACTGGGAATTGACCTCATCTGTCTCATTAACATAATGAAATCTTACTCTGATTGTCTTTATTCCTAGATCCCATGTATATCATAAATAGTTGTCCCTCTTTGTTTGTCCATGAGTTGTCTTGGAGGTGGGTGACAATCCCATGCATATAAGATTGATTAATTTCATCCTCTCAAATGCAAAAATGGTGTGAAGTCTACTGCCATTAGGTTCATGTTATCTTAGTGGCTGGTAATGAATGATAGACGTGTTAACAGGGGAGATGATGCCAAGAAATGTTTGGAAGCTTCTATAAATGATGCTTCAGTATTTTTATCTCTGGTAGCTTAAAACCATGTGTCTGTCTTCTCGGCTCAGATTTCAACTGAAATTAAAGCACTCCGCATGCATGACTTCCTGTTTTGCAGCCTTGTAGAGCAAAATAGCGGCCATATCCAAATCCATCGAATAGGCTTTGCTGCATTGAACTCAAGTAGATGGTAAACAAAGAGTTGACTTTCATTAGATTGATATTCACAGGTGGGATCTGGATGGTAAATGTATGATTCTGACTATAGTTGGGAAGAGTAGATTAATTTGAAAAGCATGGATGTTAGCTTACAAGGCCTATTCACAGGTCGGTCACACGCATTTGTGTATGTAAATGATTCACATGCATAAGCATTATGGTTATACATTTGCACCTTTGTTTCCAGCTATGCAACCTCCTTTTCATTCTCTTTCTCAAGTTTTGAGAATATTAAGGTTTTGTGTAGGTTTTGGTGGTTTTGGTGTGGGGATCAGTTCAGCCCCAAATCAGACTGCTTTTACGTTGATTTCTGGGCTATGAGACCGAAGGGAAATAATTAATTTGATTAGCATGGCATATACATGCAAACATTTGTCGATTCCCAACATCATACTACATGCGTATGTTAGAAATACTAAATTTTGTTACTCAAATTACTTGCAATTAGTGGATAATGAAGATGTTATTCGAGTGCTTAAAGGACGCACAAATCCCCGTCAAATTTCATGGATAGATTCCTGTAAGAAGGGCCGAAGGATTTTTTTTTTTGTGTTGGGGGTGGGGGTGGGGTGGTGTTGTGGTGTGGGGGGCGGGCAATTGGGAAAATGTGGATAGGCACCTAACAGAGCCATTGCCGACCATGGGCTCCTCTTGATCGACCGTGGGCCATGTCCGACTAACAGACTCCCATGTCCGGGAGATTCTGCTGGAGACTGTTTGGACTCCTTTTCAAGGGGGTTGCTTAGGGCTTTTCTTCAACACTTGGGACTTTTTAGGGCACTTTTAAACTTGAATTTGGACCTCTAATGCTCCTCTAATTGTTCGATTTGATGGACTTTTAATTCAATGTTTCCTGGGTCATAAACATGAAAGTTGAGCATGGTTAGTGTACATGGATCCCAAGCTCGTGAATTGCATTGAAACTAGACCCAAGGGATTGATGTTTGAGCCAACCATCATCCCCGAGAGTTGTCTGGAGATTTGTACGAGATCATACCAAATACGAAGTGCCTGAATCCAAGGTTTTCAATGTCAAAACACTCTAACGGTCCGTTTGGGAGAGGGGAGGGGAGGGAAAATTTGAGGGGGAAGGAAAATGAAGGAGAAAGGAGGGGAGGGAAAATTAATTTGACCTTCTCTTGTTTGGGAAGTGAAAAAGTAGGGGGAAGAAAAGTGAAAAAGTAGGATTTTGTTTGTTTGTGAGATAGAGAAAAAATTACCGTTTTGTCCTTACTTTTTTAAAAAACTTTAAAACTTTCTTTACAAATAAAAGGGTAATTTAGTCATTTTTTTCATTTTTCCCCTCCTCTCCCCCATTTTCCCCCCAATTTTGAGGGGAAAATTTCCCCCCTCCCTTTCCCAAACACCCTAAAAACATTCCCCCAAAGCCGAACCCTAGGATAGACCTTTGTAATGGTTCCTTGCTTGTTTCATAACCTAATAGGATTGTTTAACTTGATGTACATGTTATTCTTGCACCTCTTGTGTCTGTTTCCGTACCAAGGTCTGCCTGACCTTTGCCAAAATGTTGATGGCTTGTGAAGTCATGCCTTGGGATTGAGACGTGCACATATGTCGTTGTTTCCTTCTTGGGTGACAGGATCAATGGTGGCGGCTAATTGGCTTGGTGAGTGAGCTTTTGACTCAATGCTACTTCCCTTGTCGTCCTGATTTGCGTGCACCATTTCTACCCATTCTGCACGTTCGTACTTTGGATTTTCTAGACGGTTTCCACTTGTTTGATTCCGTGTTTGGGTTATTTCTAATTGGATTTACCAGTTAACCATCCCACACCCTACAATGTCCAAATCTAACTTTTAATTACATAGTTTATCAAGTTTACGTAGAACGACCTAATTAGTCGTGATGGATACCGAAGGCTACTCGTGAAGGTCATGACTTAGCCATACCTGCCCAACAATTGAATTACCTATCTGATTTTATCTACTCGACCAATAGAGTGTACTCTGAGTAGGAAAACCAATTCTATCTGATTGATTTGATTGAAGACCTACCACTCTGTTTTGTTGATTTTCGTGAAAGACTCCAGCACTTAGAGATGTGAGAGTGCGAGATAACCGACTTGTTTTTACCCTTTACCTCCCGTTACTACTCTTTCTTGTTCACTCTTTACAAAGGCCCTATGGATGGATATGGGACTCACCGAGTAATTACTATTTGAAGATAATCCTACAGTTGGGTGCATGTTAAATTTTTGGCGCCGTTGTCAGAACTTACCAACGTCAGTAACACGTTTGAGGTGATTTTATTACCTTTTCTCTCTTTATTTAATTGACTTGCAGGTGTGATTTTCTTTTAGCATCAACTTTTGACCTAGTAGAGAGCTGAGCTGGGCATGTACGCTTTGGGGTATACGTGTCAAGTCTATTATCAATTAAAACTAGGTTCCATGATTTTCTAGATCGATAGGAGGTGCGCATGGAATGTTGAGTTGCCCACACACCTAGATTAGGATTTTAAAATCTGATTTTTCAATAACTTAGTTTTTTTTTTTAGAAAGTCTCCTTTGTTAGTTAGTTTCTAATTTTAGAAATTTGATTTTTTATTAGTTTCTAATTTAGTCCCTTCTTTCAAAGAAAAAAAAAAAAAAAAAAAAGTAGCCGACCGTCCCCTCTTGAATACAAAATTGTATGACCACTTTTTGGATAGGAATGGTGACAAAGTGGACCAAAATGTAAGGATTTCGCCCTGTTTATACTCCCTGGCATGGTTTCAAATATCAGTATTGGACTTGGACCAGCCAAGCAAAAAACTGTAGTGTACCACCAATGTGGCCAATACATGCCTGTGCATCAGTGAACACACAACAATCTGTATTAGCTTGATTTCTATTTCAGTTAAAAGTAGTAAAAATGATGTTCGTATTAGCCCATAACGATCTGTTCAGGCTTATGTTGACAATATGTATTGGTGCCCCAGTGATACGGGTATAAATCAGGTACCATTGCTAACATTCTGCACCGGTTTATTAAAAAAAAATTTATGCATTGGCTGACATCCTGATATGGTACATTTATCTTAACCCACAAGACTTGATAGAGCAATTATATTCGTTGTTTGCAGGGTTAAGAGTCACGACATGCAATTAGAGTAAGAAATTGTCTAAGCACGGAAACATACCCAATGGAGATGGCAAAACCAGAGAAACACATGATGCAAATGCTACCAGCCCAACTCTTTGTCCTGATTGTAAGGAAGCTTTAATGTTCCATATCTTCTCCCCATTATATCAGCAAACCGTGCAACATATACAAATACATACATATGTATTGAGAAAAGAGCTATGCCAAAGAACCCTAACCAACAAGATTCAGCTGCGCGGGTACCGGTGATCCTCCGGTCTTCTTGTCCGGCAACGGTAATCTTATTCACACACAGAGCCCACCTTTTTTCTTGCTGCAGCGGTTGTCTCCGGTTCACATCAAGCATGAAAAAATGAAACCCGATCCTCTTGCGTCCAGATTTCTTCCTCAGCAACGACGCAAACTAGAGATCTTGTCTCTGTTCCCTTGATCAGTGCGGCCCACCTATGCAAATCCGGAATGCCGAATCTGCCCCTGCTCCTACTTCTTTTCGAAAATAAAGAGCGTCAAACACACGGCTGCAGTAGAACGTGTCGGAGATCGATCTTGTCGAGATCCGATTCCCTCGATCTCCTCTTGCACGAGATCAACCAACGGAAGAGATTCAAATCCTTGAACCTTCCTCTGTCGTTTATGCACCTTGGAATCAGAACAGAAAAAAAACCCACTTTTGGTTATGCAGGACCAAGTAGCACTCCTCTAATGACGCTAAAGACAAAACAAGTTGTCTTTTGTAACCACACAAGTCAAAACGATAAATGGTTCCTCCACCGTGTCCCTGCAAACAAAGTCTCCTTGATCTCATCCTATTAACGATCTCCTTCTGCAGCTACAGATGTCGCAGCGGCAGGGGCAAGTGAGGATTTTCTTCTTCCGAAAATTTAAAATTTTACGTCTAAAACGGTATAAATATGTGACGTGGCATATCTAAGATCTATCCGCCGAAAGGCGCTAATTTACCCTATTAAATAATTAATTAATTTTTTTTTTCTGAAAAAAGTAACAAAATCATAGCAGACTTTAGGGGAAGAAATATTAGTATAATGGAAGAAACGAAAGGAAGTGAAGGAGGAAAAACATAATAATTCTAAAAAAGAAACAAAATCATAGCAGATTCTGTGAGAGAAAGATTAGAATGATGGAAGAAAAGAAAGGATAGATGAAAAACTATTCTAAAAAGGTTATGTTTTAATATGATTATCTATGTTAGAATAAATTCGATTGAAGTAAATTCTTCTAACGAGATAAAGCTAGTGAGATCAGCCTTTTGAATGGTCTAGATTTAAAATATCGGTCCTGCTCATAAATATATAATGGTGGGCATGTTTGTTTGTTCCAAAATAATAATCAATCATTTCACTTTTTAGTGCTATAATAGATAAGAGTGTTAATTGATATTCATTTTGGGCTTGTTTGATTTCCTTGAGTGGTTGAAAATGAAGAATTAAAGGCGAATATCCAAAAATTACCCTAAAATAACCTCTTGTTTTATTAAAATTTAATCCAAGGAAAGATACAGAATGAATCCACAGCCATCATTTTAGTAACTTAGGAATGTCAAAGTCCCATCTATATCGTAGCCTTATATGCATTACCCATGCTTATTAAATAAGCCTTTGATGTAGCATATTTGGCCCTGAATTCTGATGTATTATATGCAAATAGATAACCCATACACCTTGGGGAATGGACATTCTTTTTGAAGTGTTTACAATCCTCTTATGTGAATTGGTATGAATACTATTTTTTAATCTTTTAATGATAAAAAGGGATAGGTTTTTACATTTGTATGAGTGATCTAATAAAATACTAGCATCTTATCATTACCATCTTCTGAAGGAGTTAGTATCAGACTATTTTAGGGATCTCGACCTCCATTTCCATGTTAAACTCATATTTATTGAAGTTTTTGTGAAATCTCCTCTCTTTAGGTCGCATTGAAAAGTTCTGAAAACCTCATTTGCCTTTACCCCTTTAGAATTCCTCGCCCTAATTTCTTTACTGAGAGATGCTTCTATGTGAGCATCTTTCACCTTACTATAAGAGCTAGGGTAGTGGCCCTCACATTTAAGTTATTGGCATTGGATATGGATGTGAGGGTCATCGCCCTAGCTCTCATAATAAGGTGAGAGATGCTCTCATAGGAGCATCTCCTTTTTTATTATTATAAAGGGGACTTCTAACCCTCCATTTTTAAGAGACTTTTTGTTATAAAGAAGGCGCTTAAGCCAGCCTCTGTTGTTGCAAGCATGGTTGTGGATCAGTCACATTTACTGATTGACAAAGCTGTCAATGAGGGGATCCCTCTCGAAACAATAAAATTGGTATGATATAGGGTTGGTTTCCACACAATTTTATAGGTTTGCAAAGAATCCTTTTGTTTGATTCTAACAATTATATATAATGAAGCAAACTGATTCCAATTGAGATATCAACTGCTTCATTTCAATTTTATTTTGACCATTTTGGTTCCAATTTGACCTTCTTTAATGCCACTTTAAATTTCTCTTAATTTTCGCCGTAGCCTATTATTAACTCTAAAAACTGTTATGGAGATTTGTAGCTGAAATTGACATATATGGAGCACTTTTTTCTGTAACTGAAATGAGTAATTGAGAAAATGAGTTGCAACCTTCTCCATACAGAGTTTTCTCACCACGAGCCTCTTTTCTATATGGCATTTTGTTTTCTTTTTTCCGTGTGAATGGCCGCTAGTCTCATTGAGTCTTTTCTTCTCTACAAGAAACTAAGATATTTGCATATTTTTTACTCCTTTTTTGTGATTTTAGTTTCCCTTTATGAATCTTAATTTCAATTTCCGACATAGATCATTATTCACAACACCTATATGTGATAATAGAAATAGATATATCCAACTCACTACCAAACATTTGGACTACTCATTGACACCATCTCAATGTTTCATATTTCATGTTTCTAGTAAAGATTTTAAATTTCTATATTTATTAATTATTTTAAATTTTAATTGTGTAATTTTTAAGAAACCTATAAATTTGCGAAAGAAACACTTCTATTTTAGATTTTATAAAATATAAATATATGAAATTAAAATTAAAATTTTTATTTATGTCATAAAATTAAATGTTATTCTCTGTATGACTTTTAATGCCCGTGCTAAGCACTGGGGCATTTTGCTAGTTTGACTGATCTTCTTTGTCTGCGATTGGGATCAGGATTCTATAAGTTGAACATCAAATTTCAACGCATCCAAACTCCTCAAAGGATTAGGATTATAATTACAGGAGTGATTAGCCCTATGTGAGCGTCATAAATGGTATGATGTGCTACACGATTTATTAAAGCAAGAAATGCCAATGCCTAACTATGCTGAATTTGATTTCAGCGCAACACAACTTATTCTTCATTGTCCTAAAGATGTCTTGTTAGTTCTAATTTTCAAATTAAGATTCGAAATGCCGAGGCCCAAATCTGATGCTTGAAACCAAAGACACGAGGCAAACCCACCCCATGCACGCCAAACTCAATCACCACGTATGCTGATTTTTATCCTATTGTATAGGACCCTTAATGACTCATAAGACATCCTAATCACATAATGCATGGGTCAAGCTTGGGTTGGAGTGGCCCCCTTAGTGATTGATTGAACAAATATGCTTTGAATAGTGACAATAACCATAGTAGTTATGTGAAGCTCTTTCAATTATTGCACCTTATATAAAGAAAATACAAAGGTAGTAAATCCCTCCAATTTAACACATCAAGAAGGGAATTTTTATTCTAGCACTAAGATTGGACTCCATCTTTAGGGATCACATCCGCAGATGCATTGGCGGCTCCAACAAAGTATTCTTGTGCATTTCCAACCACAATAGTCTCTGCAATCTAGGGCCACTTTGCAAGAAGGATTCAATAGACCCGCTCTACCTTCAACTCCATTCACCGTTGAAAATGGCTTGCCTGCACAGATTGTCAAATAAATGATCCACACATGAGCCATCCAGTGTAAAAACAACCCAACATGAACTTTTGAAAGCACATTCATAATCTAATCCAAGTATAAAGGATTGTGGGGTAAATGCAAATAACCACCCCATGAGGCAATATGGTCTTATAGAAACCATATGGTGTTTAGTTTGGCTCATTTGCTTATGTTACATTGTATTATAGAGAGATCGTAGTAAATGAGATTTTATTAACCAGAGGGAACTAAAAGAGGAGAGTAGTGACGGATTAAATTGAAGATCTAGATTAGAGAGCATCACTTTTTACATAGGGAAGATCATTTGCATGAGGTCCCTTTATCAATCCATTAAATGCTTTTCTTGCAGTCTTTTTAAAGAAAAAGATAATGCTCATATCTCTTAGGAATTCATTACCGGACTAAACAAAATCAACCTAATAGTTTTAGTGGTAAAACTCTAATTCAAGGGGACATAGAAAGTTAAAAGAAGAAAAAGCTAACCGGAGGCCATCATCAAAAGTACGACCAGGAATGCCAACTTGAAAGATGTCATCTCCATAATAGTTTTTCAACTGGTGAAAGTTGGTTTTGAGGTATGATATGAGGGACTTTTTATAGGAGAAAAAATATGTTTCAAAATAGGAAAGTCCCATAATGCAATCTTTACAGTATTTGGTTATTTATACTGGGATCTAGTCAACATCTAGTCAAGATTGTGCATCCTTTTATATATATACTAGCACAAACGCCCATGCTGAGCCCGGGCCAAAATAAAGATATAGTAAATTATTATAATAATTAAAACTATAAAAGAAGAATCCACTATTATTATTTTTAAGAATTTTTAGAATAAAATAAAGTGGAAAAGATCTTAAGATTTTATGGCAAAAGGAAGAAATTATCGTGAAAAATAATAATGAGAATCTTGTAATATCGCACCTATAAAATTTTGTAAATTGAAAAAATGCATGGGTTGAAAGTCCCTACTAAAAAAGAGAAAACTCTGGATGGAAGCAAAAAAAAATAAAAAAAAAATGATACCATTCAAAAAAGGAAAAAAAAAAATGAGAAAAGAAAAAACAAATGCGTCCATTTTCCTATCAATACCCGGATGGGGCTCAGTCTGTTAGGTACATCGTGTGGAGTGTGAGTGTGGCTAAGATGAGTCCCACACTAATGCCTCAAAATACTATCCACTCGTTTTGAGCCTACTTACCATTAGAACACACCTGCTTGAACCTGCAAATCAGATCCACATCAAACTAAACACTTAAGAGAGAGAGACGTGTAGAATCCTTTTATTCTACATCAATGTCCTATATTTATTTAATATATAAAAAAAAGTCCAAGGAAAAAAGGTCCCTCGAATGGGATCTATACCTGTGCAAGATAACGATAGAGAGAGCAATTTAACTGCTTTCATCAATGTTGAGGCTCTGGATTTTACATGAATGTTGAAATATCAAAACTAACCTCACTACAAGCATGTGCAATAGTAAGTTTTATAATTTAGAATTCCATTAAATTAACTACCTGTTGTAGGAATTTCAATTGGTCAATTTCCGGACTGGCCCATTTATACTATCAATAGGGATTGAACGGCCTGAGTTCAAGTATATATCAGGTCCTAGATATTAAGTTCGAGCATGCCTACTCAAAAAATATGGGTGGGTTGAGACTGCCCCTTAAAGGCCGGGGTCAGACTAAGGTTTGAGTCCAGGTGCACGTAGGATCATCCCAGCTCAAACCACACGATAAAAAAGTACTGAAAATATATGACAACTCTTTGAAGGCCTCAGTTTAACAAAGGCTCAAGTCCATTTAACATTTGAGTCAAGTTGATAAGTTCTATGAGGTGGTCCCACTAAGATGGTGCATGGGTTAGATTTATTAAATTCCCTAAAACTTTTGTAAGATAACACATAAGTGAAAGAGATTGATATTTTTGGATCATAAGATCTACATAGTAAGCCCCCTTAAAAGGGTCTTTTGTGTTATTTTTGCAAGATTAACTTTAATTTTAGGGGATATTGATTGAGAGACTTTAGAAATAGAATATATGGATAGATACTTTTGGAGTAAAAATAGTGGAATATGATGACATAGCTCCTTAAATCACTCTAAGTTTTTTATGTATATTTATTTAAAAGGAAAACTCCTTCGATAATGACGTGGCACCCCTCACAGCCCACCTTCCCTTTTGCTTTAATATATAACCAAACCAAACCAAACCAAACCAAGCCTTTTCCCACTAAGTGGGGTCGGCTATATAGATTTGATGATGCCAATCAAATCTGTTTAGGGCCATGTCCTCCGTTAGATTCATATAGGCAATGTCATGTTTAATAGTTTCTTTCCAACTTCTCTTCGGTCTTCCTCTCCCTCTCCTACTCCTGACAATCTCTATGCTTTCACACCTTTTAACAGGTGCTTCCGTTGGATGCCTTCTAATATGACCGAACCATCTCAGTCGATTTTCTCTCATTTTATCTCCAATCGGTGCTATTCCTACTTAAATATAATATATATATATATATGGAGATGCTCCTATAAGAGATATCTCTCACCTTAAATGAGAGATTGTGTGGGGCCTTCATGTCCATATTTAATGCCAACAACTTAAATGTAAGGCCCCCCACCCATATCTCTGATATAAGGTGAGAGATATCTCTCATATGAGCATCTCCCATATATATATATATATATATATATATAGGTGGAAAAGGTAACGCCATCCTATATCCAAGAAACTCATTAAAGTCTCAACATGTACAAACCATTTAAAGCAAAAATTAAGTCTAAAATAGAAGCACACTATGGTGAGATTATCTTTCTAAGAGATTGCTTCTTGATATAGGGCTCTTTAGCCATAATGCAATCCCCCACCACTATTGGTTTATAGGGTCATGCTTTCCTAAACCAAGTGACTCATAATAACTCACAACCATTTGTAATTTGGAAGTGAACCATAGTTTGCATAGCCGGGTCTTTTGTAAGATAAATGTTGCGTGAAATTTAGTAGCATAGAATTATGTAAAAACGATTCTGGTTCCGAGGTTTTGAATCGGAAACTGTTTTGTTGATTTCGGATCCAGTTTCGATAAGAAAATCCGGATCCGGTTTGGAAACCGGGTCCACCTAGAAGACTCGAATCTAGTTCCAAAACCGATTCTATTTTATCTTTATTCTTCATTTTTTTATTAAAATAAGCATACCATTCAACTTATAACAGTACATCAAGTATACAACATCTAGTATTATACATAAGAATGCCAAAAAAGAGTTAGTTTTAAAGTACAAATTGCAATATCAAAAACTCTTATGCCGGGTCCCGGGTTCACGGGTCAGAACTTATATGAACCTGGAACCGGACGCGTTTATCAATCGAAACCAAAATTAGGTTTCGAACCCAGACTCGTTTATGAATTGGAACATAAAATAGGTTCGATTTTTTACGGGTCGGAACTTCTAGGCAATCGGAGAATTGAATATCTGTTTGCAACCCTCGTAGGTGCATTAGAACTCCCTTTCCCTTCGTTTTTCAGCTATGCAACCTCCTTTTCATTCTCTTTCTCACGTTTTGAGAATATTAAGGTTTTGTGTAGGTTTTGGGGGTTTTGGTGTGGGGATCAGTTAAGCCCCAAATCAGAGTGCTTTTTAGTTGATTTCTGGGCTACGAGACCGAAGGGAAATAATTAATTTGATTAGCATGGCATATTGTTGCAAACATTTGTCGATTCTCAACATCATACTATATGCGTATGTTAGAAATACTAAATTCTGTAGCTCAAATTACTTGCAATTAGTGGATAATGATGTTATTCGAGTGCTTAAAGGACGCACAAATCCCTGTCAAATTTCATGGAAAGATTCCTGTAAGAAGGGGGTGAAAAATTGGGAAAATGTGGAAAGCACCTAACAGACTCATAATAACTTGCAGCATAGAATTAGTTTGCATAGGGTCATGCTCTCCTAAACCAAGTGACTCATAATAACTCACACCCATTTGTAATTTGGAAGTGAACCATAGTTTGGTTTATAGCCGGGTCTTTTGTAATTTGGACTCTTGCTTGTAAGGAAATTACTTTTAGGTCCATTACTTGGACCACAAGTCCTTACCTTTTCCGAAATGTGGTCATTATAGGAATTCCGTTTTCATAGGATATATGCTATTAATTACTCAAAAAATGGTTTCTTAATGAGATATATTTCATAATATTATCTACCTTGATGGACGGTTGAGATTAAATCTAAAGAAATCCTAATTGGAAATTCGGTCCTCTCTCCACCTATAAAATATAGCCTTTTGTCCATCACAAAGGCTATACACATAAAACTCAACACATTAAGGTTTATAGGCAAGGAGAGAGATACCGAAATCATTCACCTAGCCTCTTTTTCGACGGATCTCAACATCAATCAGCAATAGCACCAGACAGCAATAGTACCAGACAACAGGATCGAAAACCTCTCTGCATCAGGATGTCTGAAGGTACTCTTCAATTTATTTAAGATTAAATCCTACACGTGATTATCATGATATTCAAAATCTTATGATTCATATTAATAATAGTATAACATGTGGTATCGGAGCTCAGTTTTAGAACACATGATCGTTCATTAATTAGGATAACTTTGCATCGCCATAATCGGCAAATATAGATTCGTTTCTAACTTTGTTTTTCAATAATTTATCGATCAAACTATTATGGCCTGCATGAATGGTTCATATTTATGTTATTCCGCAATTTTAATTTGACCACGACTGTTTGATCATGATTTATTTAAAGTTTTAATTTTTTTTATTATTATCTTTTCTGCATAAAACTCCTACGTGAGTATATAAAAAAAAATTAATTATTATTATTTTATTATTACTTGGACCACGAGTCCTTACCTTTCCCGAAATGTGGTCATTATAGGAATTCTGTTTTCATAGGATATATGCTATTAGTTACTCAAAAACTGGTTTCTTAATAAGATATATTCCACAATATTCTCTACCTTGATGGACGGTTGAGATTAAGTTTAAGGAAATCCTAATTGGAAATTCGGTCCTCTCTCCACCTATAAAATATAGTCTTTTGTCCATCACAAAGGCTATACATAAAACTCAAAACATTAGGGTTTATAGGTAAGGAGAGAGATACCGGAATCATTCACTCAGCCTCTTCTTCGACGGATCTCAACATCAATCAGCAATAGCACCAGACAGCATGATCAGAAACCTTTCTGCATCAGGATGTCTAGAGGTACTCTTCAATTTATTTAAGATTAAATCCTACATGTAATTATCATGATGTTCAAGATCTTAGGGTTCATATTAATAATAGTATAACAATGCTTTCCTAAACCAAGTGACTCATAATAACTCACAACCATTTGTAATTTGGAAGTGATCCATAGTTTGCATAGCTGGGTCTTTTGTAAGATAAATGTTGCATGAAACTCAACAGCATAGAATTAGTTTGTCAGGCCTACAACATGAGCCCACTTATGCAGTTATTCCATTTATGCAGTTACGTTGAGGTTTATTTAAGAGGTAACTAGTACAACTAGTGTGTAAATAAATCATATTCACACCTAAATCGGTGTGAAACACTTTCACATGTCCCTCTTGCAAAAATGTGCTACTGGTAGCACATGCTTAATGGTGATTTCAGTTGGTTACGTCAGACCAGATTCCATCAACCACTTTTTATCTTTTTCATTCCTGTGGGTCCCATATTGCTAACAAATAAAAATATATATATATTCAATTTGTTGTTTGAACTAATAAATCCCTAGACATTTAAGGTTGTTATCTTAAATCTTTATGGATTTTGTGTAATTTGTGAATAATGTTCAAAATATGTCAATTTCTGCATCTATTTTTCTGTTTAAAACGTCTGAAAATTCTACATATCTAAAATTGTTGAGTGTACTCATTTACTTTGTGAGGATGATGATATGGTAATGTGTTTCACATATATAACATTTGCATATACTTGCATAGAAATGTTCTCCTACAAGGAAGTCCAGCTCTGTCAGACCCACTTGGGTCAACCTTTGATCAATGCAAGCCCTTTTATACTCTCATCCCCCTGTGATTTGACACATGCTCAATTTCACTTTCATCAACCTTTATCCATTGTTAGATACTTAGATTGTATCTCAAAGAAATCTACAGTCAAAAGACCACTAAACTTTTAAGGCTATTAAATGAAGAGGACTACACTCTTCCATAAGAGAACTTTCCATGTACCCCATCCCTCACTAATAAGAAGGCATCTGAATGGACCCTATGAGCTGGACTGCACATAAGCACGTATGCATTTTGCTCTCCCCTTACATTCACATTTGTAATTTTACATTTGTAAAACTCATTTTACTATTACCAGTGTAAAAGGCAAATGAGAGCCTGTTTGTTTACATGTGATAAAGTAAAAAATAGATACAAAGTAATTTTATCTGCCATTCACTTTACCATGTTTGGTTGACAAAAGAGAGTGCAATTCCCCACTTTTCTACATACTTGTCACAACTTTTTGCCTCCTAAAATTGAGGAAACATGTGCCAAAGTAAATTCAAGACAAAAAGTGTCTATTTTACCATTCTATCTCACACTTTACATTTTCTCGTACAAAAACAAATATAAACATTCTTTCACTATGAACTTTATCTCATTTTCACTATTGACATACCTTTATCATAGATGTAAATATTTTACACTCTTTTATCCCTATTCTTTTCTCCCATCCTGTATGTAAATTTCCCCATCATTGCATAATCAATGATGTCAATGATTCCCACAGTGTAAGGGGATTCATCTACCAGATAACAAGATTCCACCCTTTTGATTGATGATGCCAAGTTAAAGGTTGGAGGGGAATATAAAACATTATTTCTTCGAAAAAAAATTGTAAAAAGAAAAAAAACAAAGAAAGAAAGACAGAGATGTCTGTGACCTTCCAATCCAGAAAAATATTTTTGCTTGATTGTTGTCGTCCATCTACGTTCAGACTCATTAGTTTAGCCCTTCTGATCACAAACACTTGAGAACTTAATTTTTGTTCCATCATTTGGTGTGGTGCTTTTTACGTGGAAAGTGAAAACTTTTTAACTTATGTTTTAGATCCTGAAGATCTGCACTACTATACAAACCAGCTCAAAGGAAAAGGACTAACAAATTTTGGCCCTGGATGCTGTATTGTCCCTTTCTTTTTTTATAGAGGGAAGAAAACCTTACGTGGTCTGTTGGGGTTTGGGTTAGCAGGTAAAACGAAAGGGGACATGTATTTCATGATGGTACTTTGGCTGGCAGGATTTGGGGGACCATATCCTTCCTAACTTATCCTGTGAAAGAAATGAAAGTCTTCTTCTATGATGGGCCTGTTTGATGCAAGTTTCTTCGCATTGACTCAGCAAATGCCAACACCGTGCATGGGGCTTGTTTAAGGGTTGGTGTAACTATCTTATCCTGCCCCTAGACCTACGGCCAGTTTGTCAAATCTTATCTGTCTTTGTTTGACACGTTTATTTCAATTAGAAAAAGTAAACTTTTCATATGATAAAAATTATATTGATTAAATTTATGTAAAGTAAAAATAGTATGAATAAACTTATCAGTACAAGCAAACTTATTATATTGTAAATGTTATATGAGCAAATTTGTAAAAAAATCATTTATTAAAAAAATTACCTTTAGGTTAACTTTTAAAAAGAGAGAATATGGCTTAAAGTTGATTGAACCCGACATTCGCATGCATTCTGCCAAACAATCTAAAACACTCAAATGTCTACTTAAATTAATTTTAAGTTAAATAGGTACGAAAGGTAGATGTGCCTAAAGACACTCTAGTGTTTTAATGGTTGTATGCAATCGATGTTGATTTTTTTTTTTTTATATCTTGTTTGCTAAAAAAGTGTGATGATTTTATTGTAATATAGGCTCTAACATTGTTACACTTCCTTCTTTTCAACTTACAGTTGGTTATTTACCACAATTTTTTTTTACAGTGGGTTGTTGATAGATGAGCAGTTGGTTATTTACCTTGCATTTCCTTCTTTTCAACTTACAGTTGGTTATTTACCACAAATTCTTTTACAGTGGGTTGTTGATAGATGAGCAGCTGATCCAAACTGTATAGAGGATGCATGATTTCTTCTCCATGTGAGAGAGAGAGAAGGGAAAATGATTTAAAACAAGCCCATGTTACGTTACGATCGATCTTGTCGGCTTCTGGTCAAATACATCTGAATCGAACAGAGCGTAGACGTTAGACCTGACTGACACATGATCAGGTCTATAACTGTAGCCTATTTTGAAAGAGGTGTGTGACTGAAGAGGGTCAAGCCTTCCATTTTGAATTCAGACCTTGCTTGTTCTGGTTGCTGGGACCGGTTAAATCCTTCTGGCCAAAAGTCTAATTTGGGTTGGGCTTGTTCTGTTTTGGTTAGGTTTAGTCTTGCCTTTGAAAACTCCATGGAATTCTGATTGGATTGGGTTAACAGAGTTGCCTCGAGTCTGACTCTGTTGTGCTGTTGTGCTGATGGTGCTTACTGGTAATCAATCACATGTGGTTGGACCCCAAGCAATAGATAGTTACCAGATGACCCTCACACATGGGAAGAATGTTTTATTCTGTTTAGGAAACCACGTTCATTGGACCTAAAATTCTCTCTATATCCTCTTAAGATATGGATCGTGATACCTTGATAAAGGGTTTTAAATCTGTATCTAGAAGGACATGATATATACCATAGGCACAGGTGGATGATAAAACCCTGGTAGTATTTTTACTTTAAGCTCTCTTGTGCTGATAATAAAAAGAGAGAAAAAAAAAAAACAAGAAGGAAAAAGAGCGATTTCCTCTTGGGAAAACCCCATTTTGGCTTTCCGTTAGTCAGATCCAAACCGTCCATCATCACATTCCACAATTAGGGTGTTATCCTTGCCGTTCAATCATATAAAGTGAAATAGAAATTATCCATCGATCTCCAGTAGAGGAGGTTCTTGGATCTCTGCACCAAATTTTTATCCAGTTTTTGCATTTGTAGCGGCTGATTCAAGGCTTCCACTGCCTTCTCTTGGCTAACAAAGTCTACACTTTAAAACTGGTTTCCCTTTTTTTTTTTTTGTTTATATATATATATATATATATATATATATATTCTTCAATAATGGTTGCGCATACTCAGCTATTCTGCCATATACTATGGGAAGCAACAATAAAACCCCAATGGGTAGCTTAGTTGGCCTAGAACCACTGTTTGCGTCCGGAAGTTGTAGGTTCGAAACTACGCTACCACACTGGAGTTAAAGGGAAGTTTACCCGGCTTCCCTCTAGACCAGAGGGATTAGTCGAGCTCAAAGATTTGGGAACCCTCCACTAGCAAAAATAAAAATAAAAATGGAAAGCAACAATATAACTAGTTATGGGCAGACTTAATTAACCAGGTTCAAGTGTAATTAGTGACCAAAAAGTGTAATAGGTGCAACTGGCTTTGGCTGATCTTGGCATGCTCTATATCAAATGAATAGCTGGTGCTCCCTACTCATGAAACCTATGCACTTTTTATGAAGGACCTCCTTAACTGTCCTGTTAGCAGTTACTTGCTGGCAAGAGGGAATCTTTATAAATATATATATTTTTTAAGTACAACACATTGATTGTATATTTTGTAACAGTTATTTGCTGATAATAAGGTTTGGGTCCAGGTCAGTAGTGACGTGCTGAGGAAATTTTCCATGAGGGGGTCACTATTTAAATAAATAAAATTTTGAAGGATATATTTTAAAGAATATAAGATTTTCAAAATATTTTGTTCCCCGACTATTGTTGTCCAAATACGAATATCTTATATGTAAATTATATATATGCATTATGCATAAGTATATTAAATTAAATATTATTTCGTATGAATATATTGTACATAATAATATGATTTGGCCTTTTAAGTCGGGTTCTAGTGGGCTCTAGGCCAATGGGTACAATGAAGTCGGGTATAAGTTTACTCATTCAATGTGTTTTGTTGGAGAGTGCTCTATTCATGTGGTTTATACATGAATAATTTTATGGCGTCCGAGCAAAGGGAATTGAGACCCATGAGAGCCCCCACACAAATAAGGAGAAGATACTCACACACACATGGCCATGCACCCGTAGATAAAAGACTTGCACATAAAAGGAGAAGAGGTACAACTGCACTTGAGGGGAGGGAGAGACCTAAGATCGATTCCTAGTCGTCCCCGGATGAGAGGCAGGGTCTCTCGTTAACCATTTGACATAATTGTATGTTGAGATAGATATGTCGTATTTGATCTATATGTGATGCTGGGTTGAAAAGGAACCGAATCCATGACAATTTTATGCCCATTGATTTATTGTGAAATATCAGATAAGCACTATTTTTTATAATTTCAATTTTTTCAAGAATAAATATGGAGATTATGCCTTTGCCTTTTGATTTGGCAACGTCAATAGCATGAATTTTCTCTTGCTTTTAAAGCAATAAGATACCTAAGAGTTCGCAGATATCAAATGCAAGAAGCCACAAGAATTAGCCATTTAGTTGGACATAGCCTTAGATATGACAAGCGACAGCATTCAATAAATCTTACCTTTGTTTAAATGGTGACTACATTCAAAACTCAAAAGGATGTACAGTATAAGAGATATATGTTGAATCAAAATGGCCCAAAAGAAAGGCCAAGCCAGTCAACCTAGCTAACACATGGTAGAGTTGAAGCCCCCGAAAGTCATGCCTCGGCCCTAAAAGGAAAAAACATATCAACAATCAGAATTCAAAAAAAAAAAAAAAAAAAGATGATTTCAAAACTCCCACTTTTGTTCGGCAATTCACCTATGAGTAAGCACTAACAAAATGTGATGAAATGAGGCATCAAGATCTTTAAAAATCCAAATCACTTTTTCTATTATATCCGCAAGGGAAACAAAGTGGTGTGGATGCTTGCAAAGCCCGTAGAATCACATGAGTCCCCCTAGATGAATAGCCACTAATTGTCAAACCGAGATGCTTCCCAAAGACCCATGTTAAGGGTTAATAGCTCTGATTTGTTATTAGAGGACACTCCCGCTGGACACTCCCGCTGGACACGAGTAATAGAGCAAAATGGTACCTTTTCCATTGCGAATGACACCCCCCAACGTCAGCCATTCATATATTTCCCAAGGAGCTGCCAAAAAAATTTAATCTCAGCACACCTAAATGGAGGAATGCATCCATTAATTATGTATGATATGTGTGGTTCTGTTACACCTTGATCCAAACTAATCATGATTAAGGCCAATTAATTGAAATTAATGCTAGTTAAGCATGGGTAATTGGATTAATCAAGGTTAATGACCAAAGAGAGACAAATTAGTCTCAAATGATGCATTAAGCATAATGGAATGAATTTGAATGGAATTGAGTTGGTTAAAATGAGTTTAGACTCAAACAAGATAGGTTAAGGACTTTTTCGTAAATACGGGTTTTCACGTATTTCGTCAAATACGAAAATTCTTGATACCAACGTATGTATCTCGAATAGTGCGTTAACTTTAATAATAGACGAGATTCCATTTAACCTCAATTGAACCAAATGAAGCTTCATTTGACTCAATATGTAATTAGACTTAATGAGAGGCGGTTTTGGTGTAAAAGAACCTTATATTAGAATAAGATGAGGGAAAATGAACCAATTTCACCTCAAACCAAACCCTAGGCTCATCTTCTCCCTTTCTCTTCCATTTTTCTTCGTTAAGAGTGAGGTTCAAAGAGATTCAAGTGGTTTTTGAAGAGTGTAGCTTCATCTTCATCTTCTTCTTCTTCCTCAAGTCATTCCTCCATTTTTGAAGTGTTGAACCTTGAAAGAGAACTCAATACCTCTTTGCAAGGAACTACAAGTAGTGGGTCTTTCTCTTAAGATTTCTAAGTTCTATTGGTTGTTTTGTAGTGATTTTTAGCATAAATGACTCATAGGAGTTCATTTGCATATTTTATGGATTATGGTTTGAGTTTTGGGGGAGATTTGTGTCAAACCAAGCTAAGGAAAAATGGGGCTTTTGTCACTAAACTTCAAGAGAGGCAAGTATAAACATTTACTTGTGATTAATATTAATCATTGTATAAGTGCATAGAGTTTTCATGGATTTTGTGTATTTTCCATTGAGTTTGGGATTATTTACGGATTTAATGAGATGGTTAACGGATGATTAGAGTTAATGCTTTGTGGATGAATGTTGTATGAGGAGAGAACAGGAGGTTCCAATGTCTATTGTAGGTTGTGGAAATGTAATGGAGAAATGAGAGTAGAAGAAGGGAGAGAAGATCATAAATTTTGAACTGAAATTTTGATGGATTCGCTCGAGCAAACAGTAAGTGCGCTCGAGCGAACATAGTTCTGTTTTGGTCCGCTCGGGCGAATTTAAGTCCGTTCGAGCGAACCACTTTCTATCTGGGTCCACTCGAGCGAACTTGATAGTGGTCAAGACATTAATTGTGAACGAAATTTGGGGGATTTTTGGCTTTTGGAAGTTTACGAGGATTTGGAGTATTACTTGTGAGTATAAATGCTCATTAAATTAGTTTTAAGATTAAGCATCCAAGGGTGATAATTACGGGGACTAGAATGCACACATTAAATAAATAAATGTGATGTCCATCGAGAATAACACGTGCATTTAGAAACCAATGGTTACACCCAAATGGTTGTTTAAATATGAGATAGAATTAAGTGGAACCATAAATGATTAATAATTTTCTCATTGTATTGTTGTGTTCCAATCTAATGAGATTGGTATTTTCATTCCTTTGTTATGAAATGAATTATTGAATTGAATTGAATCCAGAAATGGATTTCTTATTAGCAAGTATTGACTCTTGAGTCTGGCACTACCTAACTATTGTATTAGAACTCTAAATGAGTTCAATAAATTAATGAATGAAACAAACGACTAATCCTACTGCTGTAGATGGATTTGGGGCGTTTCGGAGCTCCGTGGTGATGCTAGTTGTCCCTGGACCCGGACACTAGTAAGTCCCACAATTCCGATCATATCTATGAGTATTGATTGATGTCTTTCAATTGGAAGATGAATCATTCATTTGAAGGAAGATGGTAAATAAAATGAATTATTCCTTTGAGGGAAGATGATAAATGAAATGAAATGAATGCTATGGTAATGACCATCTTATACATGTCCAATTAATTGACTTTATTCACCTATTGTCATTATAGGAATTGTCTAAAATTCTCTAGAATTGAAATTGTTATTAAATAGATTGAATGAGTTCAGTATATGTATTAACATGTACTATCACAAGATTTGTTTATACATTGTTGAACCGTCGTGTTCACTATTGTTATTAATGGCATTACAGGTCCGATTGCCCTTGCCGGCCTTGCAGCGCCCCCGGCGGCGGCGGAGGAAACTGCTCCGGTTCCTCCAGGAGGATTAAACGAATGGAATGGTCAGGATACCATTTAAAATGGGTATCTGAGTGCAATAAGGAGTTAGATCATTTTGAGAAGTGATTTGAGAATCTATTTTGTATATTCATTTTGGAACGTAATTAACTGTCATCTGCATTGCATTTTGATTATGTAGTGTTTGACAAACAAATGATGGAAGTGATATATGTGTAAGGACTTTATTTTTGTATACATATGAATCGTAAATTGATATTGTTAAATATGAATGTTTCCGCAAAAAGTTGTTTATTTGACATGTTATTGATAATGTTATCTCTTGTGGATTCTGTTTTAACTTCGGTTAATTCGGAGTTTACGGGAGTAAGTATGTGTTCACGGTTCGAGGTTATTGGATCTCGGGCCCGGGTCGTGACAGGTTCAGAAAAAGCTACTCCCTTCTAATTGTTTAGAATGGAATTTGTTGATATTCCTTTAAATAGTGGTAAGCATAAAGCCCATGTAAAAACGAGTTGTCTAGCTTTCTCCCCTATTTATCTTTTAATCCTTGAAAACATCTCCTACTTCTCTCTTTCCAAGTAAATCATATTGCCGCAAAAAATGAGAACTTCCACATTACTTTGCCTCTTTTCAACCCCACTTTCATCTTTCAATATTCGTACAAGGATGGCAAGGAATTATAGAGGAGTCCATTGTATTCAAACCACCCCAAAATTGTTTTCCATAGGGATTGAGCTGACTTGCAATTAACCCATAGATGGTCGATAGATTCCTCATTCGCCAGGTCCATCAGACAAGCATAAACAATCAACACTCACCGCCTCCTTAATCATCCATTGTTAGAATGACACCTAGAAGTGCCGACTGCCCAAACGCCATTACTCTAGGTGGAACTTTGATCCTCCACGATGAAGCAACATGAGCAGGAGGTACTAGAGCATTTATAGTCATTGATAGGAATGAGAAGGCAATTGTGAACATGCTATTTATTGACGGCATCCGTATTCTCCTATCTCTGTCGGCCCTGGGAATGAAGATGCCATTGACAATGATCATCATACACTGGAATTGTGATTCCTCACTTTCATTCATATATTCTTCTAAAGATGTGTTCGTCGATCCTTTGCATATATTTAATAATTTTGGCACTTTGGTTGCTAGTACAATTGAGAAGTTCAATATAGGATGTTGCTATGGTAGCCTCCTCGACTCAAATCCAAGTGCCAGAAGCTGTAATGGTTGGAGAAAAAACTAACTTTCTGTGAAAGAATTACTTGAACAAAGTAGCCGTAGCCAATCTTCCAATTTACTTCATGTCTCTTTTTAGATGCCCCATGGGAGTTGTTAAACACATTGAGAAGCTTCTCAAGGATTTCCTATGGCCTGACTAGGAGGACAAAAGCAAGTTCCATTTGATAAATTGGGCAAGGGACTATAAATCAAAAGAAGAGGGCCTTGCTTGGTAAGTGGCCATGGAGGATGGGGGATCGCACGAAAGGCTTATGCTCCAAATATATCATCTCAAGAGATGGTTGGCAAATTCCAAATCCCATTCTACTATTCTCTTGACTTCGGAAAGGTATTTTACAATATCAAAAGAAGTGTTCTTACAGTAGATAAGGTTCAGAGTAGGAAATTGTCATAAAATCTTTTTTTGGACAAATATGACCCCTTTTTTTTTTTTTTTTTTGTTTTTTTTGAAATGGCAATTTGCGATTAATATTTAAAAATCGATTAGATGGTGAATTGATGGACTAGATGACTTGCTAACCTGGTTTAACACCCCCAATTTAATGATGAAAATTTTTAAATTTTCTTAAAAATAATTTAAAATAATTAACGATGTGTAAAAAATTAGTCGAATCGCATATTCTTTTACTATATTTTTTACCACTTTTGGCTGATTTTAATCTAATACTTTGATTTTGGTTTAACTTAACTAGTGAAGGTATTGATCTCGGTCGAACCTGGTTCGACCAATCGATCTGATCCCCCTTTTGATGCTATGATGAAATATGAATGTGGAAGATTTTCTCATTTTTCTGATTAGGCCAAAACACTATTCGTGGGAGGTCTCTTGTATTTCCCTACCACATTCCAATTCACTGTTGATTTCTTCTTTGTTAAATTTGAAAGATCATCTGGTGGGGCCCACTGAAAGTTTTGCTGCAAAAGCTTCTCAACTGTCACAATTTATGGAAGCTTGCTATTTCTTATGCGCGGGGTGCAATAGTTCGAATCTTTATATTCTGGCCTTGTTGTAAATAGAGACAATGCTGGTGCATTGCATTAATGCCACCGCTTAGTGGAGTATGGGTTAGATAGAGCTACTTATAGAACAAAAGTCCATCCATGTGGAGCCCATCTTTAAATAACCCTATGAGTTTCCCGTTGATTAGATGCACCATCATTTCACTAAAGTCTAAAACATTGAATAAACATCAATAAGAGAACATATTCTCCAGTGCACTAGAACATTCGATCAATATAGGCCTTGTCTGAATTTTACGCATTACAGATAATAGCTGTTTCAAATGTCCAGTGCACAGGTGAATTTTACCCCATCAATTGCTACAATCTAGGATCAGTTCCCTACTCCCTAAATCAGGAGTCCTTGGCCTAACAGCGAGACACTAAAAAAAAATTAAAAAAAAAAAAAGAAGTGATAATGTTGGTTTTGTGATTTTTATTTAGATAATATCAAACAAAAAATAGTGAGAAATGAGAATAAAAGAATAAGAACTATTATATTGGTTATCCTTTCCAACTTATTCTTATCAATATCACACAACACATTTAATTATAGAAAACACATTTATTTCTGAAAATCAATCAACATTGCTATAGCTCATTTTAGGTAAAATGAGTGACATTGTTCCAATAAATTCAAAACATATTATACATTTATCACATCATCCTCTTTTGGTCGTTTGAAAATGTACTGCTTTTATTCTCTCCATAAAATCCCACTTCAACGATCAGGATCGCCTCAATCCCACCAATCAACCATCAATGGACCATCATGCCATCCATGCATGCATCACCCTTTTCATATTTCATCCATATAGATGTGTGTATATATATACACACACATTCATGTAGTATGTATGCATGTATGCTGTTGGATGATGACATAATCCTGTCGAAACGAGCGCTCCTCTCCTCCCTCTCTCTCAGAGTCGCTAGGGTTTCCGTTTCCATTTCGATTTGGAAAAACCCATCCTTCTCTCCTTCGTCAAAAACCCATCCGTTTCTAAATCGAATCAAGTCTCGAACTGCGAAAAGAAGAAGAATAGATCATCTAAAAGCCCTTCTTCTAGCAACCGTACAGAACAGAAGAAGTAAAAGTTACGATTTTTTTTGCATATACGAAAAGGCCATCCAAACGCGCCTACAGCGAACGGTCATGGCGAAGACGAAGCCCGGGAAGAAGGACTTGGAGTCTTACACCATCAAAGGCACCAACAAAGTCGTCAGAGGTAAAAATGATCCACCCGATCTTCCTAATCCGAATCGAATCCCGACATTTCGATCCGAATTTTGAGTTCCGTAACGGTTGCTAGGGTTTTTGTGCAGCCGGAGAATGCGTGCTGATGCGGCCGTCGGACTCCGACAAGCCGCCGTACGTGGCGCGGGTGGAGAAGATCGAGGCGGATCACCGGAACAACGTGAAGGTTAGGGTGAGGTGGTATTACCGGCCGGAGGAGTCGATCGGCGGCAGGCGGCAGTTCCATGGAGCTAAGGAGCTCTTCCTCTCCGACCACTACGACGTGCAGAGCGCGCACACCATCGAGGGGAAGTGCATTGTACACTC
Organism: Camphora micrantha; assembly: GCA_003546025.1. Lineage (NCBI taxonomy): Eukaryota > Viridiplantae > Streptophyta > Magnoliopsida > Laurales > Lauraceae > Camphora > Camphora micrantha. The sequence goes on from QPKB01000002.1 coordinate 66,554,649, forward strand.
CTTCAAGAACTACACCAAGCTCGAGAATGTTGGGGCCGAGGACTACTTCTGCCGGTTCGAGTACAAGGCCTCCACCGGGGCATTCACGCCGGATCGCGTTGCTGTGTCAGTAGTCTCGTCTCTTCCTTCTTCCACTTAAAGTTCTTCTTTTTTACATCGTAACATTGTTTTTGATTGTACATTGCGTGTGTTGGTTTTGCTAGATATTGCAAATGTGAGATGCCTTACAACCCGGATGATCTCATGGTTCAATGCGAAGGATGCAAAGACTGGTAATTTCTTCTTAGCCGCCGCCCCGCGCCCCCCCCCCCCCCCCCACCACCACCACCACCAACCAAAAAAAAAAAAAAAAAGACTTGTAATTTATTTAAAAAATGGCCTTCTTTGTTCATGTTCTGGTTTGAGTTGTTGCATTCAAGTTAAATGGTTCTTCTTTTTTCATTTTCTCTTGCTTCATTACTATCAATGACAATGCTGCAAAGTTGCGTGAGCGCGAGGGCATGTCTTTGAATTATTCGTAGGTGCGGGTGCAAAATTTTTGAAGTTAGAATTTTCTAGAAACTTTAAATTAATTCAAGAAAATGTTTTTTTTTTAATTAAGAATAATGTGGAAAAAGCAACACCAAAATATAATACTAAATTATACTCGAAAAGATAAAGTGACAAAAAACATAACTGGAAAATAGTTGTGTTGTTTTCAACGACAGAATGTGTATGTATTCATAGATGCTGCCTTCAGTTAGAAGGGTGAAGTTACTTTCTTTTGATCCCATATTTCAATCTGTGGATGATATATTCTTATATTGATTGGGAAATATGGTCATGCCTGGAAGTGAATGGAAGGGTACTGTTATATATTTATGCACGAGGATTGCAATGGGGGTAATTGAACCCTGAAGAGTGCCTCTGAGAAACAACTAACAAGTTGATTGTCACTTTGAATTGGATATATGTGATGACAAGATTGAAAAAATAATATGATGTTGGTTGGACTGATGGAGTGAAGAATGCATGAGAGACTTAAGGTGATATTCCTTCATGGACCCATACAGATTCTACCTTCATTTATGCTTTGCCTTCTTGTATAGTACCCTAATTTTGTTGATAAATACAAGTCTATGTTTCAATTGATCTATCTTTAGCTCTCAAATTATTTTATGATGGTTTACCATTCTAAAAAGTAGAACATTTTTTACTCATTTTGGCCCAATCATATTGTTATTATTATTTTTTCTTGTTTTATGTTGTGAGTCTTGCAATATAGTTCATTCACTCACTTTCAGCAATCAAGCATCTCGCTGATATTTGCGCTTGTGAAATTCTTATTTTCTTGTATGCATGAGTGCTGTGGAAATTTGGAATGGAAATCACTATCGTACAGTCAATGTGATTATCTTTCTAACGTACTTTTTAAATGATTCAGTATTCCTTTCCTCATCATCATATAGCCATAATTCCTCAAATTTAATTTGACAATAAACCATCAGAATGCTAATGCACGAAGCCTCAAAATGATATTATCATTGAAGTATTACATCAATCAATGTTGGGTTGGATGCCATTCACACTCTTACAGAGAAAGCCTAAGTTTTTATATTTGACATATCAGCTATGCAATCTTGATACACTTTGTATAATTGTAGGAGGATATGAACCACAGTTTAAAATATTAGTACTTCCAACCAGCCATGTTGCCACTAAGTTCAAGTTGACTTAGCTGAGTTGCCACGAGACTCAGCTGACTTCATTTGGCTCAATGGGGGACTGGGAAAATCAAATTGGATTGCTGATTTTTGAACCTCTGATCTTAACTGTTCATCTAAGTGGGACATACCAGTTACCATGGAAGACCACAGCCCATAATGAAAGAAATATCCTGGTTTCTATAACTTTTAATGTCTCTCTTTTTTTCTTTTTTTTTTTTTTCTTTTTCTTTTTTCTTTTCTTGCCAAACTATAAGCAATTAAAGAAAACCCTAGTTTTTGACTCTTCATGTTGGGGATTTCTTTTTTAGGACATTCAGTGAGCCTATTATGAGATCCCACCCGCCTAGGCTTGCCCGTCTTGCTTGCTTGTCTATTAGGGGGCTTGGACTACACTAAGTCCCACATCGGAATTACCTAAATCCTGATTATGGGCTTATAAGTTAAACCTCGTCTTAAAACAACATGACGCTTTCTAAAGTCGTGCTACCTCGGATCCCATAAGAACTTTTGAAGTTAAGTGTACTTGGGTAGGAGCAATACCAGGATGGGTGACCGCCTGGGAAGTCCTTGTGTGTGCATGTGGGCAAGAGTGGACAATATTATGCTGAGTTGGGATGGACAATATCCGATGTGGGTCCCCACCTGCCTGGGCTTGCCCGTCTTGCTTGTCTCACAGTGGGTTTGGACTACAATAAGTCCTACATCGGAAATATCCAAGTCCAGATCTTGGGCTTATTATTCAAACCTCGTTTTAACTCAACATGACATGTATTAAAAGCCGTGTGGCTCCATATTCCATAAGAACTCCGAAGTTAAGTGTGCTCGGGCGAGAGCAATACCAGGATAGGTGACCGCCTGGGAAGTCTTCACGTGGGCCAAAGCGGCTGAGCTGGGCGGGGCTGTGACACCTATAATCAAAGAAATTCCTAGTTTCTAAGTCTTCATGTTGGGATGTTTTTTCTTGAAAAAAAAGGACATTTAACAAAGCTTTTTTTTTAATCTCCATTTATTTAAATTATCTTCAACCAATGTGATTTTTTGAATGTGACTTGTCTATTGACCATAATCTATTGGATGCGTGACTTGGATCTTGTTGCTGGATGTACAGAGTTTGATAATTCACGGTGAACTTAAAGTACCTGCATTTAGCACCATATTTTATTTTTCTTTATTTGGTGGTTTTTTTAATTAAAAATTTTAAATACTAATTATAAGGGTCTAAGAGACATACAAAAATAGAATGCTTTGTACCTCAGTGGTTGAGCATTTGACTTCACTTCAAGACATTGGTTTGAACCAGCTTATACCTCTTCTAGAAGAAAAGGGAAAGCCAAACACACTCATGGTTGAGTGGTGTTGGTACCTTACATGCCCAAGGATCGTTCCCTGGGGCTTCAAGTTTAAAGTACTCCTGACCAGTAGTCGAAGAAATACTAATTATAAGGGTTTAGAGATAGACAAAAATAGGGTTTAGAGACATACAAAAATTGAAAGCTTTGTATCTCAGTGGTTGAGCATTTGACTTAAGTTCAAGATTGGTATGAACCAGCTTATACCTCTCCAAAAAGAAAAGGAGAAAGCCAACACACTCATGGTTGAGTGGTATTGGCACCTTACATGCCTAAGGATCGATCCTTGGGTCTTCAATTTTAAAGTATTACTCCTAACCAGTAGTCGAAGAAGAAGAAGAATTGGAAGTTATTTGGCTATCCAGCTTTTAGCGAAGTTTTACATTCTTAAATGTCATCAAAATTTGGATACATCTTTTAGATTTATAAAGGTATCTTGAGGGATCCATGAACCTAAATGTTTAATGCTTTTTTGGCCTAGCTATAGTATGAATTACTATAGAAATTGATTAAATCAAGAAATTATGTTTTTGATTCGATAATGATATAACATTCATATTATGTGTCATGATCTATAATGAATGTGGGGTGCTGTCTCAAGGTTCTGCTAGTAGCTTTATATCATTGGTTAAGATCTCCCCGAGTGTTCACATATGAGAATGACTCTTGATCTGGGTACTGTTACTTATACTACATTTTTACCTTATCTATGCGACAAATCCTATTTACAAGTGAATAGCAGGATTTAGATGTGAATCGTACGAATCAATACTTGTTTATCGAATCTTATGATTCAAGAGATTCGCTTAGGTTGGAATAGCCACTGCAGATCTTTTTATTGTTATTAATTTTTTTTTTCAGGTTTTTCTTCATGAACACTTCCTTATTTTCAAAAGACATCCTAACCACATAATGTTGATGATTTGAATATTATTTTTATCTTTTATTTAAAGAGCAATAATAAAAAGCTTTGCAACTCATCTATTTTTTTCCTGTTAACGTTGATATCTTATAGCATATTTAACCATTCACACATGTTTCATTTTTATATATTAGTAGTATATGTTAATAATTTTCTTCATATGATTGTGTCAGGATCTTATTTGTCATTCTATTGGTGTTGCTATGGTGGAAAAATGAATGGATTTTATATAACTACTCTTTATTTTTTGTAATTTTGTAATTTTTTTTATTCTTTGCTGTGAGAAAAGAAAAATCATATGATTCGCGATATGATTCATATATGATTTGATTCAACCCCTTGAATGATTTGCAATACAGTTTCAATTTTTGAAACAATGGGTTAAACTATGTCATTCTACAATATAGCATGTTACTACGTAATGTTCCGTTCCAAGTGTTTACTGGTCTTCCCATTATCCTAGCTCTTTGTAACACTTAAACTCTTAGTACAGGGGTTATTTTCGGTCTTCTATCTATATGTTGAAACCATCCCAAAAGAAAGGACCTTAAAGTGAAAGGTTTTAAAAGGATGAGTTTGGATGCATTTATTTTAAATGGGGCTAGTGGTTCTCCTTGTTAAACGGGAGGTTGGGTCTGGCTGAGACGTAATGAGGATGTGGGATATTAGGACGGTGCTGAGATAGGATGAGGACACTATAGGACTCAAGAGGGCGCTAAGAGTGTATGGGACACCAGAAACCAAAAGGTTATTGAAGACTTTCAAATGAACTAGCTGAGAAGAATGTAGTTCAATTTTAGTGGTTTCAAATCGCTGATATGAGAAATGGGGTGCAATATGTAGATTAGAGAAATGGTTGAAAGATGTTGGATCTAGAATCTAGCAAACAAATTTTCTTTGCCGGCGAACTATTTTTTTTCCTTTATTTTTTTGGGCGGAGGTGTGGTTGGGGGTGGTTTAGTATCCTAGTTGCTATTTCTCTCCAACATTGTTACCATTTCAGTTATATGTATATCAGTATATGCATAAAGTGAGAAGTAGAGTAACCCCGAGGGGTAGCTCAATTGGCCTAGGACTACGGTTTGCACTCGGAGGTTGAGGGTTCAAAATTGCACTACCACACTGGGGCCACAAGGGATTTACGCGGCTCCCCCTGGGCCCGTAGGGATTATTTTAGCCTAAAGGGCCGGGACACCCTCCGTTATCACGAAAGAAAAAGTGTGAAGTAGAGTAATGTCATAAACAAAATGACAGTATCATGAAGAATGGAATTAAATGGGAATGACTATGTCTGAGGTCACATGTCTTTTCGGCTTTCTTTGGTTGATAGGTTTAGGAAACATCATTCTGTAGCAACCAGTACATACCGTATAGAGAATGCCCACAATTGCAAACCAACAAATGGCTTCACCAAAGAACATGGGGCCTTTTCTTTGATAGTGCTTGATATTCGTACAAAAAAGATTTGACTGAGATTTCCTCTAACTGGCTTGGTTCCTAAATTTGAGTGTCACTATCATTCTTGTAGAAAGACACATCCGTTAGCAATTCTAGTTGAAACTCTGATGATGGATGAAAGTCCACACACTCTACTCCAACTTCGTTCTCCCCTGTTCTTCCTGTGTACATGCACACACGACACATCTTCCCAAGAAGGGAGTGTAACCCCTATCCCAACTATAAAACTCATTCTTTTCTGACTTTTCTCAATTTAGCAGACTCATCCCCAAACTTTGTCAATGACATTTCTGACATTCTAGCCTGATAGATATACCCAGCTTCCGTATCCCATATTTGCAATATCTCCGCCACAATTAAATTAACAGTGATGAGTTTCTATCACACAATTTGTCGATCTCCAACCCGTTGAAATTTTAGGTTGTACTTCCACTCTGTTAGTTGAAGCTTATCTTTCATTGTCACCTTAACTTCAGAAGTTCCTAAGTGCCATTATATCATGTCTTGAACATGGTGCCAACTAAAGTTGTATGGTCTAATCTATATGAATGTGGATTGGGAAAAAACCAAGCTTGATATTGTTACCTCTCATGAGCTTCAATTCTCATGGGAGTTACATCCCTTTGCACTCCCCATTGAAGTTGCAATTCATCTATTCTGTCTTTATATGACCCATTTTAAAGCCCTTAGATTCGACAGTCTCCTACCATCTCTCAAGTTTCACATTCATATAATCTCTTAATTCATCCACTAGCACTATATCATCTACAAGTGACATACGCTAAGGTTACCTCCATTGAATATGAGCAGTTAGCTCGTTCATAATCAATGCGAATAGATAAATACTTAAAGCTGACCCTGATGCAAACCTTAGTCACTGAAAACTCACTTGTATATCCACAAATGGTTCTCACACTAGTTACGGCTCCCTCTTGCTTATATTAATGATGTCAATATAACCTCCCGGAGGACCCCTTTTATCTATAACCCACCAAATCAAATCTCTAGGTATCCCATCGTAGACTCTTTCTAGTCGATGAAGACCATATGAAGATTTTTCTTCTTTCTCTGTTTATTTTTTTTTTCATTAATTGTCTAAGTGAGAAGACAGCTTAAATAGTTTTAACTAACTCCGCCAGTTTGTTGTAACTGCCGGTCCTAAGTCTGGATAAAGGAGGAGGGTTGTATTGGGTAGGCTGATAGCTAGCATAAAACTTTTTCTACAACTCCAATATGAATTCAGAGCTATTATTGATTATTGAACTATAAATGGATAGTTCGAGATTAAATATTAGTATTTGTGGTTAATGTAAGAGGAAAAAGTATAAAAATAAATAAATGAATTAACCTAAGAATAGTAACAATTAGCTCAAACTGTAGAGATTGGAGAACTTTTACATATTATTGTCGACATTAAAACTTTTTCCTGCCCAGTAGACATTAATTTTTTCCCTGCCCAGAAAGACCAAGCACCCATGGGTCTCCTTGGGGTCCCTCTTTATCTCACCTTCATCATTTCTGCAACATGGATGTGGGCCAACACTTCCCTTGAACAGTTGGACTCAGCAAGATAGGAAGGAGCACTCTAATGTGGCAATGCCAGCTTTTCACTACCCACATGCTCACCACCTCTCACCAGCCCCAGCACGTGGACAGGTTCTGCCGCACTACTCAACAACCGCTCAAGCCTGCAGAGATATTTTCTGGAAGCCTTCCTATAGTCCTAATCCCAACGATGACCCCCATTGAAGGTTAACAATGCCTTCAGATTAGGAATCTTCATTACATCTTTGTATCTTTGATCTCTTGCTCCTTTTATCCTTTCCAATGCCCTTGTTGGATTCCTTCTTTCATTCCCGTTCGTTTGATACTTCTCCGAGACCCAAGCCCTTTGCAACTACTTTCAAGAGACTCCTGGATTGTAGTTCTGAATGAGGACGTTGAGGAGGAAATTGGAGGGAGAGACTTCAGCTGCTGGTTGGTTTTTCCTGTTTCTTTCTTTTTCCATCTTTAGCCTGAGCTATGAGCAGTTGTTAAGGCAACTGAGAGTTTGTTGTTGTTTGTACCCACAGATAATTGGAAAAAATCATCCCTTTCCTCCACATTACTGCCTTCTGCATGTCCTTTGCACTTCTTTGTGGTTGCAATATCTAAATCTTTGAATTTCTGGCAATACCCTCACCTGTCACCCATCTCCACAATCATCATCGTCATTACAATTATAGTATTTCATTCAAGAGCCTGAGGTTTGGCATTTGGAGTATGATCATTCAAAATGCAGAGGGTTTAGAATTGGAGCTTTTAATCATGTTTTTAGTGCTAAATGTGACCTTGCCACAAATAAGCATTCCACCCTGTGTTACGAGATTTGGTTTGGACTCCATTTTGGTTTGGCTTTCAAATGAAATGTTTCGGCCAATTCGGAAATTTCATTGAAATATTTCAGAAAAAAGTATTTATATATTAAAATGAAAAAAATAATATATGATACACTTAATATATTGTACTAAATCAATGCAATATGTCAATTTATATTTGATGGGCTAATTTCATATTAGAGTGAAACTTGGCTAGCTGATTCATAATAGAATGTTTTTTTATTGGAATAAAACTTATTAGGGCGATAGAGCCCTTATAGTTATTTAGATTTTAATAGTTGGCCGGCTCCACAGTGGTGCCCACTAATTTCTCTAAGCCAAAAGTCCAAAATGGCATTTTTACTCTTACTTTTAAGTTAAAAAAAATATATATATATTTAGCCCCTTCAGTTTTCATTTTTTCAATTTAAAGGCAACCTACATGTTGGGACAAATAATTGGATGAATTGGCTAAAATCATAAAATTCGGACCGAATCGGACGAATTGGAACGAATTCTTGTATGAATAATTACAAGGGTCCTTTTCTTTTTGGTAGAGTGAACAAACCGAAATTATTCAGAAATTCCGGCCGAAACGAACCAAATTTTAGCAACACTGATTCCACCAACTCTTTTGTGAAAACCACTATGTATGTCAATGAAAGGCTGAGCCTTTTTCACTTGGATGTCAATCGAACCAGTCCATAGTGGACGATAGCAGCCAATACATGTGTAGTTTGGCTATAAGATAGGGCATGAGGCCATTACACAGTTCACTGCAGCTGATGCATTTGCATATTGTTAACAACGGCACCTTGTCAATTTTGGTATATGCATGACTTTCCATCTCTTTTATTTGTATATTTTGTAAATGAATGAGATGGATGGATTGACTAGTGTTTGAAGTATAAAAACTAAGTACATATAGTGAGGAACTGAGGACTAAACTTGTAGAATACTGGTCAAGAAAGGACTACCAAACTTGTTGAAATCCTCATGGCATAAAAGCCGTGAATGAAGAAATTGTATATACAAGAGAACCTCACCTCTTTTCTCATTGGTGTATGCTCCTATGTTGCAATGGTGAAGATATTAACGTAGTAAAATCTCATTTGAGAAGCTGAGTGGAAGTTGTATATCCAACATTATTAGGAAGTTTCCACATTTTGTGAACATGTACACATCGATTAATCTTCTAATCATCTTGTGGAAGGAGATAACTAGGTCAAACAATCAGAATACAATACACTTACGTGCAAGTTGGATTCTTTTTCTAGATTGGATTATGGTGATTTAGTTACTTCTCACTAAGAATGAATCAACTTAATGCATTGGCAGTACCAACTGCTTTTCCAAATAATCTTCGACGGTATTCCTTGATTTTCTCTTGCATTGGTGCCACCCTTAGTTTTTCTCTGATGTCCCCATTTCCTAATTATATTATGCACTATTTCTCCACCTATGAGACTACAGAAATGAAGAAATAAATGCTAATAAAATCTATTTCTAAATTACATTCTTCTCCTTCGATTTTCGTCTTGCACACCGTAGTATCTTACACAATTGAGGTCATCATTTTTCCTTTCACGTTCCAGCATTCTTATAGATACCATTTTCTCCTTCCTACTGATAAAACAGAAAAATCCTTCTCCTTCCTAACCTAACATTCTAATTATCGTAGGCTTTATTTATGGTTTTGTTAACATCTCTTCTACTACCATATGACTTTCAGGGTAATTTTTACTTAGTTTTCTGCCACTCCTTCAGAACTGTTTCTTTCCGCCAATAGCCTTTCGAACATTAGTGTTCAACTGCAAATTTTCCTTGTGTGCAGAACTCTTCTTCCTTTCTTGTATCCCAAGTATGTAAGGCAACCTGCTTAATGCGATTTTCCATTTGGACACAAAATTATATACATTTCCTAATTCTAGGTTTCTTGGTTTAATAATCTCGTTGAATTTTTTGAAGTCGTAACATTTAAGCTCCAGCATCTTATACAAAATCAGTTGTCTATGTTGTTCCACAAGGCACTTTCCTAATGTGACTTGACAACCTTGTAAAATCAATCATTTTCTAAATCGTCACAGAATTAATCTATAATCTTTCAGATCAATTTTTAATGTTCCTATGTGTTTTGTTTCTTCTCAAAGTGCAGATTAGTTATTGCATGCATGATCAAAACACAATTAAGTGGATGAATTTGCAATCTCTTTCTTTTCTTTAAAATCATGATGGGATCTGGTGCATTTTTTCTTTGAATTCTCTTACACAACAACCGCTTTTACCTATTTAACATTTTCTGATTTTCTGGCATTAGTTTATTGTTCACCATTTTAAAGATGTGACTCTACAATGCCTCTTTTGGATTTTAAATATTTGGTAGATTTTACTTTATTCTTCTTAAATTGCATGCTTTTTTCCCTGTTTTGCACAATGTTTTGTTTCATATGTATATCTTTCCTTGAAGTTATTTCTGCTGTGAATTATAAATGGATTTAAATTTAATTATACATGATAGTTTTCACTGTATTCAGTGATACTTATTCTTCTCCTTGTTACTATCTTGATAGGTTCCATCCTAGTTGCATGGGTATGACTATTGAACAAGCAAAAAAACTAGATCACTTTTTATGTTCTGAGTGCTCTTCTGATGAGGATACTAAAAGATCCATGAACAATTTTCATGTTTCACCACTCTCTGAGCCAAAGGTGAGAATGCTAGTCAATGTTTTTTTTTTTTTTTTTTTTTAAATTTATTTTTACTTAATGCTTAAGTTGTTTTTTGTGCAAGACTACTCTTGGATACATGGGTTATTATTTATATGTTTATGTTGGGGAGATTACAGGGTCTCCCTTTCTTTATCTCTATAATTGGTTTTAGGATGGAAGCATATCATAAGAAATTCCTAACAGTGTAACATTCAATAAAGAGAAAAAAAAAAATCATTTTAGTGTTCCATTCAATAAAAGGGAAAACAATAAAAGAACTTCCTAGCAGTGAAGCTCTGTAAAGTGTCAAGCGGTCACCCATCTAACTCAGCACTTGAGTTTCGTAGATTTTGTAGATTTTGAATTGTGGCCTCATTTGTACAAATACCCTCCAAATTGATGAGCCTTTTAGGTTTGTAACCTTACTCTTAACGATGGACCTTAGGCGAATGCATTCATATTGCAAATTCTCTATGTGCCAGTAACTTTTAAATTGCATCAAACCTTGCATGGGAACATGCAAGCATCGTATGAAGCACAAAGTCAGAGACAGTTACTATGATGTGCAAAACAACTGCCTATCCGCCAACTGCTGGGTCAAGTACTGAGTAAAGATGAAGTGCAACAAATCCTCTGAAACTAAAGCACATAAAATCAAAATCCAATAGGATTGAAGACTATTATAACTAGGGATGCCAATGGACCTCTGATTGCCCAGTTACTTGAAGGTTCTGAGCTGAAAAATCTGGGCACGGACCCTATTTTTTGGGCCCTATTGATAATCTAGTCTGGGACTGGGTCCAGACTCCAGTGTGGTATGTACCACATACCGATTTACAATTACCAAAGGATATATTGATAAGCATTATAATAATATAATTTTATAGGAGAACCTGATGAAAGTGTGTAGCGCAGATGGTAGGAGCATCAGGTTGTAATCTTGAGTTCTCAAGATTTGTGTTTTCATTTTGTTTATACTGATTATGTGTTGGCAGACCCTCCATTGGAGTCAGGCCCGGGTTTATGTATATGCATTTAGTTGGGTCCTAGTCTGGGTCCACCATGGACCCATAATCCGGCCATTTACATCCATAATTTATTAGTTTATTACTCTTAAGTATCATCATCATCATCATCACACCACTTAAGCCTTATCCCATCTTATGTAGAGTGGGCTTTGTTACTTCTATTCCATTTACTCCAGTACAATTATTTTCTTTGTATAAGGGCTATTTCCAGTCCATCTCAGACGACATTCAGTTAGTTTCTCTTTAATATGATCACATATTTTCCTGAAAGTATGAAATGTTATGGCATGTTTCTCTTCTTCATTTTGTAGTTTTGGCTGATGTTAGAGTTTAGAAACCTAACATCATTTTTGTGATTACCATGAAAACCTTATCCAAATGTGTGGTCGGCTAACAGATACAATTTAAAGAGGTGGTGAGTTGGTGGGACTAAGTCCCCCTGCTTAAAAGAGGAGATTTGTGGATTAGGTATGTACAAAAAATGAGCCCTATTCGATGTTGCTCAAAGGTGATGAAAAGGGTCTGTCACTGCCTCATGGTAACTGCCTGTGATGATACTAATAGCAGCATCATTCAGTAGGGGTGATCTTTGGTCAATTTAAAGAGGTGGTGAGTTGGTGGGATTAGTGTGTCTCACTACTTAAAAGAGGATGTTTGTGGATTAGGTATATACAAAAAATGAGCCCCATTCAATGTTGCTTAAAGGCAATTAAAAGGGACAGTAACTGGCTCATAGTAACTGCCTATGATCATAAGAATAGCAGCATCTTCAATAGTGTTCATCTTTGGCCAATACTTAAGGCACAAATACTCTTTTTATGTACTGGAGTTCACTATTTCCGACAACTCATTTAACCTTTACTGATTAAAAAGAAAGGAGGAAAACAGTTGTTCCATCCACCAACTTGCCACATGTTCCCCTTTGCAGATTCATTATTTTGTCTACACAGTGGTTCATCTGGATATAAAGAAAGCATCAGCAAGAAAACAACCTACTTGCTAAGATAATGATAAGACCATGTTGAAAGCAGAAGTGGCATATTCAATATTAGGATAGTTAGGAAACAATATCAGATTAGGGATTTAAATACTAAAGATGCAATGTTGTGGTTTGTTGAGATGTTCAAACAGAGCCCAAGCCCTTCGTATAAATGGGTGTCACAGATTTTATTCTAAAATTAGCCAATGTTGAGCTAGTCCCACAGGAAGAGTATAATAATAAATAGAACAGATGTAAAAACAAATTCTCTGAGTGTTTAGTCTCCAAGGCAAAAAGAAGAAGAAGAAGAAGAATGAACTTTGAGGAGGGAAAAGCTGATTGCTGATAGTGATCTTTTAAACGAAGGTGGTGCAACTTAGGCGGGGCTAAGCCCGAACCCACATGTCTTGACCCAACCAAAAGTGAGATTTGGGTTGGCTTGTTTGGGTGTGGGTTTTGGCCTGGGTCTGAACATTGAAGCCCTCATGGAAATCAGCTTGGGTTCAGGTTTGAGCTTCAGGTACCTAAATTAGACCCAAGTACCCTATTTATCTGTAAAATTTATGTATGTATAACATATAATACACAATCTGTACACTATTGAAGTAGATCATTTATCTAAATTTTACTCTTCGAAAGCAAACTAAACACACAAAATTGGGTACCTCATTCCCACCGAGCCCCTTAAAAATCTGTTAAATTATGTTATACATTGCTGTACCCTTTTCTTTAAACTTGCCTATTTTGATATATTTGTGTTTGTTAGAGTGCGTGAGTTTGAGTTCCCAATGTAGTAGAGAGGGAGGGAGGCAATTCTATTACTATTTGGAAATGTAACTATAACTTTAAGAGGAGTAACCGAGTTTCAGCTAGGTAACTTTGAAAAAGAAGGTACCCTCAAACTCAAATATTGGGTTTTTGAGGTGGTACAGTGCAGAGAACAGACTGGGTTCATATCCTTCTTAGCAAAAATTTACATTTGTCGTTGGGGGTGACACTTTAAATAATCATGTCATTCACATCATTGTCATCATATTCAAGGCCTTAGCCCCTCAATGTGGGGCTGGATTTGTGAATTCTACTTTTCTTCTGATCCCTATCAAAGGATGTGTTCTCTTTCATTTCACAGTTTGGATTTTCACTTTCAATTCATTCCAAGTTGTACTCGCTGCCCCTTTTAGTGTTCATTATGTCTTCTACACAAAGCAAACAATAATGCATATTCCAGTAAATAAAGAAGTTATTGATCCCTTAACAATAGCAGCATTCCACATTTGTCGTTCATTTATTGTGGAAACATATGCCATTGTTCCAATACTTAATTGTCATATTGTGCAATGTCAATCTATTCACGCTTTTATTCTTGTGTAAGTCTATGACAGGCATTGAAACTTGTTTAAATCCAGGCAAGCTAAAATTCTTGGATTGGTATCCAATTACGTTCCTTATCAGTTTGTTGGTGACAGTTGCTGGTTTTTCATGTTGCATATCAGGTGGAGCCCAAGCGCCGTAAACGATGACTACTGAGATACAATGGTCATGGCATGAGGTACGCATTTTCTTGGATGCTAGCTGTTCGATGTTGGTCATGTGGAATTGTACAGTGCAGAGAACAGACTTTGATTGCACCAACCAGAGGAACTAAAGGCTTTTCTTTTATGAATTTATGTTGTGCTCACTTGGTATGTCCTATCGCCAAGGTGGTGAATTTGGAGTTTGTGGTGTCTCGTGTACAATTTATTTGCATGGATATTCTTGCTTAGGCATAGAATCTTTAGGAAATGACCATGAGGAGAAAAGGGGGGGAAATGCTTTTTGGCGCCTTTGATATGCTGTCATCTTGTGTGGACAATGCTTGCTTGGTCAGTACGAAGGCAAGTTATTGCTGTTCTATTCTGGATGAGATATAATCATATGTTGTTGGCAAATGATCCAAGCTGATACCTTTTCACCCTTAATGCAAAGGGCCTACTGGATAGTAGGGCGCACTTTCAGATTGGATCGTCCTGTTGGATTAAAAAGAGGTCCATGGACGTCTAGGATCGTCCCTATCTTATCACCTAACGTATTGATTCTAGTCATCCACCAAGTCCTTGCAACTTCCAACTATTGAGTGATGATGGGAACCCAATATGTAGATCCTCTGGGCCAAAACCTGGGCTGGTGTTGCATTCACATGAAATCTTTCATCAAGTCTTTTGCACCTATCCTATCGATATCTTTGTGAAGTCTTGTGGTTGGCCCAACTTGAATTTTGGGCCAGAATACTTACATGTGGGGTCGAGCACAAGGCCTGCCCGTCACTGCTCAGGCACGTGTTCTTGCCAGATGGTCTGGACTTTTGGTAGGGCCATGAGGTTGGGCATTTCCCCACAAATCAGGTGATTTAGCAGGGCCTCTGATTTAGAGGTAAAACTTAGTCTGGCCAAGCCGGAGCCCGCATGAAATGTAATTTGCTAGGCTTGCTTGGTTTGGGCTCGGGATAGAGCATTGGTTTTGATGTCTGAAGTGGAGTTTGAGTCATGGTTTTAATGGATGATACTGGGTATGGGTTTGATGAAACCGATGCGCATTGGCCATTTGGTGATGGTGATGTATACTGGCTATATCGTTGTGACCTTGAAAGAAGGTTGAAAACATTCAAAAAAAAAAAAAAAAAAATTTGTTAGGAAAATCAAGAAATTGAAATCCTAGAATTCGTCTCTTCTAGAAATGATCCGATCTATTCTGTGTACACATCAATCAGTCCCTGTGCCAGGCCAGGAAGATGTTCTCAACTGAACATAGATTTCGTGATAATTGTTAACTCAATGGGTTGCATTACTTTGTAGATTTTGTTTTTATTGAGTGTTTTCTTGTAAGTATGTCATTTTTTTTTTATTTTTTTTATCCTTTTCAGGTTGTATATTAGAATTTTCAAATAAATGTAAAATTGATTTTTTTTTTTTTTTTTTAGATTTTATTAACAATGTCAATCGTGAGACTGATGGTCTTTAATGTGGTGAATCTAGGCTTTCACATGCACAACTCTAAATAATGTGGTGCATATGAATGTCATTTCCCAGTGGGGGTGGACGTGGATTCTTGACAATCAAGGGAAAGAGTAGGATGGATGGGTTCTTAAGTGCACTGGATCCAATTTCAATATCATTACAATCAAATAATATCAGCACTTAGATTTTACCTCAAAAGTTTAATGGCAACGTATGTGTAAACTTGCTTGTGATAAAATTCGGTGGATGGTTACTCAGACCTCGAGTTGTATTACTATTTTTAACAAAATTAAAGTAGCATGTAGTTTGCGTTGTGGAATTGGCCAGGTTGAACTTTGGAGTTTTTGTTTCTCTCTTTTTTCTTTTTCCTTTTTTTTTTTTTTACTGTGGGACCCTCATGTACGTCGTGTTGTGGACTTGGCCGTAGCAGTATTAGATGCGTGCAGTCACTGCACTTGATGCTGCATGGGAAACTGTCCCTTCTACTGTTTCATATGCCCAAGGAAGAAAAAGAATCTTGCTCGAGGAGAAGTAGGCACCGACAAGTGGCCAAATCCTACATTCGGCATCCACTGGAGAAACTATATGGGAGAGGAAAGCCCTCTTTTCATTTTTAAATGGGTGAATCAAAAAAATAAAAATAACTGTTAATAATGTTAATATGATAATTCTGCAATTGACCCTGGTACAAAAGAGAAAGAATCAATCATCTAGGGTGGAGCTTTGGAGACCGTTTGATCAACTTGGCCACTGTATGATCTAGCTATCATTTTGGCGAAAGGAGACCAAACAACTAAAAATAAAAATCCATGATAAAAATCTACTAGGGGTACGTTTGGCCTATACGAGGCACTTCACCTTGTTGATCAAATTGAACGGCTACCGTGCTAAAATGTATAGTGTGTATATTTATATATATATATATATATATATATATATATGGGGAAGTTTCAAGTGCATTTATCCCTCACCATGGGGTGAGGGATACTTTTCTTTTTGCACATGAAGACAAGTATCTTTCCCTCACCTTATATACTTGAAAAGTAATTTTTGTACTTGAAAATTCCCAATTATGGAAGTATCCTTCACCCTATGGTGAAGAATAGATGCACTTGAAACTTCACCTATATATATATATATATATATATATATATATTTGGATGGGTAGAAGATTTGAATAAATGATATAACATCCGAGCTGTATCAGATGCCTCAGTGCAAGTTATTTTTGGGCGATGGAGGTGGTGGGGTGCTCCGAAATGGAGGATGATCGAAGAAGCATACTCAGTGCAAGTTCATGGAGGAGCCCATGGATGACCCCTAAGCTCATAGATTAGTTTAGTTTAGGAATATAGTATGGTTTTACCATCCTCTCTAAAGTGGAGACATTTTTAATGAAAATGGAGGTCGATCCATGATTTTCCAAGAGTCTTCATCTAATTCACGAGTCCCTTATCCGTTCACGGGCAGTAAGAAAAAGGAAGGGCAGGGCCCTATTTGCTGAGGTAATTTAGGGCCATCAGAGTCCATCAACATAAAAAAAATGCTCACTCACTCAACTTTAATGGCTGCCTTTTGATCACTGCTACACTCAACTTCAGACTTCAGAGGCCTGGCTGCCATCTGGATGCGAATATTTATTGCCATAAAAGCAACGAATATTACTCTTTTACATGGCTCTATGCCTCTATCACTATCAGATTCAGCCCCCATCCATTTTATTAATTAACTGAATCAACACAGCACCAGTAGGAAAAACCAAACTATTTTACAGGCAAGCCCGTTTTCATTGTACTTCTTCCAATACCTTTTTGGGTATGACCAGCACAAATCTAAAATGCTCATGTGTGAGGATTATCTCTCAAAGGAGACATGATAGGGATCCCCATTTTGAGACACGTGTGGGACCCCTTATGACCCTTATGATCAATCTACTCCTCTCATACTCATTGTCCCTTTTAAAACCTGACTGCACTTGATTTATTGGGGTTGATATTTTGCATACCACCCCCATATTATTGAAAAACCTGACTGCACTTGATCTATTGGGTTAGATATTTTGCATACCATCCCATCTTATTAAGATCTTTCCATCTCCCACCTTTTTATCTGAGACCGAGACTGTTGTCTCTTACTGTTGCAGAGAGCAGCAGGGCCCAATATACGAGTCATAAAAATCAAACTAGGGTGGAGCAAAACCATGGAACTTACCAGAGGACCTAGATGGACCAAGATTTTGATGATAAGGATGATAATCACCACAGCGAATCATGTCATACAAACAATTCTTAAATCAAATTAATGACAAAAGCATTTGGTAGATAACCCCAAAGATTCCATTGAATTAAATTGCTAAAGAGTAGCAACAGTTGGAGTTCAGAGAGATGTGATTGGTCATTGGTTCTGAATGAAGAGACATGTAACCATGAAAAATGCCCTGGGATCCAATGGTCCTAAGGACAGTTCGGTCCATGTCCCGGGCCAGAAACCCGGGACAAGTAGACTTTTTGAAAAGGAAGTTTCCACCTGAATTTACAACAGTATTGTTCTGCATAGTTCTCATTCTTCTTCTTTTCTAAAAAAAAAATAAAACAAAATACAGTGGCTCTAAACCTCTTGCTAGCACCTATTAGTCTTGTACAAGATAAGCAGCCCTCACTCCTTTCATTAAGAAAAAAAAAAGAGGAAAAACAAACACTCAGGCCGCATCTAATGCACCAACCACTCAAATCTCAACAACACACAGCATAGAACAGAAAAAACAACATTTAACAAAAAAAAAAAAAAAACATCCTCAACTATCTACAATTGCACACATTTTTTATTTTGCTTTAGACTGTCCATTTTACCCCACAGTTCAATTAGCACCATCTACAATGGGGTTCACAATTTGAATGCTTTTATATCTGGTAATGTTAAATATGAACCATCTCATCTGTAAATGATGGTAAAATATGATACCCATCCCTATAGTGCCTTAATTGGTGCATATCCATATGGGCCATTTTGGCTACCTCTTTGATGACTCATAGCCCATTAACCAATAAAGAAGAGAAAATCTCAAATATGAAGTTGATTACTATCTGGTTTCATCATACTCCTTTTTAACGGTGACAAATGATTTAGAGCACTTTCTCCTTTGTGGAGAAGCATACATTGGGATCTGCTAAAACTTTATTAGCACAGTACCAAAAAGCCTGAGGGAAAACACTCACTGGCCACTACTGCCACTAACAACAGACACCCAACACTCCAAAGCATCAGCATTAGATATGCACGGATATGCATAGAGAGGTAAGAGAGAAAGGGATGTCCTTGCATTTGCAGCGGCCATGTCAGAAATGAGCAAGCTTTAATAGGATGAGCGGGAGATATCTCAGAGAGAAACACAGGAGTAGAAGAGAAACGGTAGCTATTTGCCTGCTTGAGTTGTCATGAGAGTAGAAAGACAAAAGGGCAAGTAGAAAAAAAAAGTTAAAGAGAGTCATTGGTTTCAACGTACTGTGTGGCCTGTCAATCTGCTGTCTGCCCTCTTCTGTTTTATCCTTGTTTCTTGTGCTGCTCTGCACATACCCATCTGTAGTGGGTCCCACTCTTTTTTTGTATTTTGTCTTTCCATCACCACCGTACAATATTGTTTGTGCATGGGGAGAGGAATAGGGACGAACAGTGAAAGATGGTTTTGGATTTTTCAGTTATTCCCATATGCACCCCACCCACCTTTTTGATTCCGTGACTTAGGAGTGAAGAAGGCCTTTTGACAGAGATCAGTCAAAAGGGTTGTGTCAAACTACCTATCGCCAGGTTGTAGGATGGCCCAGCTAAAAGCCTAAAATGCTCTTATAGTGCTTTTGCTCTCTCACTTGGATCAGTGGAGAGTGTAGTGTGGACACCCTTTATTGGATATGGACCGTCCATTTTCTGTAGACAGTGCTTGATTAAGGGCCATGACACAACAGTCCGTTTGAAGTGCTCTTTTACCCAATTCCCATGCAAGTATGATGTAAGAATATCCTCTAAAGTACTATGCAACACCCATGAGTAATAAGGAGGGAAGCTTCTTTGCATTAAAATTTTGGGAGGATGTGAGTCATCCAATACAAGTTGCTTTTCATGGACCATTTGACCAGAGCTCCATCCAAGGAGCAATCTGAACCATCCAAATCCAATCAATGGTCTGCTACATGGGTGAGGTTGTGAGTCATCCATACAAGTTGCTTTTGATGGACCATTTGACCAGAGCTCCATCCATGGAGCAATCTGAACCATCCAACCAAAGGTCTGCTACATGGGTGAGGTTGTGAGTCATCCATACAAGTTGCTTTTGATGGACCAGTTGACCAGAGCTCCATCCATGGAGGAGCAATCTGAACCATCCAATCAATGAATGGTCTGCTACATGGCCGGTGCCCAATGAAATTTAAAAGGAACAAATGTTCATACAATGGGCCTTAACCTTGGATTGGACATGCCTCTCTGGAATATGATTTCATTTGGATATAGATACCTACCCATTTGTTTGGAAGACCTAGGATTAAAAAAGGCAAATAGCTGGATGGTTAGGAAGTATGTATCAATCTAAAAGCCTACAAAAGTTGGCTACATCCAATGGGCAATCCAAACTTGATGTTTTGACAGCTCAACCACATAAAGAATCTCTCCAACTCTCTCTCTCAACTATTATCCAAAGGGGGGAGGGCTAGGAGTAGGGTTAAAATGTCTAGTGACGAGGAGAGGAGGGCCCTTCAGAAAAAAAAAAGGGCATCATGAAATCCTGAAGTTCTTTCTAATGAATGGGCATTTTGTAATAAATGGTTTAATATTTAATTGATTGACCACCTAATGCTGACAACAATATTAAAAAGGAGTATACTTTAACTTTGAACCGTTGAGGCTTTAAAAAGGTAGAGGGTACCAACCAAACGACAATCATAAAAGTTCTGTTGAGGCTTTAAAAATTGGAAAAGAATAAAAGAATAAAGAGTCAAAGCTCATCAAATGATAAGTTCCTGATTTGGATGCAATAGTTCGTTTACAACAAAGGCATCATCTAAGCTGAGATGAGTTAATTGTTCATGCTGTTGAAATTTCAAAGACCCTGGTATAATTAAATAGAAGACAGACCTAGAAGCATAGGTCATAAGGCTTCTTAGTTAATGAGATAATCAAATCATGTGATCCAACAATAACCCCTTCATTGTCCAGTTTCTTATCTTTTGTGAAAGTATTTTGTAATGGTTGAAAATATGATGCTTACACCATTTTTCTAATAATCAGAAAACTTGCCTATATTCCCCACATATTATATGATCAAAATGCTGGCCATTATCATTGCAAAAGTATACTAGGTTGTTAATTCATTAATGAAAAAAATACTATAGATCAATTGTATATTGTTATTATTATATTCACAACTACCTATTACAATGGACGCATCAATCATACAGACAATGTTTTGGTAGATAAATATAGCTTTGGTTTTTCATCTGATATACATGAAGGTCTAAAAACAAGAAATTGAAATCTTGGCTTTAGTAACTTCTATTTCATTCAAACTCTTCGAACAACATTAATCTTCAATGCGATCATATATATAACTAAATCCCTGCCAATATCAATCGTAACAAATTTCCAGGCCAGAGATAGAATCAGGTGCTTAAGAAATTGATACATCATGCACCATTTGATTGAAATAAAAAATGATTAGTACCTTGTCTTGAAACCTTTAGTAAATTCAGTTTCTTCAGTCATACATCCGTGTCAAAAGCTGGAACATATATCAAGTGTCTGACCAGCACCCTGGAATGCCCTCCAAGAATCAGCTGTAAAAGCAATTCGGTTCTTCGGCAAAATTCTAATGCATATAACTGTTGTTATAAAGCATTGGGACTTCTACGCAGGTTTGTATGTACAACTAAATTTTGTGGTTCCTGCACAAGAATACTAGCAGTAGAACATAAGCTTCTTAACGTTGTCACTAAGCTTTGGTAATGGGGTAGCATGTAATGGAGGCGCCGCTCTGAAAAGTGTGTTTCTAGAAACTGAACCGATATCAGATCTCTCAAGATATAGTCTGCCTCTGTATGCCGCAAGGTGGGCATAGTACGCAGGGGGCACCAATGAAATCGGTTTCGTGCACCTCACAAATGTGTAACAGAGGTTGTGCACCAGCTGCTGTAGTTCATCTGATGTAAAATGGTTCTCATCCCACAAGATATGGTAGTGGGTTGGCCTGCTTGTGCCTTTCATCCCCCAGTGACTACACAAATAGAAATCAAACTCTCTTGGATGGGTGATGACAGTATCCACAACAGTCCCAGGGGGTATGTTTTCATTGAAGAACCTGCCAGCCGACATGTCGCTCTCATTCCGGAACAATCTCATATGGTGCCTCTTTTGGACTACTGCAAAGGTGATGGTGGGATTATAACCAGGAAACATTAAACAGGCAGCTTTAATGGCCTGTAACTCTTCATGCAGCACCTTGTAGAACTGTGTCTCGCTTACACCATCTCTGAAGAAGAGAATTCTCTTAGGGAGTTTGTTGACTCCCAGGTAGAAATCACCCAGCAATTCCCAAACCATTTCCCTGAGGTCTTGTATGATTTCTTGGCGGTGTTTTTGAGACCGCATCCTTGAAATGTACTTGTTGGCAGCAGGCCAGTTCATACTACCCACAACCGCTGCAATAGAGGGGCTGACATCATCAAGTGGGTGCGGGTGAGTGACATCTGCGCCCATGAAAATCACAGGCTCATCATCTCCAAATAGTCGAGGAATTTGGTAGGGCAGCGCATTATACAATGCCACAGTACATCCCCCAACCTTAGCATTGATCTTCAAGGCTAAATTTGCCAAAAATTGTGAACCTGGCTTGCTTAGATTGGCATACAGACAACACTGACTCACAACACCAATACTTGTCTCAGCGATTCGCTTCAAATCTGCATAGCCTTTATGCCTTTTCTCCATGATACAAATGAGAAGTTGCAGGTTGCTTGATGCAGCTTCATGGATTTTCCTCAGTTTGGATTCCAAAACAGAGACGTGGTTCAGGACTTGAATCTGCTCAAACTGTGGGCTAACAACAGTATTCTTGTTCAGATATATGCCCAGCTGCTCACACCTCTGAGATAGCTGGTGTATGAACTTAGGAACCCAAGAACGCTGTTCTGTGCTGCCACCAAAACTTATCAGTGCCCACCTTTCTACTCTCGTGCCTTCGATGACATGGCTATCAAGAAAGTTCCATTGGCGGTCCTGGCGAGTGGGAGTTAGATCTGTAACATGGCCACCATCTCCAAGCTTCAGTTTCGGAGGTTGAAGTACTCTACCATTCAATTGGGTCATCTCTCTCGATACATGGAGCTTAAACTCTCTTGCATAATTGCCACTGCAAGAAATTACTATAGTAAGACAAAGATTTCAAGAAAGTATTCACTCAAAGAAACACAATCTAATGCGGACGAATGAAAGTACATCTGTTTTAGAAAACAGTTTTTTGGTCTAAATTAGGCTACATTAACTTAAGGACAAATTTCTTTCTACTGACCATCGATAAATCTTGGATAGATGATAAAAACAAGTCATGGAAAAAGCTTAAGAAAGCCTAGTTCTCCAAATCCTGTAATTGCTACAGATTCTTAAAATGATAAAAGAATGTAGGCAAGAGCATCTAGCACATTAAAAAGAAAATCGACAAAAGTTGGCAATCTACTTATCAAGCCTATAAATTCTTGTGAGCTTAATCAATGCATTTTGTATCATTACCTTGTCGGTCCCACTACTCCATCCATGACACCATTGATTATCGCCTTTCTTTCTCTTGGTCTTTGGCAGCCCATCTTAAGGATCTTGGCCGTCTGATCATCAGAAAGTTTCCCAAGAAATTTCTGCCCCTCACAAACCACACATAGTTCCATTGGAAGATAACATGGCTTACTCCTGCTAATCTGCAGACATGGCAAGTTCCTGAACTGAATATCATGATTGTAATGTTCTTTGAAGTAGTCAACCAGTCTAAGATCCTTTCCATCCCGGTCTCTGAATTTCAGATTCTCAGTGGCTTCATCAGTTAAGCTAAACACTCTGTACCTCTGATCAGTGTCCCTGTGGCAAACAAATACACGAATGTTCTTCAAGGCCCTCTCCACTTCTTTCTTTTCTTCTCCTATCAAACCCCTTGTTTTCCTCTGAGAAAGATCTCGCAAGAAGTCGCAGCGCTTTTGCAAATAAGGAATT
The DNA here is from genome assembly GCA_003546025.1 of Camphora micrantha. Classification (NCBI taxonomy): domain Eukaryota; kingdom Viridiplantae; phylum Streptophyta; class Magnoliopsida; order Laurales; family Lauraceae; genus Camphora; species Camphora micrantha. Next base: position 66,578,391 of record QPKB01000002.1, read on the forward strand.
ATGCCAATGCTTTCGTGGAAGGCTGTCACAGAGAAATCGACATTGAGAGCAAGACCCTGTTGGGTCGGTCTGAGGCTTTGGAAAAACCCTCTCAATCCAACTGCGCCGCCGCCAATATCCTTAATTCCTCCCATGCTACTTGAATAGAGAGACCTGCCCACAGGAATGCATTTCTCCGTGGGGCTCTCTCGTAGAACAACATCCAAGGCATGGAGATAATCCTGTGGAAGTGGGATGTAATCCTCCTCCTTGCTCAGGTACTTGCTAAGGTCCTTCCCTTCTAGTTTTGAAACGAGCTTGATGTTCACCTTAAAAAGTTTTAGCTTCTCTGTCTGAGCTGCATCATCATCTCCTAAAGGCACGGCTTTTGCAGTAAGGACTGGAAGGCTAATGAAGAACTCGAGCTTGTCATCATTCAAGAATTCAATAGGGCTATAGAGATTCCTCCGGCCATCAAACGCCGGCAAAGAACCACCTACAACAGATGGGTTGTCCTGAACCAGTTTCCTCTTGATCATCCGCGCTACTTCCTTGGACGGGTGTGGTGCGATCTCGACATCATAATGGAAAATTCGTTGTGATGGATCGAATTGAACTAGGAAATGGTTTGCAAGGAGAGGGATTACATGCCCATCTACACCACCAGAATCAGGCCTCCGGATAGCCACAAGTGCCTGAGAATTACTGGTTGGGTTTTCACAGTGATCTCTGGGAACAGAAGGCAAGTGTTTATTATCCTCTCTTCTGGGTGTGCTGGTTTTCTGTTGCAATCTTTCAGGAACTGTTCAAATGGGGACAGAAAGGATGTTACGGATTCAATCAAGGTTTTAGAACGAACTACTGAGCAAATAGTTTTAAAAAAAGAAAAATGCCAACCCACAAAGTCCTTTTTTTTCTATAGAAGCAATAACACTAAAAATAATAAACTTCAAAGATGATATTTTACTATCGATTACAGAATAACCGTTTGCACAGTAATACAAATATGAAATAACTAAGAACATCCATTCGCAGCAAGGCATCAACATAACTCATTAATCTCTAATCAGTATATAGCACAAGTTCTTTATTCAGAGAGGGGGAAAATCATGAGCACATAACACCTCTATCAATCCTCAAAGAAAGAGATACCCAACACCAACAACTACAAGTACACTTGGGGCATCCTGCAAAAAGAAACAGGTCTTTTTGTTGAGATTTTAAAACTGAGAGACATCAAACTAAAAGCAAGATGAAAACCAGCATCAACAATCCCTCACTCGGTAATAATACCTCATAAACCACTTGAAACATGATAAGTCACCTTCAACACTTCAAAAATGAGAAAGCAAACCCACCCATGTAAAGCATCAAACAAAAAGCAGATGAAAATCAGCATCAACAATCCCCCACTCAGCAATACCTCATAATCCATTTGAAACATGATAAGTCACCTTCAACACTTTAAAAATGAGACAGCAAACCCACCCATGTTGAACATAGAAGGAGAAACCCAAAACAAAGAAAGCTCTTTTGACAAATAGTAGCAAAAACACCATACAGAGAGAGATATATATATAAAGGAAAGAGATGGGGTTACCTTGAGGAAGAGTAGGAACTGGAACATGGGTATTATCTGATGAGGCCGGGCGAGAAGGCTTGTGCTTCCATGGGGCCTTGTTGAAGTGGGTATTGTTCCTAATGAAGTGGTTTTGAAGTAGAGGAGGAAGTTGCAGGGGTGGTGGAGAAGGAAGAGGAAGGAGAGCTGGGTAAGATGAGTACTGGTTCTGGTAGCAGAACCCATGACGAAAACTGCGAAATGAGTTCTGATGGTGATTGCTGAAATCTGTTAGAGTGCTGGAATGGTGAGGAATGGGCTTTCCTCTGCCATTCCTTGTTTTGAAATTGCATTTCTTGTTAGTTTTGGATTCTTTTGTTTCTTCTTCCATGGCTGCTATATTGTTTTTTGGTGGAGAGAGCTTCGGAGAGAGAATAAAAGAGGAGAGGGTGAGAGAACGAGAAGTGAAAAAGAAGAGACAGAACGGATGTGCTGCTGCTACTGAATGCTGACTTCCTCGAGAAAAGGTTGTTCAGTCACTGCTATTTATTGCAGGAGAGAGACAGAGAGCGCTCTGATCCTCGATCGAAGCCAATCTTGAAATTCTCGAGCCTAATGTTGTAGGTGTGGGCCACACTTTCTGGGGAGCAATGGCAATGATCTGGTGGGACCCATTTACATGTGGGGGGCTTCATCATTGCAAGTAATACTTGACCTTGTTGATGATGGTTGTGGATTGTAATGTTTTATAAAAAAAAAAATTGGTAGATTGGACAACTGATTTTAATACATATAGGGGTTCTTAATTTTTGGATGCCCTGCCAAACCCTCCCTATATTTTAGATCTGGATGTAAATACAAGATGTTCCAGAGGAGAATATTTTGCCTATTCATAATTTTGTCTTGCCAAAATTAAGGGCAATGGCATGGGCAATACATGAAAAATTAGGTCATAGAAGTACAAGAGTTTCAAAAGCTTTGGAGGGTGTCATGGCCACCCCTTGGTTCCAACCAAAAGGAAGAAGAATCCCTTAAGTATAATTTTTTTCTTTTATTCGAGAGTCTCACCTTTGCTTGATTTAATCTATAGACATTGCACCTCTACATTGGCCTTCCCTTGAGTTTAAGATCAATTCAATTGATATAATCTAATTGGATTTAACGGTTTTACCTCTATATTAGCAATGCTATCTCCCTGTAAGACTTCGATGCTCAAATACAACCAAACGTAAAAGAAGATGAAATTCGAATAAATCTTTTGGAAAAATGATATTTCATAGAAGCTAAATTTTGGAATTTCCACTTATTAAACAGGAAATTCCAAATGTTCCATAGTTAGTACTTGATAGTGCTATTAAGTTTCCCAACAAACAAAAAGACCATACAGCTGTGAGCAAAGTTAGATTTAGACAAAGAGGGGCCCCATTCATGAAAAATCATGCATTAGCCTGTTGGGGACACTGACCACCGCACAGTATCGTTTCTCAAACATGGAATCCGATCAGCTTTAACATGCTGACATGAAAATGTCCGGATGAGAGAGATAGAATAGTAGGTTCCTTGTCCTTGTGTAGGGACTAGTGAAAAGGATGAGGAAAATGTACAGAGTTTGCAAGGCTCAGAATACTAATGCTGCTGCTCTCTCCTACTACCTCCTCTCCTCTGGTATAGAAGAATTTATTGCTTCTATATATGGCCCTGAGTTCGTTTCTGTCAGGTTGTGGAGAGGGAAGGTGGATGATTGCCATTTTAAAGAGGGGAAAGGGGGCTACAAAAGGAGGAAGGAAAGGGGCAAATCAACAAATGGAGGGCCTTCAATCAATGGTGGCATTTAATAATGTGGTCATTGTCATGATAAAGGATAAGTTGCCCATTGGAGCTTTTTGGAGCCAAGTCAAAAGAGAGGAATGAGTGGGGGAATGCTGACCGGCACTACCTGCTCAATTCATGTATGGCTTTATCCCTAATCATGTTTTTTAAGGTATCTAATGTCATCAATGCTTGTCACTAGGGGTGAAAAGATCATTCAATTATAGAAATAATAAAGTTGAAAAAATCAGACCCTTTTTTAATTGGGTCAAGTTTTGGTCAATCTCATGGACCCAAAAAAAAATTTTAGATTTTGGTTTGAGCCTCAGGATTTGATGCCCTTTGGACTCAAATACCGGATGCCACATCTGTATAAAATATTCATGCAGGTCAAGTATGTTGAGGGTCAGGAGAGGAAGTCTCCCACGCGTCGCGTCACGAGAAATCATACATCTTCATCATCATGGTGAAAGCTTTGTTCCAATTATTTTAGGGAAAGGCGACAGAGCATGCATAATTCGTTTACTTTAAGCAAGTGGAATCCTTTATGATTACAAAAAGTATCAATCAGAATTTTAGACCCCTTATGCTTACCTGCCCTCGTATACTAAATTGACCAAAATTCTGTCCAAAAGCCAAAAGCAACTCTTAACGAACTTCGCTTATCTGACTAGTCCAACTTGACTCTACCGTTTACCTTTAGATTGAATGTATTCTAAAACTATTAAATTCGAGGGTCATTGATCAGGGAATTAGGAAGATCAAATAAATTTAAAGTTATGCACATATATAGGTCCCATTCAAATCTTTTGATCCCCCACCTCTCCCATGATTTGAATGACAACAGGTGGGCCCTACAAGGGATATGTAGGAGGGTCCATGAGAGGCATCTGCTCCATAGCACAGCCCATTTGACTCTATTGTATTTTTATCTATGGGTATCAAGCCTCTTTACAAATTACATCCCTTTATTCTCATTCGAGTGCTGTTTCGAGTTTGGCTCTTTAATTTTGGTTCAAATATAGATGCGTAAAGGTTGCATTAGTAATTCAGATTTGGGCCCGGGAAATCAATCCAAACATGACCCGTGTTGATTCCTAGTTGTCACTGCATATACTAGGGATAAACAGGTGGGGTTTGGTCGAGTTTTTTTTCAAGTATGCTGGTTAAGGGGCCGGGTCCTTGAGAGACTTGCGCATATAAGGTAATGAGAACTTGCACGAGTGAGGTAATAGGAACTCATTACCTCACACGTGCAAGTAGGACTAACTCATAATTTTGTTTGGTTGAGTTTATAGTATAGAAAATGATTATTAATAGAGAACTCTACCAAATGTGGACTCAAATCAGATCCAGGTTAAACAACCTAGAGCACTGAACTTGGATCCAGATCCAAACCAAGTCCAAAAGCATATGTACTTGTATAAACACCATTTCGTTATTCTTAAGAAACTTGTATAAAACACTTGAGTACTTATATAGATATACTTGTATAAAATATGGTTGAATTCCTTTTCTTTTGTGAATTGAATATATTTTCTTGTTGAATCTTGAGCTTAACTATCTTGAATTCATCAAAAAACTCAATCAAACCGTTCCACCAAGAATCCAGCAAGAGCCTCAAATCTAATCATCCTCATCAAGAATCCATACGAAACACATCAAGAAACCAAAGTAAGAATCCACCAAGAACATTCATCTGCACATTATATCAGGGCCTAAACTAAAGGGGCCAACAACAACTTTTCCAGAATCATTTTTTTTTTTTTTTTTTTTTTTTTTGGGTATGTAATTTTGTTGTTGTTGTTGTTGTTGTGGGGTATTTGACAGTGGGCTCTCCCATTGTTTGATTTTACCATGGTCTCTCCCACCATCAAATTGGCATAAAATATAGGCTCTACTTTTTGAGTTGTCCTCTATTTCAGGTTAATTTGACTGATCTTCTGGGTTAGCCAGGATTTTAGTTTAGAGTTCAGGGGTATTTTGATCCTTGTATCAGACTCTTTGAGAGATTAAAAAAGGGAAAAGGTTAAAAATACAGCCATACAAGGTTACTTTTAAACAGGTATTCAGGGGCATTTTGGTTCCCAAGAGGCAAGATGGATGGAAGAGGAATACAGGCATCAGGTTCTCTTTTCCGATGCCAAACTAAGTAAAACGTGTTGCTCCAACATACTCATGGCCGATTGAAATTAGCATCTTTTTAGTTTCACACGTATGTTTAAGGATCGATTGCTACCTAAACCACTAGTTCGATGTAGCCAAAAAAGAAGAAAAAAACAAAAACTAACACTTGTTGTGCTTTTCTGAGGTGCGTGCTTCATGAGATTGTTGTGTAAATCATGTTTATGGAACGACCACAGGTTTGTTGTGCGCCCAGCACTCCCACCATTTGGTTGGATAATTTGACTGTGGTCTATTCTCACCGATGGCTACAGCCTATAAGAAAACCCTCTCACTGAGAATGGAACACTTGCATCGAAATTTGCATGGGATTGCAAAAATTTCAAGGCACACAACAATGTTCTCTATCTACAATCCAACCATCCTACCAAGTATGATTTTCCCAACAATCTGAATTTTAGCTTAAAATCTTGAAATTCAACATTATTGATTTTCATGCACCACTTTTTATAGGATTGAAATATTGTATTGTATATAGGTTTTTTTTTTTGTGTGTGTGTGTGTGTTGCATATGTTGTGTAACGTAGCTTAGAATCACCTGATCTGTACTTGTCATAAATTTGAGTAACTGTACTAATTATATTGATTGTATTGGAATATGGACCTGTTTTTTTGCTACAGGCAACTCTGAATTTTCAGACACAGTGAAATTTTTGGATGCTCCATAGGGCTTGAGAGTCCAGAAATTCCATCAAAATACAAAGGGAGTGGAATTTCTAAATTCCCAAATGTCTAAAGAGAATTTTCATGTAATTGGAATCCAAAAATGTTAGTAAAAATAAATGAAATTCAGAAATTGCAGGGAACAGCGAGTCACACCGTGCTAAGGAGTGAATTGCTGGCAGAAATTCCACTTGGGCCTATATGTCTAATTACTGCACTAGAGACCGTGCACATCAATTGATACAGTTGAGAGATGGTAGCGAGTCCAAGCTTCATAAAAACAAAAAATCAAATCACTGTTCAATGAAAATATCTCTGGTTATTCCCTATCCAAATTTCTATCCAATCTCCACAATGAATTGACATAACACCAATATCCCACCCATCTCATGAGTCTTACACAACACAGTTGTTGCTCCTTTTTTTTTTTTCTTTTTTTTTTTTCTTTTTGCTTATTGCTATGTGCAAGATTATTAACTAACAAGCTTGTCTATATTGTAGTTATCCAGAACTCTTTTAGCCATGATGTGACAGAGTTGAAGCTTTCCAAGTTCATAACTTAAGGCCTTAAGCCATGACTGTCAATAAACAACAAATCTTTTCATGATTTTAGAGTAGAAGACTGAAACTAAAGTGTTAGGTTGAATCTACTGCAAAAGGTGCTGTTTTTTGGATTTTTCCATATTCAGTAAATGTGCTGTTTGGTAGTCTTGGAGGTGCTTTATTGAAGGTTTACTTTTTTATTTCTTTTTCCCAACCATATTCCTTCTTGAAATGTTTTCCATGCCTTCTTTCCACATTGATTTGATCTTTTCTTCCTTCTTTATTTTTTTCTCAAGCAGGCTTTGTTAAGTTCCATTGGAAATTCTGCATCATGCAAACGTGAAACTCACATAATCAATGTTTAGGAAAACATTAAAAATTGCAAGCTTGAATTTTAGGTGATAAGAACAACCCATCAAGTCCTTCACCAGTGGTCAAAAGGATCCCAAGGACGTTTCATTATAAGTTAATTAACATGTGTTTCTTTAAAACGACAGCTTTCCTTCCATGTAATTATAACCACAAAGCTCAATCATGGTATTAACCCTTTAGTTGAAGGCTTTTCCCCTCTCTCTCTCTCTCTCTCTCTCTCTCTCTCTCTCTCTCTTTTTAATCCTTTGTTAAAAGGTGTTTGCCCTCTTGCTCTACAACTTCTCCTGATGGGCTCTCTTTTAATCCTTTGTTAAAAAGTGTTTGCCCTCTTGCTCTACAACTTCTCCTGATGGGCTCTCTTTTAATCCTTTGTTAAAAGGTGTTTGCCCTCTTGCTCTGCAACTTCTCCTCATGGGCCCGATCCAGCTGGGCTGAGGAATATTCAAGCCCGAGTTCGCTTTAGAAGCATAGGCTCATATCCAGCCCGAGTCCAACCCAAGCCATGAGAGGTTAGTCCAAGCCCTAGCTTGGCTGTCATAAAATATGTCAAGCTCAAGCTCGCCCATTTAGTCAGTCAAGTTTGGGTTTCTATCACTTGTTCGAGAAAATTAGTCACTAATCTACAAGAACGCCTTATTTGAGCCGAGTCAGGCTGACCTTTCTATAACTTAATCCAATTCCGGCCCTTAAACTAGCCCATCTCTCAAACAGGCCCGGCCCAAATACTAAAACCTAAGGTTCATGTCCAACCCAATGTGGATTGGGCCCAAAGCAGGCCCAGGCTAGACCAACCCATGAACACCACTAACCGTGGGCGGGATTTTAATCTTTACTGATAGTTTCATATAAGTTTTTTGTTTTGTTTTTTTTTTCCAAACTCCCTGTGTGTAATTTTGAATTGGAGGTGTTCGAGGACAATTGTATCAGATAAGAAGATCAAAATATTGTGAAAGTCATTGAACGACTCCAACTCAAAATTGTGTATAAAGTGCTAATATGGGAGATGCTTATCAGAAAATCTCGCACGTAACTAGTGGCAATGCCGAGAACAGCCATATGCCTAAGTGGTAAGGAGTGACAGTTCTCACCGGGCTATCCTGAGTATGTTAGCCCTCTTTTTCTACATGTGCAAGCTTTCTTCCTACTTACGTGGACTTTCTTTCTACCTGTGCGAGTCACTTTCCCACTTGAGTGGGCAGCCTTTCCCCGTGCATGGGCTCTCTCCTGTGTCCCAACCCCCTTGGCTGGAGTACAAATATTACTGAATTAAGATTGATTAGTTCTGAGGGGTCAGTCGATTTAGTCGGGGTGTAACGGTTCGATTAACTGTTCATTTTGGGAAAATCGTTAACTGAACCATGTTTTATGGTTTTTTATTTTTAAAAGCCAAAACCGTAACCGTAACCGAATCGTTAAAAACTGAACTGCGTTTAACCGCGGTTAAGGGTTTGGTTATGGTTAATTGTCACTTAAAAAATTGTGAATATTTTGTCATTAACCAATCAAACTTACTGTGAAAAAAAAGAAAACTCATAGTTGGAGAATGGCATAATATGTTACTTTAAGAAAAAAAAAAGAAATACTTTTCTTTCAGGCCCTTAGATTTTTTTCTTTATTAGCGAAATGCTTCGGTTAACCGTGTGTTTTGGGAACACGGTTAACCAATCCGCGGTTAACGTTTTAGTTCGGTTAATAACCGTGAGTCAAAACAAAAACCGTAACCGAATCGTGAAGTACGATTTTCCGATTTCAATATCCGTAACTGAACCGTGAAACACAGTTATGAACCGCGGTTCGATTCGGTTAGACAGTTTCTCGGTTTTCTTTTACACCCCTACCATTTAGTGTACCCACTTTGAGTAATGGGACGATTCAGACATGATCCTGGATCCACAGTGCCTTGTTTTGGGATGGATACGAGCAGACTTTTAAACCAGTGGGCTAGGCCCGAACCTTATCAATATACGGGGCCAATAGCTAACATTTTGGGCCCAGACCTATATATGCCTAAAGTCCCAACAAGTGGAATGGTCCAGCCCAGAAAAGGCTTAGTTAGTTGTTTTTTTTTTCTGGTAGAGTGAAAAGGCTTAGCTTGAATTACCTAATAATGACTTCTCATTCTATGTATGTCCTTGGGACTTGATTGTAGCCTAACTTGCTTTATCCTCCTTGATTTTAACTCTGATGGGCTGCACCCGACGATATCCAGAATCTTAGGCCCAGTAGATGCATGGAGGAATCCATGGCTTAGAATCTCAGAAACTCGGGTTGACTCGGAGAGTAACTGAATCAACTAACTCGGGTGAGTTTGGTCAAGTACTTGCTCAGACTCGCCCATACTTATTTGAGTTACCCATTCTGGTAACTCACTGAGCATTAGTCAAAAGATCGAGTAGTAGTAGAACAATGAAAATAAATCAAAACACATACTGCAATGGTTGAAAGTGATATATTGGATTTTACAACAATGGAAATTAGCTCTAAACAGAGTTAAGAGAGAAAAGGGAGGAATCAAAAGTTTGATTTCCAATAGGTGAGTATTCAAAGATAACTATAAATATCATGATGATTCACTCTAAACAAGTACTATTTTGACATTAACTAAATGTCATTAGTGTTTTTTTTTTTTTTGGTAGAAACACCTGGTTGATGTTAAAATGTCATTAGTGTTGATTTATACATAGCGCCTAATAGATGGTTCAACTGTTAACTAGATGTCATTTATTTGATACTCCTTTGGGCCAGTTTATTCAAGACATAAATGAATTCCTAATAAAAAGAAATCTGTAAGTGGTAGTTTGTCTATGCAATGAGAAGTAGTATAATTTTTTTTTCCCCTCTGCATGCCATTTGAAGTGTTTAAAGGGTTCTTTGTGTCTGCAATCATTTACATATGTGATGTTTATTCGTGTGCCCATTTATCCGTGCTAGCGTTTTTATATGAAAATTTTTACACTTATAAAAAAAGATATTTCTTAGTTAATAAAAAGAAACCTGTAAGTGGTAGTTTGTCTGTGCAATGAGAAGTAGTATAATTTTTCCCCCTCTACATGCCATTTGAAGTGCTTAAAGGGTTCATTGTGTTTGCAATTATTTACATATGTAATGCTTATTCATGTGCTCATTTGTCCGTGCTAGCGTTTTTATATGAAAATTTTTACACCTATAAAAAATTAATTTCTTAGTTAGAGAGGCGTGAGTACATGTTCCACTCAGAATAATTTACATTATCAAACCCCCATCATCACATTTTATCTTTTGTAACTCATGTGTGCCCCAAATTTTTAATCCAAACTATTTAAAATTTGTATTGACTGATATACCTTATAAAAATTCATGTATTAAATCTTCATAGATTCTGAGACATACAAAATGTTTACATATGTAACCCAAACCGCTCAGTGTTTATTCATGGCAAAATGGCACTTCCAAACTACATGGTTATGCATTTCACATGTTGAGATTTTCAATATATAGAGTTTACATATACAACTTTTACATATGTAAATTCCATTTTTAATATCCCATGTGTAAAAGACAAATTGCACTCATTTACATATATATGTAAATCACATATGTGAAGTGTTTACTTACTGGCATGTTTGCTTGCATTCATATATGCATCACATAAGTAAATTTTAATTTGATATGAGAAATAATGTGTAAATGAGGTAATTTTCACACATCTCTAGGAGCATAAGGGTTATATACCTTACACCCCCTCGAAAGGGACTCCGTTTGAATTCACAATCCGCACGTACATGCCCACACAGTACTTGTCAGCCTACGCAACTTGGGGGAATAACACTTTCCCCATAATTCGAACTCAAGACCTATTGTGGCTATAATACCATGTTACATTCCAACTCTCCAATATATATTTTAAAAGCTTAAGCTGTTAGAAATCGAAAGACCAATATACTCAACGTATGTGTGTGTGTGTGTGTGTGTTTCAATTTTAAATCCCCCAAGCACTTTCATTTTGCAAGAGGAGGACGGTGCTCTCCATAGAAAAACCTAACATGGCAGATTCAGGATTTTCATTCTAGAGGTAAGTGAAGAAATAAAAGGAGAAAAGAAGAACAAGAATACATCAGTACTCTCTCTCTCTCTCTCTCTCTCTCTCTCACACACACACACACACAAATGGCTGTGCACTCACCTTCATAAATTAAAGTGTCATCTCTAGATATCTACGTAGAGCTTTCAATCTTCACCTGTTCAATGTTCCCTCCAGAACTTGTATGTGGAAATAGATGATTTTTGCCCTTAGAAAAATATATGTTTTAAGGGGGAGAGGAATTCTAGATTTTTACATCTTTCTATAGAGAAAAATCAATTTATTTATTTTTTATATTTTTGCGAAGAAAATTACCAAATAATAAAATAGCGGATTGCACAGAAAAACAAAAATACAGTTTTCAACTTTATCATCAAACCCTATCGCCACACAAACATACGCTAAATAGAAAGCTCTTTTCCAGAGATACAGTGATAGAGCAACATACCATTATATCATACCCTCTTATCTTCAAGCTATATTTCTCAGTCACTGTCCTTTAGTTCTTCTTCCTCTAGGCAGGATGGGGCCCATCAGTTGGACGGCCCTCCCATCAAGTACAAGAACATGCTAAATTGCATCTTCAATGCATCAGCTCCATCCACCTTAAATCAATGTACCAGTGCCACCAAATCCTTTTATTTTCATCTATCCAACCCTTTGAATCTTCTTCCCACCTAGTAAAAGTATAACCAGCCATTCCTTTTATTAAAACTCATTTGACTCCCCTGTGCACTTCACGTGCCTCCTACCAGCCATTGAAAGAAACCCCAAAGGCAGGGTACATTGATTCTCGACTTAGATCCGACAAAGACAACCAATAAGGAGAGTACATTGTCTAGCTCCATCCATGTTGTGGCCCACCTACTAGGACGGTTTGGACTCATGTAAGTAGTGTAGGACACTCTTTTACGTAATGGTTTGTTTGCATGCGTGTTAGTCCTAATCATGCATGCTTTGCTTGGTAAAACATCATCAACATCAAATGCCCTTTCTGTTTTAAAATTGGAGAGGTTTCAGAGGAATGAAAATATGAATGGACATTTTGCAGTGGAACTGTAGAAGCCCACTAGAGAATAAAAGGAATCTCAAGATGTCTAAACAAATGCCAAAAGGGAACAAATGCTTGAGGGCCCCACTGCAATAAGCACCAGTATTATAACTTTAGGCTGAGAATCGAGGTTGTTTGGCCATCAGGTGGGCCATGTAAGGGTGCCTTGAGTGGTGAACCCACTTTTCTTGTGGCCCACCTGCATGAAAATGATTTTGTAAGGGCATTAATGGTAATGGGTTTCTCTCTTTCAACCAGCTGTGAAAACCATCAACATTGATTATTGGAAATTGGGCCGTTATGCTCCTTTATATACTTTTTAGTGGTTCACAAAAGAGGTAAAATCCATTTAAGTGTCATGATAGCCCTGATGGTGTGTTGAATCATTTGCAACGACTTCTCCCTTTTCCTTCTTCTCCTTCTTCTCCGTCTTCTTAGAAAAAAAAAATGCATTCCAACTTTCATAAAATGGAATCAGATCGACTTATTTTTATAATCCAGCCAGGGGGCTTGGACCTATGAGAGCGCCCTCACATGCAGGCACAAGTGAGTAGTAGACACCTGTATATATGAGAAGGGAAAGGCTCACACATGAAAAGAGGAAAAGAACCATGTTTGGGTTTTGTGGGGATGGTAATTTTTAGAGCCCCAGGAGAATTTGACTTGACTTTGGCTCAAGCTTGGGCCACAAATGCCCCAATTATGCTGTATATGCTTCAATAGATATGGACATGGGCGACAATTTCAGACACAACCCACCAACTTGACCTTGATTAATTATTGAAGGTTTGGGTTCGCCCTTTTTATTATTTGTTTTGGATTGGGGTGGGTCAATTTCTGGCCATTTGACCGCAAAACCCAATGCAAGCTGCCTGACTGCACTCAAATCAATATTAAATTTTGGATCGAAGAAAATATCATGCATTTCTTTATGCACAATATGGGCTCTACCTTTTTATGACATGGAGCACCCATTACATTCCAATCCTCTGCTAGTTAAAGTGATTAGCCACCTCTTCTATCTATCTACCCTTATAAAAGCGAGGAAGTTGGAGTACCTTTTTCACCATACACATATCCAATAAAATAGAAGTTATAAGGGCCCATCCTTATTATATAATAAATCTATCTACCATTATAATCTATCAACTCTATCTCTCTTACAAAAGAGAGAAAGATGGAGTACCACCTTTTTCACTATACATATGCCCAATAAAATACAAGTTGTGGAGCCCACCCTTATTATATAATCTATACCTTTATATAAAAGAGAGTAAAGTATAGTATTTTTTCACTATACACCTACCCAATAAAATACAAGATGTGAGCCGCACTTATATATATATATATAAATATTTTACATATATCTATCTATCTATACTCTTATATAAAAGAGAGTAAAGTGTAGTATTTTTTCACTACACACCTGCCCAATAAAATGTAAGGTGTGGGCCCCACTTAGTATTATTATATATATTATCTTATATTTCTATACCCTATTATAAAACAGAGTAAGATGTATTTCACTACACACATGTCCAATAAAAAGATAGTAATATGTATCTATATCCTATTATAAAATAGAGTAAGATGTAGTGCGATTTCACTACACATCTGTCCATTAAAATGAGTGTAAGATGTACTAAGGAAGGAAATAGAATGAGATAAAGGAAAGAGAAAGAAAAGAGATAAGAAAGAGTGAATAGGATGGATAAAGACGGGGACATAATGGTAATTTCCCAATTTATCTAAAATTTTGGGTTGGGCTTGGACTTAGAGGGGTTTTGAGGATCCGAATCAAGATGAGCTAGAAGACTAAAGTTTATAAATTAAAAATATCTACCAAACGGTACCATAATCTCAAAAATCTAAAATTACGAAAAGCTCCCTAAATTCTCTAGAAAATTGCTAACTACCCCCTATTATACCCAAATGAACCCGGATCTATACCAAACTTGGCATACACGATCCTAATAATTTTTTTAATCTCTTCTACTAAGTAGATGTTGATATTTTAAACGTAATAAAATTTCGTTTAAATACATTCCAATAAATCGTGTAATTTTTTTCGATTTCTTTGTTTTTTTTTAAGGTAGTGGAGAAAAGAAAAAGGAAAATGTGGATAAGATTGGAATCTATCTCAAATTAATATCTCAAATGTTGTTTTTTTTTTTCCTCTTCTTTTTTTTCAATTTTCTTTTAACATTCTTCTTATTCGGATACTACAAGATTTTCAATACAGGGAATTTTGTGGGTATGAGGTTTTTCCTCTATGAGTAATTGTGTAAGAAAGAACATGGCATTTTAACATATTCTCCATTGACTCTTAGCTTCTTTTGAAATGGAGGGAGTTTACATACATGAAAGTGAGCACTGTCCACTGAAATTATTATCGTTTGATTGTGTCTTCTTCTACAATTTTTTTTTAATGTTGTAATAAAATCTTCATTATAAGAAAAATGGGTGCAACAAGAGTTAAGAAAATAAAGATGAAGAGTTGATTTTTTTCTTTCTCATTCCTATTTGGGCCAAAGTTAAGCCCATTGATAGCCTTCATGCTTTAAAATTTTTTTTATTATATGTCTGTTTTATTTCTTGAATCTTAACTGCAGGCTTCCAAATTGTGCGTGTTTCATATTTTCTTATGGTAGAACTTTGTATTTAGTTCTCCCTTTATGTTTGGAATATGATTTTGTGCATATCATTAAAATAAATTTGATATTGTTTTGTTATATGAGATAGGAAAAATGAAAAAATCAAACAGAAAGTGTCATGGTTGAGAAAAGCAAAGTAGACAATAATTAAAAGGACGATGCTATGAGGCATGGAAAAACTTTCCATTATTTGTCAGAATGTTTTTTCCTTCTCCATAGAGTCGAAAGAGAAGGGCTTTTTTTTAAGCAGTGCAGGTGCTAATATTCAAAAAGCCAAAAACATAATCCATATTTGTATAAGAATCTGACATTTTATTTTATTTATTTTTCCTGTTTTAGTTTATGTTAGTTAAATTTTTACGCTTTAGACTAAGGCCTCTTCAATCGTCACCCTCCAAACCCCTCAAGAGTGCGATAAGACCAATAAGAATTCATTCGTAGTTCTCATTGAATCATTTTGTTCACTAATTTCCAAAATTTTATTCAGTTATTATTATTTTTTTTTTTTTTTTTTTTTGTCTTTTGTAAAATTAATTGTGAGTAAAGAATCATTTCAACGGAAAAATATTTCGAATTTTATCATTCAGAAAGTTTTTTTAGTCTTTATTAACACTATTTTGTCTACCCTGATTAATAAACAAAGCAAATGTGGGAAAAACAAAAGATTTTAATTATGCAATATTTACTCTATTATGTGGTTCATGGTGTACATACTGCCTTTTAATTCTGAAAACTTAAATGCCATGTGCGTTTTCAATAATAAACCTAGAACTAAGACGGGATGAAAATAAAAAAGAAAATAAATAGTGTATTTTATAATGAATCAAAAGAAAAGGAATCAAGTGTATTTTACTTACTACATTTTGGTGTTCAATACTTACAATTTTGTGAGCACTTTAAATACAAAGCCAACAGCTTAAAAATCAATTTCAAAGTCACGACAAAAGGTATTAGCTAGCTTGCTACTTTTGCTATTGTTGCTGGTGGCCAATTGGTGGTTGTGTTATAATTCAAATACCAAATTAACTACACAAGAAAGATTTCACATCCTTTTTTCTTTTACCTGAAACAATGCTAATTGTGCAAATAGTTTCTATTTATTTTTATTTTTTAGTGGAACTAAAAGATACTTGAGTGGTATTTGTATTTGAAATTTGAGAGTTAAGAACATCAGAGGGCTCCGAGAGATTTCCAGAAGATATGAGATTATTTTCTTTGTATGGATGTAACCCTTTGTTATTATTTTTTAAAAATTAGCCATTTAGTCTTTTGTACACTAACCTTAAATATTTGTGATTTGATGTTCCTTCAGTTGTATGTTATTTATTATAGCCTTTGAAAAGGATATAGGGACCTCCAAAACTTATAAGCACATCCCATATATACAAGCACTTCATTTGCATTTTGCTTTATGTTTAGTTTTTTCTTTTTATTTTTTTAGAAAAAGTAGCAACTGACAAAATATCATAAATAAGATAGTGAAATGTATGAACTTAAATTCATTTTATGCCCACCTTGTTTTTTTCTCTCTTTTAATGAAAGTTACCATGAAAAAAAATTAAAATATTCTTTTCCCTTTTGCTTCATTTGTTTGTATTTTATTTAGTTAGAATAATTGATTTTTCAATCTGACATAATAGTAGTATTGATCTTGATTTATACCTTTGTTCGAAGAATAATCACAAGTTGGATAATGTGATAACTACTATTAAATATTAGCTCTCTTTTGATATTAGTGATTGCTAAAGATAATTCCATAAATGCAATTTAGTGGTAGCTCTTATAGATTGCTATCGTAAAATTATTATTGTTCTGTACAATTTTTAGTTTCTTAATATACAACTTTTGTAATATTTTTTTTTATTATAAAAGGGCATTTCAAGGGCATGAATATATTTATTTATTATTGATCTTACTCATGAGGATTAAATTGAAAAACTTTGATCATTTTCTAACACATTTATTTATTTCATCATTGCAAGCTTCTTCTTCTTCTTTTCATATATTTCAATGAAGTGTCATGCCTTTCTTTAAAAGGAAAAATGAGAATCTCATAGAAATTGTTTATTATGCTGGTGTTTCCACTAACTTTAGAGTCAGTGAATGGAGCGATCGTTTTAAGTGTAAACAACTAAAACAAGTATTTGATGCTGAGCTGCTACAAATTTAGTTTTTCTTTATTTCTTTCGAATTTTTCTTATTTTGATCAACACTTCCATCCTCTATACAGAACAGAGCAGGAGAGTTGATCTAAAATACCTGTGTTACATTCTTATGTATTCCTTAAAAGGAAGGTCCAATTCTTTTGGTAGATTAGTATTTGTCGTTTTTTTTTTGATATTTTTTCCCTACGGATATCTCTATTTGTGAGCTTCTATTTAATTAAACTTCTATGATTACTTTGTATTATCCTTTTCTTACCCGGTGTAAAATATAGCACTTTGTATCAAGCAAAAGAATATGCTGACTTTTTGAGAGGTTATGCCTCTTTTTACCTAATAGTGATTCGTCTTATAAAATAAAACAAAGCACATGTTAAATACTAATATTGATTAACATGCAGGTGCTCTGCAAATCTTACCCGTCAGAGTTCATATCATAGTTCCACTATTGTTGATCTCTGTCGCTTGAGGACAAGTCAGATTACTTCATTATTCTTGACGGTCGGTGTGAGATGTTATTCTTCTTTATAAGTTAAGACTAAAACCATCATCTCAGTTTTGTTATTCTGATGTCCTTAGGTATGATATAATTAATATATTTTTTCCTTAATAGAATCTGATTTTGTAGTGAACATATAATGTTCATGGTAATTGGTTAGAATAGTAAGCTCATTTGATTCTTAGTTTTTATTTTTATTTTTTATAAAACTGCAGGTTATCAATTTGACTATACTTTTGACTGGACTCCAACTTTAGCAGGTAAAGTGTACCAAAAAACTGATAAGTCAACTTTACAAGCTAAAAAAAATAAATTTAAATTTCTTTGTACACATTCATGATAAAATATCTAGAAATATGTGATTTATATCATCAAAAAGTTATATAAATTCCATATTGATTGTCTTTTAAGATCTCATTTTTCTTACTATATCATTGTTTTATTGTTTTCAAATGTATAGGAAAAGAGTAGTGTCAGCTGTTTTTGGACATTGCACAGGCATTGCAATTTACAATCACTCATTTTCTGTTGAAATTTTATGTTTAAATGTATTGAAGCTTCTAGTGATTTTTTTAAGAACTTTATTTTTTTAAGATTTTCTTAGTAAAACTGTGTGTTCGGTGCACGTGCTTTGCACGTGTAGGGCTCCACTAGTACATAAATAATTAGGGATCAATTTGTGGCTAGTACATAAATAATTAAGGATCAATTTTTAGTTGTAATACTTATGGTGAGAGATTTGGAAGGGTATACGTGGTTTACAAGTATTCCTAGGAGCAAAAGAAAAAAAAAAAAAAAAAGTACCCATTGATACATTAACAATTTTATCTCGTGTTTGTATGAAATTTTAGTCAAACTAGGGTAGATCTACCATGGCACAATTTTGTGGCATTTTGCACACGCATCCAGTCCAACATCAACCGTGCTCCAGATGGCCTGAAATTTGAGGCACATGTCAACGTATGGAGAGAGAATTTTATATGCACCATAGATTTTGGGAATAAAGTAAACTTTGGAATTTCTTAAAATTTGTGCAAAGAATAAACGTGTATCCATTATTTTATATTCATTAATTCAATCAAGTAGGAAGAAATGTTGGACTGATCACATAGGGAGCATATGATTAAAGAAAAACTTGATCTTTTAAGTATCAACCGTTGAGGGGGGGCGACTGGCAAGTGCCCTCAATCTCAATCTGCTGCGCTGCGGAGGGATGGATTCTACACTTCTCTTTCCACTTATATGTGGTGTTAGAGTATGCAGACTTTTCTTTCCATATGTAGGGGCTCTTCTTTCTATAGTATAATTTTTTTTTTTACTCCAACCAAGGGTATTGGTATCCAAGAGAGCGCCCGCATATATGCGGGAAGGCAGCCCAAAGAGCCCGCACAAATAAAAAAGAGTAATGTACCTGGAGTTCGAACCTTCTTAATCACACCTGTATGTGAGGGTCTAAGCTCTTTTAATTGCCTCCTACATTGGCTGGGGGTACCCACAAAAAGAAACATTGAGAAAGGGGTTCTCTACCGAAGAGAAGGGGTTGGGGGATGATTTATCATATGTGAGCTTCCTATGAGGAAGTTGAAATGTGAGAGAGTACTCCATTTTTATCAGTGAGAGCTACAATTTGTTTTGTACACGCAAATTTGGGCTTCATCTGGATTGGGCCATTCTTCGACATATCCAACTTGAATCAAGAATGGGTTGTTTAATGTGCTCTGCCAAGTGCACCCTACATCACATGCTTTGACTTTGGAAGGACTGGTAGTAATAGTAATAGTTTGCCATATTTGTGTTGATTCGCCCAACATCAAGGACATATTTGTGTAATGCCATAAATCCCGTGGTCCACGTATATCCGGTTTCTCGAGTTCGTGCGAAAGTGATTTGGACCCATTGATCATTACATGGGCCTCAGCTCAGCACCGGCACTTGTGGTAGAAGGCACGTTTTGTTCCATTTGAGTGGATCATAAAAGTCATAGGGTTTGAAACTCATTCGAATGAATTGGACTATTGGATTGATTGTATACTTATTTTGGACTGTAAAAACTTTTTACCGAGGAGTAAGTAGGACTCGTGATGATTAGAGCCTCTATTACAGTACACAGGCTATGTTGGGAGAGATCTTTCGATACCCCTATTTCCATGCCATGTGAAACCCAAGGTGGGCTCCACAGGCATGGTGAGCGCTGACGGCTCAAGCAGAGGGGGCTCCCCTACATGGAAGTTAAAAAGAAATAAAAATAAAAGAGCTTTTTGTATATACCCCTTAAGGTTTGTAGGATTTGTAAAATAGGCTCCCGAGGTTTTAGTATTTGCAAATAGGCCCCTACATTTCATTTTAATACCTTTTGTGTCCTCAAAATCAATAGTTTTCCAACCACCATAGGTTTTTAAAGTGAAATGATACTTTTGTCCATTTTCTTAATCCTTATATGCATAATTTCAAAAGCTTGGACTAATTTTTTCTTTTTTAAATAAAGCATGTAACCTTAGCAATTGCACTTGGTGGGAGAGAATAACTTTATATAAATTCATTATTTTATCAATATAAGGCTCATTTTATTAAATCCAAATTGATCATGACGACAATCAACACATATACTTATAACCGGTTATAATTTATCCAACCCATACACAACCCACCATTGAATTGATAAAAGTTTCAAAATATATGATTGTATTTCATTTGTAGGGGTTTTTATAATTTAGGGGGGGGGGGGGGGGTGATTTTAAACTTTTCTCAGATATAGAAGGAGCTTGAGGCCACCCCTGGTCCTGTGCATGAGAGAGTTATTGAGAAAAATCATTAGAACTTGAGATAAAATAATGATATTTTTATAAATAATAATATACTCATTTTTATTTAATGGACGTGAAGGCAAAACTATCATTTATATAAAAAATCCAATACAAGTCTCATAGTTGCTGTTCATTATTATTAAGAATATTGATTTTGAAAACATAAACGATATTAAAAAGAAAATATAGATACCTATTTAAAAACACTAAAATCTCTATTTACAAATCCTTCGAACCTCAAGTTGTTATTATATAAAAAAGCTCAAAATAAAAATGCAGTCAAACTGTTTGAACTTCAACCGATTTATAACGTTACGAAAAGAGCGCAACCGGTGTCCGATATCCATCCCCGTTTCAAAATGTGTCGGTGACTTAGTTCCGCATGGCACACGTGCAAACAGAAGATGCCAAGCAATGTCGGCTCTTTCTAATTCCTCCACTGGGCCCACACTAAAATCATCCAAGCCATTCAATTCCTAACAATCTCAAAACGAACCACTCCACAGTGGGCCACCAATAACAGCCTCATGATTCCCAGGTGGGGACCCACTCCAAAATAAAAATCAAAATCAAAATCAAAGGTGGCCCACATTAATAGTGACAGTCGTCTCACATTACTCTTCTGCAGACTCATATAACCAAACCCACCTGCCCTCGTTTTAATTTGATCATCTTCTACTTTACTACTACTTTCTCTCTCCCTTATACCGACACCTCTCTCTCTCTCTCTCTCTCTCTCTCTCTCTCTCGTATTCTTTTCTTACGATGGAGACGTTCGAAGAACTCAGCTTCTTGTTCTTCTCCACTCAATCTCAATCACAATGTTAATGCCTTGTGGACGATAACAAAAAGCGAGTTATGATCTGCTCAGAAATGGGGGAGAAGAGATGCTGCTATCTTTCATCTTTGGTAGCCTTTTTATCTATACTTCCTCTTTTAGTATCAGTTCAAGCCGCCACTGATCCGTCTGATGGTAACTCTTCTTTTGATTCTTTTTTTTTTTCATGCTTTCTGTTAATGGGGTTGTTCTTTTCTGCATGTAGTGTCCCACAAATCGACTGATCTTTGTATAAGCACAAGTAGTGCTACCCTTTTCTTGTATCACCTAATGAATGTGAACTGATGTTAATCCTCTGTTTCTGTGTGTTTTGTTTTCTTGGTTGCTTAAAGAATTGGATTGTTTTGGTGGGTTTTTCTTCTTTTGGATTTTTAGTGGGGGTATGATATGCATTGGGTGTTCTAGTATTTCTGTGGAATGGACTGTCAATGGATTTTCAGGAAGTGGGTGTGAATGGGATTTGCAATTAAGGGGAAGGGGAATTTAGTTCCAGTAGAAAAAAACTTGGATTGTGGAGAGATGGTATTGATAAATGACTGATTTGTAAGGAGATCGACATTGGATATGAGAACAGTTTACTTATCTATATAGATCTACCCTGGCAATGGGATTCCAAAAATACTTTTAATTTACTTCTCTATCTGAGATCCATATCACGATATGTTCAATTCGTCGTGGTACCTGAAAATTGTTGTGTCCAGATCGATTTCGATCATAGAGAAGTGGGCTTCAATAGAGGGGTGTGGGTGAAATTTTGGTTGGATGGAGGTCTTTAGAGCATTTGCAGCACTTATCTATGCTAGCCTTTTGGGACTAAGGGTATTATTCTGGGGCTTGCAGTTGGGGCTCTGGAGGTCATCTACAGCTCTCTGAACAGCCCCCCTCAGTTATCAGGATGGAAATCAACTGGTGGCGATCCTTGTGGAGAATCATGGAAGGGAATCTCCTGTGAAGGGCCAGCTGTGACAGCCATGTGAGTGGTTGCTTCTTCAAGTTATATTGTATCTCTCAACTACATTTGCTTTCCCTTTTTTTCTATTTTTAATGTCTAGTGACTACAACTCAGATACTTTCCTTTTCTCTAAATAAAGGGGAATCCATTGTCTGATCAAGCAATTGTGATGCCTAACAACAGTCCTCCCCCACAGATGCCAATATGGCCTAAACGTGTGAGGTTGAGGCCCTTAATTTTAGGGGCCATAAATGGACCCACCCAAAAAGTAGGGTGGTTCAATTCATCAAGTGGGTGACAGGTGTATTTGAATATGGTATGTTGGCTATAGTTTTTTATCGTCCATTTCCGACATATTCTTGTGCCCCACCTGAAGAGAGACTACCCTGATTTCTGCGAGAATCAATTATGGTTGGGCTTAAGAATAAGAGCGTGGATGTTTTAAATGCATGGCGGTTTCAGCTGCGTGCTTATCTCATTAAGGAAATGAGGCAAATATGATTAATAACTTGCTTAAAAAAATGATTTTTTTTTTTTTTTTCTCAGTAAGAGAAATAATGGATCTATTGCTACTGTTACAGTCAGGTTTCTGGGTTGGGGCTTAACGGAACCATTGGATATCTCCTATCGAACCTCTTGTCTTTAAAGACACTGTGAGAGCATTCATTCTTTTCCCTTACTAATTGAGAGAGTTTCCCTTTGTTATTTATCATTCATTTGGTGTTCTTCTCTTTGTTAGGGATGTAAGCAACAACAACATACATGACACAATCCCATATCAGTTACCACCAAATCTTACACATCTGTAATGATTCTATTCTTTAGTTTTACTTCTTTTCCTTACAATTGGTTATTCTCAAATGCAAGCTTATTGAAGGGAAGTGCTGTTGTCAACACTGCAGAAATCTTGCAAGCAACAATTTCAGTGGAAATCTTCCTTATTCTATTTCTACCATGGTTTCTCTCATTTACATGTGAGTTGCTTATATCTTTTTATCAGTCTATTGTTGTTTTGACAGCTTTACTTAATCTTAAAAGGAACTTTTTTTGTAGGAATGTGAGCCACAACTCGCTCGCTATGTCTCTGGGAGATATATTCACTAATCTTCAGGGTCTCTCTAGCTTGTAAGATAATCAAACTTAGATCACATCTACTTTTCAGACAACACCCTAACACTATTCTGATTTGGATGATACTTACATGTCTTTGTTACCATAATTAATCAATTGACAAGTTTCATGACCTTATGCTGGTAGATACTAGAATTCAATTTTTTGTTGCCAGTTGACTCTTATGCTTGCAGTGTGTTTGTCCCATTAGTTTATCAGTTTTCTTGGAAACAACAGGAGTTGAGTGGACTCTCTGTAATCTAATGCCCTAAGAAAATATTTAGTTGGAAAGTCTCCTGCAGGATTTCATTATTCTTTCATCATCATCATCATCATCCTCCCTGCAGATGATTTATTGTAATATACAATTGAGATGACTTGCTGTGTGGTGTTTATGTTCATCTCTGTATATTGGATTTTGAGCTCATTATTTAGTATTTATATGCAATTGCAGTTTTGTATCAGATAAATAGCTACACAGGTAGCTTAGAGCTTCCTTCACTTTGCAGCTCTGCTAAGATAATAAGAGCAAAAGAATAATCCACTATTATATAGACTTGCCATCATTATTGTTGAAATGCTGTCATCAGAGTTGGGGCCTAATCGCTAATGATATATTGTAGACTCTTAACACTCCATAAAAATAAAAAAAGTAGGGACTACCATGGTGCCATTGAAGATAATATTAACAGTTTTTAGAAGCATGAAGGAGAAGCAATGGAGAGAGCTTTGGAATAATGGGTCCTGCCCTTCTGTGGGTGGACTGATGTATTTATAACAGAGATGATGCCAAATGTGGCTACAAGAGAATCAAAACATAATTAAGAAACAGTTAACGATATACCACAATCTCCTAGTTATGGAAATTAACAGTTCATTACACAGCTAATGGTATCTGCAATGAATATTAATGTTGACTGTATCCCACATGGGGACTATGCTAGCAAACAACAGAGGATGGGCCAGGCTTATGGGCCTGAACTGTGACCTGCGTTACTTAAAGCTGGATCCAGGTGGCTTATGTTTACAAATATATGGCCTCTAATTTCTACTAATTTATATAATCTTGGAAATACATGAATGAAGAACTTTTTTGTTAGTGATTTTCTGTTAACTTAATAGATACATGCAGAAGGAGCTTAAAATCAAAATCCTTAGTGAGGGGACAAGTCGGAAGGTAAATTCATGTATATCATTGTCATTGGAACCTTATCCCTTAGTGAATCTAAATAATAAATTTATAAAATTTAGCAGATGCTTTGGATGTCCTGTTATTTAAATTTTTGTAGGTATAAATGGCTCATCTATGCAAGTGAAAGATAAATGCTGATGTAAACTCACTTTTTATGTATTAAACATAGCAAATGGTGCAAACCTTACCATTACACATGAATTCTGAAATCTTTGTGAGGTAAAAAAAAAAAACTTGGGAGTCTTAGACTTTGATGGTAAACTTGTAAGAAACTCAAGATTCTTAAATATTTGCAATATACTCTCACTTTCATTTTTAAATTAATACAATTTACTATTAAGAAAAAATAAAAATTGCGAGCCTTGGGACTTTGATGGGGATTTAGAGAAGAAACCCAGACCCAGTATTTAGAATGGGGCAACATGAGTGAGAAGGGAAAATTCCCCTCTCTCACATATTAATTCAAGCGGAAGTCAAATCAAGAAATGTCACTAGTGGTGTTCTCTCTCTGCCAAACAACCTTAGAGGCTCTAATTCATCTTGAATGGCTATCATATTTCATAAACGTATACTTTTCTAATGTCCCGAGGAAGGCCAATGAGACAGTTGGGCAGTTGGCTATTCAACTAGACGAAGAGTAGAGAGTTCATTATATTTCAAGCTCCCATATTTTGCCTCTCTTGCTCAATTTCTCTCATAATTAGATTTTAAACAATTCTTTTACTTTAATCAGATGAAATTAATTTTGAAGGGCCTTATCCTCAGAATTCATATAAAAAAGCTTGTGAAATGCTCAACACCTAGTTATTCACTTATTTATTTTGAGAAGCAACAGACAAAATATTTTTTTACAAGAAAACACCCCACGTCATGTTAGAGATAGGGACTTCCCCACTACAAGCTTAAAGTTTTTTTTTATTTTTGAACGTACTACAAGCTTAAAGTTAGTCACCCAGCTTTTGTCTTTAAATCTGCCTTTTCCTTCCGTTCTGTAATGGATATGAGAGAAAGATGGTCATTTCAGTGGTTATCATCTTGATCTCCTTAACCTCCGTACACCCTCAGAATAAAATTCTGTATGCTTTAAATGTACTGAAAACCCCTGAAAACTGTGAATTATGTTGAACCCAAGAGATGAGATGAGCACCACAACTTTATCTTGTTGCTTAATACAGTTCTGTAGTCTTTGCTTTGCTTTTCCTTGTCAGGTAAAGCCCACTTTGCTAATACAATCTCTCTCTACCCTTGGTTGGCTTTGCCTTGATCACTGCCGATTATTTGCAAGTGCTTTTAATAAGTCAGACATGGAAGTTTGTATTTCTGCTGTGGGGTGAGATGGTCATGGAGAATTGGGTGTTTCACACATATGTTTCTAATCTGCACTTATACTGAAATTGTGTGTGCATATATGTATGGCAACTTTATGTACCCTTTGGTTTTCTCGGAGATAATCATTACGCTGTACTTTACTTGCCTAAGTGACAGATTGGCTGCCAAAAGCAGCCTGGGCTTTAACAGCTTACCCGTTTGAGAATTTTAAGTATTATGTATTGCATTTGAGGTTTGTGGATCATTGCATGACAGGGATCTATCTTTCAACAACTTCACTGGAGACCTTCCAAATTCATTTACTTCCTTGTCAAACCTTTCGACTCTGTGAGTGTACTAAAAATGAAATGTTTTATAAGAATCTGTTTACAAATTTTCTTGCAGTAAATATGAAAGTGTCATGATTTATGAAAGGTTGAATTGTCTGGCAGCTATTTGCAAAACAATCAGTTAACTGGGCACGTCAATGTTCTTGCCAATCTGCCTTTAAATAATTTGTAAGTTCTTCTATAATTTATTAATCTTAACATATTAGGTTTATAAACTGTTCTGCTATCCTAATAGTCTTAGCTTCAAACAGAAATATTGCAAACAACCATTTCAGTGGCTGGATTCCATCGGAGTTCAATTCGATTCCAAATCTCGTGTGAGATGTCAACTTGTTTATTCACTACTAATATTCCTCTTTGTTCTCTTCTTGTCCATTCTTGTAACTTCACTCTTGCAATAATGCAGAATTGGTGGTAATTCCTTTGACAATGGCCCTGCTCCACCGCCGCCGCCGTTCACCCCACCTCCTCCTAGCCGATCCCATAAAAATCGTAACCATACAAATGCACCTCGAGGGTCTGACAGGCCACTCATCCCTCCTGCCAGTCAGAATATTAAGAAAGGTCTGTCCACAGGCGCAATTGTGGGCATAGTAGTGGGTTCGGTTTTGGTGGTTCTATGTGCGACAGCTGCTATTGTTTTTTGCCTTAGGAGCTGTTCCAAGGACAATAATAAGAAGAAAAACAGTGCGGCAGGCTTTTTGGGACCTCCTTCTGTTATTACGGATAAAGGTAGGTATTGCTTATTATAATATTTATTTTCATGCACTTTATTTTCTTTTCGTTCTGGGGGAAGCTCCTTTGTTTTTTTATCCAGTTTTTAGTGTTGATAGGATGGATAATTAATTTTCTTGAAAAAGGATTTCTTTATCATAAATGGTGAAGAGGGCACATTCTTCTCAGTTGATATTAGCTTGAGATTTTATTGCAAAGGCACATAATATGTTCCCTTTGTCTTTGTTTCTTTGATTCATGAGTTCTGAAGTGATTTTGAACTTATTATCCAAATCTAGGTTTCTTTGATTCATGAGTTCTGAAGTGATTCCGAACTTATTATCCAAATCTAGGTTTCTTACTGATGTTTTTTAGTTTTACATTTATTCTACCTCATGGAATTTATTATCCAGATGATAGGTTGTATTTATTTCATTGATTTATTAAGAATGAGCTGTAGAACTATTGCTTGATGTACACAAACAAGGGGGCCTATTGTAGAAATTTTGAGAAAACAATTTAGTCTCTTGGAAAAAAAAAGAAGCCATTTTTCCTTTTCAATATTGTCTTGTATTCAATTTATTTGCCTTTTGCTGGTAGACTAACCACTATTAAGTCTACTTTGTCAAACCTCCTAGTTTATTGCTTGCCCCTTTTCAAAATAGCAGAAAAGAACAGCTGATAAACTCAAAATAATCCAATGAAAGTTTCTATTGGACAGAAAGGGGGCAGATAAAGATGAGCTCTTAGCGGGGTTGGAAAATGCTTAATATCACAACCTCAATGTTGCATGTTGAAGTTATTAACTTTCAAAGGGTGTAGGAGGAATATCAGAAGTAAGGGATTCAAAGCTTGGGACCTATTTACCAAAGATGCTACATTAAAAAATTGGAAACGATGGGGTGGGTGGGGATTGGGCGCAGATGCATAATGAATATGAAAGTAATAAGGGTGACAGGTGGGTAACATCATCTGATACGATGTTGGGCCATCTTAATTGAAATATTAGGTCTCCAGTGTTTTATTGGCAAACCAAGTCAGTATGAGATTTGGTTATTAAATGCTTTGGAAGGAAGCACTTGAGTTGATGGCAAGCTTTCACCATGCAGATGGTTTTTTGCTTAACTGGAGATTCACGCATAGGGGTAGCCGGGTAGGTATTATTATTATTATCAACATCATCATCATCATCGTCATAGCATGCCCATTATATGGAATGAAAATGGCCTTTTTAAGTGGGGTCTTTGTAGTTTGGTTACTTATATACAGATATGAAGAAATTTCATGAGGGAACAGCTTATGGTGCCCACCTGAAACTCATGCCAATCAAGGGATTGGGTGATGGAAAGATCTTAATGGATTTGTGATGGCCAGAAAATCAGGCTAATCAAATCATTATAGACTTAAGTTTTTTAATGGTAATGTTAGAAAAATTTAATGATAACACATGGTTGTGGGTTCGAGTCATGTTACCCAGAGAAGAAAACAAGATAACACCATTAAAATACAAAACTACTAACAATGGCAAACTCGGATGATTCAATTCAATGGTGATATCAGTTCATGTGTCCATTCCACTCCCTTGTGGACATCTTCCTACCCCACGTCCTGTTGGTAAAGTAAAGCCCCACATCCCACATCGCCTGAGTAATGCCCTTGGCAAGGTTTCATATATACCTGTCTGGGCCTTCCACCTATGAGCTTAAGCTTTTGGATTGGTAAATGGTTTATTACATGGTATTAGAGGGGGTTCTGATTCCGTCGTTCTCGTGTAGCCCAATGACAGGCCCATCCATGAAATTTGTTGGGCTTGCACGTGAGGGGGAGTGTTGGTAAAGTAAAGCCCTACATCCCACATCGCCGAAGTAATGCCCTTGGCAATGCTTCATATACACCTGTTTGGGCCTTCCAACTATGAGCTTAAGCTTTCGGGGTGGTATATGGTTTATTACACGTCCCAACCTTAAAGGGTGAATTTGCATCCGACTTCATTTGGTAATGACACTCACTGTTGGATTGAAGCACCCAATCTTTTACACACTTGGACCTTTCCTGCCTTAAAATCCATTGCTACTTGATCTGGTAGTGATATCTTTTGGGACATTACTAATCCACTCTTAGACCTTTGCCTTTCCTCGAAGGATGGGGCTTCATAGGAGTGTCACAGAAGACTGCATGGAAGACCTTTTTGTCATGACTCACACCTGTTAGGACCCTCCACATTGCAATCATCAAAGCCTTGTCCCAACTATATAGGGGTCGGTTGTCGGCTACATGAATTCTATTTCTCCATTCCAATCTATCCCGAGCCAAGGACCTTATGTATTCTATATATATTCCATGAATGATAAATGATTATAGTTTGCAAAGCCCAGACATCAATCATGCATTTGGTTTCTTTTGTAGCAACCAACAAAGAGATGCAAGAGCAAAGGGTGAAAAGTGTGGCTCCCATAACAAATCTGAAGCCTCCACCTTCAGAGAAAACGATGAGCGAGAGGGTGCACGGTAAGAATGGGTCTGGAAAAAGGCTAAAAGCTCCTATAACTGCAACGTCCTACTCTGTTGCCTCTCTGCAAGTTGCTACGAACAGCTTTAGTCAAGAATGTCTTGTTGGTGAAGGTTCCCTTGGCCGTGTTTACAAGGCACAGTTTCCTAATGGAAAGGTAAGTAAAACTTCCATTCATTGGCAGTCCTGAACTTTGCAGTAATCCTGCCCTCGAAAAAATTCTACTATATGCTGTGCAACTGAGTCGGTCTCAAATGCATCTTCTAGTGCACCAAACAGATGAATGCCAACATATCAACAATAATTAAGTCCTGCAGATATGAACTATAATTAAGTCCAAGATTCATTTTATGAAAACTATGTTGGAGATGGAATCAGCTGAGTTCGAGTTGGAGCTAACTCTGATGAAGCTATTAATCAAGTCCTTTCATGGAACCTTATAGAAATTTACTTCAAATATTCTGTAGTGAACATTATTTCTTACTTTAGCTATATATTCTATCAACAGCCGAATGTTTTCATAGTGGGGAAAGACATCTGTTGTGAAATTTAAAAAATCATGGGAGAGTTGTGCGTGAATTGATGATGGAACATAGGGAAACATGGAGCACCCTGGGAAATCTACATGGTAAAGGAACATCTTTTTCACTTAAGAAGTCTCAAACAGATGTTTTTCATTTTTTTGGGGTGTTTCCTCATCCACCCTTGCACTCATGAGCATTCTCAATGTTTTCTCTTGCTGTTTTTTGGTATTGTTATCGCTTGCAAGTGCACTATTACACCTGGCTCTGTTCTTTTGTTCTGTTCATTTGATTCCTACTCGTGTTCATTTCTTAGCACAAGCTCCTAAACAGAGTTCAAATTAGCCTTCTCTGTATCACTGTTTTGGAACTCTGGTTTAACATAGGTTCCAGGCCAGCCAACTGGTTTGAAGCTAAATTAGATGAGGCAGTTATTTATGTACCTTTCTGAAAGGTAAGCTAGAATTTAACATGACTTGAGCAGTGTCTCTCTCCATAAAGTTATTGTGCAGTAGTGTCCCATCTGCTGAAATGGTTGGCTTGGCAGTTTCAGAATTGTCTAGGCCTCAGTGTGTGAATGGCCACATGCTTACTGCTAAAATTGACAAGACGTTTTTGATGTCTAATATTTGATTGCATGCAAACTTTCTCCAGGATTTCCCTTGTCTTCCCCTCTTTTACATTTGTTAGCAGCTGTATTATTGAATTGCTGATTTCAATATGATTGGGATTTGCTGCCCTTCTTTTATAGTTATTAGCAGCTGTATTATTGAACTAGGATTTGCTGCCCTTCTTTTATATTTATTAGTAGCTGTATTATTGAACTATTGCAAACAATGTGATTGGGATGTGCTGCTTGATCTAGGATCTGGCCATCAAGAAAATCGATAGTGCAGCAGTTTCATTACAGGAGGAAGATAATTTTCTTGAAGCTGTTTCGAACATGGCAAGGCTAAGGCACCCAAACATTGCTACACTACAGGGTTATTGTGCAGAGCATGGACAGCATCTTCTGGTTTATGAGTATATTACAAATGGGACTCTGCATGATATGTTGCATTTCTCTGACGATAGCAGCAAGGCATTAACGTGGAATGCACGTGTTAAGATAGCACTAGGAACTGCTAGGGCTTTAGAGTAAGTGATTTTTTGGTTGGCACTTCAATTTGCATTTCTCTTGTACCGTTTTTTTCCCTTAAATGGTGTACTTTCACCTTTCTGTTCAGGTACTTGCATGAGGTGTGTTTGCCTTCTGTTGTACATAGAAACTTCAAGTCGGCGAATATTTTACTTGATGAAGAACTAAGCCCTCATTTATCAGACTGTGGGTTAGCTGCATTGACACCCAATACAGAGAGACAGGTAAATGATTGGCCACGGATTTATTCTTCACATGATAAGTTATTCCTGTGACCCAAGTATTTTATCTGATTTATGCTTTCATGTGTTTGATAGATTTCAACTCAGATGGTAGGCTCCTTTGGCTACAGTGCACCTGAGTTTGCTATGTCTGGACTCTACACTGTGAAGAGTGATGTGTACAGTTTTGGAGTGGTGATGTTAGAACTGTTAACAGGTCGAAAGCCATTGGATAGGTAAATTCTTCTTCCAGAGTTCATTCTTTTTTCTTTTTTTCAATTTTGAGTTTCCTTTTGATTTATAATATGTTGACAGTTTCCATGCGCTTTCCATTTTCCTTCTCATTTGAAATTTGATTCTAGTTCAAGAGTGCGATCAGAGCAGTCCCTTGTCAGATGGGCAACTCCTCAGCTTCATGATATCGATGCCTTGGCAAAAATGGTAGATCCTGCCTTAAACGGCATGTACCCTGCGAAATCTCTTTCACGTTTTGCGGACATCATTGCTTTGTGTGTTCAGGTAGGTTCCAAATAGTTTGCATGATTTGCCCAATCAATTTTATTTAGCGATAAGCCAACAGTTTGATGGTTTCTGTAGCCGGAGCCAGAGTTTAGGCCTCCTATGTCTGAAGTCGTGCAAGCACTGGTTCGGCTAATGCAAAGAGCAAGCACAGTAAAACGACGTTCTAGTGATGAATCAGGATTCTCGTATAGGATGCAAGAACATGAGACTGCTGATCTGTCCTTTTAAACAACAGAAATTGAAGCTAAATGCAGTTTGAGAGAGATGCAATTCAAGTTTCTGGAATGAGAATGAATAAGAGAAAGGTACGCCTAAAGAAGACACATTATAGGGTTCTTCAGCTACCTCACTATACAGTATACTGCGGCAAATGCACACCAGCAATTGATAATCTTAGATCGGTGTATTAATGATTTTCCTATGGGGAGGTACAATACATACAATTTTCAGGTGAGCCTGTATTTAGGAGAAAATTGCAATATAAAAAAAAATCCAACCTGTTGTATTCAAACCTAAATTAGATTTTGTTCAATTTGTTTCTTGGACCATTTGCTGTATAATAAAATCTTTGTTCATTTCAAATATTTCCATTGAATGGATTTTTTTTTTGTTTGCTAATGGAGGGTTCGCAACACTTTGGACTGGACTAATCCCTACCCAGAGAGAAGCCGGGTAAAACCTGTGGCCCCATGTGGTAGCACTAGTGGACTCAACCTTTGGTTCCTGAAGAGGGGGAAACTGGGAATCGATACTAGGACTTCTCGCTCCGGAAGAGAGATGAACCGTGGTCCTGACCACTCGGCCAACCCCTTGGTGTTCCATTAAATGGATAAATATGATGAATGTGGGTAATCATGTATTTCAAAATTTGTGTCATAATAGTTTTCATTGATTTTTTGAAACAAAGAAGTGAGGAATGGATGACAAATGAACATAAGGAGAGTTCCTATGGAGAAGAAGATGTCTACCAACGTTGTATATATTTATTTTTACTGTGATTTTTATTATAACATTTATCATCCCAATCACCTCTTAATCATCCTGTAATCATTTTTAATGGTTATAATGAGATGGGAAATTCTCAAAAATATTATCTAAGCTTTAGGTCTCCAGGTTTTTCAATTGGATTTCAATGGAGTCCCCTGCAGTTGCATGTTATCTATCCTAATTTCTAAATCTAACACAAATGGTGTTGTAAGGCAAAACGATTTCAATGCCTCCTGTCCAAGTGAAATTTCAAATGTGAATATTCCCAAATGATGAGGATTTCTGGGTTTTAACTTTTAACCCTGTCAGCCACAAATGCTCCCAATCTGATCACCCATCATTCACCAAATAGCCTCCATTAACATTGCAACCCATCATGTCAAATTCCTCAGCCCGGGACAATCATGCTTACTACCTTTATTGCTCTTCAAAATTGGAAACTACATAGTAAGATTTTTGGTATTCACAAATTTGAGCCCTCTACATTTTAAATTCAATCATTTCACAATAGGTGCAGCCCACCATCATTCATCATCTCTAATCCTCACCCATGCTCTAATCTGTATCATAACATAAGAAAATCAATACCTCCATCTCAAATATTTACCTCAAATCAAGCTCCAAATTCTCATCAATCTACCTCAGGCATGTACTTACAACTACATAAATTCTATTCCCTCGTCTTCCATCGAAGAAAAATAGACAGAAAGAGGCGTACAAGAATGAAATGAGCAGATAATAAAGGATAAGGCAATGTCACCTTTTAGGTGCCATAGTCCCTACGATGAAGATAAAAGACCCAGAGAGGCTTTAGCTTCAAGGTGAGTGGAAGTCCTATCATCAAATGGGTGAGTTGTAAAAGATAGATATAGATAGATACAACTGGAGAAATTGGGTAGAATCATCTACAGTGTGTGCATTTTTTTGACGGCCAAACGGCATGGGCCCGTTACTGTCAGAAAGTTTTCTCTTGGGGCAACTTGGTAAGAACCAACGCCTCTTAGGCATGTTTTTTTACTGAAATTTATGACTAGAATTTGATAAGTTCGGATTTTTTAGACATGATGTGGCATTTTGTCTCCTGGTATTTGAGAAACTGTGTTTCTTTCATTAGAATTTTAAATTCCAACAACCCAAAAGACCTTTTGGAATTCTTCAAATTTCACTCTCTATATCATTTGTTGGAATTTCAAATCCTCCATAAAAAAGAGAAATTTGGAATTCCACCTAAGGGGACAACTTTTGGAGAATATGAAATTCTCCCAGATACGAATTCTTGGAATTCTGATAAAGAAACGGGCCCTTACCGCTTGGACAAGAGGCCGTTCTTATTAGGAAGTTCTCTTAAAAAGTAGGAATAATTTGCAAGAAGTCTCTAGAATCTCATAAAACATAGGGATCTACTTAATATCTATTGATTCATCAGATTCTTTATTGACTCATGTCAATAATTATAGGACTTTTGGAAGCAACCTTTTCATTTGTATTCTCTTGTTATTTTTCTTTTCTCTTTTTACTGCTGCTCCTGGCTCAGGAGAACTAGACCTCCTAAACCAGATTTATGATTTGGTTTCTTAAACCGTACAAACATGCCATGTGACCATCTTCAATGGAGTCCGGGTCCCCTGCCGTGTGTCTTACATGATGTCTGGAAATCACCCTAGGATCCACATCATGATTACCATTTAAGATGAATATTCCCCTCTAGTGACATCTCCTCAAAATTTCACTTCAATGGTAGGCATATGATTGAGCACATCACGGATAAGGTGATTAGTACAATCTTACATGTGATTAGTAATTTTACATGTGATTAGTCACATACTTTAATTCTGATATTAATCATGTGCACAGTCTTTATGAGTCATGTGCTCAATCTTACCCATTGATCAACTTCTATTGAAGTGAAAACTGAAAGCAAATCAGGGAGGAGATGTCATTCATCTTGAATAATTCTCATTATACTAAATTAAGTTGGAAGGTTTTAGATTTAATTTTGATATGCAGTTATTTTTATTTTTCAAATGTTCTACATTTTATTTCCACTATTTATCTCATGCAACTATCTACCAAAGCTGTCTCATCAAACCACTCGCATCTACTCTCTACTTTTTAAAGTTCCAATTTTTTCTTTATTTAAACATTCTCTTCTACCCAATCTTTTCTATTCTTTTTTTGCCTGAATTTTTTTATTTTCACTTTATGCAATTTACTCTATGAAAAAGAAATACTTTCATTATTTATTTTGTAATGCAGGAACATACCGTGCTGCTCTAATCCTCAACGGATTGTGAAAATCCATATTTGCACTCACAAAGTGTCCCTTGTTCAATCTTGGACCTGCTTCCTGTGGACAAAAAGGAGGTGGCTCCAAGTTTCTTCCCCATTTCTCTCAGTTCTCTCACCTTTCTCTCTTCTCATCTCTCTTTTCTCTTACCATCTTACCTCTTATCTCTATCTTCCTTTATCTTGTCATTCTCTTTCTCTTTCTCTTCTCCTCCAAATGAATGGCCACAAAGAGCGGATGGAAAGTAAGTTGTCTAACAAAATTACAAGCAGCTGTATGTTATTTCAATACTATATGCATTTATATATGATGTTTTTATGCCAACATTCCTGACGCTATTGATGAGCATGAAATCACCTGTTCTCCTTTTTGTTTTTTGGGGTATTTTCTTCTTGTTTCGGGGATTGAATTTACACTATGGAAACCACCATTTATACAATTTCGAGCTGCTTAATTCAAATTTCTTATGTTCTTAAGAATTTTATTAATTACTAATCATAGATGTGTACATACAAATGTTGCAAATATAGTCGCGTGGATAATGTCGATAGGAGATAATGTCAAGATAATTCAAGAATTTAATTTTTGTTTTAATATTGTATCTTAATTAAACTATCAAGGAAGAAAAAGAAAATCCGAATGCGGGCCACGAGAAGAAAGTACATTGGAAAAAATAAAATATCATGAAATAGTGTCGATATATATATATATATATATATATTTATAGTGTTGGTAAATGATAATAATTGCTATTTACCAGTTGACCAACTGGGTTAGTCTTTTTTAACTTCTTGGTCTTAGGTTTGAAGTCGTCACTAATTTTTGTGATATATCGTAAATACTATGAAAACCCCGATAATAATTATAAAGAAATCTCAAAGAAGTATTGCTATATCATTACTAGAATTTAAAATATAATGGCATTGCACATATAATTTATTGTGTCCAGCCTAAATATTGGAAAGTGGAGCCACATTCTTGAATTAAACCCTTACAACACTATTCCTCTTTACTATATCAAATTTTGCCCTAATAGACAAAGTCATAACTTTGGATTGTTCACATGTCAGACTCCAAATGAAAATACATTCCTACCAAAAAAAATAAATATGAAAACACATTAAAGCATCACTTGTTACACATGTGACCAATCCAAGGGCGACAAATGAGTCACTTTAACTTTGGATTAGTTCAGATGTGGTACTCCAATATTTTGAAAAAATAATTCTACTATCTTTGTTTATACCCAACCAGCCCTCTAAAATTAAGTGGGTCTCACGGTTATCTATGGACCAAAACATTCCTACATACATGGATCTGATAAGGGGCACCACCACTTCCAATCCATAGAGCTCAGATTTCCAATCTAGGTTGGACAGGTGTACGAGGCATATTAAGGCTAGACTTGGCTTCAGAAACACATGCTCATATCTGGCTTAAGCTCGACAAGAGTCACAAGTGCTTGGCTCAGCCCAGTCTACCTGAGAATATCGGGCACGAACTCACCCATCTTGTTAATTGGAATGGGCTTTCTATTACTTATTTGGGCAAATCAGTCACTAAACTACTACAAGCTCTTTTAGTAAATCAGTCACTAAATTATAAGCTCTTTTTTGTTTGGACGCTTCAGATCACTTAATCAGAGACTTTAGATCAAATTAAGTCTGAACCAGGCTAGGAACGTGTTGGGCCCGGGCCAGCCGGCCGGCCTAGAAGCACCCCTATTAACAAGGGATGGCAATGGGTTGGGTTTAAAAGGGGCCCGCCTCGTTCCACTCCTATTAGGAGTGGGTATGGTAATGTGTTGGTTGGGCTTGGGCCGGGTATGATTCCTGGTTTGACATAGATTTGGATTTTGGGCGTGCCTAACCTGCCCTGCCCCATAGGCCCTATAAGTTTTTACTTCATATATATTACTAAATAAGATTTGGTGCATTGAACTTCATTAATACAAGTGGTAGTAAGGTGTGGAAATACCAATCGGATCGGGTTTGGTTCTGCCCCATTGCCATCCCTGCTATTGACGTGCGAATGTGTAGGTCGCCTTTCCACCCATCCAATCTCATGATATTGGATACAAGCTTTATTAAAACCTAAATCATTAAATGAGTTTTCAGCGGCATGGGGTTCAATGCCTATATCTAACAATGGCAAAAGTTATTAATCAGAGCTGAAGTTATCGTGTCCTGGACTAAGTTGCCAAGAGTGCAGAGCTAGAGAGCTAGAGCATAAACGGGAGCGGAAGCGGGAGCGGGAGCGGGAGCGCCGAAACACTAGTGCTTGTGCGTTTATAAATAATTAACTAATGGGCATAAACATATCTTATTCATATATTCAAGATCAAAAATAGAGAAAAAAAAATTAACTTTTTAATTTAATCACATAAAAAATAGACAATAATTAATAAGTTAGAAGAAGTTTTTCATTTAAAATATAAATGTTAAGCTTAAAATTACTATGTGAGATATAGTGGGGTCTTACTTCATGCATATATACCAGCAACATAAATGTGAGGGACACTCCATAAATGGGATCTTCAAGTATAAAAGTGAAATTTTCAAGTACATAAGGTGAGGTATACTCATTTGTTTTATGTGCAAAAAAGAAAGTGTCCCTCACCCTATGGTGAGGGATAGATGCACTAAACATTTCCCTATATATTCGCTATACATATTCGGTAAAGATTCTGTACAATTCGCTTCATATTCGGTTGATCAGTGCTTCGATGACGAATCGGGTCCGAAAACGTTGATCCGTATTTTCGAAGCAAGACCAAAGAGGAGAGGGGAGGAGAGGGGAGATTCTAGTTACTAAGGTCTGGACAAAAGTTCATATCCTTTTACAACAAGATTGAAATGAATTATGCATATATTTGCATGATGATTCCAACGATTAGATCAACCATATCAAATTAACATTTAAACTGTACAACATTCCCTGCAACTAAAAAACTACAAATTGAGATCATCCAACAGTATAATATTGCCATTATTTGATTTCAGCTTCCCTTTTGTCTCCTAAAATGACTTAATAACAGCTTGTACAAGTCTACTTGCCCCTAACCAAAGGATTCTAACTTCATTGATGGTCAAGTGAACATTAAAAGCAAACAAACAACCCGTAAAAGATAACTTGCTGGGCCCATGTGGGCCCACACACCAACAAATCTAAAGCGTCAACTTTTTTGATTCGGTACTTGTCATAAAGAAACCAAATGCATCCCACTTCGCGTGGATATGAATCCATCCACACATATCTTTCACGACACGCTGTACATCCGGATGATCCTGGTCACTCATCAATTGGTGAGTCCCACCAAGACCTGGCCACGAAATCAGCCCATCCACTTTTCAAAATCAGCCGCACGTGTGGGCTGAATGTACAATATTGATCATTTCCACTCTTTGTGGACGTGGCCCACCTAACTAGTATGGTTCTTTGGGCCAGGGCGTGCCACATGAATGGTTGAGTGCAATTCCAGCAAAAAGAACCCTAGCCATAAATTTTTGTTTGAAGTTTCTAGTCGTTTCCGCAAGATTAGGAGAATTTTGCCTGAAATAACCGATTGGAGTTTTGTTCCGTAAGTATACTTGTACAGTGAAATGAAGTAAAATGAAGATGAAAGAGAAAATAAAATATTATAAGGTCCAATCATGGTATTAAGAAAATTTAATTTTAGTGGCTTTATAAGGAATTTTTTTACTTTTTGGTTAAAAGATATATGTATTTTTATCTTTTAGTAGCCTGAAAATGTTGTTTTTGACTTTCTTTCTTAAATTAATGAGAAAATTTTAAAATTTTATATTTTTGCTATAACCTTATTCTTTTTTTATCCAGTGAAAGAAGGCTTTACTTCACTCCACTTATTAGTAAAGTGACCAAATAAATATCGCTGATTTATGATTTATGAGAATAATTTATTAAAATATTGAAGATCTTTTTTTAAAAATTTTACTAAATTTAAGCCCATTCATCCCCTCTCTCCCAAAAATCCAAACCATCCCACGGTCTCATCTCTCGCTTCAAAAACTAAAATGAAATAACTGAATCCAAAAATAATATTTTTATCTTAAATTATACTTTTTATTTATTTTATGCATATATGTTTATAAGTTTTCTAAAATATAATTATTAAATGTCATGCCAAAATCCCGACATTACTGAAAATTTTCTTTTTGGAGGCTTAAATTGAAATGGGTCCGATGGGAAATTGACAGGCAGGTGATGTCCTCTCTCTCATGGTACTTCACAAGGTGACCGACCTATTTGAACGGTCTACATATCTCACACGTGTGATGATGGTAACACATGTGGTCCCGTACGAAATCGTGCTCCAGACTATCCATCAAAACTCCATGTCCCCACTTCCGTATGTCCGTCGTCTTCTTCTTCTCTCTTCAGTTTTTGATGATTTCTTCATCTCATTGAAAAACAAGCAGAGAACACGACAGATATGCCTTTAGAAGACTCGGAGCTGTCGATTGAAATCTCCCAAAGATCATCATCATCATCATCAACATCAACAACAGCAGCAGCAGAGCCACCAAAACGAGAAGAAGAAGAAGAAGAAGAAGAAGGAGGAGTAGAAATAGAGACACCATCCGAACTTGAAGATTTTAGGGTTTCAGATTTCGACGACATCAATGCCTGGTCCAAATCCATCTACTCCAAATCTTCTATGAGTCCGAGAAGCAGGCAATGCTCCACCTCCCCAACTACCTCCAACCCTGTCTCCAGAGACTCCTCCGCCGGATCCTTCCCATCCGCCTGTAACAGATTCTCCGCCGCTCGGGCTCTCGATTCGCTGCCGAGGTGGCAGATCTGGCCGCGTGGAGATTCTTTTGGATCGGTGTGCGGGCGAAGAGGAAGGCGGGGAAGCGGATGAGGGGAATTGCTGTTATTGTTGTATTGGTGGGTTTCTTCTTCTTGGTGAATTGGTGGATGCTTTCGAATCTTCAAGATGGGGGTGGTAATCTTCGTGGGAAGGATAGAGTGGTTCTCAATCGCACGGTGCGATCTGTTCCGGTATGGATTGCTCAATTGTTATGCTTATGCAAATGGTCAAGGAAATTTGTGGAAAGATTGCGTTTTTGTTGTTTTACTGAGTATGTGTTTGCTTGATTTTGCGATTTGAAAATGAGTAGTGGGTGGATGGATCCGTCGTTGTAATTTGAATATGAGACTATGCAAGTTGGGAAGGTTGAGAGTAGGATTCTGTGATGAAAGTTCGATGATTGTGTAATGGTTACACGGCCATCACCTTAGTAATTCATTGCCAAGGAAAGTCAAGCTCCCATTTACACCTCTGCCTTGTCCTTCACCCCTCACCTATTTAATAATCCTTAGGTGGATCTTTCACCATGAATTCCTAGGTATGCATCCAATTCTATGCAAACAAACCTGGGCCTAAGTAAAACCTAGTGGGATTTACTGGCAGATCCAGATCCTGGGTCAGTGGAGGTAAATGATTATTTTCATATGCCCTCTTTTGGATCTGTCACCAAATATGGATTTGGCCAATATCACCATTCTCTTTCCTAATTGGGCTGTTTTGTAGAGTGAATACATGATGCAAATAGAAGATCCAAGTTTTGGTTGGTGGGAAAAAGAAACTTGAAATATACTTGGTAATGAATATTTGTTTGGAATTGGATAGGTTTTAGTAATGCACAAAACATCGATACAGTTCCTATGCATATACTGCGTAGCAAATTAGAAACTGTAAGGATGTTCTCCATTGTAATGAATATTTGTTTGGAATTGGATAGGTTTTAGTAATGCAGAAAACAGCGATACAGTACCTATGCATATACTGCGTAGCAAATTAGAAACTGTAAGGATGTTCTCCATTGTTGGTTTGACATGCATATTTTAACTCTTTGAATTATAATGTCAAAAAGGCATTTTGAAGATTGATTAGCAGATCATGGCTTGTTAAGGAGTTAGAATGATATAATCTTAATTGATATGCTTGATACTTCGTGGCCAAAGCTGTGTTTCTGTTTCATGAATGTAAGCAGATGTTGGTTAAGAAAGAATTAAATGTGAAGAAGTTTGCTAAACATGGGGAACTTAGTGAACTTATTCTTTCGTGTCTTGGTAATTTTGTCAGGGTGTACGGAGTAAGTTTCCAAAAGGGAAAAAGGCCCAGAGAGTGATGTATGGCAGGCTTTTGGCTTTGGCTTCCCATGCCTTGGCCGAGGTATGCTTTGCTTTTACCTTTAATGCCTGTGTGGTAGGAGAATGCACATTTTAGCTGATAGTAAAGTATTTTCTTTTTGTACTATTGCTTTAGGGAGTAAATAAACCTGAACCCAAAGACTTGTGGATGGAGCCAGTGAATCATCGTTCTCGTTGGACACCTTGTGCTGATCAATTCAATTGGAAAGCTAGTGGTATGACTCATCAAAGTTTCTCTTAGTTATCATCTTTCGAAATATTTACTGAGCATGCAAGAGGACTGATCCTTTGCCCCTTGGCCCACACCTCCCCTACAATTTTGACTTTTCATTTGTCCTAGCTGCATCTTATCTTGTTACCTTCCATTTTTCTCGTTGATCTCATATGGCTATATCTTTGGAATTTGGTTTTGTAGAGGGAAATAATGGGTACATTGTTGTCAGTGCAAATGGAGGCATAAACCAGCAGCGAGTTGCTGTAAGTAGTGTTTCTGGAAGAATTTGTTGCTTTTATGAATATTTTTTTATTATCGTCATCATATTCATGGGCACACTTCAAAATTAGTGGTACCTTTTAAAAGTAAGTAGATGTTCACAAATAGTGGTTCCCGTTGGCATATTGGCTGATCCAAAGAATGATATGTATCGATTTTTGGCCTTATATCCCGTATTTACACGAAATCTTTTTGCCTCAGAAGATCTGAAAAAAAAAAAAAAAAATCCAGAATATAATAGGCTGCTTAATTTCATTTCAATGTTTTATTTAATCAGGACATATGATGTGAGCAATGTCTTGAAACTTTGAAGGTCATGTTGGGTCTGTAAGCCTGTTTGATCCAAACTGCTTGATTCGTTTAAATTATGTGATGGTATATACTTTATTGGTTTAAATGACAAGTGTAGTACAAGCTCAAACTCATAGATCTAAGCCCTACCAATCCTATAGTTTATTAAATCTCATTCAATCGAAACAATCCATTAAATATGGTACTTTTGTAATATATAAAAATCCCAATAACAAGAAAATATGAAACAGCTGATATAACCATAATCACAGCCAATGACTGTGAATTTCTAATGCGGCTGTTACACAAGCTAATACTATAACAGTACCCACTGATACCCAAGACTACTTATCAGCCCCAGTCCTTGGCTGATTTCTTACTCAGAGAGCATTCCAGATTGAATATTAACAGTACTAAATTGGCTAACTGTTGAAGTCTTCAACTTTGCATCATGGACCTTGAGTTTTAAAAATAAAGTAAGCAATGATGTTATTACTATTAAATGAACTCCCCCACAAAACCCCACCCCCCCCCCCCCCCCCCAAGCATGCATTTAATCGAAGATGCGTAACTGCAACGTGTGAGTTTTGATTTGGATATTAGCTTCATCTTGCTCCATATGTTGATTCTTTTTTTTTTTTAAATGATTTGACATAGGCTAGCATTTATTTGAGTGATTTTACCGTCAGATATTGTAATCTTTGAGGCTAAAAAAACTGTCTGAAGGAGACTTGCTATTGTCAGAAACTGCAGAGTTCTGAGTTTGGGCAGGCTGCCTTTGGCCCTCTGGGCTGGACTCT
This sequence comes from Camphora micrantha, assembly GCA_003546025.1. Lineage (NCBI taxonomy): Eukaryota > Viridiplantae > Streptophyta > Magnoliopsida > Laurales > Lauraceae > Camphora > Camphora micrantha. Next base: position 66,621,142 of record QPKB01000002.1, read on the forward strand.
TGCCATGCTTTTCTGCTTCATGGTGTATGGGGTTGGTTTATGCCTAGATTCATCAAACCATGTGAGGCAGGGTTGGATAAGCATCAGACTGGCTCTGTTTCAGGACATAATACATGATGCATTCACTTCATAATGTTGGAAAATAAGAATAGTTCTGGTCAAAAGTTACAGTTAACAATTCATTGAAAAAAAAAGAGAGTTGGAAAATAGAAATATTGAAAATGAAATGATTATTCGTCTCATATATTTCATTTGAAACATAATTGTTTTTCTATTCCAATGTTTCTAGCGGGTTTTGTTTTTCTAATGAGGGTAACTTAATGCTGCTTGGCACCAGATTTGCAATGCTGTTGCTGTTGCTCGTTTACTTAATGCAACCCTTGTGCTTCCAAACTTTTTGTATAGTAGTGTTTGGAAAGACGAAAGGTATGCTTTCCTTGCACTTGTATGTTATGGTCTATTCATTTCTTGGAGTGAATCTTTGTTACTTGCTACAAGCTTTTATTTTGTAAAACGAAATACTGATGTGCATGCAAATGAATTATTATTATTGTTGTTGTTTGAAAGTAAATTTCTCAAAAGATGAGAATAAGAAATATAGGAGCAAGTGTAAAAAATGGAAATATGATATGCATGATAAGATGGTCGTTTCACAATGTTAGCATGTTAATTAGGAGCTAAAGAGTGGTTAATTTATTTGTATTAGCCCCATAAATCATCCTAATCACTTGGTATAAAGTAAAAGAATAACAGCTTAGACAGTGTTTCAAGTAAAGAGTCCATAAAACTAAATGCCAGGGAGAAGGGTTTCAATCCTCGTCTATACCTATTATTTCTTTTCTTGTTCACTAATTATTGAATGGAACTCAGCAGATGAAATGAAGTGGGCTAGGGATGTGGTGCTGGTAGATATATATAAAAAAAAATAAAAAATTGTGGTACTGGTGCCTTCTTCCTAGTACTCTCTCTATGCAAATGAATTATTAAGTTCCAATACAGATGATACTTCTGCTCACACTATGAGAGCAGCAAATGGGTTGGCAGACTGGTGTCTGCAATCTTTTTGCATATTTTTGTTCTTAACAAGATACTTCTCATGTTCGTACGTGTATACACATTCTTGTACTTTCCGGATCACTGAAAATTCTGTTTTTGGTAAAAAAAATTTTTAAAAATGATCTTATTAAATAATAAAGATCTGATTTCCTGTTACAATTTCCCGTTCCACTGGAAACCTTTCTTTTCCTTGGCAAGATTTTGTTATAATCTTACTGATTCTGCTATCATACAGGTTAATCATATGATCTGTACATAGAGTCGTAATACGGATATATCATTTGTACATTTTAGTTATTAGTGAGATATATGAGCTTGGTTCTCATAGACCGCAGCTGATCATGTAAATTGTATCATATGTGCTTCTTCTAGGTTCCATCTTCCCTTTTCTTGATCCTGGGGGATTGGTATCATATCATATGAGGATATGTTTAATTTAATAAATCAAACTATGAGTTCATTTACTTCGCAAGTTTAGCATCTTTTCGTGAAATGAACTTCACTTTTGTAAACTCATACTTGTGAGCTATGATACCTGGATAATTCAAAATAGGCATCGTATTGTGTCTTATCTCATCTAATACTTAACTTATGTGTAAAATCCGTGTCCCTACCATATCCATGGGCCATGGTGTGTCCCTAACGTATCCATGCCGTATTTGAGCATCATGGCTCGTGAGACCATGATCTGAGGCCTTCGTCATATATCCTTTTCTGAAGTAATTGAGATGGAAGGTTATTAGTGTTATGCCACTATTTAATTGTTTATTTACATTTTAGAGATGGAACATAACCATATTCAATCTATAATTTCTTAGTCAATTCGGCGATATCTATCAGGAGGAACATTTCGTTAACTACTTGAAAGCTGATATCCGGATTGTGAAAGAACTTCCTGAGGAACTGCAGTCATTAGACTTGGAGGCAATAGGTAGTCTTGTAAGTACTTTCTCATTTTATTGCTTTCAAGATGCTGATGGAAAATGTAAAAAAAAAACTTTTATGTATTCATTTTAGCGATCTGACCGTTACTAATGATGGAAATTTTGGTAGGTGACTGATGAAGAAATCATGAAGGAAGCCAAGCCAAGTTTTTATCTGAAAAATATTCTTCCCATACTACTTCAAAATAGAGTTGTCCGTTTCCTTGGGTTTGGAAATCGGTTGGCCTTTGATCCCATACCAGCTCAGTTGCAGGTACTCTAATTTAATCAGAGGAAAACAAGTCCTCTTAGGATGTTGGTTCTTAGTGGTTCAAGCTTTGTCATTTTGAAAAAAAATTTAGGAATGCTCATAGGATCTACCGATGAAAAAATTGCTCATGGATGTAGGGTTGTTTTTAGTGTCACCAGTATTTGGCATGTAGAAGTAAAAGAAGCACATAGATTGGCCAGTATGTAATTTATGCTACAAATGAAAAGTATATCTTGTTTTCCTGTCTAGTGATCATTTAGATCATACTTCAGTCTTCAATTTTCAGATTATTCTTTCAACCTGTTTCATCAAAGTATTTGTACCACGAAAAATAGGAAAGAAAGAAAGAAGGACAAAGTAGAAAAGAAGTCTTGCTTTCGTATCTTTTTTTCCTAACTGAAGTTCTTCATCCAGAAACTTCGATGCAGATGCAACTTCCATGCTTTGCAGTTTGTTCCTAAAATACAAGAAACTGGTGCATTGCTTGTCCAAAGGATACGTCAGCATACAGCCCGTTCGTGGCTCATAGATCACAATCTGTTTGGCCCATTCACAGTTGAATCAAAAGCTAAAAGAGAAAAGGATATTCGCAAAGATGCTTCTCGATATCTGGCTCTGCACCTAAGGTTTGAAATTGACATGGCAGCTCATTCCATGTGTTATTTTGGCGGTGGTGAAAAAGAGAGAGAGGAGTTGAAAGCATACCGTGCGATCCATTTTCCTGCGCTGGCACTCCTTGAGAACACTACTAAGTATGTGTCATACTGGGTTTTTTCTTAATCTGGCGATCCATAGGTTTAGAAGTTGACTTAAACTTCACTAATAAATAAAAGGCCATTTTAATGTGTTTCCTTGACCATTATTTTATTTACTGCTTTGCCTTGAAGGAAATAATTGATTTAATCGTGCTCTTTCAGTTAATGTTAAAAATGAATTATCGATTTTCTTGCAGGCTTCCATCCCCTGAATTTCTGCGTTCAGAAGGCAGATGTCCTCTAACACCTGAAGAAGCAGTTCTGACAATTGCTGCTCTTGGTTTCAACCGTGGGACACACATCTACCTTGCAGGTTCTCATATTTATGGGGGAAATTCAAGAATGGCTGCTTTGACTAGGTTGTATCCTAATTTAGTTACTAAAGAAAATCTGCTTTCACCATCTGAGATTGGACCATTCATGAATTTTTCATCGCAGGTAATCATTACGGCTTCTTTTATCTTTATCCAATGCCATCTGCATAGAATCTTCTATGCATGTATATTCTGAAATTTGTATTGATTATTGTTGAGTTATACCCTTTTGATTAGTGTTATTGAGATGTCGTGACTTTAGTAATGAATGCCATTCTGTAGTGGAACTGGGACGTTGAGTTTTTCTGTCTTTTGCCTTTTCAGTTGGCAGCGCTGGATTTCATAGGATGTGCTGCTGCAGATGTGTTTGCCATGACGGACTCGGGAAGTCAGTTTGCGTCCCTAGTGTCAGGTTATCGGATGTACTATGGTGTAGGGAAACTGCCTACCATTCGCCCCAACCAGCGGCGGTTGGCTGATATCTTCTCCAGGAATGCCACAATAGGATGGAAGGTGTTGGAGCTGAGAGTGAGGAAGACTGTGAAGGAGTATAAACTGGCCCATGTAAGACCTATTGCAAGGAGTATATACAGGCATCCACGGTGTCAGCAGTGCATGTGCAAGTTGGATTGATTGATTGTTATTAATTAATCTCATATTGAGATTGTTAAAACAGCAATTAGAATAGAAATTTTGGGGTTTGGTCAATCATTCTTCAGTATAATACCATTAGATCCATTCAACTTTGTTAGCTGTCTGATCTAAGGTGACAATGGAAGCTGATTGTTTTCTTAGATCAAATGGCTAGAAAGACAGTGGATCTGATTGTTTATTGATAGCTGATCCTGCCCATTTTCGATCAGTGCCTGCTTTAGGCAACATTCTGGTTTTGATATATTTGTCCCACTCTCCCTTCCAGGCTCTTTTTAATGTCTCGTCTCCTAGCACATGCCTTTGGTAAGAGTTCATATCCGTTGCGAGTTTTCTGGTCAACCCTCCACTGTACGACGGTAGATCCTCACACTTTGTAGATATCCTGTTGGATCAAAAAGTGCCACCACAAGTGGTGGAAACTGTGGTTGTGAAAAAATCAGGACATCCACAAAATCCACATCTTTACAAAAGCATTGCCATTATTATTTTTAGTGTTTTGACAGCCTTTTTTTTTTTTTAGTTTGAGAGCTGATCAAGAAAATGAAAATCCAGATGCTTGATTTTAATGCAGGTATCAAATTAAAATTTATAAAAATAAAAAAAAACACAAACTAAGGGATCGCTATTGAATTTATGATTAATTAAGGAATCTCAAAAATATAGACAGCCTGCCTGAGGAAGCAAAGTTTTCTTCTCATCACGTCTCTAGATAAGCCGGCTTCATTTAATTAATAACAAATAATCATGGTACTGTCTAATCCCTTTTCTAGTTTGATCTTTCTCATGACTCATGATTAAAAGAAGAAATCTTGGTAAATTAACACTGATATTGCATTTGTGTATAGATGACAGGACACAAGAATCATATTTAAATCTCATTATTGCAGTGATGAAGTTTTCTTACAATAAATAAATAATATTCACACATTTTCAATGGAGTCCTCATTCTCTCTTTATTTTTTTCCCCTTGTGCCTCTTCTAAATTAGAGATCTGAATACAAGCACACTCACATCGGACACACATTCATGTTTCTTACCAACTGAGTTACGGATGGAGAGGAGTCCCCATTTCTTCCGGTCACGACTCAAAGAACTTTCCTGCAGTCAGCCAAAAAGAGTTCAGACTCTATTGACCATTATAATTATTATTATTATTGGGCTTTACATGAGATTTGAACTCACACCCACCCACGCATGTCCTTATAAAGGAAAAAGAATTTCAAGTTTTTACTTTTGGAGCAACAACTTGGGGACAATTGAACATTATTTTTATCGACTTGGATTGCTTGGTTACAAATAATTGAACAGACTTGAGATTTGTTAGATGCATCATCCACAGCCAATCCTTCCTCTTCTTCTGGCCAATGTACCCCTCCTTTATCCCACTGGGCTACTCATTATCTGACCGTAGTCGCTTGTTGTAAGTGCAACATACGGACTCTCTTGTGTAAATAAATGAAAGAACTCATTAGAAGCGCATAAAATAAAGCGTGGGTCGGCAAATTCAAAAGCGTCTTCCATCAATTCCAGATACTCTTTTTCATGGAAAGATGAAATAGGATATGGGGGAGAGAGAGTGATCTGTTGGCTTCTTTTTCACATATGATGCATGCACAGTATATTAATGAGTATGTTAATGAATGATTTGAGTTTTGAAAGAAGTTGGTAATTGGAGTGTCATTTCATGATTCCATTGTGGTTTGTGGAGTGGGTCGGCATCACCATCAACCTCCCCCACTTTTAGAATGCCGAAAGTGCCCATAGAATAGAGGTTTACTGTGTAGTTGGGTCGGTCGGCACTTTGACCTGGGCAATGGAGAAACAATTCATCCTTACAAGTTTTGCTTTCTACATGGATTAGTTTTTTTTTATACCTTTTGATCTTTTTCTGTTGGCCCACTTATTCAGAGACGACTAAATTATCACAAATGTCAAACTTCAAACGTAACTATCAACAAAAAAATGATAATGTTTGTAAACAATATTTGACAGAGTTTATGGCGGTCATCCAATTTAAAAAAATTATAAGAGAGTTTTATGAACTAATCATTTAAAACAAATCAAGTTCATTGAATGTTCAGGGTTCTATCCACAATGAGTTGATGTTAGCCCAAAGTTATATTGACAATGAGACCTTTCCAATGCACCTTCCATCTGAGATTGGTGGGCAACCAAGTGAACTCACAAGGGAACTTTTTTAGAGTTTTGTCTCTGATTATCTTAAATATGTGGGTCCACAGTCCACACAGATGCAATGTATATTCATTCCATATAAGAGCTGGCCTTTGTGAAGGTGAGAGTCCAGAATGGGGGTGGTTGACACTTGACAGGTTTAGAATTGAGAAGGGCTTCTAGGTAACTTTATCCTCTCATCCTTTATACAGTAAACTTGAGATTCGAAAACAACGTCAACGCTGCTGCGAGAGTTTGGAACCGTCCCAACGCATATCCAACCGTTACTGTCTGCAGTTGCGGTATTAAGTACTAAGTAGCAGAGATCAACCGTCCCAAGCTCTCTCTCTCTCTCTCTGCAGTTGCAGTATTAAGTACTAAGTAGCAGAGATCAACCGTCCCAAGCTCTCTCTCTCTCTCTCTCTCTCTCTCTGAATATAATTCAATATGCATTTCTTCCTTGTACGCCCTCTGTTCTTTTCCTTCCTGCTCATCTATGCTGCTTCTGCTCCTAAAGTTCTTTGTCGCCCAGCAAGGGCCCTTCATTACTCTCAGGACAGCCAAGACCAAGCCTTCCGACCTTCTCCAACTGGTCCTAGTGCATTGGAGCATGCAGGTGCAGTCGAGTCGGAAAAGAGAAGGGTCCCTACAGGATCCAATCCTCTGCACAACAGGTGATATGGCTCTACAAACAAGGATATATCCATTCGATTGTCCAATCCCTTTCACTGCAGGCATAGCCCACATCTTCAGTTATTGCTAGTTTAGCACAACTCATGGCCTGGTTTGTGAGACATGGAAGAGAAGTTGAATACAGGTGAGATTACATGTACCCAAAAGCTCAAGTGTTATGCTTCAGGCAGCTTTAGTCCTACTCCTTGAGAGAGAGAGAGATTTTGATGTGATTTTCCTAACTTCAAAGTTCCCTGATTCCCTTCCCCCTGGAAGAGATCAGTTTTTCCCATCTACAATGTTTTGGGTGATGTATAGAGGAACCTTATGAAATTGTAATGTGACCCAAGATGTTCTCTAATGAGTATGGTTAGAGATAAGAGATTAATGTTTTGATGTTGATTGCATTTGTGGGAAAAAACTGGTTATCATAGACTTCTTGTGGATTTTTCGTTTTTCTAGTTAATTTAGAGGGTTTTTCTATCTTCTTGGTTGATCCAGCAGTTGAAACCGTTCTTGTGGTGGGCCACACTGGAATTGGAAATTTCATTTGATGGGCAGTATAAACTTTAACAAAGTAATACAACCACGCATGGTTTTCACAATGCTCATGAGACAGGGTGAGAGATTTTTAGAAAGGATACTTTCATAGAGAGATTTTGTAGCCAGAGATAGACCCAGATCTTAAAAAGAAGAAGAAGAAGAAGTTGGACCCAAATAAATGCCGTGTATAAGAGAAATTATTGGCGGCGGATCTGATCACAGGCCTGTCCTAACTGTTTGTGCTAAAGCAAGATCTCAGTTTAGAAATCTCTTACAGATGCCCTCTTTTCCTCTTATTCTTTCCTTCTCTTACCAGCCCGAGGTAATTGAACCCTTGAGAGACTTTTGCGTATATACAGAAAGTTGACCGCTTGTACATGCAGAAAAGGGTACGGGTGTTCATGGCCGTACTGAGTCATATGTAGGCCCAACCCGCCTTTAGAAACACGAGCCAGAGCCTGGCTTGCCTTTCAAATGTTAGGCACAAGCCCACCCATGTAGTCAATCGGGGCAGGACTTGTTGGACTTTCTATCATTATTTTAGGCCTTTAAACCACTTGTTTTGGTGAAAAAGTTAACTAAACCACATGCATTACTCATTTGAGTAAGACAAGGCCGCTTTCTATCACTTAAACCAAGCCCGACCCATTTATCTGACCCATTTATTAAACAGGCCAAAAACTTAAGTCTAGGCCCAGTCCTCAAATTAAAAACCCAGTTCAGAACCCTTCCCAAAGTGGGCTGGCCCTGGGTTGGCTTCGCCCTGCAACACCCCTAATTATTTCCCTTTTGTTTTCGTCTCAATCTCAAGTTTGAAAATTGTTTGAGATTGTTTTTCATCTGGTGAAATTAATTTTCATATGGCGGATTGTGTTACTACTACATCCCAATTAGAATAGAGCCATCTGGGTTTAATCCTAAAGAAGTATTGAGTTAAAGAGCAGAACTCTAAAGCCAGGATGACCTATTGAAATTCGAACGATTTAAATGAACACACTCCGTATATATGGGATACCCTCAAATTTTACTCTACAAGAGCTTTTTTCACTGTTGAGTTCATTGTTTGATGTAAAAAAATGTGATCCAACGACAAAACAAATTTGGATCGATATGGCAGGGCGTGTTTCCTTTAAAGGTTCTGACTTGAATAGATGAGTCCGATTGTGAAGTCCAGCTGCTTCAATTCAAGAATTAACACGAACTCTCTGCTCTTATACGGACAATTACAGAAAACCAACAATCCAATCCAAATTAAGATTTTCATTTGGTCAGAACAAAAATGGCATAGATTGGCATGTTTTGTGCTATGTTGTTCCACAGTTCTTTATTCTTAAAGCTGAATGTTGGTTGTAAAAAAAACCTAAAAAACCCCTCAATTCTGGGCTTAGGAGAAGCCACATTAGCTTATTTGGGCCCATTTGTGGATGTGTCTTTTAAAAAATACATAATATGTGCATTTTCAATAAAAGGTATCTCTTGGGGTAAATATCTGCATTTTTAATAAAATGTCTTTTGGACTCATTTGTGCGGATGTAATCCAATTCAAAATGGATGCTTTCCAACTCTATAAATTAAGGTTATTTTTAAAGTTTTTTTTATATAAAATGAGAATAAGTGTATATGAATCCTTTATTTTATATATACTGACGTGGATTAAGCGGTTGAAAGATTTGATTTTCATAATTTTTTTTTCTAGATTAATAAACTTAAAGCCTCTTCCTTCTAATTTTGATTTTTTTTTTCAATAGCTGCCACGTTTGTTCTTGAGTCTTGACCATGACTTGTTATTCAAGTCATGCATGTTGTATCCATAGCCATAGGAGCTCATCCATTGCGTCATCAAAAATCCAATAACTAGATAGGTCACTCACACCATACCAATAGAAAAAATATATGTTTCTTCAATGGTCTTATGGAACCCAAAGTTTAAATTAATACAATCTGAACCGTAAATTTATTCTCAATCAGAACACTGGGCCACACATGTTGCATATGAGGAAGGTGTTCAACCTGAACATTTAAGACAATAATCTCATATAGAGATTTGTAGAGAGCGACGAGATGAGTTTTCTTGCAGGTAGATCAGCAGCAGCTGAAGGCGCGTATTTCCTACAGGAATCGAAGCAAGCCGTCGAACGCCTCTCCCGGAAGTATCCCTCCTCTTCTTCGTCTTCTCCTTCGATTCCCACAAAAACCCACTCATCAGAAGCCCAAACAGCCGATGTTCTTCACGAGGTTCTTCGCCATTCCATTCCCATCAACCCCTCCCACCACCATCCCCAGTCCTCTCTTCCTTCTCTCTCTACCTCTTCCAAATGGAGGCCTTCTTCTTCTTCTTCCTCTTCTTCTTCACATCCTTCTGTGTCTTCTGATGCAGTCAATCCTCTTCGGGCCTACGTTTCCATGCCCCAGGTGACCTTCGGCCCCAAAAGGTCTGTAATTTCTTCTTTTTGATGAATGCCCACCATGTGTTTGTGTTTTTGTTTTTGTTTGAATGGGCTAATTTATCAGTTTTTTTAGTGTAGGTGGCAGTTGCCCAATGAAGAGCACGCTGTCTTGGCCTCGACTGCTAATGAATTGAGGCGTGATAGGCACACGCATGTCGATTCCAGGAAGTTGAAAGCTGCAGCGGAGGGTCTCTCTCAAAGTGGGTTTGTTTGGAAGCTGTGTTGTTTGGTTTTGGTTTGTTTGCCGTATTCATCTTTTATGCTGTAGGGTTTGTGATTTGAGTCGAAGAACGGATGCAATGCAATATTCTGCTTCAATGCTTGGTTTTATAATATATATGTACATATATGCAACAGCCACCCACACATGACACCTTAAACAAATTACTGAAACCATCATTATGTTGGGCTTACATGCAATTTATAAAACCTTAATCACACCAGTTATCTCTTTGTATCCTAATTTTCATATTCAAGTTTGGTCTCCATTAACTTGATGAAGCAGTATAATTTGTCTGAGTTGGTTAAGGCAGAGAATAGCAGGGAGTATTCCTCCCTCATGAATTTTCAAATTTGAAAAGACCCAAGTATGTTTGTGTATGAAACTGAATTAACTTGGTTGAATAATTAACTGATTCTGAATTGGGTTTTCATTTATTTATAGTTAGATATTGTTTAAGGTTTAAACCCTGAAGTTATTATTATTATTATTTTTTTTTTTGAATTATTTGTGTAAGATAGAAAGAATGATAGAGATGTGAACTCGCAATAGTAGGAACACCATAGCTTGAACAGAAACATGAAAAATAAATGCCCCTAACCCTAATTTAGTGATTCAGCGTGTTATGTATAATATATAGAGATTGGAAATTGATGAGATGGCTAAAGTAATTTTTTAACATATGAAACTGCATTCAGTTGCACCAGTTTCCCAAATAAAAAATGCCATATCTCTAGATTTTGTATCTATTTTCTCATTTCATTAATGAATTAATTTTTTTTTATTGTATACTAATGGGAATTTATAAGATTACAGCATTTTTTATATCTTGCAGTTGGAAAAGCATTTGCTATTGCCTCCACAATTGTGTTTGGGGGAGCCACTGTCGCATTCATGCTCACAGCATCCAAGTTACAATTGCATAATGTAAGTAAAATATTGGATATTTTTGTTCGCTAAATGTGTTCTTTATTTGAAGATGCTTTTCATGCAACGCTCTTTTTTTATTTAAATTCTACGGTAGTTAAAAACAAAGGAGAATTATTATGCCACTTGCTCTAGTGTCACGACCCGGGCCCGAGATCCGGTAACCCCGAGCCATGAACCCATACTTACTCCCGTAAACTCCGAATTAACCGAAGTTAAAACGGAATCCACAAGGGATAACATTCTCAATTTACCTGTCAAATACACAATTTTTTGCGGAAACATTCATATTTGACATTAACAATTTACGATTTACATGTATACAAAATAAAGTCCTTATACATGTAACATTTCCAACATTTACTTGTCAAACACTGCATTTACAAAACACAATGCAGATAATAATTAATTACATTTCAAAATAAATATATAAAATAGTTTCTCAAAATGTTCCAATTCCTGATCGCACTCGGATACCCATTTCAAATGGTATCCTGCCCATTCCATTCATTCAATCTTCCTGGAGGAACCGGAGCGGTCTCTTCCACTGTCGCCGGGAGCGCTGCAGGGTCGGCAAGGGCAATCGAGCCTGTAATGCCATCAATAACACTAGTGAACACGACGGTTCAACAATGTATAAACAAATCTTGTAATAGCACGTTGATACATTCATATTGAGTTCATTTAATCTGTTTAATAACAATTTCAATTCTAGACAATTCTAGATAATTCCTACAATGACAATAGCGAATAAACTCAATTAATAGACATGTACAAGATGGTCACTACCATAGCATTCATTTCATTTCATTTACCATCTTCCCTCAAAGGAAGGATTCATCTTCTAATTAGAATCAATACCCATAGATATGATTGGAATTGTGGGACTTACAAGTGTCCGGGTTAGGGACAACTAGCATCACCACGGAGCTCCGGAACGCCCCAAGTTTATCTACTGTAGTAGGATTAGTCATTTGTTTCATTTATTAATTCATTGAACTCATTTAGATTTCTAATACAATAGCTAGGTAGTGCCAGACTCAAGAGTCAATACTTTTCAGTAAGCAATCCATTCTGGATTCAATTCAATTGAATAATTCCTTTCATAACAAAGGAAGGGGATAACAATAATACCAATCTCATTAGATTAGAACACAACGATACAATGAGGAAATTACTAATCATTTAGGGTTCTACTTAATTCTATCTCATATCTAAACAACCATTTGGGTGTAACCATTGGTTTCCAATGCAAGTGTTATTCTTGATGGGCATCACATTTATATTATTAATATGTGCATTATTATAGTCCCTGTAATTATCACCCATGGATGCTTAGTCTTAAAACTAATTTAAGGAGCACATATATTCACAAGTGGTACTCCAAGTCCATGTAAAAATCCAAAAATCCAAATTTCGCTCATAATTAATGTCTCGACCAGTATTACGTTCACTCGAGCGGAATTACTGTTCACTCGAGCGGACCAAACAGAAAGGTGTTCGCTCGAGCGGAATATTGTTCGCTCGAGCGGACCAAAACAAAACGATGTTGGCTCGAGCGTACTTACTGTTCGCTCGAGCGAATCCTTCAAAATTTCATTCCGAAAATCTGATCTTCTCTCCCTTCTTCTACTCTCCTTTCTCCATTACATTTCCACAACCTACATAAGAGATATGAAACCTCCTGTTCCCTCCTCATACCTCATTCATTCACAAATAACACTTCTAATCATCCATTAACCATCTCATGAAATCCATAAATAATTCCAAAATTCAATGGAAAATGCACAAAACCCATGGAAATACTATGAGCTTCTACAATGATTAACATTAATCACAAGTACATGTTTATACTTGCCTCTCTTGAAGCTTAGTGGCAAAAGCCCCCTTTTTCCTTAGCTTGGATTGAGATTAAAATCCCCATATTTCAAGCCCTAATTCCATGAAAACATAAAAATACAACTCATAAGCTATCTATGCTAAAAACCATGCCTAATCACTCATTAAAATTTGAAAACTCAATAAAAGTTCCAAGTACTTACTTGTAGCTCAATGAGAGAAATCTTGAGATCTTTCTCAAGCTCTTCACTTCAACAATGGGGGAAAATGACTTGAGGAAGAAGATGAACATGGATGAAGTAGTTCAACTTCACTCCAATCACTTGGAAACTCTTCCAATCTTCACACTAGATGGAGAGAAAATGGAAGGGAAAAGAAGAGAAAGGGTGTCTAGGGTTTGTTTGAGGTGAAAATGAGCTCATTCACTCATCTCATTCTAATATAAGGACTCCTCACACTAAAACCCCCTCTTTTTAAGCCAAATTACACTTTGAGTCAAATGAAATCGCGTCTATTATGAAAGTTAACGTACTATTCGAGATACACACGTTGGTATCAAGAATTTCCGTATTTGACGAAATACGTGAAAACCCGTATTTACGAAAAAGTCCTTAGCCTATCTTGTTTGAGTCTAAACTCATTTTAACCAATTCAATTTCATTCCAATATGTTTAATGCATCATTTGAGACTAATTTGTCTCTCTTTGGTCATTAACCTTGATTAATCCAATTACCCATGCTTAAACCAAACCAAACCAAACCAAACCAACCATTTTCCTACTAGGTGAGGTCGGCTATATGGATTTGACGACGTCAATCAAATCTGTTTATGGCCATGTCCTTCGTTAGATCCATGTAGGCAAGGTCCTGTTTAATGGTTTCTTTCCAACTTCTCTTGGGTCTCTCTCTCCCTCTCCTACTCCTGGCAATCTCCATGCTTAATTAACATTAATTTCAATTAGCATTAATCCAATTACACATGCTTTTACACATGCTTAAAGCATTAATTTCAATTAATTAGCCTTAATCATGATTAGTTTGGGTCGGGGTGTAACATCTAGGATCTAAAATTCTAAATCTGTGCCTCCTTTTAGATCCTTGAATATTCATCAAACAATTGTAAAATGAAAATCTAATAATAGAAATAATAATAGTTTAATAGGGATCTTCTCTTTGTT